>JAJJMB010007708.1:21643134-21808946 GCA_023531105.1 Papaver atlanticum
CGCATCATCTTGGGCCGACGCTCGTATCACGTTGAAACGAACCTCGTCTCACACAGAGACGATCGGCCTTGGTTGAGCCGACAACGACTACACCCATCCAACTGCTCTCAATCCACTCCCTATAAATTGAATCGATTTTTAACTCCAAAATCACACCTTCTACACCCGCAACTTCTTAACACCTTTGTCCTCATTTTGAACGATTCTATCATAAATTAATTAAAATCATATTAATTACTTGTTTTTTATCTGTTTTTCAAAAAACTATGGCTCAAGCCCAATTTGTTGAAGAAAAAGGAAGAGAATTTAAGCATTTTGAAATCTATAAGCTTTTTTGTGTCTGGGTTTGATGTAGCTTGATGATATTATCTTCGTTATAAAATCAAGTTACTTTATTTGTAAGTCTAAATTTAATAAGTATCGCTTAATATAAAATGGAAGTCTAATTTAAGGTCTAAATATTTTTATTAATTAATAGTACTGCCACAATATTTACAAGATACACTTATACAATAATAGGAACTTAACCAATGACTTCATTAAAAACCTAGTACAATCTTTGGTCTCCTGATTATCTTCATTTGACGTATCTTCCATTCAACACGTCCGTAAACTGTTTTTCCTTTGTTTTTGAAACTTCGGTTGTTAACTTTCAGAACTGAAGTTTTTCTTTGCCTTTTAGCAGAACATTTTCCCGGATTAACTTCTAAAACTTGCACATCTCTTTTAAGTTTTTTTTTACATTACCACATATCTTATTTACAGCGGCCTGTTTGGCTTCACAAAAAATAAAAATAAATGTTATGAGACATTTCAAGAGAAAGATTTTTAGTGATTTGAATGTTTGAAAGGATTATAATTCGACCGTTTCCGAATCACTGTGGGAAGCTCGTCCCAGATTGAGATGAGCTTCGACTCAAGTTGATATGAGTCTCATCTCCACGTGGGACCACCATCCCATATATGTTTCTATGGTCGGCTCAGTTTTTCACGAGAAACATTTTTTCCACTGCACAAAAGTCAGTTTGTCCGTCCACATGGCTCAATAAATGTGCAGATTTGACTATGCTCACCAAAGTTGCTATAAAGGATGTGCAAATTCATTCTTGAATATGAGAATTAAGTGTTTGGCCCTCTCCTCACTCACTCTTACTTTAATGACCTTAGGCTTGAAATCCATTTAAAAATTCTATAGCCCAATTTATTGAAATGACCCTTAAAAAAGGAGTGTTATATCATATGAATAAAGATGTTTGATGACAGGAATACCCTTATGTGTAAAAGTATAATAAAGTTAGATATAAACTCTATCCTTTAAGGTATAATTGTCAAATCAACTTAAATATAATATATCTCACAAATCATGTGAAGGAATTTGACAAATTTTACATATTTGGAAAGAATTTTGAAGGACCTAAACAACGAGCGTAAGTACAAATATCAAATCTTCGTTTTTTTTTTTTTTAAAATTGTTCTCTAAATGATTTTCTTTATTTTCTTCATATTTTTTTAGTGTGTAGCTAGTATCCACAGATTTTTTTTAGCGTGCAACTATTATCCATAGTTTTTATTAACTGCAACTTTTATCCACAATTTTATTTAGAGAGCAGCAATTGTCCACATTGTTTTTTTTAGAGTTTAGCTACTATCCATGTGTTAATTAACCTTGCATAATTGTTTGGAAGTGAACAAGAATAGCTAATTGAAACTAAAAAGTACAACTAACTTTTCTACATTGATCTCGCAAGTAAACAAATCTGAACTATACACTCTTAACTTCATTCAATCATATATTAATTACACAATAAATAAATAAAAATGAAGGTGGAACTAGGATTCACGGTAGACATCCATAAGATTGAACAACATAAATCCACCATAATTATAACGATTCATTCGACAATAGAACACTTCACTTTATTTTTTTAGTGCAATTTCTTCAGAGCTTGTACAACATAAATCCACCATCATATGTTGCAGCTTGTCAAACGCAATTTCCAGATACATTTGCGTTTGTAAAACACAATGCTCGACAAGCTTTCAGCTTGTCTGAGTAATCTAAGATCTATCTACCTTTGTTTCGAAAATAAAATAAAAATTGATATACCCATACATATATAACAGTCTACTTCTTGGTTCTCTAACTAAAGCATGGTCGTAATAACAATTAAACTTTCAAAGTACTAGGATAGTATATTTTAATTTAATTAATGATAATCTTGAGATTGGTCAATTTTATTGATGATAAAACTAATTCAAAAAGGATAATAATAATAACCTGGATTGTTCACAAACACATATGACGAGTATGTATAGTCGCCATCTATGTTGAGAAAAATTAATTTATCAAAATTGTTCGTATGAGTTGTTATAACCCGATTCTTCCACCATATCTTTTGCAGTATTTGGAGGCCAGCGTCAACCCTTTCCTTCTACGTTGGATAAAAAGCACGTGATTTAGTGTTGCCACAATGTGACTTACTATCCAACCTTCCAGATGAGATGTTGGACAAAGACCTCGAGTTGTGTTCTGAGTTTGCGACGACCTCCCTCGTCTCTGAGAATTTTCATAACAAGTCAAACCTGTTAGTAAGGAATATTCTCTTTAGACACCATGTGAATGTAGATGTTGCAACTTATAGAGATAGATTACATTACATTCTTCGTCAGTTTGTGAAGTTAGAGAAACTTGCTTTCAGTAGATGTGTAGTTGTCGATGACTCGGTCAGTGTAGAAAATGGGATAAGATATTTTTTTAATAGTTTTTTTTAATACTTTTAAAAGAAGAGCTTCGCATTAAAAATAGTCAATTATTCTTATGACTCTAGAAAATATGGGTCTTACACTCTTGGCCTTAAAATAATTATGCAAATTCTTCCATGACCCTAAAACAATCCTAAGTATGGGAAAATAAAATAACCTTATAGCTGTAGATATTTCTTGCATAGATTCTAGTGGTGGATAAAAATGGGTTTTTAAACTCTCTTTCTTGATTTAACTGATTGTGTATATTTTTTTGCACATGTTTACTTGTGTATATATGCTGCACATATTATGGAAACAAAAGAGCGTTTTTAGCTCCTATAATGATGTATGTCCAAGAGTTTATGGATGACGGATTAAGTATGGGAGGTATGATTAAGAAATTATTTCCCTGTGGATGTATTATGATAGTCAGTTTCTATCCAGTTGGACTAGGGTGTATTTGTTTGGAATTTCTAGATCTTAGTCACACTAGGGTTGAAGACCAAGGTTTATCTCAGTTTATTGATGCTGCTACTCCTCTTCAGACTCTTCTTTGGAGTTCTTACGCTCAAGCTACTGATAATGGCATTCGCGACCTATTGAGTGGATGTCCTACTGTTATAAAGATAGACATCGCATGTTCTCTAGGGATCACATGAGTTTGTTTTGGTGGTGTTGATGCACAGTTATAGCACATTGTTGCAGATATGTGTCGCCTAGATACTAATTTGGGTTTCACTTATATGACGAGTTCACAATTTATTCTTTCACTATCTATGGAGCGTGACGTCCGCGCCAATGATATAGGACCCGTGATTATAACATCAGCTTCTGTTACTTGCTTAGATACGCCACATTGTATGGATATCTTAGATGATGATTGCGTCTCTCAGATTGCACTGAACTTTCCTAGATTTAAGGATTTCAACATGATTGGATATGTTATAGCTTCGGGGAGTTGTTGGGTGGATGTTGCAGCTTGTCAATTTCTTCAGAGCTTGTACCACAAGCAGACTGGTATTTCTAGTGCATCTTTACTATTTCTAGCTACTTTAAATGTTTCACTTTTGGTCTCGTATAAATATTTCTTCGTATCTAATAAAATAATTAGTCGAAATCATTTTTTCAAACGGTTATTGTTTTTCTTTATTATATAATATGACATAGTTTTATAATTTAATATTGATAAGTAATAAAACATTGAGAAATTGCGAATACATTATCAAATTTATTGTAATAGTTATATAATAACACTTGTACAACTATCAGATAATCATATTCCAAAAATAAACTTCATGTCATAAAGAAATACTTATATTCAAAGAAAGAATATTCAGTTAATAGCTATATGCAAAAATAAAATAAAATTAACATCATAAATTTTTTATACATAAGACAACATATGAGTTTTCTTGATATCATGTGAAATTAAGGTTGTTTGAAAGACACTGTGAGACTTAAAAAAAGGAACAATTTATTATATCCTAATCTAGCTGGTTCAAAACATCTTAAACCTAAACAATAGGGAATTTCATATAAATTAGCAAGTCAATCCTTTATTTTTTGGACCATAATATTTAGGTAAAAATTCTACATTATGTTGAAATCAATTACATCATATGTCTAGTTGCATATTTTTATAGCATGTTTGAATTTGGATCTCGAGTAATATTATCGGAAAGTTTTCCCCCTAAGTTTTTCCTTTATGCGCCAAAGGAACAAATAGTGACGCGTATCAGGAAACATGTTTCTTACAACAACAAGATAGTGAAATCTTGATAAGGAATAATAAATGATGGATGACGTCAACATACCCAATGCCTTAAACCAACTTTAAACAACAAAATGAAAGTAGCTTCAGTTTCATCTTGAGGAAGAAAAGCACACCCAAATTGTATGAACCGTAGTGATGATTAACTCGAGTAAAATGTATAAAAAAGGTTTTTGGTATTTGTTTTTCCAATATGTAGTGTAACCACGTCGCTGAAATGTTCACAAGTCATACGATATCTGGCATCCACAAAAAAACTGGTTGCTTTCCAATTTATGTCAGCTTGAAATGAGTAAAAAATATGAAGACTTTCTCTCGCTTATTTTGATTTATTTTATTCTTTTTTGTTGATTGAGCATCCTTAATTTCTAACTTATAACACTTTAGTTGTGTGCAAGCATTTATAACAGCTTATTCAATCAAATCTTATAGTCGAACACTCGAACCACCAAAGATACAATTAAATTTTGTTATTTAAATTTTATTCATTAATGAATATTACTTTGAATCTTTTCATGTTTTTGGAATTATGGAATATCAATTATGTCACAACTGTACCCATGTAAAAGAAGACTCATATTTTTTTGGATATGCACATCCATAAATATTGTTACTCTCTACTTGTTGGTGTTACTATATAGAAATCGTATCTTATACCTTACACTGGATTATACTATAATTGTTGGATTTGAGTATGTTCCGTCTACTCGTGAACAAACAAACGCACTAACGTTGCCCACGTGTTTTATTTTCTGATAAAACTTCACACCAAGACTATAATATCTTATGCTTCCTCATATGAATTAAAACTCATCGAAAAGTATTCAAGGTATTATTACATATGTGGATACCATATTTTATATGTCTCATTAAGCTCAAAAGGCTAGTATATAAGAGGCGTCAATCCCAAGTCCATGTATATGAATACTCCGGAACCTATGTAACTTAAGTATAATACTCCCATGAGGAGCACCAGATCATAGAGGAGGTGTATCTTGATCCCTACAAATAGAGGTACTAAACCTCCAAACAATATGATCTATCCAACTGTGGTCCCTTTTATTCAATAAGTGTAAGTTCTTTCTCTTGTGTTTAGCTTAGTATTTTGGGAATTTTATACTCAGTTATGTTGTCTACTATTTCTAGTAACTACATATTCTTTTATTGAGTAGATATGTTGTTGAAACATTCTTTCTCATTTTCTCATAGTTAATATCTGCATATGTTCTCAAACACTATTCATGTTGCATAATCTATTTTTATTTTATTAAGTCGGTCAAACTTTTAGAGTTCTTTTGAATAGATATACCACCATATAACTAAAAATAGAAGAAGGTCATGAAAGGAAGAAGATAATAATCCTATATGGGATTCACGCCAATGGGGATGATCATAAGGATCATTCAAAGCATATCGGTCGCCGATCATAAATTTACGATTTCCTCCTAATTAGTTAAGACATGTGAGATAGTATAGTTTTTAAATATTTCCTTCAAAGAACAACATCAAAGAAACAATAATTGTTTTAGAAATAATATGATTTTGGCAATGTTGTTAGA
The DNA here is from genome assembly GCA_023531105.1 of Papaver atlanticum. Lineage (NCBI taxonomy): Eukaryota > Viridiplantae > Streptophyta > Magnoliopsida > Ranunculales > Papaveraceae > Papaver > Papaver atlanticum. The sequence continues at coordinate 21,649,210 of JAJJMB010007708.1, forward strand.
GCACTGCTATATTGAACTCACCAAGCATTGGTTGTCAAGTTTGAGTGTCAAATATAGTTCCAAAACTCAGAGTCGCTTGAGTCGAATACTGAAGTCAATTTTAGGTTAGACTAGGAACATAGAAATGTTGAGACTTTTTTTGGTTACTCATGAAGACCTGAAGACATTTCAAAGACAACAAAAACATCACCCTTCAATTCGAGGTTAGTAACTACAGACTCGACTTGCTCCACTTCTATCTTTTGTTCGTTCAAGTCTTTATACATTGAAAACATAACATGCGAAGTTATGTTTGTTACATCGACTTTTGTATTGTTGCCTTGATCATTATACTATGATCAAAGTATGTTAAGAAATGATATGAAATAGTTTTTTCTATAATTTAAGTATATATGGAGTTACGCAATATAGTCTATCTATAGATTTTGTGTTCTCAACACTGTACTAATTGGTAACTTGTTATATTTAGTTTGTTAAACTTTCAGATGAATCCATACTTTGGTATGTTAGGAAGCAATTTCAGAAATATAGTTTAACGAAGTGACTTGCGAAAATTATTTGGTAGTTTAAAAGAGATTCAAGGTCGATCCTAATAGTAGGACCGATCCCAGGACCAATTCCTTATGGTAAGGATCGATCCTGACTATGTTTGGTTCGTTTTTACATTTTCGATTGGTCTGTTATCTTAGGGTTTCTGCATATATCAAGATGTACATGAGCTAAACTGGGAATATTCATAAACGTCGACATAATGTTTGAACATGTGCTAAACTCTAATATCTTATTGTTCAAGTGTATTCCTTTGATACTCAAGGTAAAATCATGGAAATGGATTTTTCAATACTAATTTTGGTATCACGTTATATGCTTACCAATCCCAGAGGTCTGCATATGTCTAGTTTATATATCAGTCAAGTACATGTATGTATGATAGCTAATATTAGTTGTCGTACTATGAGAGAAATCGGTTATGAGTTGGAATACAATTCGTATTTTCTAATTTTGGATATAAAGATATTACAAATTAATCTAACGGATTTTCAAAATTGGTAGAACAAGCCTCGGCTATAACTATATGAATAAGGAGTTTTGTATTCTTACAAGCTCATCCATTAAACACACCCTCATCGTGTGGGAAATCCAACTTGAAATAGATAAGTGTAATTTAATTGTGTGAAACATCTTACGTTGCCTTTCGGTTTAGGACTTCTTTGGAATCAAGAAGCCTATAGTCTTACCATTGGTGGAAGCTAGATTGTTATTTAGTTTTCATCGTTTATTTCGTGTTATAAAATAACAGTATAGTTATCTTTGATAGGATTAAACCATTAATTAATCAACGTTAACATGCTCAATTCAGTGTGTTTAATCAATAGTGGACTCGATTTGTTTGTACCATTTTTATGAAGACTGAAATTGCAGATCGAAGACTTTAAGACTTTTCTTTTTGGTTCTAGCTATCTTTGTGTTACTTCTTGGGAACTTTATTATCTGGGATTCATAAGCAATTTATCTTGATAAGCTTAAGACTTATACAAGATCGGACACACCTTAATTTCTAGTTGCATTAAGTTTATTTGATAGATCTTTTTCATCAAGATTGAAGGGAATCAAAAGTTATCGAGAGTGAAAAAATTCATCTTTCTGAAGTTGATGTTTCGAAATCAGACTTCGAAGTTAAATTATTATAGGAAGATTATATAATAAAAGTTTCTTCGTAAACTATGAGATTGAGTCGAAAAGTGTTAGAGCAGTGCTCGGTCGAACTCGCAAGCGTTGCTATCTCAAGCTTGTTTATCAAGTTTAGTTGCCAAAACTATAAGTCTTGATTTCTAGTCTACTTATAGCTAAGTCTCGGATTAGGACAGTAAGTGTAGTTGAGCTTTAGACTCCATGAATTTCATCGAATGAATACGAAGAACTAATCAAGGGAACTTGTGGAACTTCATCAACAAAAGGTATGTAGAGACTTGAACTTATCTATCACTCAAAATTCTATCTATTCTATCTACTATTTTGAGACAAAATTCGTATTGCTATATAGACTTCGATTATACACATTTGCTATTTCGAGCCGAGTTTATCTCGCTTATCTATTTCTCGAAATATTTGTTGGTAAGCTTTCGCTTTGGCCAAGTTCATCTTTACAAGTGACGAAAGTCACGTTGATTATTTCAATATCTTGAAAATTGCTTTGATGAAGAATAGTGTGTGAATAACCTCTATTTAACATCCTTTAAGAATGTTTCAATGATTGAAATAAAGAGTTTAGAACATGTAACCATCTTTGGATATAAGCATATAATGTGGTCGCGCATTAGTGTACAAGTCCAAAACCGGGAACCAAATGTATGCATACTTTTGTGTGTACTAAATGGTTGATAGAGACTGGGTAAGTATGCGTACCCGTACGCATACTGACGGAAGTTCACGATCGTGAATTTCTGCTGAGTTTGGAAATCAAAACCAACTCAATCCGGTTACCTAAGTATGCGTACCCGTACGCATACTGGCGGAAGTTTCACGTCCGTGAATTTCTGTTGGAGTTTGGAAGTAAAAAAACAAACTCAATCCGGGTACTTAAGTATGCGTACCCGTTTGCATACTTAAGGAGGTTACTTTCTAAAATCGGTTTGTTCATGAACTAAAACATTTATATAATAAGGAATGCAATCTTTGCAAACCGTGGCTATAATGTTCATGAATTGATTCGAGTGAATCAAAATCGATTTTGCTTCGATTGTGTCTTGTATACTTCCATGAGATCTAAGCAATTGAACAACTCTCTAACTAGTTCATTTGAGTCATTTGAACTAGTTATGGTAAAGATGAATAAGGTTGATATGAAAGTGCTCATATGGCTAACCATTGGTTAACTATTGTTGAACCAACTAAGTGTACACGTTTAGGTATAGTTACTCAAACCTAAATGAAGGTACATTTCATTTGTGTATAACAAGCTAAATTCGATCTAACGGTTGAAAAATATTAGCTTGAATCTAATAAGGTTTTCATCTAATGGTGAATATTGAATGCTTTGTTACCAAGGTAACTTAGATTGCAAACCCTGATTTGAAATCTATATAAAGGAGAACTCTAGAAACTGGGAAACCTAATCCCCACACCTCCTATATGATACTAGTTGTATAAGCTAGAGTCGATTCTCCTTTAACCTTAGGTTTTTCACGAAACCCTGTAGGTTAACGACTTAAAGACTTCATTGGGATTGTGAAGCCAAACCCAACTATTTTCTCTGTAGTTGCGAGATCTGATCTTGCTGTTTTCTATCATAATTGAGTACAATCGTAAGATTGGCTGGAGATTTATATCTCCGATAGGAAAGATTGAAAAGTAGTCACAAACACCTTCATCTCATCGTTTGTGATTCCACAATATCTTGTTTTGTTAATCGATTAAGATTATTGTGAGGTGATTGATAATACTAGTCTGTTCTTCGGGAATATAAGTCCGGGTTATTAATTGGTTCCTGTTCACCTTGATTTATCAAAAGACGTAACAAAACTCATAGGTATTTCTGTGGGAGACAGATTTATCTATTCCAATAGACTTTTCTGTGTGATAAAGATTTGTTTATTATAGTCTTCGACTTTGGGTCGTAGCAACTCTTAGTTGTGGGTGAGATCGGCTAAGGGAATCAAGTGCGTAGTATCCTGCTGGGATCAGAGACGTAAGGAGCACAACTGTACCTTGAATCAATGTGAGATTGATTAGGGTTCAACTACAGTCCAGACTGAAGTTAGCTTTGTAGTAGGCTAGTGTCTGTAGCGGCTTAATACAGTGTGGTGTTCAAATCTGGACTAGGTCCCTGGGTTTTTCTACATTTGCGGTTTCCTCGTTAACAAAACTTCTGGTGTCTGTGTTATTTATTTTCCGCATTATATTTTGTTATATAATTGAAATATCACAAGTTGTGCGTTGAATCGATCAATTGGTAAATCCAACCTTTTGTTGTTGATTGAAATTGATTGATCCTTGAATATTGGTCTTTGGTACCGTTCAAGTTATTTCTCTTGTATTCAATCGGGCTTGCAAATTCCTATTTGTTTGATTGTGGATTGAATCGACAAATTAAGATATAACTCTTTGATATACTTTTCTTAAGATTGAGTCTAACTGTCTAGTTGATTCTCTTGAAAGTCTATTAGAGTTAGTCCATACAGATTGCTAAGCGAAATATTGGGTGAGGTTGTTGTACCCCCGCTTTTTCAAAAAGTTTGTGTTTTGTAATTAAGTTTTATTTTTTTACGGAAGACTGAATTGATTTTGTGATATCCTAACATTGAAGTACAATTTGTCGGTGGAGGGGAGTGCGTTTGTTACTGGTAGAGCACTTTCGACTAACAATGCTTCGGTGGATGCTATAGAGGTGATATAATTCGTTTCTGCTAATAAAAATCGGATACGGGACAATATGTTGTTTAACTAATAGCTAATAGTTACAATACAATAAATAACTTTTACTGCACTACATAAAGAGCATAGGTTTCATTTTTATGATTGTCAATGGGAAATTTAATTTCTCAATGATTTGGGAAATTCAGAAGTGGAAATTGGTGTACCTGCTAATTACACAAACTATGAGGATATGCGTAATGACATGACCATCCACCAATGTTGTTCCCACTTATCCACTGCGATCATCAAGCACCTGAATCCATGGAATTAATCTTCTATACAAAATGACTACCTCAACTTCGTATAGTTGAGACCAAGTAAACTACTCCTAGTTACTCGGTTCCTTCAATATCCCTGCGTCTACAAAAAATCTGGTCCGCGCACATGAATTTCAAGACAAAGTCCACTATCTTGAGTCTTCACCTGTTGTGAAGACTTCCGATCTAACCTCCTTTGGATCATAACCTGAAACAATAAATTACTAAATCTGTTTCAGTAACCAACTCACTTATCAATCTCCCAAACCACAATTTTGATCAAAGATAAAGTAGAGTAAAAGATCTTCCGTCCATTCATATTAAACTCCTTTGGTGAAAGATCAAACCAAGACAAAGATTATAAAAATAACCATTCTCAGTGAATAAATTTTATCTAAACAACTCCACAAGGAGAAGTAACTATTGGTGTGATTTTAATTGTATGCCACAAGCGTACTAAAAACGCAGGGGTACCAAAATACACCACCAACTTTTTCGTTTGGATTTATAAGACAAAACCTAATAAAATTTCAAGTAGACCAACTTAATGATCCTTGAACAATATGTATGTACAGTTTATCTTTTTTGTACAATCACCTGATTGAGTACAAGAACTCTTGGACAATCTCAAAAATCAATATCCAAGACAACCTAGTATGTACCATAACAGTAAGTGAACCGAATTTCAATAAGAACAAGTCTTGTAATTTTTATTTCAATATACAAATTATCAAGAACAAGTCTAGTAGGTTCTATACAGTTTTAATTAAAAACTGTCTAGGTTGATTATCGAATCACTTGCTTTTACTTTAATTATATCAAGCACAAATATAATGTGGAAGTAAAAAGTAAAGCAATAGACAGGATTTTGTTAACGAGGAAAACTGCACCTGCAGAAAAACCCTGGGACCTCGTCTAGTTTGAACACCGAATCGTATTAAACCGCTACAGACACTAGACTACTATCACACTTCAGACTGGAATGTAGTTGTGACCGAATCCACCCTCCAATAAATTCAGTTACGTCGTGATCCTTGCGTCTCTTGAACCTCGCAAGGTTCTACGCAATTGATTTCCTTAGATGACGTCCTTTACAGCCTAAGAGTTGCTTCAGCCGCAGTGAAGACTTTTTGGGTTTTTAGTCCACAAAATACCGGTTTTGATTTCCCTTTTAGGTTTGAACCAAGGTTTTGAAAATATTTTGTTTGTTTGAATAATTACAAGGTTAAAGTAATATCAAAACAAACTTGTAGATTAGAGATTATTATACTCTTCAAAACTGGAAGAGAAACCTAAATTATACAACAAGAACAACTAGAATAAATCTAGAGATATCTTGTTGAAATTCTTAAGGAATTTATGAGACACCTTGATTGAAGTTTTCTTTCTAGTCCAGATTTCGACCAACTAGTGTCTGTATACGTTCGTGAACTGAAATCTATCAAACATAGGGTTTCTGACCAACAATTCTTGAATGGCCTTATATCAGAAGAGAGGGACCTTAAAATAGGCAAGTATTATTGAATTAATCTATATTAAAAGTTGTGTAACTATTAAGAATATTATTACCAACTAGTGCTTTGTGATCCCCAAAACATGGTCTTATTGTCTCACTCATGTTCATGAAGAACGGAAGTAGTGGAAAAACAACCTTATGAAGCTTACACCAATTTGTCAAGGGATGATTTGTTTAGCTTACGTGAACCCTTTATTTATAGTGAACGGTTGCTTGAAACCTAAGCAATTTCGTGAGCTTTTTCCTTTTTCAAGATTCTCCTTATTTTGAGAGTCTTTTCTAAGTTACAACTCTTGCATAAATAATTAAATAAATAATTACTTTAGCCTAAATTGTATTTGTGTAAAATAAATTTCAGTTTAACTTAGGAAGGAGTTTAAAAACATCACACACACTTTAATATGGCAATCAATTGTGTGCGGAAGAATAGCCATCTTTCCTAGATAAGGAAACATCAAAAACTTGACCAAAAAAAGGCATCTAATCATGTTTTCATGCTCAAGTTCGTGAACCGTTACAAACAATTCGTAGAGTGTTTCCTATTCACGAATTGCAACACTTAATAATGTTGCTTTAATAAATCATTCATAACTTCTTCGTTATAACTCGGAATTGAGTGATTCTTGGCTCGTTGAATTCGTAAGCCCATTCGCTGCAACATAAGAACCCTTTTATGGACAAAGGTCATAATCTCTAAAGTCATGGATCAAATATCCTCGAGTCCATACATAAATGCATGTTTACCGTAATAAGAATTGTTCCATAGAGTGAATACTTGTTTCGATAGATTGGAAAGGTAGAATTGAACAAGAGTCCAAATGAAATCAGTAACCACATACCTCTTATTGATGAAGTTATCCAAATATCTTCATTTGATCTTCAGTCTTCAATCTTCGAGGGTGATGTCTGATACTCAACTACCAAATTCTAACATAGTCCGAGACTTGACTTTAGTAGACTAGTGATGTGTTTTCAACTTTGTTGTAGTAGCGGTAAATAGGATTCGAACTCTAAGACTTGTGAGATTCGAGTTTTTAAATTTAATAAAAATATACAATAATATTACGAATGGTGCAAAAGGTACTGGGACTAAGGATTTATCCAATCCTCATAACATAAGGTTCACTTATTTATTCTCAACAATTTTAGCTCAAGAAATATAAACATGGACTCTATTTTTGCCAAGGTAGATTCTCAAAACATTAGATGTAAATGTTAAGCATGGGACATCAAATCACCTAAGCTAAGCATGACCCATCTAATCAAATGACAACTAATTAAATCAAATCATATTTCAATTAATATTAGTGCAAAAGTCATAAAAAAGAATAAAATAAATTTACCCATGTATGAAGTTCGGCCTCCTCCGTCGTCCCAGTGTTGGGGTTTAGCTCCTCATATTATAGACACGCTCAAAATTCATCTTTATTAATGCTCAAAAGTGTTTTATAATTGATGAAAATGAGAAAAAATGGTGAAAATCGGGTTTTGTAACAATTATTTTTGTTACAAACCTTTGTTACAAAGAACGATAATTGTAAAGTGATGTTGTTACTGTAGCATATAAGACTGACCTCGCACTTTCGCGTCCACTGTAGCAGTTACGACTGTTCTTTGGGGTCTTATGTTCTTCGTGTTCTTCTTCCCTGCACCAGCAGAAAACAACAGCAGGAAGCTTGCTGTTCGTCTTGATTTCTCACTCCTCAGCCCTCCTAAAGTCCCCAAACTCTCGACACCCCTTCCTTGTACCTGGAGCAATTTATTTATACTCCTAATCCTCCTTTAATCCGGTCATATCTCCCAAATAATCTTCATTTATCAATATTATTCTCCACGGCCAAAATTTCCATTTTTTGATCTTCCACGCGCATGCAGCTGTATTTCTTTCCTTCTATACCTTATTCACGCTCCAGAATATCGATTAAGTCTTCCAAGCACGTGCAGTACACGTTTAAATTTCTCACAACTCGTGTAAGCTCATGTTTTTCCTCCAACTCCCTGTTTGGATTAAACCAAGTTATCCAGCCAAATTTGATCGATAAAATCACCCATACTAGCTTTCTATAGTCATATCACGTCTACCCACTAAGTTTCAGGGATTGAATCTCACTAAATCACGTCCAAACATCCGATCGAAATTCTGCTGTTAATGAAAATATTTTCCCGCCAAAATTCTTTTTTTTTAATTTGAGAAGAAGATGTCCTCCCCATAATCCTGCACGGGTGTCCCTTTAGCACTTGTCTTATGGGGTGCAAATAGTAATTTTTGGGCGTAGATAGTAATTTTTCCGGGGTTCCTCCGACACATTTTTGGGGTGCTTCCGGTGCATTTCTGGGGTGACTTTAGTACTCTATCCTGGGGTGTAAAACACCACTTTTCTAGCCAATTTTGCCGCAAGAGCTTATTCCCTAGAAAAGACTTAAAACAACTTTATTAGAAATACAATGAGTCCTAGATAATGTAGTTATGGGTGAAAATGGGTCACACTTACGTGTTTATCAACTAGAAATCAAGATATAGTTTTGATCGCCTAACATTGACAGCAAGCTTGAGATAACAAAACTCGTGGGTTCAACCAAGCAATACTCTATCACGTACGACTGTCAATGAGACGGTATACAGATGCGATTCATTCCACATAACCTAAAATTGTTACTTTTAATTTACAATTAAATATAGGGGAAGGATCTGTGAATAGTCTTATATACATACTATCGTACATGATTTACGCCATTTTCTCCACAAAACCTAAACGACAATGAATTTAAATCTAATATTTTTATGATACATTCCTCTTTTAATACTTTACATTCCTACAAAAAATGAGCACAATTCAAGACGCATAAAATCACCAGCCCTTTGAAAATCAGCCGTTAGTTCGGTAGATGCTGAGGTTTGGTATCTTGGATCATGCTCATTTTTAGTGGGAATATAAAGTCTTATAAGAGGAACGTATCACCAAATATTAGATTTAAATTCATTGTCATTTGGGTTTTGTGAAGAAAATGACGCAAATAATGTATGATAGCGTGCATATAATAATGTCTATGGATCCTCCCTCTTAAATAAAATGCTAAAAATATGAAAAAATGCTTTTAAGAAAATATATTATAACTAACAAAATAAATAAATACCGAAATACCGGGGCTTTAGATACACCACTATGTGCATGACAAGTTATTAAAATAAAACTCTCCAAACTGTGTCGAGACGATTTATCCCCTATAGCTTCAAAGTTTATCCCCTACTGCTGAAAATATTTGTAAGGAGAAAGAGATCTCAGCTCAATTGAATTATTACATAATAATGGAAGCAACGTACTGGGATCAACGAATGAAACAAATCTGGTTTAAAACTGAAGATCAAAATACTAAGCAGTTCCACCTATCGGTTCAACAGAGAAGAAAGAAAAATCGAAGTTTCTATATTCAAAAGGGAAATCAAGTTTGGTTAACAGATCCGAAGGATATATCGGAAGAACTGGTCTCTTATTTTCAAGAAGATTTATCCATTCAAGCTCCCACAAATTTGCAACCGTCTTCATTCTCATTGGATACAGATGAAAACAATTCTATTTCTTTTGTGCCTACCGGTGAAGAAGTTTAGAGTGTTATACGGAAAATGAGTCCCATGGTTTCTCCAGGACCCGACGGATATCCAATTCTATTTTACAAAAAATGTTGGAAGATAGTGGGTGAAGATACAACAAAATACATTCAACAGATTTTTATCTCAGGAGAAGTCCCAAGTAAGTTAAATCATACTCACATTTGCCTAATTCCGAAGATCAAGAATCCAACTACTGCTATGGAATATAGACCAATTGCTCTTTGCAATGTGCTATATAAATTTGTTTCCAAAATCATAGCAAATAGACTCATCACTTTTTTGAGTATGTTTATTTTTTGGTCACAAAATGCCTTTGTTAAGAATAGACAAATTACTGATAATATTGTAATAGCAAAAGAATTATTTCATTCTATGCAAAAGTCTAGGTCTAAACAAGGTGTTTTTGCTTTGAAATTGGATATGTCTAAGGCGTACGATCGTGTTTCTTGGTATTTTTTGAGTTTCACGTTGTATCAAATGGGTATTCATGATCATTCTCACAAGTTAATTATGAGCTGTGTTACTTCTTCAAGATTTTCGATTCTTCTCAATGGGGATCCATATGGAAATTTCATAAGTGGACGGGGATTACGACAAGGATGTCCCATATCTCCTTCTTTATTCATCATTTGTTCACAAGGCCTTTCTCTGTTGATGGAAATTTTGAAAACACAAGCTTGTATAGTGGTTACAAAATAAATAGATTCACTCCAAGTATCAGCCACTTAATGTTTGCTGATGATTTGTTCTTTTTTGGGAAAAATTATGAAGCAAATGTTGATCAATTGAAATGTATTTTAGACACCTATTCTTCCTTCTCAGGGCAGATCATAAATTATGATAAATCTTCTATACATTTCAGCAAGGGATGTTCTTTTCCTAACAGATGGTTAACTATTCATAAGTTAGGGGTCAGAGAAATGGATCTAGATGAAAAGTATTTGGGTACATACCCGTTGAAGTCTGATTGCAGCATAGAGACTTTTGAGCCTTTGATTTCAAAATTCGGAACAAAAATGGCTGGTTAGAGATCATTCTTTGTTAACTTGGCTGGAAGAACAGTGCTATCGAAAAGTGTCCTCGCAACCATTCCTAACTACACTATGGGAACCTGCATATTGCCCAAAGGTGTTCTGAATCATATTTCTAAAATCCAAAGATGTCTTCTTTGGGGGCATCATACAGATACAAGGAAGTTACACTTTATTAATTGGCAAAAAGTTGCGAAATCTAAAGAGGATGGTGGTTTGGGAATTAGAAACATGGAATTCGTCAATATTTCTATGATTATGAAATTGGTATGGAGATTCTTAAGTAATTCAGACTCTGCATGGGCTCAACTATACTCGGCCAAATATTTGCAGGATATATATTTCTGGGATTGTCAACCAAAATCGGAAGATTCAAATATCTGGAAAAATATGTTGTATGCTAGAGATATTATGTGTAAAAACTGTTGTTGGTTCATTGGCTCTAGAAATCGGACAAATATTTGGAAAGATGCGTGGATTCCGAATATCCCAGGATATAGACCGATAAAGCTACAACATTCAACAGTTTAAGTCTCAATATTTTCAGATCTCTTCATTCAGGGAGAAAAGAGATGGGAGCTTTTACAACTTATCTTTCCACCTGAGCAGGTTGAAGTTATAAGCAGTATATATATTCCTCAAGATGATCAGGTAGAAGAAATTTTAATCTAGCTTAAAACTCCTTCTAGGGAGTTCTCCACTAAATCTGGATATAAACTTCTGGCAGACAACATTCCAACTACTTTTTCAATTTATGAATTTCCTTGGAAGATGTTCTGGACAAAGGTAAAGATTCAGCCGAAAATCGAGATTTTTGTGTGGAAGGTCCTTCATGATGGCATTGCGGTTTACAATAACCTGAGTAAATTCAATAACCAGATCAACAATATCTGTCCTCTTTGTAATGAAGAGGAGGAAACTGTACTTCATCTTATTTTTACCTACCAATATGCAAGGTCAATATATCAAGCTAGTCCAATCTTTATTGAAATACGGAATGGTATGTCTCCCATGTAGATTATTAAGTCCTGGATTTCTCACACGGATCAAGGTATTATGCTCAATTTGGGTTCATGCTTTATGTGGAATATATGAAAAGTTCGGAAAGAATTAATCTTCAACAATATTCAAAACTCATCTCAGCAATGTGTTCAAAGATCTCTATAGGATTTCAAGATGTTTGATCTTCATAATTCTTTTAATTATTGTGCCAACATAAATGTCAACCAACACAACAATGCTATATGGGAGTACCCTGCTCCACTGTACGTAAAAATCAATGTTGACGCGGCTTTGAACAATGGGAGAAGTGTGGTTGCTGCAGTGGCTAGAGACTCATTTGGAAATCACTTGGGAAGTGGTGCAATCTGCTTTGAAATCTTCTCATCCATGATAGCGGAGGCAAAAGCTTACAGATTCGGCTTGCAACTAGCAAACAAATTACAGATCAACAAAATAATAGTGAAAGGGGATGCTTCTGATATCCCCAAAGCTATATCAGGGAATACGAAGGAAATACCTTGGTGCATATGTTCTACAGTATTATCGACTCATGAATGCGTCAAGGATTTCAGTGAAGTTAGTTTTACTGCGGTACCTAGAGACGCTAATTCTATTGCACATGACCTGGCTCAAAGTGCAATCTCTAACTATGTAAACTGATGGTGGAATTATAATGAACCACCGGATTGTATTGTGAACTATCTTAGTTTATCTGAGATTTGATCTTAATAAAATGTTTGTTTTGTTCAAAAAAAAAAAAAAAAAAAAAATTCTCAATATACTAATATTTTTCTTTACTTTAATTAGCTTGCAACATTATATATCATAAAACCAAGATTTCGGACACGCGGAGAAAAACTTTGTCATTAACAAGCGAGAATATAGAACCATAAGAATTATTATTGAAATTTTGTTAGAATTATTTATCATACACTATAGGGATTTATCTTAACCCTAGTAGAAAGATTATCTAGCCATTACAAAAAAATATAATGAGAAGATGAAAAAGAAAAGAAAAATGAAAACTAAAGTATACTAACTACTCATACCCCCAAGTTTCTTGGAATCAACCCCTTGTATACATTGAGCACCTCCTCTATTTCCAGAAAATATGCACAATCAGTCGAATCAACAAAGAGAGTTTAGAAACCCGTTTTTTAAAAGATGAACAAACACATTAATTTGAAGATGTGTAGGAAATATCCACAACTAGCATGTGCAGACAATTTCCACCACTAGAATCTATGCAAGAAATATCCACAGCTAAAAGGTTATTTTGCTCTTCCCATACTTAGGATTGTTTCGGGGTCATGGGAATGATTTGCATAATTACCATAGGGCCAAGAGAGTAAGACTCACATTCTCTAAGGTCATAAGAATAATTAACTCTTTTTAGTGTGATGCTCTTCTTATCTAAGTATTATGAAACAAATTAATTATTAGATATCTTATCCCATTTTCTACGGTGATCTCGGGAAGTGAAAAACACTAAAAAATTGTAACTAAAAAAATACAACTAAACTTTCTAAATTGATCTTGGCAAGTGAACAAATCTGAACTATACACTCTTAACTTCATCCAGGCATATGTTAATTACATAATAGATCAAAAAATGAAGGGGAAAACTGGGATTCCCGATAAACATCCATAAGATAGAATAACATAAATCCACCTTAATTATAATGATTCACTTGATATTCCAATACATATATAACTGTGTATTTCTTGGTTCTCTAACTAAGTAATAACTATTAAACATTAAAAGTACTAGGATAAGATATCCTAGGATAGTATATCTTAATTTAATTTATGATAATCCTGAGATTAGTAAGTTTTAGTGATGATAGTAACTAATTTGAAAAGGATAATAGTAATAACATGAATTTTTCACAAATACATATGTCGAGTATGTATAGTTGTCATCTATATGAGAAAGGTTAATTTATCAAAATCATCCTTATGGGTTGTTATAACCCGATTCTTCCACCATGTCTTTTGCAGTATTTGGAGGCCAACGTCAACCCTTACCTTTTACTATCCAACCTTCCAAATGAGATGTTGGAAAAAGTCCTCGAGTTGTGTTCTGAGTTTGCGATGACCTCCCTCATCTCTGAGAAGTTATATAACAAGTCAAACCTGTTGGTAAGAAATATTCTCTTTAGACACAATGTGAATGTAGATGTTCCAACTTACATAGATAGATTACATTGTGTTCTTAACTGATTTATGAAGTTAGATAAACTTGCTTTCAATAGATGTGCAGTTGTTGAGGACGGTGGTGTTATGTAAAGAGAATATCTAAAGCATCGATATCGATGCTACAGATGATAACATCGATATTGTTGTGGATGAAGCCGATGATATGCTTCCATTTATCGTGGAGTAGGATGGGTGGGTGTATGGGTGGAGAGGGGTGGGGTTCCTATTTTATTGTGTTTTTTTCTTTCTTTTAATTAGCCATAATATATAAGTTGTGTTTACTTTTGTACCCCCTCTCTCTTGTTTGATCAACTCATGATCATTATCACCTACAATAAAACCTATCTTGCATCAATGGAATTGTTTGTTCTTAGCTATGTTGTTATAGTCATATGCGTTTAGCATTTTGCTTCTCTTATCTTGATGATCCTGTCTTCTATCTGTCATTAATTGCATTCATAATCATTATAGGAATCCATTTTCGTTATTAACAGTATCTAGTTGTTGTTGCTACTGATATCATCATTTCGTATTTGCACCAATTTTCATATACCGATCGTTTAATGTTGTTTATATATATATATATATCATGAAATTCTACTTATAACCTTCTAGTTCCACATACTGATCATCTAATGTTTTTGTTATTCTCGAATATGCAATGTGCGTAGGCTACTTATGCTATGAGGTCGATGCTAAGAAGTGGTATCACCACAATACTAACTTTAAATGTTAGCTGCTTAAACTAGATTGTTCATAGGGAACAATCCTAAGCCGATATCGATCAAGTAAATGTGACAACAAATTGCAATAATATATTCCAGATAAGACAGAGATTATATAAAACATAGATGGTACCAATGATTAACTGTTAAAAAAAACAATAAAATGAAGTTCAAGACAAATGATATACAAGACCATTGGGAAATAAATATGTGACAATTTGGCTAGAATTTAAAAGGAAAAATAATAATAATATAGAATGCTTACTAAGCCTGGAAATATAGAGAAAATAAATAGGAATAAAATCATCGGCTTCAGTCTCCATAACAATATCGATAGCATTTCTAGCTCCACGAAATGCATCAACGGTGTCAATAGCCAACTTCTAAGCATAAAGTAACTCTAAGTTCGACTAAAGCAGGTAAACCATGTCGAACAACTAATAAGGACGCATCCAAAAGAGTGGTTGGGATGACATCCATCCTCCGAAGACACTGACAAACTACAACGTACACCCAAAAACTCTCTAGAGATATAACACCATCAATCATGATGAACTCCTATAATTTATGACAGTTCAGTGCGATCTGACAAAATCATCATCTAATATATCCGTACACTGTGACATATCTAAACGAGTTAGAGAATCTGGGTCAAAATACTTACTATTTCATAAAGAAATACTTATGTTCAAAGAAGGTATATTTAATTAATAACTATATGCAAAAAAATAAAATTTACATAATAAAATTTATATATAAAAGACACCGTAGAAGTTTTCTTGATACCATGGAACTAAGGTTGTTTAGATACTGTGAGACATAAAGAGGAACAATTTAATATATCCTAATCTAACTAGTTCAAACATCTAAAACCTAAACAATGGAAAATTTCATGTAAATTAGCAAGCCAATCCTTTATTTTCTGGATAATAGTATTTAAGTTAAAAATACTATATTATGTTAAAATCAATTGCGTTGTATCTCTATTAGCATATTTTCATCGCATTTTTGAGTTTGATTCTCGAGTAATATTATGGGAAATTTTCCCCCTTGAATTTTTCCTTCATGCACCAAAGGCACGAATGGTGATGCGTATCAGGAAACACGTTTCTTACAACAACAAGTTAGTGAAATCTTGATATGGAATAATAAATGATAGATGATGTCTACGTACCCAATGCCTTAAACCAACTTTAAACAACAAAGTGAAAGTAACTTCAGTTTCATCTTGAAGAAGAAGAGCACACCCAAACTGTATGAACCAGTAGTGAGGTATAAAAAGGTATTTGATATTTGTTTATCCAATACGTAATGTAACCACGTCGCTGAAATATTCACAGGTCATTCAAGATCTAGCATCCACACAAAAATGAACTGCTCTCCCATATTTATCATCTTGAAATGAGTAGAATATATGATGATTTTCTCTCGCTTATTTTGAATCTTTTTTGTTGATTGATCATCCTTAACTTCTAACTTATGACACTTTCGTTGTGTACAAACATTTATAACAACTTATTCAATAAAATCTTATAGTCGAACACTCGAACCACTAAAGTACAAGTAAAATTTGTTATTTAATTTTTTTCTTTATTGATAGCTCTTTTGAAACTTTTCATGTTTTTGGGATTATGGAATATCAATTATGCCACAATGGTACCCACTTAAAAGAAGACACGTATTTTGTGGATATGCACGTCCATAAATATTATTACTCTCTACTCGTTGATGTTTGTACTATATAGAACTGACATCTTATACCTTACATTTACACTTACTCCGAATTATACTACAATTATAGGATTTTGAGTATGTTCCATTTACTCGTGAACAAACAAAATGCATTAATGTTGCCCACCGGTTTTATTTTTTTGATAAAATCTTCACACCAAGACTATAATATCATATGCTTCCTCATATGAATTGAAACTCATCGAAAAGTATTCAATGTATTGCTACTTATATGGATACCATATTTTATATGTCTCATTAAGTCCAAAAAGATAGTACGTAAGAGGCGTCAATCCCAAGTCCATGTATATGAATACTCTGGAACATGTGTAACTTAGTATAATGCTCCCATGAGGAGCAATGAATCATAAAGTAGGTTTATCTTGATTTCTACAGATAGAGGTCCTTAACCTCCAAGCAATACGATTTATCCAACTTTGGTCTCTTTTATATATTCAATAAGTGTAAGTTTTTTGTCTTGTGTTTAGCTTAGTATTTTGTGAGGTTTTTACTCAGATGTGTCGTCTACTATTTCTAGTAACTATAAATTTTTTTATTGAGTAGATATATCGCTGAAATATTCTTACTCATTTTATCATTGTTAATATCCGCATATGTTTGCCAACACTATTTGTGTTGTTTTTATTTTGTTAAACCGTCAAACTTTTAGAGTTCGTTTTAAGTAGAAATACCACAATATAACTAAGAATAGAAGAAGGTCATGAAAGGAAGAAGATAATAATCCTATACGGGATTCACGCCACTTGGGATGATCATAACTATCATGCAAAGCATATCAGTCGCCAATTAAAAATTTACGATTTCCTCTTAATTAGTTAAGACATGTGGGATAGTCTGGTTCTTGAATGTTTCCTTTAAAGAACATCACCAAAGAAACAATAATTGTTTTATCAATAATATGATTTTAGCAATTGTGTTAGAGCATTCTCGGTTGTACCCACCAAGCATTGGTTTTCAAGTTTGAGTATTAAATTTAGTTCTAAAACTCAGAGTCGCTTGAGTCTAATGTTAAAGTCAAATTTGTTAGGTTAGACTAGGGATATATAAATGTTGAGACTTTCTTTTGTTACTCATGAAGACATGAAGACGTTTCAAGAACAAGGAATTCCTTCGGTTCGAGGTTAGTAACTACAGACTCAACTTGTTTTATTTCTATCTTTTGTTCATTCAAGTCATTATTCATTGAAAACATAACATGCGAAGTTAAGTTTGTTACAACGACTTTAGTATTGATGACTTGGTTATTATACTATGATTAAAGTATGTTAATGAATAATATACAATAGTTTCTTATACAACTTAATAAGTATATGGAGTTACGAAATATAGTTTATCTATGGATTTCGTGTTCTCGACATTGCACTAATTGGTCACTTGTTAATATTTAGTGTTTTGAAACTTCCGGATGAATCCATGCCTTGGTAACGATGTTAGAGAGCAATTTCAGAAACATAGCTAAAGGGAATAGACTTACGAAAATTATTTTCTAGTTGAAAATAGATTTAAGGATGATCCTAATAATAAGACCGATCCTAAGACTGGTTCCTTATGGTAAGGATCGATCCTAACTATATCTGATTCGTTTTTACATTTTCGATTGGTCTGTTATCTTAGGCTTCCTGCAGATATCTAGATGCACATGATTTAAACTGGGAATGTTAGTGTCGACATAATTTTTTCTAAAATATGTGCTAAGATCTAATATCCTATTGTTCAAGTGTATTCCTTTGATACTCAAGGTAAGATCCTAGAAACCGATTTTTCAATACCAGTTTTGGTATCAAATTATATGCTTACCAATCCCAGAGGTTTGCATTTCTCTAGTTTATATATTAGTCAAGTACACGGATGTGTGCTAGCTAATCTTAGTTGTCATACTATAAGAGAAATCGGTTATGTGTTGGAATACAACTGGTAGTTGCTAATTTTGGATATAAATATATATTACAAATTAATCTAAAGGATTTTAGAAATTGGTAGATTTTTTTCCAAATAAGCCTTGGTCATAACTATATGAATAAAGAGTCTTATATCCTTACAAGCTCATCCCTTGCACACACCTAAAGAGTTTTATATCCTTACAAGATTATCCCTTGCACACACCCTTGTCGTGTGGGAAAACCAACTTGAAAGAGATATGAGTAATTTAATTATGTGAAACATCTTGCTCTGCCTTCAGTTTATGGATTCCTTTGGGATCAACAAGCCTCTAGTCTTACCATTGGTGGAAGTTATATTATTATTTAGTTGTCATCATATATTTCTTGTTATGAATTAACAGTATAGTTATCTTTGATAGATCAAACTGTTGATCAATTAACATTAACATACTTAATTTTGTGTATTCGATCAATAGTGGACTCGAGTTGTTTGCATCAGTTTTATGAAGAATGAAATTGAAGATCGAAAACTAGAAGATTTTTCTTTTTGGTTCTATCTTTGTGTTGGGAACTTTATTATCTAGGATTCACAATCAATTTACCTTGATAAGCTTAAGACTTATACAAGATTAAACATACTTTCGATTTGCATCAATTTTCTTGGATAAATCTTGTTCATCAAGATCGATTTGATCTTTAGACCAATTTTTTTTATTGATATAAGCGGGAGAAATTTTACTCTGCTTTATCACTCATCTGAATATTTATTTGGGTGATCGATAAGTGATTTGGTTACTAGAATAGACTTAGTCCTCTCCTGTTTCAGGTTATGATCCAAAGGAGTGGAGTGTAGAAGTCTCCACTTCCGGTAAACAACTCAAGATAGTGGACTATATCTCGGGATTCATGTGCTTTAATTGGGTCGGTTGTAGGCATAAGGATACGGAAGAAACTGAGTATCTAAGGAGCGTTTACTTGGTTTCAACTATACAAAGTTGCGGTAGTCAATTTGTATGTCGGCTTAATTCTGATAGTATCAGAAACTAGAATAAGACCCGAATTTTTTCCGACATACAGATTTTCTCGTTAACAAAATCTTGTGCGTGACGTATTTACTTTTTATTGTAACTATTATTATAGTTAATATTAAGTAAATACACTTGTACGATGATCATCTTGGTAAAAATTCCATAGTAAGTTCGATTCAAACTTTAACCATTAGCTAGAACACCTTGTTGAAATAATCTTTTGGTCAACCCCAAAGGTGTCACTATCCATCCACAAAAAACCCATCAAAACAAAAGTAACACAAAAACCCCAAAGGTGTTTTTGCCACCACTAACTACCACTACTAGCAACCAACACCACATCCACCAACAAATACTATCACTACCATCACCATAGAAAGCACCACCACCACCACTAACAGGAAACAGAACCACCAAATTTTGGTTTTATCATTAAGATCTTTGGTTTCATGATAAAAATAGGCAAAAATATGATGAAACCAATTTTGTTTGGGGTTTTTGTATCAATATTTAAAATTTTGGGGTTTTTGTATCAATTTTGTTTAATATGGAGTTTTAATGGATCCCAACATTTGAACGGTGTTTTTGTACTCCAAATTTGGTCACCTTGGTGTTTTACTACTAGTTCTATTATTGTTTTGATAAGATTATACAAGGTGTGTCTGCATAATTTGACATCGAAAAGATTGTGGTGTACTTGGTACCCTTGCCATTTCAAATGGTCTTGCTTTTTATACTATGCATTCTTCAATTTCTTTCTTTTTAAACTCTCCAGAAAATCGTATACGGGGTAATTTGCCTAACATTTTTTTTCTTTCATGCAACCTCATACCTTTCGATGAATCCAGTTGATTTTTGGTATTTTTGACAGCATCAACAATTACCCAAAGTTCCAAATCCACTACGATTGATGAAATGAAGTAATTCCATACCCGCGTCACATATTTGGAGTGCAACTGTAACACTTTGTTTTTTTTTTATCCGACCTGCCATTTGAATCTGGCTTGGCCCAAGTGAGATGTAAGACCATTTTTTTTTCATTTTTCTGATGTCTGATTTGATATATAACTCGGTTCATACAACTCGAAACAATTTGAGTCAGGTATCATTTTGTATCTGACTCGTTGGGCACATATTTGAATGGATTCAAAAGTTTTCTATAACTTTATTATTTAATAATTTTAGTCAGATGAAACGAGTCAGATTCAAAATTTCTTCTTTTTCCGCATCGAGATATACCTTCTTCTTCCATATCATATGGTAAATGGTATGCACCAATTTTGATGAATCCTATGACATTGTGAAGTTATTCGTTTAGAATTTTTCAAGATTTTAATATACATAGTCAGTATATATATATACAAAACAAGCGTTAATTTTATGGCTAAAATCTCCTTATTATTCATGTCATACGGCAAAGGTGTAACACCCCATCTTTTGCCCCAATTTTTTCTCCATGAATAACCATGAGGCCTGCAGTGTGTCCCGACTGAATAACCATGAACCAATATCTTTACGACATTGTGTATTAAAATAGTTGGGGACAAATTATGGGGCACCCACCATTTTCATTTCCTAATGTTTCGTATGCCTAGTCTCAGCTAAACTTGAACAAGTCCATCTCGTGTGCAAGAATCCTAAGAAACAACACTAAGAAAGTAAGCAGCACACCGTTGATAATAATTTAAGAAACAACTTTGGTTCACCACATTTAAATCCTAAACCTACTCACTCACCCGTTGGTCCAAAACAAAACCCCACCTCTCTTCCATCACCATAATCAATTTTCATTCACTCGTTCAACATCTTTAGCCCACCATTAACGTTTTTCACATGTAACGCAGAAAAGGAGAGCAGCTACACATAATTAATCACCACTTACCGTTTCTCACTGTATTTCAAAAACATACCCCTCCAGATTTGCTCTTACTTACCTTAGACTACACATTTCCATTGCAAAAAATTCGTTTTTTTTTTCTTCTTTTTTTGCCTCCCTCCTACACACATCTCCCAACTTCCATGGGTCTCAAAATTCATTTCTGCAAGAATCATATGATTCATATCCATGTGGTTTTTTTGTTGAGTCTAAAATAATTCAGACTTTTTCAAAAAAGGATCTTTTTTTTCTTCTTCCTCAGATTTCAAGTTCTAGTGCCACATAATTAAAGCAAGATAATAATTTCTCATTGAAAAAGGAAAAAAAGTTATAATTTTAATTTTTAAATTTTGAATATTTTATTAATTTCATGAATCTTCCTTCTTCCTCTCATTGAAAAAGAAAAAATACCCCAATCCAATCCAATTTTTATTTCTCAAAGGAGATGTGCAGCTTTGAATAATCATCAACATCATCATCAGAAGAAGAAATGTTTGGGACTCAATCAAGAGAAATCTCCCGTGAATTTCAACCCCAAGTTTTTAAAACAAGTATACAAACAAGAAGGGCAAATATAACTGTAAAGTTCCAAGATTTATATGGATTCACAGTAGAAGGAAATGTTGATGATGTGAATATATTAAATGAGTTAAGAGAGAAAGTTAGACACCAAGGTCGTGTATGGTGGGCATTAGAAGCTAGCAAAGGTGCTAATTGGTATTTGCAACCTCCTCCTGCAGTTTCTGCATCAAAGATTTCTGTGGGTTCTTTAAAATCATCTGCTCTTGCAGTTGCAAATACAATTGCATTGAAAAAGCTTATCAGAAATGGGATTCCACCTCTACTTAGGCCAAAAGTTTGGCTTTCTATCTCTGGGGCAGCAAAGAAAAAATCAACTGTTCCTGAGAGTTATTATGTTGATTTGCTTAAAGCTGTGGAAGGCAAGGTTACTCCTGCAACAAAGCAGATTGATCAGGTGAATAATTCTTTCTTCTTTTCTTTTTGGTTGATGCCGATTTGGAGAATATGATTTTTGTTTGCTTGATTTGTTGAATGGGTTTTGATTGGATTTGGAGGATTGGTAATTGATTCAAATAATGTTTTGAGTTGAAATGGTGACATTGTACAGAAAACTATAAAATGATACCATTGTCTATGAAACTGCAAATGTTTGATGAATTGTCAACTTTTATTATCTAGCTTTGCTGTTGATCTCAATTATAATGATGGGGAAGATCTGATTGTGACTGCATTTGAGATGGTTACATTGAAGGTTCAGGTTATGACTTTGGATGGAAGTGTTATTTTGCATTATCTGGTTAGAACATATTTCATTTGTCAATGTAACTTTGAGAAATAGGAGATAGAGTTTCTATGTACCTTGAAAGAACAGGTTCCGCAGATTAAATGGCTTGGAAAGAATACTAGAAATACTTAACTTTATGGAACCCAGTTTATTGGTGCTTGTTTGTCTTTTGATCGTACAACTTTTACAAATTCTGTGTTTTAAACTAATTGTACCCATGGCACAACCCTGAGCTTGACATATTTCTGCTATATTTGAGTGTAGATAGCTTTAGTAGAGTCATTTTTGCATGTATGAAATCCAAAATGTGTGTCTGAATTACTAAACATTCCAACCAGTTATGCCATTTACTTCCTTTGGCAGTCTTAATTTTCTTATCACACATAGTCTTATATTGTTAAAGCGGGCATCCTTTGATTTGATAATACCAAAGCATTAACAATGTCAATACAAAAATTCTTTGAGGATGGTAAATACAAAATAGATACTTAAGGACGCACCAACATAATTTACTTTGAAGGTTGGTTCCCGAATGACACAGTCTTTTTGTTAATTCTTATCCAATGAATTTCAGGATCTACCACGCACATTCCCTGGTCATCCATGGTTGGACACCTTGGAAGGACATGCATCTCTACGACGTGTTCTTGTTGCGTATTCTTTTCGGGATTGCCATGTTGGGTATTGTCAAGTCTGTTACCATAACATAAGCCTATCTCTTTCTGGTCAGTTTAGACAGTATGGACTCTCTTAACTTGCTCTTCCTTTACTTTCCTAAAATGTTACAGGGGTTGAATTATGTGGCAGCCTTGCTATTACTAGTCATGAAAACAGAGGAAGATGCTTTCTGGATGCTAGCCGTCCTCTTAGAAAATGTGTTGGTGAATGATTGTTACACGGACAATTTGTCTGGATGCCATGTTGAACAAAGGGTGTTTAAAGATTTGCTTGCTAAGAAATGCCCAATGTAATTCGTAGTTTAAATATTTAGTTTCTATGTGTTCTATTTGAAATCCATTAGTGATGCTTTTGTTGCTCTTCAGCTAATTGTTTTTCCCTGGTTCTGAAAATCATATCAACTTGCAGGCTATATAATCATCTAGAGTCTATTGGTTTCGATGTTTCGCTTGTTGCAACAGAGTGGTTCTTGTGCCTCTTCTCTAAGAGCTTGCCCTCCGAGGTTAGAGAATACTACCCCACTGTTCTCTTTCCGTTACTTCTCCTACATAGAAATTAGTTAACAACCCTGAAAGAAAATTGGAAAGGAGCCGTGGCTACTTGTTTGTTATATTTTCTGCTGACAGATTCATTTTTCAGACGACACTGCGGGTATGGGATGTCCTCTTTAATGAGGGAGCCAAGGTTCTATTTCATGTGGCTTTGGCTATCTTTAGGGTAATATTTGCAGTTCTGATTTGTCTCTTGTTGCCTTTTTATTTTTCTATGTAAATCCATTACGAGGGTTCCCGAGTTAGTTTTCTGCATGGTGACTGTATACAAGATTGTAAGTTTTCTAACTTAAATTCATTTGCAGATGAAAGAAATGGAGTTGCTAATGACCCAACATGTTGGCGATGTGATTAGTATCATTCAGAGAACAACTCATCACCTCTATGAACCTGAAGATTTATTGACAGTAAGCCAAAGCCATTTCTCCTTTTTACTTTTATTAGCTACTAATGCATGGGCACTAGCAGTTGACATGATATCCATAACTATTCTTTTAGAGAAAGCTTAAACCCATTTTCTAAGAGGCCCACTAGCATCCAGAGAAAGCTTGCACTAGCAGTTGAAATGATATCCAATAAACCCATTAAATGCGGTTTTTGTGACTAAGTGGAGTTATTGCAAGCTTTAGATTTCTCGGGGAGAGATGCTTGCAATAGTTCGGATTAGATGTTTGAACATTGAGATGATTGCTGAAGTCTGGAACTGTGTATCTCTAATGGGTTTGCAGCTACAAAAAATCCATATTATGAGCAAACCTTTATTAAGGCGTTTATAAGTTCACACGTTTAGACAATGATAGTATAACGCTATATGTAAAATGTTAGTCGGGCCATTTAGCAAGATTTCAGGCCTTTGCCATCGAAAATAAGTTTCCTCTTGATAATTTTATGCAGGTGGCTTTTGATAAGGTAAGTTCTATGACAGAAAACACTATAACAAAGCAAAGGAAAAAACAAGAACCGGCAGTAATGGCAGAGCTTGATCAGAGACTGAAACGGTTAAACTCAATGAAATTGGATGAAGGTTCGCCAGAATCGCCCAGAGAGTGACTAGTTATTCATTATTATTTTTTTACTCGAAATCACAATGCATTTTGACATTCCCACTTGAGGTCTGCTGCATGGTAGCTTATAACATGAGTAACAAAGGGGGAAGAGTAGTAATGTTGTGTGTTAAAAGAATCACTGTGCCAAAGGGCAAGACCTAAAGTGTAAAAAAAAAAAAAAAACGATAGGATGTTGATAGGCTCGTTGTATTATAAATTTTTGAAAATATAGTTACTTATTGTGCAACTCTCCATCAATTTGGTGAGTTTTTGAGTCTTTAATTCTCTATATAAAAACAGAGTTTTTTCGAGCGTTGTGGTTAACCGGAGCTTCTGGTTGATTCTGGCCCCACCAATTTTTTTAAAGGAAATTATTTTGATGTAGTCCAATAGAAAAAGTGGAAAATATTTTCAATAAAAGTTTTAAATGGAAAATGGATTTTTTGTTGCCTAAAATAATTATCTCGAAAAATATTATGTTGCCAAAAATACATTAAATATAAAATCAAACACACACTCATGATAAAAATCAAAATATTAATCAATCATGCATCAATCACATAATTAGTGAATAAAAAAAAATAAAAAAAATGTATAATGTCCAATGTCCGGTTACAGTTTTCAGAATCATTCTATCAATTAAAACTACAAAATAAGATTACACTTCCGACGAGAGTTAGAATAAATAAAATTGATCAGATTGGTTGTGGGTACTAACCTTTTTATCAAGCAATGCGTCTTTCTTGCAAAGAAATTGTTAATTGACCCTGTCAAAATAAAATAAAAATAAAAAATTGTTAGAATCTGAAACAAAAATTTTAAGCAAGAATTGAAATATTAAACGGGTTAACACGAAAATTCAATCCATATCAAAATAATAAACTTCATTTTCATATTACTTTTCTTAACTTTGTTGATATCATAATTAAAAATCAAATAAGTCTAAAATAAAAATAAATTAAATGAAGCCAATTTCTAATTTTGTTATGTCTTGATGTGCAATATATTTTTTATACAAAAATATTTGCACTCACTAATTACGGTGATATGAGAATAATGTAGCTATCCAAAATTATAAAAAGAATGTGTAACTTTTAGGGTGTTATTTCCTAAATCAGGGATTTTTTTTTTTCCTAAACAGAGATTTTTTTTTCCTGGAATTCTATGGTGGATGCTCTCTATATAAAGCACTAGAGCAAAGTATGGTCCCGTCGTCTACGTGTTTTTCTTTTTTGCTTTTCTTTTTCTTCTAGGGTTTTACTTTTTATTTCTAAGGTTTTTTAGCAATATATCGGTTAATGATGATTTTTGTTTGATCTGCTGCAGATGCTGGTGTACGTCTTCTTACTGTATTGACGATGGATCAACACATGCGTTGATGTCGTCTATTGACAAGGTGATAATTTTAATATTTTGATCTGTTGTATTTGTATTTTGTAATTGTAATTTTTTTATATGGATTTGTTTGCATGTGTATTTTTTGGTTATTGATATGTTTGTGATCAACAACCTTGATAGTCAGATATTCATTTTTGCTTCTTTCTTTTAGGGATCTGTTCATTTTTTTTTTTTTTATCTCCTTCTTGCTATTTGTTTGGTTTGCACTTTGTAGGAATGCTGAAAAGCATTTCAATGGGAAGCTCGAAATTAGCTTAGGTGATTTCTCTCATTATTGTGAATATTGTTTCCGAAAAAGTTATTTCCAAAATTAGCCGATAGTTCATAGACAAAAACAAGTAATATCTAATATAGCAGATTATCAAGCCATGCTTCAAGATGTAGCTTTACGCAATCGTCTTCACTGCATTACCAAAGACAGCAAAATCAAATTGTCTTTAGCCGACTGTTTTAGGACGATGTTTATTCTCTTCCACAAGTACCTGTTTCTAGGTAATCAAAATCATTCTTTCGTTAGAATGACCTCACTCTTGACTTTTTTTTCTTTGAAATCATTAAAATAATAACTCTTGGTTTAGTTTTTCGTTGTCGATAACTTTTTTCTGGCCAGATTCATATTGTTCTAGCTGTTTTAGCCGCGCAATACTGAGGTATAAACTCATTCTTGAAAATATTTTTTTGATGCCAAACATCATAATTACTTTTATTTTCCAGGTCTAAATGATGCATAAAACACTTATTATTTTTGTTTATTTAGATTGTCGCTGGTTCGACCGTTGCTAAATCAGGAAATAAAGGTTTCTTCGATCTCAAAACTGATCATATGTTCATATTGATATTGTTCTTTGTTTATTTTTTATTTTTATGTAATGTTGGGATTTGGGTTTGTTGATTCACTATATAAAGCATCCGAGCAAGAACCGAACTTCATCGTACTTTCTTTTTACTTCTAGGGGGTTTTGTTGTTGTTTTTTCTTTTGTTTCTTGAGATTTAGGGTTTTGATGTCTAATCTATTTTTTGTTATTTGTTTTCCATGTACATCAAAAGGGTAATCAGTTGGCAATGGGAGCTCATGAGTATGAATAACAGAGGTGATGAAATTAATCTTGATGTTTCTGTTTTGTTTTCTAAAGGGTATTCTTCGGTTTTAACTCTCATATTTCACTTTCTATCATAGGTTGGTCTGGGATCTACAAAATCAAATCCGAAGCCGTTATATTTGTTCTCTGGTAAATCTCAAGAGTTTTGTTGATTCTATAATATGGGTATTTTCTTCTCATTGGAATTGCAGGCATAAACAAATGAATCGGGTTGATTGCCGCTAGGATTTTTTTCCTTTCTCAAATGCCCTTGCATGGTTTGTGGTTTGTGTGACAAGAACACACTGAAGATCTCTCTTTCCTCCAGTTTTTCCTTTGCCTGCAAATGATCTTAATTAAGGGTAAACTGAAGGAATCGGAACATGGCATGTGTGAGTTTTTCTATTGACGGCTCAAGCCAATTGATCCGCAACACAGCTGTGAATATGATTATTGGCAAATGAAAAACATGGAGTTAGAAGAAGGTAACTACCATCAACACATTTGATTTTCATTGGTACTGTTTTCTATTTTATTATTTTTCAGTTTTCGATAATTTAGTGGCACATAGTACGTTCTTTCTGCAGTATGGGGTCTCGCCTTCCGTACTGACCATGGCAAGAATAAATCAAGTTATTAAGGATAGTGATGGGGATGCAGGGTTAAATGTAGCAAGAATCACCAATAAGCCAACTGCAGCTTCTATGTCCGTGGTATTGTGAAGATATTGAATGTTGATAGGTGACAAAAAATCCAAACAGAAGGAAAGAACCACCAATTATGTGTCTACAGACTACACTCCATGGTACCTTGGCAGGAGGTTACCTGCACCCAAATACAGTCTATGAGCTAATTAATTAGCAGTCTTTTAAGCTATTTATCGGTAACACAAGGCTTTTTCTATGATCCATTCAACACACAAGTTATCATTATATTAAAAAGACCTTCCTATTTTTCGAAAAAACAGGGACACCAAATATGGCTCTTAAGGAATATGGCGTTTAAGTTTCGAGTAATGGCTCTTACCAAATATGGCCACCAAATGTACTGTAATATATTTTTCGTATAAAAATATTTTGCAACCACTAATTAAGTTAATTATGAGAAGTAGATATCCATAATTACAAAAATTCCCTAACTTTTATAGTGTTGTTTCCTAAAAACAAATTTCCAATATTGCTTTTAACCAGCAATATTTCCAATATTATTTCAATAGATGAGGATCCCCTTATTTTTGGTAAATACAACATTATTTCCAGACAATTCCGTATAATTTCCTTATTTTCTATTACAAAATATTCTTCGGCTCGACCTCACTCTATAAAACGTGATACCAAAACCCAAATCTCATTCGACGCCGCTATTCTCTTCCAGGTATTTTTTTTCTCCTTTAGGGCTTTGTTTTCTGCATTACTGCGTGCTTACATAATTCTTTTGTTTGATCCGTGGATTTTTTTTCTTTAGAAGTGCACGAAACCAACGCTCTTTCTCTCCTTCGAGAACAACTCGGTTATCTTTTATATCGGTTTGAATCTTTCATTCACGGGAAAAGCTCTTAGGGTTTTACCATGTGATAACAACTCGGTAATCTTAGGGTTTTATTGCAACAGGTTTGATCGTAACTCTTTTTTTTTTTTGGTCTGCCGGTCTTATAAATGCTTAAACTAATGTTTTTGTTTGATCCTTGGTTGTCGAAGGAAGACAGCTCAGGTGATTTTTTTATCTTGCTTAAAAATCTTTATTCAAGCTAAAAATTTCTAGAGTTTCGCTTATAGAATAAAATATAAAAATGTTTACGAATTAGTTAAAAAAATGATACGCCTGCCAAAAATAATAAAAATCTTGATATTTTTAGGTCTTTGAGGAATATTAATTTCAAGAATAGTCTTTTTGATGCTCGGGTCTTATAAAAGGCGTTAGTCAAAGTAAACCCATTATTATGGGTTTGTACTGTTTTTTAGTTTTATTTTTCAGTATTTTTCAATTTAAGTTTTGTTGTCGTGTTGTTTGTTATTTTGCAGGTATCTAAAAGATCCTTATTAAATATGTAGTCGATTGCTTATTCCATTTATTCCTCTCTTTTTCTTCTCTATTTCGACTATTTCTCATCTCTTTGGTCTATCTTTTTTCTCCCATGCGGAATTCCTTCGACTGATTATTATTGATTTTTATTATATTTATTATTTTTTGTGATTATTTCGCAAGTGCGATTTTGGCAAGAGAAGAAAAATGACAAATAACTAAATAACAATTCTCAATAGGTGTCTGCACATATGAAAGATTATTGTATGCACATAAAATATCAAGATAATTCAAGAAAGGATTCTGGTTATTAAAGATAACCCCAAATATGCCACACACATGTATTGGTCTATGACCCATTCCAAATCATCCCGCCCCCTTCTGATAACTTGGAATTAATTTACATCATATGAGGATACGTTTTCCATGTGGACCACTTTTTGGGCCGAGCTTCCATACACTGACCAACACAGTGGAGGAGGTTTTAATCATTCTTTTTTTTTCAGTCCGAACCTGGATACCATCCAAAATATATGTAAGTAATAAGTAATAATGTCTTTTCCAAGAAAAGAACAATTATATATATGTAGTATGTTGACGTAGTTTACAATAATTTAAATTAGGTATTCCTCTTAAAGCAAAGAGTAAAACTGGATATGTTTAAATAAATATTATATTTCTCTGAAGCATAAATAAATAGTATATATCCGAGAGTGAAGTTACCTAATTTGAAATACTAAGTTGCGTGAAAAATATTTGCATAGTAGAAATAAAATAAATATATGAAAATACTTATATATAAAATATTCATTGAAATTCTTATGCGAAATTTTCATATTTACTATTTCCAGAAATATAAATAAGTATTCCATGTATAAAAATAAACCATATGGGAAGAAAAAAAACGACAATTAGGAACGCGAATACCTATGTACAAATTATGCATCTTCGTTACTGAGAATTACACGGAAGGGGCATAGTTGTATCTTAGAGAATTTCTAAACAAGGTTGATAATATGTACATGCTGCATCATGAACTACGATTGAAAACTTGATTGCCAATTATTCTCTTGAATAAGCTACCAGTAGACAAGGCATTATTGAGGGCACAAGGTTAAATATAACACAACTAGGAAAACATTAAACTGACGTAGAAATGCTAATTGGAGTTGCTATTTGGGAGAAAGTAAGAAGGAATGTGTGGAAATAAGGGATACAATACCACTTAGCGGATGTCAATTTCCGATAAAAAAATTCTTTGCAATGCACATCGACAGGTGTTGGGCACAATGCTTACACAAAACCGGACTCTACTTGGGATCAGAAACTTTCGATGGGAATAAAATTCCAACGTATATTGGCATTTCACATGCATATTATGGACCTTAACAATATAAAATTACTGCCATCAATAAAAACGATTTCCCAGATGGATATACCAAAACATTCCTGACAATTTCAGATCTACAGACTGGATTGTTCTTCAAGCACTGACTTATCTATATTATAAGGGACAATGGTGTTTTTCCCTTTGGACGAAGATCTACAGTTTGGACACATAAAGGATGGCCCAGATTGAGATACATATTTAAATTATTCAATTACATTTCTGGCATATAAAGAATGGTCCAGATTGAGCTACATATTTAAGATTTTCAATCCACATTTAAGGCATATAAAGAAGGGTCCAGATTAATTCAAGTATTAATTTTACTTAAGACAATGAATTTATATTTTTAATGTCATTTATTTGGGAGTTAGTCCTCCCATTTAATGTCAAACCTTTTCTTTTATTCTAAATTAACAACTCTATTCATCCTTTGCACAACTCTTTGATTGAGATAATTTTTGTTAGCTTTTCTCTTTAATTTTTATTCCAATTAGATTTTGACTTCTTTGGGCCAAAATCAGAGGATTTACATGGAGTGGAAATAAATGACGAAGAAAACGATGGTTCCATTGTTATGCACTTAGCTTGGGTCGGTAAATAACATTTTTTAACTGTATTGCTACTGCTGTTAGAGAGTTCATACTCTTTGTTGGATTAGAGTCGTGTACATATTCGTATCAATTGGATTAAAGTTTCTTGATTATGTATGTATGTTATTCTTTAAATTTTTTGTATCATGTGAAACTTGAAATTACATTTCTTCATATTTATAACCTTTTGATGTTTTACAAAGTGAGTATTTGTTTATCTTAAATTCTTCATGCATAAGACAATGAATTTAGATTTTTAATGTCATTTATTTGGGAGTTATTCCTCCCATTTAATGTCAAACCGTTTCTTTTATTCTAAATTAATTTTACTTAAGACAATGAATTTACATTTTTAATGTCATTTATTTGGGAGTTATTCCTCACATTTAATGTCAAACCGTTTCTTTTATTCAAAATTAACAACTTTATTCATCCTTTGCATAACTCTATTCTCAAGGTATGATTCTCTGTTGCTTTGCTTGATTGAGATAATTTTTGTTAGCTTTTCTCTTTAATTTTTTGTTTAACATCAATGGATTCATGGTGCCGCGCGCCTAATATTTGTGTCATTTATGCAGTTTAATTTCTCTTTGTTACTTTTCATTAATATTGTATTTTGTTATCTCAATTTTGTTTTTTCATTTGCAGTCAAAAGATACTGATCAGATATGATTGCTATCTATTCATTTTTATTCTTATGTTAGGTTCTTTTTAATACCATACCATTTAATTTCTATTTTTTTACACTAATTTTTTTATTTTTCTCTGGACAGGGAATTGTCCAATTAGACTTTAACTTCTTCGGGCCAAAATAAGAGGATTTACATGGAGTGAAAATAAATGACAAAGAAAACGATGGTTCCATTGTTATGCACTTAACTTGGGTCGGTAAATAACATTTTTTAACTGTATTGCTGCTGTTGTTAGAGAGTTCATACTCTTTGTTGGATTAGAGTCGTGTACATAAGAATAAAATGGATTAAAGTTTCTTGATTATGTATGTATTTTATTCTTCAAAAATTTTGTATTATGTGAAACTTGAAATTATAACCTTTTGATGATTTACAAAGTGAGTATTTGTTTATCTTAAATTCTTCATGCATAGTCAAATAATGGTTATATGCAGTTGACATCTAAAAATAGTTATTCAGCTTAGAAGATCATCTTAAATTCTTTATACATAGTCAACCATCTTGCTAATACTAAAATTTAAGAAGCCTCAAAACAGGCAACGCGGAACTGGCTTATTGAAACTAACCTATAATCTTTCATTTTCTGATTTCAGGAGATTGTTTTTAAGCAATGAAGAAAGCGGTTTAGGGAGCAATACAATAATACAATTTTTTTTTCTGTGGGATGCGTCACTATGTCTATATGTGTCGGGACTACACAAATTTTTATTGCATGCATTTTATCATTGATGCAAATGAAGAAGTTTTGGTATTTCAGAAAGGTACAAGTCTAATTTTTGCTAGAAGATGTGGTTCATATGCACATATGTGATTGCGATGACTAAATTGTCGAGTTTTTTTTAAGATTATCTTGGTTTAATAGAGCTTAGTGCATAGGAACCCATCTACATTTTTCATCTAAAGATACCATGACTAATACTTGATCCATTACCTACCTTTTACTATGTGGATATCATCTAATACTTGAGCTTCTTTTATTTCATTGAAGATACCAATTAACCAAAGTCGGTACAAATATATTACACTTTATAGAAGTTGATTTAAAAAATATTTTAATATTCAATTGTATTGTCATGTTCATTGTATGCTAGCAAATTATAAAATTATGGATGTTTTAGGTCAAGGTGTAATATCAGTTACATTTGCAAGTTTTCACACCATTGATATTTAGACTGGGTCTCTTATTTACTTCTAGGTCTCAAACGCATATGTTGATAAAGAGCAACTCTCTTATGCATGTATCGTATTAGAGGGGGAAATTTCTTTTGTTTGGATATGCAATTTTATTTAATGCAAGTCTTTCACTATTTGGTGAAGACAATAAGGTTGTATTATTATTTCGCAAGGAAAAGCATATTTGGCATATGATATATGCAATATCATCACGCGCGTCATTTTTTACCGCTAAGAAAGATTCAAGGACGCTTCATATCACTAATATCCAAGGGAATGTTGTAGGATTTAATGTTTTACATTTTATTTTATTTTATTTTTTTGTGACGCTATAAGCTGGGCGTTTTTCATATATTAGTTTAAACCATAAATGTATAGTTATCATTCTTTATCAAGAGGTTTTATATTACAGTATAACATCTCTCAAACCTAGAATATTGTAGGGAATGATGACGTTTAATGGCCGTAAAATGACTGGCCGTAAATTATATTAGCCCAACCGATTAAATATTTTTACCATGGGTTCGAGTATTACTAATGTGTAACCATGCCAATTATACATTGATAGAAGCACAAAGTCAATGTTCGTATTTTAAGACTGTCAGCGGTTCCAAAAATTAATGTAGATATAACACTTTTTAAGGATATGAAAGAAGGCTTCCCAACTTAGATTCAACTTTTTGAATTTCGAAAAATAATAATTACTAAATTGTTTTTAGCACAAAATGACAATCTATTTAAATGATGACTGAATTGCATTTGTAATTTGGAATGCAATCGAAAAGTTGCTTTTATTCAAACCTGGAATTTCTACGTGTTCCCTCTTGGGACATTAGGTTTTCAATTTTGTTGGTATTATTTGCAACAACTATGAATGGATGGTTATCTCAATTACCATAAATGAAAACGGGTTTAGATCCCATTGTACACACTTACATTGGATATCTTAATCACCAAATAAATACTTTCTGTTGTATATATGTCAGTGTACATCCATGTGGACATCCTAATCACCATTTAACAAGAAACCGATCCAGTTGATGTTAATAATATCGATCAAAGCTTCGAATTCAGTTTGAGAAAGATTACAGTTCCCCCAAGTTTCCCACACTCATGCAGAATCCATCATGCTAATAGTTATGGGCTTTGATTGTCCAATTAAATTGGATTTTAAAGCCATAGGCGAATAATGGGTAAAATATGTGGATTTGCTGCAAGGTGCTAGATGTCCAATAACGTCTGATCCATCACCGGCGGGTTTAACATGCACGAGAGAGTGGGTGGATGGTTGGAATGGGTGGACCCACATGGAATGTTAGGATATGGCATTTTGATAATTTATATATTTAACCAAACATCTTTACGGGATTCAACATTGGTCCACTGACCCATAATTCGTGGCAACATATCTAAAATGCTAGATTAAGGTAGAGAACATAGAGTGTTTAAAGCAATGCATCACCAAGTTGCAAATAAGATTTCGAAATAGGGTAACCTTTCAAACTGCTGTTGAAGCCATGGGTAGGCCATAGGCAAGAGACAACCCGGTGGACTAAAACATCTTAGTAGCCAGATGAAAAGAAAGTAAAAGCGGTTTCCATAGTAGCGGCCACCAAAATGTGAGCCTGTGAAACCAACCTAGATATTATTTTCTTGCACACCAACTCAAATATGAACTTATTGAATTTTTATTTATTCCATAAGCAGGAAGCTGACCCGTGCATCGCACGGGAGAAAAACTAGTTTACTTAAAAACATTTTAGCTCTTATTATAAAGAAGCCTTGTCCTTGAGCGAGCTTTCAGTTGTTGTTTCTGGATGTCTTCCTTGTAGTGTGTTACCATCGGCAGGCTTTTGATCCACCTTTCTGTATAATGTGGAGTTGTGGTACTTCGTTTGCAGTATCACTTGGATTATAGCAAAAAATAATCCATTAGTTATCACTATGAAGAGATTAAAACCGAGCAGCACAAACCAAATCCCAAAGTTAATTTTTTTTGCAAGTAAGAGATAAACCTGCAAAAACTCAAATATGCAACATCACATTGTCAACTGGCGGGCCTTTGCTATCATATGCAGTGTGCGGGTGGAAAATACTGCCGGTTCTGGCGATATCTGGGTTAACTCAGTTTTTTCAAATCTTTGATTCACTCCGCTCTTCATGCACTAGTGATTATGATCTTCTCTAATGGTTCTGTTTTCTATGATTTATTTGCATCATATAGTTAATTTTAGGAAGCCTTTATGTTTTTAAAGATCTAGATTTGAAAAATTGAAAATCTCTTTTTTAACTAATTTTATTTTATTTCTCCCATTGTGTTTACAGATTGTTTATCCAAGAATGACGTCGATCTGGTATCATGTGGTGATTATAGCGTTTGTTGTTGTTGTCATATTGCTTGTGGAAGCTAAAGTTTCATCTGAAAACCTCATTGTTATTGTTATCTTCATGGAGAAAGCATGTTTCACCTCCGATCCAATCAAGAAAAATGCCACTCATGTATGCCACGCATGCAGGAAGAGTAAAGTCCGTCACAAATTTTAATTTGAATTTTTCATATCCCTCATTCCAGGGGCGGAGCCAGAAAATATTCTATGGGGAGGCAAAATTGTTTTAGGATAGGAAAAAAGAAAAAGTTAGGCTCGGGATAGAGAATAAAAGGCATGGAATAGGTAAAATTAGGCTGGAGCCATCCCGGCAGGGTAGGCAACTGCGTATCCTTGCCGTGGGTTAGCTTTCCCACTGCCTCCTTCTGTTTTGGTCATAACCAATTCTTACAGTTTCCTTTTCTGTTTCATCCGAAGCCAAAATTTCTCAATGCATAATATTCAGGGATATTTTACCAATCCTATTTGCAGTAACCCTAATATGAAGTATATACCAAAAAATGGCCGCAAACAATAACTCTGGAGAAAGGGAAACAAACACAAACGTGGAAGTGTCTGATCTTTCCAAGAGGTTAGGGAGGCAACTTTGGAGCTGAATGTTGCTGATGATGTTATCTTACTCAATCAGAATGAATCTGGTAATGAAGAAACTGAAGAAGGAGAATTGAAATTTTGTTTGATAGGAAAGATTATAATTGAAGGAAAAATGGGCTATGGTGTTGTTGAGAAGAATATCCAGTTCACCTGGACCTTCATTCCACCAGAAGAGGTTAAAATTATTGAAGTCGACATAAATGTGATGATTTTTAAACTGAAGAACAAAGATGTGGTGGACAAAATCATTGAGGAAGGTCCCTGTAATATTAATGGCCACTTATTTATTCTGTTTGATTACTTTCGTGGATTAATCCGATAAAATCTGGATTCAACCAAGCAAATATACTGGATTCAACTTAAAAACCTCCAGCCTGAACATATGAATGTGAAATCTGTTGAAGAAATGGGAAAACTTTTTGGAGAAGTTCTGGCTATTGAACCGCCAAACGCCATACCAGCTAATGGAGTTCTTTTTAAAGTCCGTGTGATGATTGATCTCACAACTCCTCTAAGAAGAGGTGTCCTAGCAATCACAACAGCTGGAGTAACAAAATGGGTCAGATTCTTTTATGAAAAGCAGCCTCACAAACAAGGAATGCTTCATTATAAATCATTGTAAGGGGGATTGTGAGGCTGCAGCTGATTATGTGAAAACTGTGCATGCAAAGCCTTATCCTTTTGGAGGCATAAGAAAACCGAAAAAGAACTCTGCAGTGAGAATCAACACCATTATAACTCCTAAGCCGACTACCGGGAAAGTTATCAAATTTAGTCCTTTTGTGCCATCTCAAGATGGGTTGCCTGTCAAGATGCAATTAGTAGTTGTGAATGATGATGTCCAAGCAAGATTAGGGTAAAGACTCCTGATGATGGAAAAGAAAACCAAGCCTTTGTTGAGGAAACTGCTAATAACAATGAGGGCATAGTAGAGAAACATGCAACAATTAAAACACACAAAAGGATAAACAATCTGGAAACTCTGCTAGGGAGAAGAAGGTAATTGCATTCATAACATTAGTTTTTCTTTCAATATCAATTACAACTGCATTTTTGCATGTTACTTAAAACTTGATCTATTTTATTTTCAAAACATTTTAGCCATGAAGATATTATCTTAGAATGTATGTGGATTTGGAAATAGTGACACTAGAAAACACCATAAGGATTTAGTAAATAGCCCAAATATTATTTTTCTTATTGAGACAAAAAACAATACTAGGAAAATGAAGCAGTATACCTCTAGCCTACATAACCCCAACATGTGCTTTCATGACCCGATTGGTGCTTCAGGGGGACTATGTCTTCTCTAGAATGATGGAATTAATCTTCAAACAGTGGAGATCAAACTCAACATGTTTCAATGTACTGTTGAGATGGATGTTGGAACCAAAAATTGTTTGTGACATTTATGTATGGAGCTCTTGATTCTCAGATAAGAAGTGAATAGTGGAATTATATGAATACTTTTGGCAACCAAATGAATTTTCCTTGGATCGTTGCAGGTGATCTTAATTAGTCAAATTGTTTTAGATGAGAACAATGATCTTTTAGCTAATAATGGTCTGCATATTCTAAATCTTATAGTAAATCCTTATACCGGACTAATAAAATAATAGGTCATGCTCTTATTTTAGAAAGACTGGATAGGTTTCTTGCTAATGATATCTGGTTAAATAGGTATCCTACTTGTGTTGTTTATCATCTCATCCAATTAGCTTGTGACCACTGCCCAATCATGTTATCTACCTCTCCAAAATGACACTTATAAACCTTTTAGACTAAATAAAGCTTGGTTCAGAGATAGTTCTTGCAAATGCATTATTGAGAATAGCTGGAAGGTGAATAATAATGGTTCCCATGCTTATAGAGTCATAAAGTCTCTGTTTAACACTAAACAAGAACTTAGGAAATGGAACTATGTCAATTTTGGTAATATAAATACTCAGATCAATAAGATAAAGTCCCAATTGGAGGCCTCATACATGAGTAATAATGATAATAACATTACCATGATTGAAAAACTCAAATGCAATCTGAATCAATGGTATGATATAGAGGAAGACTTCTATAAACATAGAAACAAAGACCAAGACCTTATAGATGGTAAAAGGAACGCTGCGTATTATCATCAAAAAGTAAATTTCAAAAGGAAAAAAACCCAACATAGATACTATCTAGAATGTTATGGGTGTGTGGCTTATTGATGGAGTAGATATAGTTGATAATCTTAGAGATAATTTATTCAACATGAATACGTCTACTTTTCCTCATAATGATGGTGATTATTTTAATAATGTTACTCCTTGCATTACTGATGATGAAAATTCTATGCTACTTGATATCCCAAATCATGATGAAATAAGAAATGTAGTCTTCAATATGTACTCTTGGACAACACCTGGACCAGATGGTTTCCCTCCAAGATACTATCGAAACATGTGGCTAACTGTAGGTGATTATATAGTTAAAATGGTGCAAGCTTTATTCCACTAAAAACATTTAATCAAACAACTTAACCATAATTTTACAGCTCTCATTCCAAAAAAGAACTGTCTTGTTTCTGTTGTTGATTTTAGACCAATAAGTTTGTGTAATGTGAGCTATAAAATTATCTCTAAGTTGTTGGTAACTAGACTCAAACCCATACTGAATAAGTTTATATCACCTTTTCAATCAGCTTTTGTCCCTGGGAGAGTAATCCAGGATAACATTGTTATGGCACATGAAAACTGAAGGGTTGGATGGCTATAAAACTAGATATGAGTAAAGATTTTGATAGGATTGAATGGAGTTTTGTAATAGCTAGTATGGAAAGATTAGGCTTCTCTGATGATTGGGAACAATTGTTTTTCCCATGACATCAATCTGTTTTAGGAACAATTGTTATTCATCATATGGCAGTTTTATCCATGCCGAAAACAATAACAGATAAAATGGATGTTGTTCAGAGGAGTTTCTGGAGGAATAAGAAACAAGGTGAAAAGGGTTTATATATGAAAAAGTGGAACCATATAGTTCTCCCTAAATACTTAAGAGGTCTAAATACTAGACAAAGGGGAAGGATTTCTGGCATCTCAATCCACTAGCTGATGCTTCATGGTGTTGGAGGTGCATATAGGATCACATGGCTATTGCTTGTAATTTTGTTCTGCACCTCTTAGGGAATGGTGAAAACACTAAAATTTGGAAAGATAGATGGCTCACTCAAGGTAATTTGCTCAGTGTTTTTCTACCTTATATGCAGTATGACTCTGTTCATCATGTGGATGCTAAAGTGAGCAGCTGCTTGAGCAATGGTGCTTGCTCCATTTTCCCTAATTTGGCCAGTGCCTTAGACAATCTTCTCTCAGAAGTGCTAAATGTTAAGACTGATCACCTGATCGAAGATAAAATATTTTGAACAGGTGGGAAAGATGGAGCTTACAGTCTTAGCAAAACTTATAATGCTCTGAGGGTTCATGTCCCTAAGAAAGTTTGGAAGGCTCTTGTGTGGTTTGCACATTGTATTCCAAGACAATGCTTCATTGTTTGGGTGGCTCTGAATACGGGGTTATAAAAAAAATTCAAGCTTCTCTCTTGGTGTGGAGGTGGACCCGGTGTGTGTGTTATGCAACTTTATGCTAGAAGATGACATGTATTTGTTTTCCAAGTGTAGTTATG
Source organism: Papaver atlanticum (assembly GCA_023531105.1). Taxonomy (NCBI): domain Eukaryota; kingdom Viridiplantae; phylum Streptophyta; class Magnoliopsida; order Ranunculales; family Papaveraceae; genus Papaver; species Papaver atlanticum. Next base: position 21,689,072 of record JAJJMB010007708.1, read on the forward strand.
CTACCCAGGTCTGGGATATGCTATTCGCTCTTATAGGTATCGGATTTTCCACCTACTCAGATTGGGTTATTCAGACAACATGGTGTGTGACTCAATTTTCGGGTTCCAAGTCAGTTGGCACCTTGAGGAAGCTTTCCTTCAATGCTTGTATCTACCATTTATGGGGCGAAAGTAAGAGGCGTGTATTCACCCAGAAATCTTTTTTACCTGAAATTCTTTTACAAATGGTCTGTGCTGATGTGAGGATGAATATGATATCTAATGACTATGCAATGCTTGAAACTAATGACAATAAGAATCTTGCAGCAAACTAGGGGTGCTCATCTAAGTATTTTCATCCCAAACAGATTGCAATTACTTGGAAGAAACCATAAGTAAAAGAAGTTGCAGTGAACATTAATGGCTCTTTAGGAGACGAAAGTGTTGGGATTGGGGGTATTGTTAGAGATGAGTCAGGTGACCTAATCAATGAAGTTGCTGGCAGTTCGTCTCTTGGCTCTATTACATTACATGAACTCCAAGGTGCAGAAGTTGTCCTTAAACTTTCCATCATGAAAGGTTGTTCCAGAGTCTCGTGGCATACTGAATCCTTGACATTTGCATCTTATTTATCTAAAGATAACTCTAAACCACCATGGAGGTGCCATCATGTGTGGGAGTCCATTAGAATATTGTGAAGCCAGCTTCAGTGTTTCTCAGCTGTGCATACTTACAGATAATCTAATAGAGCTACCGACATGTTGGAAAGCTACACGCCATCTGGAGAGTTTGTAGAGTACATTCTAAGTTCGTTTGCTGAGGATCTTAAAAAGATTGTGGTGGAAGATGTTGCAGGAAAATTTTATTACAAGAAGTGTTAAGGTTTTGTTTTGTTAGTGAAAAAGAGGGGGTCTAACAACCTAACCCAATATTTCGCTTAGCAATCTGTATGGACTAACTCCAATATACTTTTAAGAGAATCAACTACACAGTCAGACTCAATCTTAATAAAAAGTATATCAAAGAGTTATATCTCAATTTCTCGATTCAATCCTCACTCAAACAAATAGAAATCTGCGAGCCTGATTGAATACAAGAGAAATAACTTGAACGGTACCAAAGACCAATGTTCAAGGATCAATCAATTTCAATCAACAACCAAAGGTTGGATTTACCAATTGATCGATTCAGCGCACAACCTGTGATATTTCAATTATATAACAAAATATAATGTGGAAAAGAAATAACACAGACACCAAAAGTTTTGTTATGAGGAAACCGCAAATGCAGAAAACACCCTGGACCTAGTCCAGATTGAACACATACTGTATTAAGCCGCTACAGACACTAGCCTACTACAAACTAAATTCGGTTTAGACTGTAGTTGAACCCCAATCAATCTCACACTGATCCAAGGTACAGTTGCGCTCCTTACGTTTCTTATCCCAGCAGGATACTACGTACTTGATTCCCTTAGCTGATCTCACCCACAACTAAGAGTTGCTACGACCGAAAGTCGAAGACTTAAATAAACAAATCTGTATCACACAGAAAAGTCTACAAGAATAGATAAATATGTCTCCCACAGAAATACCTACAAGTTTTGTTCCGTCTTTTGATAAATCAAGGTGAACAGGAACCAATCGATAAGACTTATATTCCCGAAGAACAGCCTAGAATTATCAATCACCTCATGATAATCTTAATCGACTAGCGAAACAAGATATTGCGGAATAACAAACGATGAGATGAAGATGTTTGTGACTACTTCTCTATCTTGCCTATCGGAGAAATTAATCTCAAGCCAATCTTACGATTGCACTCAATCACGATAGAAACAGCAAGATCAGATCACGCAACTACAGAGAAAATAGTTGGGTCTGGCTTCACAATCCCAATGAATCCTTTAAGTCGTTAACCTACAGGGTCTCGGTAGAAACCTAAGGTTAAAGGAGTATCGACTCTAGCTTATACAACTAGTATCACACAGGAGGTGTTGGGATTAGGTTTCCCAGTTGCTAGAGTTCTCCTTTATATAGTCTCCAAATCAGGGTTTGTAATCTAAGTTACCTTGGTAACAAAGCATTCAATATTCACCGTTAGATGAAAACCTGATTAGATTCAAGCTAATATCTTTCAACCATTAGATCGAACTTAGCTTGTTATACACAAATGAAATATACGTCATTTAGGTTTGAGTAATCGTACCTAAACGTGTACACTTAGTTGGTTCAAAAGTAGTTAACCAATGGTTATCCATATGAGCACTTTCATATCAACCTTATTCATCTTCACCATAACTAGTCTAAATGACTCAAATGAACTAGTTCGAGAGTTGTTCAATTGCTTAGATCTTATAGAAGTATACAAGACACAATCGAAGCAAAATCGGTTTAGATTCACTTGAATCGATTCATGAACATTTTAGCCACGGTTTGCAAATTGCATTCCTTAATATATAAATGTTTTAGTTCATGAACAAACCAATTTTAGAATATAACACACTTAAGTATACATATGGGTATGCTTACTTAAGTAACCGGATTTAAGTTTGTTTTGGTTTCCAAACTCAGCAAAAATTCACGGACGTGAACTTTCCGCCAGTATGAGTACGGGTACGCATACTTAGGTAACCGGATTGAGTTGGTTTTGATTTCCAAACTCAGCAGAAATTCACGGTCGTGAACTTCCGCCAGTATGCGTACGGGTACGCATACTTACCCAGTCTCCATCAACCATTTAGTACACACACAAGTATGCATACATTTGGTTCCCGGTTTTGGACTTATACATTAATGCGCGAACACATTATATGCTTATATCCAAAGATAGTTACATGTTCTAAACTCTTTATTTCAATCATTGAAACATTCTTATAGGATGTTAAATAGAGGTTATTCGCACACTATTCTTCATCAAAACAATTTTCAAGATATTGAAATAATCAACGTGACTTTCGTCACTTGTAAAGATGAACTTGGCCAAAGAGAAAGCTTACCAACACATATTTCGAGAAATAGATAAGCGAGATAAACTCGGCTCGAAATAGAAAATGTGTATAATCGAAGTCTATATAGCAATACGACTTTTGTCTCAAGATAGGAGATAGAGTAGATAAACTTTTGAGTGATAGATAAGTTCAAGTCTCCACATACCTTTTTGTCGATGAAGATCCACCAGTTCCTTGAGTAGTTCTTCGTCTTTGCATGATGAACGTCGTGGAGTCTAGAGCTCGACTACACTTTCTATCCTAGTCCGAGACTTAGCTATAAGTTGACTATAAATCAAGACTTATAGTTTTGGAAACTAAACTTGACAACAAGCTTGAGATAGCAACGCTTGTGAGTTCGACCGAGAAATGCTTTAACAATCTCCCCCTTTCTTAATTTTAGTGACAAAACTATCAATACATATGGAATACAAAATAAATAAACTTTGCAGCTTCTTTTTCACATGCATGATCTCCTTGGTTTTTCAATATTACTCAAAATCTTCGTCACTTCCAAGTACTCCAATTATTCCAAAGATATTCAAATCAGCATCACCGTTGTTGAAGATCCGTAGCCATAACAATGAGAAAACAAAAGCTCTCAATCATTGTTACACAGTGTCATAGTATTATTACACAGCATCAAAGTTCAATTGTATCACAACTTTGACAACAATACTATGGTGATATGTATCACTCCCCCTTAGTCAATACTTCATCTCTCATGAAAACCACTCCCCCTTACATAATGATCCGAAAACCATATGTATTTGTAGTGTGAACTACACATTAATTCTCCTCCTTTTTGTCAATAAAATTGGCAAAGGTACGAAAACTAGTGGGATCCTAATGAAATTTCCATAGAGACACTTCATGACCAAAAGAAAGCACATATCAACTTTTTAGATGCAATCATAGCCGAAACTAAATGCATTCATCAAGGAGTTTATAAAGATACAAGATAACCCCTATAATATTCCACAACCGCACTCCCCATAAAGATTTCGCAATTAAGCACAAGTTCAATTAAGAACTCTCCCCCATATAATGTCATTCCCGAAAGAACAACAAGAGCGACCTTTCTTTCACAATAAAATAAGGATTTCTTTGGACAACAACAAATCACATAAGAATACGAATTTGTATCCAAAATACTCAATTAAATTAACCACAAGAGAACCCGTGATTAATTCTTTCGGAAATGCTCAACATAAGAAAACTTATGGAGCCGCACAGTATATACATAAAATATGGATCAGGGAAGATCAATACTGCGGAATAAACAAAGATTCATTATATCTTTCATCACTATTTGCACAATGACATATAATAGACTTAATCTTTGTAAACAAAATCTCATCCTTTCTTCATCAATATTTTCATAATGACATAAAAGGCTTATCTTTTGTTTGTCAAAAGTTCATTCATTCTTTTATCAATACTTGCATATTGACATATGAAAGACTTAACTTTTGACCATGTATGGGACAATCATAGTTCACTGACGCAAACATACATATCCCATAACAAATTGCAATATATAAAACCATAAAGATTAATACTGCAAAATCATCTTCCAAATAAACTTTAGAATTTAAATAAATAAATCTAAAAAAATTGCAAGATGAAAATCGTTGGAAATAGCTATGTGTACTCACAATAATGGCTATTCCAAACCCTAGTTATCCTTCTTAAAACACAAGAATAAATTCTCATAAGAAGTTTCCTAGACATCAAGACAAACTCGTAATGCACATGCAAGATGATTTGTCCTTAGAGGGTAGAATCAATCTTTTTCGCTCGGATTTACACCAAGAATAGCTACCAAAGGCGTATAAAAAGATTTTCTTAATAAAGAAGAACATACAAAGTCATTAACGACCATGCACCATAATTCACAAAAGATGATTGTGAACATTCAAGAATTCCAATGTGTACTATTGCCCATTCTTGAACTTCCTTCTTTGTGATTCACCAACATCATTCTTGTATAAGCTAAAAATGAGCTTAGAAGAAAAGTACTCTAAGAATCCAAGTGCCCAAGTCCAAGAGAAGTGGAACAAGTGCGACGAAACGGAGCACAACACTCAAAAACAAGATACGAGACAAAGACCAATCTTAACTCATCCAAATTCAAGAATTCTCATCTCCATTTTGAAGAGAATTCAAAGAGGAAGAGAGTGCAAAAATAATGAGGTCATTCCGAGTTCGGACGAAGAAGTTACGGCCAAAACAAGTTTACCGAATATCGACGTCTACAGGCCAGTATGCATACGGGTTTGCAAATGAATTTTCGTGACCAGGAGCAGTATGCAAACGGGTATGCGTACTAAAATCCCTGGATTTTGAATTTAAAAGATGGTATGCATACCTGGTATGTGTACCATAAAGTGCAAACATCCCGAACTACTATTTTCAAACCTTAAACATTTAAGAACCTTAAACACAGATCAAGTTAGATAGAAATGAACGATAAGAAAGGTACGTGGATCATTATAAATACTCTAAGCAAATAAATAAAAGCACAAATCTTGCTCAAGTTTATAGACATACCTTTTTAGATGAATCTAATCGAATTCTACAGCGTTACCAAATATAATTTGTGTGCCCCAATTCTCGTGCTTCCCTCACCGTATACATAGCAGGGCATTTGATAGACGCATTTATGTGTCTATTTTCATCTCTATTGTGTATAATGTTAGTACCCATTTTTGTACTTATTTTGGTATTTTATCTCTTTGTAGGTGTTTTTGGAGAAATAAGCTTTTGTGGCGAAATTGGCTCGAAAAGTTGATGAATGCAACCCAAGGGACGAGTGTTATGCGGACTCCAGCAACGGATAAGGGGCGACCATCGGATAAGGGGTAACCTTTCCCCTTCACATTCAAATTCTGAAAATTGGCGGGAAACCAAAAACGTACGGCATGTTTTTGTGGCTGTTTTGGTGGTAGTGATTTGGAAGAGTTTGAGGTCGATTAAACTTCTGATTTTCATAGGGTAGACTCCTTATGGGTCTATGAATCTAACATGGGTGTTTAAATCGATTAAACTTGGCTCAATCGACGGGTTTTGATCTCAACAGCAAAATATGGAAAGTCACGTGTGTGACTTGTTTTAGGAAATTTTAGAGAGATTAAAGGCAAGATTTTCTTCCCAAAGCTTAATATATATCTAAGGAAGAGTTTAGAATCAAAAGGAAAGCCCAGATACGCGTGGAAATTCTAAAACAAGAAATTGCCGCAACTTTGTCGTGAAGAGAAAGAAAGAGATTTCGGAAGATTTTAGAGAGATTTAATCGCTCTTTTTGATATAAATAGATTGTTTGGGTCATATATAAGGGGTGTCTAGAGTTTTGGGGGCTGAGAAGGGCTGAGGAGTGAGAAATCAAGACGAACAGAAAGTTACCTGCTGCTGTTTTCTGCTGGTGCGGAGCTGAAGAACACGAAGAACATAAGACGCACACTGAACAGTCGTGAAGAACACGAAGAACATCGACCCACACTAAACCGTCGCATAAGCAGTCTTATATTCTTGTTTATTAACAGCACTTCAGTTGTATCGGTGATTCTGTAACGCCATAAAAGCGTTGCAGATTCGCTGTATTATTATTTCTCTTCAATAAAAACACCTTTTGAGCCATGTTTCTATCTTTTGAGCATGTTTTTACCATGAGGAGCTAAACCCAAACACTGGGATGACGGAGGAAGACGAATATCATACTTGGGGTAATTTTATTAATTCTTTTTAAGACTTTTGCATTAATTTTAATTGAAAATATGATTTGAATTAATTGGTTGTCATTTAATTTGATGATGTATGCTTAGCTTAGGTGTTTTGATACATCATGCTTAGGATTTACAATCAATGTTTTGAGAATCTACCTTGGCAAAAATAGAGTCCTTGTCTTTCTTGAGCTAAAATTGTCAAAGAATTAATAATTGAACCTTATGTTTTGAATTCGGTGGAATCCCGAATCCCAGTACCTCTCACCATTGTTTAATATTTTTGTATATATTTTTATTAAATTTAAAAACTCGAATCTTCATAAGTCCGAGTGAACGACAACCTTACTCACCACTTTCACTACAACTTAAAAATTCACATCAGCATTCCTTGGTGAGGATGCACTAACAACACACTCAAGTTGTGTTGAGGTGAGAAGTGTCTTTCTCACCACAAGTGACTTTTGGATTATCATGAAAGAGATCACTTTTAGAACCTTTCACATCCAAATCCATCTTTCCAAAGAACTTTTTAAGTTCCAACATCATGGATACTGCCTTCTCTATAGTCATGGAATTTTATGGAAAATCATTCCTTTTCACACTCAAAACATCATTGACTTTCTTTGGTATCCACTTCTGAGTGCGTTTAGGAACAATCGAAACCTTCTTCCCATTACTCTCTTCTAGAATTTTCGGAAGAGAATCGGATAGACTATTCTTTTGCAAGTTAGTCTTTCTCCAACTGGGAGCATCGAATCTTGTCTTCGCCTTTACGAAGTTATCCTTTTGATAACCATTACGATTATGAAAAGGATTCGTATGACGTTTATAGGCAAATATAGGTTTATCACAACACTGATTCCTTTGCCTAAAGGTTGGACAGTTACAACCTGTAACGTTAAGGGGATTAGTCTTAACATATGATCTTCGTTTCACAACTTCTTGTGATGCCCAAACAAGAACATAATGAAGTTTCTCATTCCTTATACGGAAACGACATCTCCTTTCCAGGTGACCTTTATTTCCGCAATAGTGGCAAATTCTTACCTCGATCCGTGTGTGCTGACCTTGGAGGTTGATATACTTTGCTCTTTTGAACCTTAACTGCTGGTGAAGGTATTTCACTTTTACCATCAGTGGAAACCTTATGTTGAGAAGAATCACTAGCTTTGACAAATATTACCTCTTTGCTAGTACTTGGAGCATCTATTCCCTTATAGCCCAATCCTCGTATGTCACGATGATTTTTACTTGCTCCTAGCAGAGTGGTTAATTTGCTTGAACTAGTATTGAACTTTTTCAAGTCATCTTCCAACATCTTGATTTTATCAAGAGCATCAGCTAAATAAGCCTCAAGGCGTTTTTCTCGAGCGAGATACGCGCTTTCTCTGTCATTAAAACATTTTTGTTGAGAGTCATATCTTGTTTCAGTTTCTGCAAGTCTTTCTTTCAACACAAAGTACTTTTGAGTAAGATTATCACATTCAAGTGACTTCATACGTAGATTTTCCTCAGAATCCTTGAGGATCGATTCGTTAAAAAGATTCGAAACATAAACACCTGCGTAACATCTTCTTAATTTCTTGTTTGTACGACAGAGATTAGTCAGAAAAGGTATAATATGAGAAGTTGTCATTTTTTTCTTTCCCAACGAATTCAAAAGCTTAACATACTCTGAGACTTCATCATCAACATCTCTATCAATATCTGAATCACCTTCATCAGAAAGTTCATCCAACTGTTCTTCTAGGCGTGTTTCCCAGACTTCAACAGGTTCTACATTAAGAGAATGTTTAGATACTGACCTAGATGTGATACTTCTCTCAGGTGAATCCAAGCTTTGAAAATAATTTGGTAATTTATGAACTGGTACATTATTAGAGATAGACTCGTCCATATTCAGATCGCTACAAACACAGACTCATAAGGCCTTTAATGTGTTTGCCTGCTCTGATACCAATTGAAAAAACGGGGGTCTAACAACCTCACCCAATATTTCACTTAGCAATCTGTATGGACTAACTCCAATATACTTTTAAGAGAATAAACTAGACAGTCAGATTCAATCTTAATAAAAAGTATATCAAAGAGTTATATCTCAGTTTCTCGATTCAATCCTCACTCAAACAAATAGAAATCTGCGAGCCTGATTGAATACAAGAGAAACAACTTAAACGGTACCAAAGACCAATGTTCAAGGATCAATCAATTTCAATCAACAACCAAAGGTTGGATTTACCAATTGATCGATTCAACGCACAACCTGTGATATTTCAATTATATAACAAAATATAATGCGGAAAAGAAATAACACAGACACCAAAAGTTTTGTAAACGAGGAAACCGCAAATGAAGAAAAACTCCGAGACCTAGTCCAGATTGAACACACACTGTATTAAGCCGCTACAGACACTAGCCTACTACAAACTAACTTCGGTCTGGACTGTAGTTGAACCCCATTCAATCTCACACTGATCCAAGGTACAGTTGCACTCCTTACGTCTCTGATCCCAGCAGGATACTATGTACTTGATTCCCTTAGCTGATCTCACCCACAATTAAGAGTTGCTACGACCCAAAGTCGAAGACTTAAATAAACAAATCTGTATCACACAGAAAAGTCTACAAGAATAGATAAATCTGTCTCCCACAAAAATACCTACAAGTTTTGTTCTGTCTTTTGATAAATCAAGGTGAATAGGAACCAATCGATAACCCAGACTTATATTCCCGAAGAACATCCTAGAATTATCAATCACCTCATAATAATCTTAATCGACTAGAGAAACAAGATATTGCGGAATCACAAATGATGAGACGAAGATGTTTGTGACTACTTCTCTATCTTGCCTATCGGAGAAATTAATCTCAAGCCAATCTTACGATTGCACTCAATCACGATAGAAACAGCAAGATCATATCACGCAACTAAAGAGAAAATAGTTGGGTTTGACTTCACAATCCCAATGAAGTCTTTAAGTCGTTTACCTACAGGGTGTCGGTAGAAACCTAAGGTTAAAGGAGAATCGACTCTAGCTTATACAACTAGTATCACACAGGAGGTGTAGGGATTAGGTTTCCCAGTTGCTAGAGTTCTCCTTTATATAGTCTCCAAATCAGGGTTTGTAATCTAAGTTACCTTGGTAACAAAGCATTTAATATTCACCGTTAGATGAAAACATGATTCGATTCAAGCTAATATCTTTCAACCGTTAGATCGAACTTAGCTTGTTATATACAAATGAAATATACGTCATTTAAGTTTGAGTAACCATACCTAAACGTGTACACTTAGTTGGTTCAACAGTAGTTAACCAATGGTTAGCCATATGAGCACTTTCATGTCAACCTTATTCATCTTCACCATAACTAGTCCAAATGACTCAAATGAACTAGTTCGAGAGTTGTTCAATTGCTTAGATCTTATAGAAGTATACAAGACACAATCGAAGCAAAATCGGTTTTGATTCACTAGAATCGATTCATGAACATTATAGCCACAGTTTGCAAATTGCATTCCTTAATATATAAATGTTTTAGTTCATGAACAAACCAATTTTTGAAAGTAACATACTTAAGTATACGTACGGGTATGCGTACTTAAGTAACCGGATTTGAGTTTGTTTTGGTTTCCGAACTCAGCAGAAATTCACGAACGTGAACTTTCCATCAGTATGAGTACGGGCACGCATACTTAGGTAACCGGATTGAGTTGGTTTTGATTTCCAAACTCAACAGAAATTCACGGTCGTGAACTTCCGCCAGTATGCGTACGGGTACGCATACTTACCCAGTCTCCATCAACCATTTAGTACACACACAAGTACGCATACATTTGGTTCCCGGTTTTGGACTTATATACTAATGCGCGAACACATTATATGCTTATATCCAAAGATGGTTACATGTTTTAAACTCTTTATTTCAATCATTGAAACATTCTTAAAGGATGTTAAATAGAGGTTATTCACACACTATTCTTCATCAAAGCAATTTTCAAGATATTAAAATAATCAACGTGACTTTCGTCACTTGTAAAGATGAACTTGGCCAAAGAGAAATCTTACCAACACATATTTCGAGAAATAGATAAGCGAGATAAACTCGGCTCGAAATAGCAAATGTGTATAATCGAAGTCTATATAGCAATACGACTTTTGTCTCAAGATAGGAGATAGAGTAGATAGACTTTTGAGTGATAGATAAGTTCAAGTCTCCACATACCTTTTTGTCGATGAAGATCCACCAGTTCCTTGAGTAGTTCTTCGTCTTTGCATGATGAACGTCGTGGAGTCTAGAGCTCAACTACACTTTCTATCCTAGTCCGAGACTTAGCTATAAATAGACTAGAAATCAAGACTTATAGTTTTCGCAACTAAACTTGACAACAAGCTTGAGATAGCAACGCTTGCGAGTTCGACCGAGCAATGCTCTAACAGTTAGTTGCCTTGTATAGGTTGGGTTTTTGTTCTGGTTATTCTTGTTTTCGTGTAGCTTTTTTCCTTTTCCTTTTATTTTCTTGTAGGTTGGGGTCTCCTTAACCCCCTCTCCTTTCCAAAAAATAAATAAATATTAGACAACCAGCTGTCGTAAACCAAGCACTCATATTTAAATTAGCTTGGAGAATGCTTGAGGACCCTGATTCCCCTTGGGCTACTCTCCTTAGACATAAATACTTTAATGGTTTGAACCCTCTTAACTATGTGCTCTCTACACAGGGTTCTTGGGTGTGGAAAGGAATCTGTGATGGTATTGATATTATAAAAAGATTCTATTGCTGGCAGATTGAAGACGAAAGTGACGTTTTTATATGTAAAGATAAATGGATTCCTAGTACGGATGGTCCTCCTAAATCTAATTTTGTGTCTACCAACATTAATAAGGTTTCCCACTAAATGATGCTGACATAAAAACTTGGAAGACAGTCACTCTTGAAACTCAGTTTGATAGATATATTGTGAATATATGCTATACAAGATATTAGAATTCCCAAACATGGAGAAGACACTGTTAGGTGGAAACCAGCTAGCAATGGTGAATTTTCTGTTAAAACTGCTTATAGGCTATCTTAGATACTTCCAAGACTATACCATCGAATAGTGATATGAAAGATTGGAAAGCTCTTTGGAGAACAAAACTGCCAATTAAGATTCAACACTTCTTATGGAAATTTCTGCACCAATGCTACTAAGGATAAAATACCTAGATACACTAATCATGTTTTGGATGAATATCCTCTCTGTAGAAATCATACAGAGTCTCAAGAGCATTTGTTCCTTGAGTGCAATATTTTCACATATGTTCTTGCTAATATTGATGCTAATTGTATGCAGATAGTAGAAGGTAAATATATCCACCAATGGGTGAAATCTTGGTCTGATAGAGATAATTAAAACAAGCCAACTAATACTGCTCAATTTAATTGCATATATTTTACAATGTGGCGTATTTGGAAAACTAGATGTAGTGTTGTATTTGATCAATTGCAGGTGAAAACTGAGGATGTATCTCAGAATGTCAAGAACCATATGGATGACTGGCTTAGAATTCAAGGAGTGCAGTCTCTTGTCAGAAGAGAAAAGTCTGTTGATTCCCAACTCAAGAAATGGAAAAGACCTGATTTATCATTTCTTAAAGTTAACTTTGATGTAGCTTTCTGTAAATATAATAAACACATAGGAATAAGACTAATATAACGTGATTTTTCAGGTAAAACTAAAGGAGCTATGAGACACTGCGCAAGAGCCTTAGATCCGGAGCAAGCAGAGGCATTGACAGCTCTTGAAGCAGTAATTTAGGAAAAAAGAAAAAGGCGATAGTCAGAGAGTGCTGAATGCTATTAATGGAAATAAAGGAGCAGTCAAATGGACAAATGCAAATATAATACAAGATGCAGTATTTTTACTTGGTAGCTTTGGCACATGCAAATGTAGTTTTGTCCATCGTGAAGGAAATAATGTTGTAGACAATATTACGAAAAAAGTTATTAATTTTACAAGTAGTCAGGAATGACAACACCACATGCCTCTATGGCTTACTGATGCAATTTTTGGTGATGAAACTTTACTATCAGTTAATGCTTAATCAATAAAATTATTCTTTTCCGTATTAAGAAAATATCGTCAAATGTCAATGTCATAGTATTCTGCATGCTTATATTGGAGAAGAGGGCACCATGAATTCCACCGACTAAACTTCTCTTTATAGCAGCGCGCTATGAAAGCGAAAATATCATGCCAAAATCGTATAGATGGCGCTCACGTTTGATACTCAACATATACTACTTATGTTTATGGAAAGGAGATACTATCACTTTTTTATAAACTGATAGTATTTTTTTATTTTATTTTGATACTAAAGAAATTTTATTAGTCATCTGTTATGAAAACTTACATAGTGTTCTTCCATCCATTTAACAATGTCAGGAGGATAATTTGCATCATAACAATTCTAGCTTTTTTCGCTAGATTATGAACAACACTGTTCCCTAATCGATACCAAGGAATAAACCTATTATCCAAGGAATGCTTTGAAAAACAAGTTAAAATCGTAAGGGTCGCCCCTATCCGGGAGCCAGAGGGGCTTAACAGGCATCTTACTAGGCATCAAGTGTCTTACTGGGCCATGTAAACAGAAAGAGAGATTCTTCTTTTATTTCTTTTAGTTCCTCCCCAAAGTCTCAATCCAGGGCAATCAAGTTTATAGGGTTTATACGATTACAGCTGGTCGTGGTGAAAAAATGGCATTGACAAACTTCTTAATAACAGTAGCAGGCGTAGGTGCAGTTGTTCTTCTACTTAGGGGTGATGTGAGACAAACAGCTTCAATTTTCAAACGCAATGTTCGCCATATCCGTAAGTGGGTTGAAGAAGAATCTGCTGCTGTTTCCAAGTAAGCCCCATAATCTCTTTCAGTTCGATAAATGTTAGGGTTTCTGTAGAAATTGTGATTCCATCAAAAGATAATAATTTTACATATCTCCCTTAGTTATTTAGTGATTAACTGTAACCCTAATAAGTTTCTTTTTTTATGGGATACCCAGTTCACTATGTTAGGCAATACCATACCTCAGAACTGGTATTTCCTCAAACTGAAAATTCTGTGGTATGGTATTACTGGTATTGCTTATTTTGCTTCTTTGATATGCCTGCATAATACTAGTACAATATGCTCATTACATGATTAAGGACACATTATCAATAACTCATATGTATCTGTAACTAAAAGAGACACCCAAAGTGAAATTAAAAACCAGCTAGGCTCTTATAGAAATGTTTTAAGACTCTAGTCTTGACTTCATCAGCTTGAACCGGTTGAGCAGGAATAAAAGACTCTACTCTATACATTCAAATGGCCATGTCGATACACATGACCTCGAAAGACCAGACGACTCTAACTATCTCGCTCTTTGACTAGCTCCTCTGGTTCCCCCCATTTACTGTCATCCTTCAGTATAGGACGAGGATTATTCACCTTGTTTGGGATATCAAGTGGTTACTGGTTAAATTTAACTAATTAGTCAGTAGTAGCATTTTAGGTATTGATTATGTTTTTTTAAGCATTGAATTAGCTGAAATGATCTGCCGATGCAGCCTTGATTCCTACAGAATTTGGTTATCACGGAGTTTAAGTTGTTTTGAATCGATGTTCATTTTAGACAAATACGGCAAAGTCATAACTGTGACATACCAACAAGTGCCAGTTGCTTTAGAAGTGTTCGGGTTGTGAATCACCTGAGGTCTTTATTAGGAAATGAGATCACACATTAGTTGCCATTTGCTCTATTTGTAAAGAAACAAAACCAATTCCTTCCTTAGTACTTGAAACAACATAAATTGTCCCTGCATTTGACTAGATTTGCTAGTTGTGCAACTGAACAAGATCAAATTAATCACCAATTAAATACTTTTTCATGACATCAGCCGATGCAACACTGCGATCAATCTGCACCATTTGATCATCCGCTTCAACAAGTCCTTAACTCGAACATTGATTGGATATTTAGAATCCATGTATTTCAATTGTTTAAACCATTATTACCCAACAACATAACATCAGAAGAAGCCATGGGATGGAGATCTTATTCATGACAGTCACTCGTAGCCAGCCAATTGTCTGCAATCCTCATGCCAGATAAGCAGAACTAAGACATGTCATGCATATCCAAGTTCTTAAGATACGTAGCTAGCCATTACTCGAAACAGGGAGATAAATACATTTTGAAAAACCAAGCATTAGTGAGGAGATACTGCTTGTAAAATGGGGTTTACTAAAGTGCGCAAGCATCATACGTGTAGACATGGTTAAGCTAACTACTGAGAGAAGTAAAAGAAGTTCAAACACAGATTGATGTCCTTTGTTTTGATTTGGGACCGTTGTTGCTTTTATCTCGAAGTTGCAGGAATTGCTTATGCATTGTTTGATTATTTTTTTGGTTCAATCTGCTTTCAGGGCAGGTGACAAGGCAGTCAAGGAGATAGAATCAAAGGTTCCTCTTAAGGATATACCCAAAGACGGCAAGCACTAAGATTGCCAGAGAGATTTATTTTGCTTTTTTGTTCTTGATCGGCATGACAGAGACTTACCTGGAGCTCAGTATGTATTAGGCCAAATTTATAAACCAGAATCCATCTGTTACATTTGATATCTTGTACATCCTTTACGTCTTTATGTTTGAGCAATAAAATCTTATATTTGACTAATCTGAATGAAAAGAACTTGGAAAGAGTTCTGAGAACTTAAGTTTGATCTGCTTGTAGCTTCTACCAAGACAGAGAGTAAGAGAAAACATTTCATATGCCCTCTCTAGGCTGAATTTGAATGCAAAAAATTTATACATTTTTACATTGCGTATTTGGGATGTGCAGTGCTGACGAAAGAAAATACCGGATAGTGTTTTGCTGGCGCAAGCCTAGGCAAAACCAATTCGCCATTTTCGTCTAGTAGGATGCCATAAGGCCCATAACTAGAGCCGTCTTATGGACTAGGCCAGCTAGGCTGTTGCCTAGAGCCTCAAAATGTTAGGGCCCCAAAAAAAAATTGTTTTTGTCTGATCTTTTTTTTTTTTTTTTTTTTCTTCTTTCTTTCTCTCTCTTTCTCATATAGGTAGTGCTATGACATAGTGTCGACCATAGTTCTTGTTGATAAGTCATGTTATTATTGAAAGTCGTTTGTTGTGTAACAGCGTATTACTTTCCAATTCCATTTAGCCGGTACTTTATTTTCTGTAAACTTTTATGTAATAACGTATTACTTCCCAATTGCCAAGACTTTATTTTCTGTATAACAATATAATTCATTACATTAGATAATTCTCTTCGAACTAATTTAAATATCCTTCTTCCCAGTAAATTCATTCAAAATTGGTGAATATCATAAGGGGAAGATCAAAATTTAACAAAAGAAATTATGCATGGGTGTGTTATCGCTACACCAACTGAGACTAAGAATTCAATCATATCGTTAATAATGATTCCACTAAATTTCACAACTTAGTTTCTTTCACGGTAGAAATATTAATGAGACTTTACTCTCCTAAAGTACACGAACATACTCCCCCCAAATATGTCAACTAAGCACAAGTTCAATTAAAAACACTCCCCCATTTGATGTCATTCTCAAAAGAGAACAATAAACGCGATCCTTTTCACTAGAAAAATGATTTTCACAAGAACATGTAAACCAAAGATCAATCGTCAAAAGTATTCATCCTAAGTTGTTCAAGGAAGAACATTAGAGTTGTAAACATAACTTTTGAAGATTATCATGAGATCGCTCATAACAAAAAAATGATTGAATATAACAAAGTCATGGAAAAAAATGCACAAAAGATATATTCATAAAGATTAAGTATGGCAATCATCCTCAATGAACAACTTAACTAAATAAATTTCATTGGAGATAATATTAAGAAGTAGCTAATCCATAATATCAATTACTATATAAATATTAAATACAAAAATAGTATAAAATTAAAAGACAAGACTCGATAATGCATGCAATTATCGACGCTAATATATTTACTAGGCGCATTACTACTAATTTAATTGCCAAAAATATCTCAATGTGTTAAAAATTGAATTCGTCATAATAATTTATTACATATAGTTTTTTAAGTACAATATGATTCTTTTTTTTGTATATTTTTTTTTTCGCATACAATATTTTTATGAATTTTTTGGTAAGTATTTTAAAGAAAGAATTTTCTCAAATTTCAAATAATCCATATAAGAAACAAATATCAATTTCAAATGTTGATTACTTTCTCTAAATACGAAGAAATGAAGATAACAATTTTTTATATATTATATATAGATAAATATTCATAAGAGTGTAAAAGTAGAATGTTGTTTGGTGGAAAATCATTATCAGTGATACGTATTACGATAATATGTAAGAATGTGGTTAAACATACTTCAAAGGTTGTGTGTGTGCAAGATTGCTAGTTTCATATAGATATGACCACAAAATTTCTTTTAAGAATTATTATAATGTATTGTTGGCACGCAAAAGGCCCAGATTTTGAGGCACGCCTAGAGCCTCAAGAAACTATGAGACAACCCTTCCCATAACACATCGAGCTGAAAAATGTTCTCTCCCAATTAAACTGAGAAATTGCATGAGTGATAGTGTGAAGACAAGTTCAGTACAGAAATTTCTAGAAAGGAAGACAAGAATTGATTCTTTGAAGATCTTGACCATATGATTCATATATCACAAGAGAAGTTTATAGAACAAACCAAGAACTAAACAGCCGAAAGCGTTTTTCCTTTTTTGTTCTCCTACCGGATCTGTATGAGGTGCGTTTTTCCTTTTTTGTTCTCCTACCAGATCGGTATGAGCTCGTGCCCCCTTGACAGACCCACCCCACCGGAGAAGGGTAAGAGAGTCTATCACCAGGGAAGCTGTATTCATGCCCGTACATCTCCAATATATACCACCGCTAGTTTCATAATTTTCTCGCATTCTGTTAATTACATGAACATTTTCCCGACAAAAATGTTGGAATCTTGCAACAATGAACAACACGTTAATATGCAAAGAACTGAATCAAAGCGACTACCAAAACAACTTGACGAGGGAAGAATCACAGGTTTAAAAAGTTGTCATTAACACATTAGTTCGCGGAACTCGAGATGAGTAATGTTAAACCCCTCGTAGCGAAGATGTGTCCAGGATAAGACTACCTGATATAACTTGAGTTAGCACAATGCAAGTTACCCACTCTTGAACTTAGCAACAAAGATTGGAAATGAACACGCCGCGCAAAACAGAGCAAGAAGATGATGAAAATAAGACTAAATAGTAGTCGCTTCTGGTGTGTTGTGTAAAACAATTTCGAGTTGTATTTATAGGAGATGATTGCTTGAAAATCAGGTTAGGTATAGGTTTTCTTGTAAAACAATTAATATCGGAAAAGGAATTCTCCCATAAATAAAATACTTAGAGAAATTCATTTATCCTAAAGAAAAACTCACAAAAATAAATTCGAGTAGACATAGGACTTGGTGCATGGTATACCCGCATATTCATGGTTTGGGACATGTATCGTTTCTCCACCCTCGTTTGTTAATATATCCATAGGAAGATGGTTATATAGTGGAGCTCATTCTCTAGTATACCCAATGTGGGACTCAAAGATTCATTCACTCAAAGAAATAAGTGAGCATTCATAGAACCCTTAGGTCTTAAGATCAAACCATACCAAAAACATTTTAATTAAAAACTCATTTTTCTCAAACAATCCCCCACATGAATGAAATCTCGATAAAAAATGAAAAATCAGAATACAGAAAAAACCATTTAGGAAAATGTGTCCACGAGGTCTTGAACCCTTGCTTAGTGAGAAGTTACCGAAACTACTTGCTAGAAACAGTGAACACGGTGTCTTGAAATCCTAGCGTTTAGTGCAATTTGCAATAACAACCACGCATGATATCCTCCTGACATTGCTAAGTTCGTGTCGTTTTGTCTATTTTGGCTCTGGACATGTCTTGTTTCTCAGAATGCTCTAGAGAATCGGCTTCATTCTCATAGGAAGCGGCCCCACTTACTCATTCAGATAGCTGAGTTCCATCAAGAGTGCTTACTGCTACACCCCACTTCAATCTTAAATTGAAACTATATAACTCATTAAGACTTATTTGAAAGTCATCCTCCACGTGCAGTCACACTATCGCGTCTACACCATAGGTAAGGGAACAGAGAATGAAATTCTCTGGTAGTGTATACCTCTACCCACCACAGATTAGTCTCATTCGAAACCTTGATCTTGGGATCTCCAATCAACAAGATTGAGTATCCTTCATGGAAAGTTTATTAATGATCCTAAGACCCATCCCCCTTGATGCATTACTAACTATCTCCTTGGACAAACCTTTCTTCAAAGGGTCCACGATATTCTCCTTGGACCTTAGCCAATCTATGGAAATAACGCCTCTTGAGATTAGTTGTTTCAGAGAATTGTGTCTTCTACGTATATGTATAGACTTCCCATTATAAATGTTATTTTAGCTCTACATATAACAGCTTGGACATCAAAATGTATAGATATAACTGGCACAGGCCTATGCCAGATAGAAATGTCTTCTAAAAAGCATCTTAGCTATTCATCCTCCTCTTCTGTTTTATCTAACGCAATAAACACTGATTCCATAGTGGATCGATCTATACATTTCTGTTTGGAACTCTTCCAAGATACAGACGCACCTGCTAGAGTGAAAATATATCCACTCGTAGACTTGGACTCTTCTGAGTGTGATATCCAGTTTGCATCACAAAATCCCTCAAGGATGGCAGGGTACCCTTCATAACTCAAACAGAAGGTCATTATGTACTTTAAGTACCGTAGCACTCTAATAAGTGCATCCCAATGCATCTTCCCTGGATTACAAGTATACCTGCTTAATCTACTCACATCATAAGCAATGTCAGGTCTCGTACAATTCATTAAATACATCCGACTTCCTATGAATCTTGAGTATTCAAGTTGGTTAACTCCTTAACCCTTATTCTTCTTGAGATTACAAGAAGAATCGTATAGAGTCATAGAAGGTTTACAGTCGAACTGATTACATTTTCTAAGTATGAATTCAACATAATGAGACTGACTCAGACTATATCCATTAAAACTTTTCCTAATCTTCATCGCTAATATTACATCAGCGGGGCCTAAGTCTTTCATGTCAAAATTCTCATTCAATAGATAAATCTATTTCCCACAGATATACCTACGAGTTTTTGTTCTGTCTTTTGATAAATCAAGGTGAACAGGAACCAATTGATAACCCAGACTTATATTCCCGAAGAACAGCCTAGAATTATCAATCACCTCACAATAATCTTAATCGATTAATATTGTGGAATCACAAACGATGAGACGAAGGTGTTTGTGACTACTTTTCTATCTTGCCTATCGGAGATATAAATCTCAAGCCAATCTTACGATTATACTCAATCACGATAGAAAACAACAAGATCAGATCACGCAACTACAGAGAAAATAGTTGGGTCTGGCTTCACAATCCAAATGAAGTCTTTAAGTCGTTAACCTACAGGGTTTCGTGAAAAACCTAAGGTTAAAGGAAAATCGACTCTATCTTATATAACTAGTATCACACAGAAGGTGTGGGGATTAGGTTTCCCAGTTTCTAGAGTTATCATTAATATAGATTTCAAATCATGGTTTGCAATCTAAGTTAACTTGGTAACAAAGCATTCAATATTCACCATTAGATGAAAACCTGATTAGATTCAAGCTAATATCTTTCAACCGTTAGATCGAACTTAGCTTGTTATACACAAATGAAATGTACCTTCATTTAGGTTTGAGTAACCGTACCTAAATGTGTACACTTAGTCGGTTCAACAATAGTTAACCAATGGTTAGCCATATGAGCACTAGTTATTCATATTTACCATAACCAGTTCAAATGACTCAAATGAACTAGTTAGAGAGTTGTTCAATTGCTTAGATCTCATAGATGTATACAAGAAACAATTTAAGCAAAATCGATTTTGATTCACTCGAATCAATTCATGAACATTATAGCCACGGTTTGCAAAGATTGCATTCCTTGTTATATAAATGTTTTAGTTCATGAACAAACCGATTTTAGAAAGTAACCTGCTTAAGTATGCAAACGGGTACGCATACTTAAGTGACCGGATTGAGTTTGTTTTTCACTTCCAAACTCCAGCAGAAATTCACGGACATGAAACTTCCGCCAATATGCGTATGGGTACGCATACTTACCCGGATTTCCAACAACCGCCAGTACACGTACGGGTACGCATACTTTGGGTTCCCGGTTTTGGACTTTTACACAAATGTGAGAACACTCTATGTTTATATCCAAACATGGTTACTTGTTCTAAACTCTCATTTCAATCATTGAAACTTTCTTAGAGGATGTTAAAATAGTTGTTATTCACAAACTATTAGCATCAAAGCGATTTTCAAGTTATTGAAATAATCAACATGACTTTCATCACGAGTAAAGATGAACTTGGCTAAATCGAAAGCTTGCTAACACATATTTCGAGAAATAGATTAGCGAGATAAACTCAGCTCGAAATAGCAAATGTGTATAATTGAAGTCTATATAGCAATACGACTTTTTCTCAAATAGGAGATAGAGTAGATAGACTTTTGAGTGATAGATAAGTTCAAGTCTCCACACACCTTTTTGTTGATGAAGTTCCATAAGTTCCCTTGAGTAGTTCTTCGTCTTCAATCGATGAACGCCATGGAGTCTAAAGCTTAACTACACTTACTATCCTAATCCGAGACTTAGCTATAAGTATACTAGAAATCAAGACTTATTGTTTTGGAAACTAAACTTGACAAACAAGCTTGAGATAGCAACGTTTGCGAGTTCGACCGAGCAATGCTCTAACATAGGTGGTTGTTTCAAACCATACAAAGATTTAATCAGTTTACACACTTTATTTTCCCAACCTTTTGCCACAAAGCCCTCAGGTTGTTCCACATAAATTTCTTCATCTAACTCACCATTTAGAAATGTTGTATTTACATCCATTTGATTTATCTCTAGGTTATGGACATAAGCTATAACAATTAACTTCATAATGGAGGTAATTCTAGTCACTGGTGAATAGGTGTCGAAGAAATCTATACCTTCTTTCTGTTTGTAGCCTTTAGCTACCAACCTAGCCTTGTATTTTTCAACAGTTTCATCTATCTTAAGTTCTCTTGAAGATCCATTTACAACCTATGGCTTTAGACCCTGGAGGTAAATATACAATCTCTCATGTACTGTTTTGTTGGATGGAATCCATTTCACTAATTGAAGCTTCTTTCCACTATGGAGCTTTAGAATAATTCATGGCTTCTCTATAAGTCTGTGGCTTAGACTCATCTAGGTATGTAATACAACCATGATAGGTTTTCTCAGCTCTAACCCTTTTACCTCTTTTAGCTTCTATTTCTGGTGCATCTTCCTCTAAAGGTAATGACTGTTTGGTTGACGGAAAATCTAGGGGATCATCTAAACATCTCTTTCGAGAATCACATTTCATTGGAAAAACATTTTAAAAAAACTCAGCATCCCTAGGCTCCATAATAGTATTCAACCCTATGTCAGAAAGTTCAGAACTCACAACCATAAACCTATAAGCACTAGTATGCGTTAGATACCATATAAAAACATAATCAACAGTTTGGGTCCTATCTTATTTCTCTTAGGAGGAAGGATAGCCACCTTTTCCAAACACCTCCACACTTTGAAGTAAGCATAAGATGGTTGTCTACCTTTCCATAACTCATACGGAGTTTTATCTTATCCTTTAAAGGGTACTCTATTCCGGATGTAATTGGCTGAGAGGATAACCTTCCCCAAAAGTTCGAAGGTAATCCTGAACTAATCAACATGGCATTCATCATATCCTTAAGGGTACGGTTCTTACGTTCAGATGCACCATTGGATTGAGGTGAATAAGGGACTTTAGTCTCATGTATTATGCCATGTTCTTCGCAAAAATCTCCTACAGGAATTTCATACTCACCACCACGGTTAGACCCAATAGTTTTGATGGTAGTATTTTATTGGTTTTCAACTTCACGTTTATATATCTTAAAGACTTCCAAGGCATCGTCCTTCCATCTAAGCAAATACACATAACAGTACCTCGTATAATCATCTATAAAAGTCACAAACCACTTCTAACCACCTCTAGTTTGAACTGATTTCATATCAACTAGGTCGGAATGAATTAATTCTAAGGGTTTAGAGTTTTTATGGACATTCTTACTGAATGATTTCTTAGCATGCTTAGATTATACACAAATTTCACACTTATGATCTCAATCTGTAGTGAATTTGGGTATGCAGCCTACGCTAGCCAATTTATGCATTGATTTATAGTTTACATGACCAAGTCTACCATGCCAAACATCCAATGACACACACATATAAGCAAAATAATCATTCAAATTCACTTCAGGACAAGTTACATTAAGTTTATATAGACCCCCAGTCTTATAGCCCTTACTCACATAATCGTTTCCTTATGTTACTACAACTTTTGCTGACTCAATTGCAACTTTAAAACCCTTATCATCTAAAACAAAACAAGAAACAAGATTTTTGCAAATGTCTGGAACATGGAGAACTTCATTCAATGTGAGAGTCTTGCCAGATGTGAGCTTCAGACCGACCTTTCCCTTTCCTGCAACCTCTGATGCAGATGAGTTACCCATACAGAGTTTCTCGCCTTCCCCTACCTTCTGATAGGAGGTGAACAGGTCTATGTTCCCACAGACATGCTTGGTAGCTCCAGAGTCTACCCACCAGTCCATCACATTGGTCACCAAATTAACTTCAAACATCACAACAGAAAACTCATCTTTGTTCTTCTCAACCAAGTTAGCATTATTCTTCTTATCCTTACGTTGTTTACAGTGAACTGCCATATGACCAGTATTTCCACACACCCAACAAGGAACCTTAATTTTAATAATGTTAGATTCTGTTTTACCAAACGTACCTTTCTTGTGAGGAGCGTGTTTCGAGTTGTGATTGTTATTGTCACCTTTTCCATCTTTTGAAGACTTATGTTCAGACATATGAGTCTTGTTAGTCATGTCCCGACCAAGAAGATGGTAACTTCTCAATTACCGCAGATACTTAAAATATCTCGTCAATGACCATACCTTCAGCAAGAATTTCATTAATGATTTGCTGAAGTTCGAGGAATTGATTAACAACAGGCTTATCATTCGTCATCTTGAAATCCATAAACTTTGCTACCATAAATTTCATGCTTCTTGCAGTCTCAGCTAGGTATATTTCTTCTAATGAAGTCCATAAATCATAAGCAGTCAAGTTTTCTTTAGCATTGTAAAAATCATACATCGCATCTTCCAAACCGTTCATGATATGATTTTTATCCATATAGTCACCCCTAATACGCTTTATCACATCATTAATACCTTCAGCATTCACCAATTCATCAAAAGGAGCCGGAAGTACTGCGTCCAAATCATGATGGCTCAGAAAAAACAGCATCTTGGATTGCCATCTCTTGAAATCCTTTCCATTAAACTTTTGTGGTCTTTCAACGTCGATCTTTATTGCCATTGTTGCAAGAATTATTAATGTATTAAGATTGTTGAAATATTGCAACAATGAACAGCACGTTAGATGTGTAAAAATAATATGCAGAGAACTGAATCAAAGCGACTCTACCAAAACAAC
This sequence comes from Papaver atlanticum, assembly GCA_023531105.1. Taxonomy (NCBI): domain Eukaryota; kingdom Viridiplantae; phylum Streptophyta; class Magnoliopsida; order Ranunculales; family Papaveraceae; genus Papaver; species Papaver atlanticum. The sequence continues at coordinate 21,713,482 of JAJJMB010007708.1, forward strand.
TTGACGAGGGCAGAATCACAGGTTCAACAAGTTGTCCTTAACACATTAGTTCGTGGGTATACTCGAGATGAGTAATGCTAAACCCCTCACAGCGAAGATGTGTCCAGGATAAGACTGCCCGTTATAACTTGAGTTAGCACAACGCAAGTTACCCACTTTTGAACTTAGCAACAGGGATTGGAAGTGAACACGTCGCGCAAAACAGAGCAAGAAGATGATGAAAAGAATACTAGAAAGTAGTCGTTTCTTGTGTGTTGTGTAAAACAATTTCGAGTTGTGGTTGTATTTATAGGAGATGATTGCTTGAAAATTAAGTTAGGGTTAGGATTTCTTGTAAAACAATTAAAATCGGAAAAGAAATTTCCCCATACATAAAATACTTAGAGAAATTCATTTTGGAAATTGTTTCCTAGAGAAAAAGTCACAAACTTGGTGCATGATATACGCGCATATTCATGAGTTGGGACATGTATCATTTCTCCACCCTCGTTTGTCAATATATCCATAGGAGTATGGTTATATAGTGGAGCTCATTCTCTAGTATACCCAATGTGGGAATAAAGAGATTTATTCATTCAAAAAAATGAGTAAGCATCCATAAAACCTTTAGGTCCTAAGATCAAACCACAGAGACCAGAAACATTTTAAGTAAAGATTTAGCAAGAACTTCTTTATGACCCACCCACTTCAGTTTAGAAATAATATCCCCGTCACTCTTATTATGTATTCTGGATTCCCCTTTATATATTAAGTAAAGATTTCTCATCATCATTCCACTGTGATATTGTCAAAAGAATTGGACAAAATTTCTGAAAGCAGCAATTAAAACAAAGTTGAAGCAAAACAATTACCGAGCCTGTACATTTCAAATTGAACAGATTTACAAGTACTTTACTTTTGACTATTAGGCATTTTGACAACAATTTGGTATCGATTCTCACTTTCAGAAGTATAATTTTGAAACTATTTGTATAGAATTTTGGTCCGAGTTGAGATTTGGAATTTTATCTGCATGTTGTGGCCATCTCACGCTCATGCATCAGAAGGGGTACCTTCTCTTTCATCCTGCGAGGAGGATCCTTTCAAGTCCGACTCTTCCTCTGACAGTAGTGTGTTGTTATCCTCGTCCTTCACAGAAGCATCTGGGTTGGATGGGGAAGCGTCAAGGATGGATGGTGAAGCGTCTGGAACATCTGGGTTGGATGGGGAAGCGTCTGGAGCATCCGGGGTGGATGGAGAAGCATCAACGATGAATGGGGAAGCGTCTGGAGCATCCGGGGTGGAAGGAGAAGCATCAACGATGGATGGGGAAGCGTCTGGAGCATCTGGGGTGGATGGGGAATCTGGGACTGATGTGGAAACATCTGGAGTCGAAGGGGAGGCATCTGAAGCCAATCCAGAGCTATTGACAGCTGATAGGCAGGCGTATGAAGCCGATGGGGAGGCGCTTGGGGAAGCAGACGGGGATAAGTCTGGCCCAGTTGCTTGCCGCTGCAGGCTCCAGTACATAATGCTGGCTGTCAAAGTCAAGATCATCTTCTGGTTTACCTGTCACACATGAGTATCACAGTGCGTTGGTAAGAAAGTTATGTTACGGTACCAATTAAACTAAAACTAAGTTATTTTCGCCAATCAAGTCATGAGTCAAGTCATGCAACTACGTTAACTGGATAATCTGAGTTATTCCAGTAGCCTGCTGGAAACTCTTTGAACTTGGACACATGTAACCAAGTACAGTGTCTTAGCATAAAGAACTAGTTGGTTAGTTCATGCGACTTTTTACAAATATAAAAAAATTAACTGAAGAAAAAAGAAATATAGTCAATCCAGGCATCATAGTAGTTGATGTGGAAGTACTTAATATCCACACCCATATCAAATGCAGTGTTTGTTTTTGTTTTTTTTGCAAGTTCCTAATAGGAATTACCAGGAAACAGAAATAACTCTAAACTGTTTCACTCGAAGAAAGGAAAATCAGGGGTGTTCAAATAATGCTCCCTAATTTAAGTGGAAACTGAATCACCTATATAAATTAACAAAAAGAGCTAATTTGCTAACTTCAAGTTTCTTTTTGTTTAAGAAGTTCTTCCAAAAGTTCATTTCTAATCACAGTCTAAACTCAATAAAGTTTTGTTCTCATTTTACTTTTTTTTTTAATCATGTCTCCTTCATAAAGCATTATAATGTATCCATATTCAGAACTTTCAAGGACCCAAATAGAGATATTTGGATTCTTCATTGGGTTAGGAATGACCTTTATCCTTCCTAAAGTTATCAAGATAGCATTAGGGGTATGGAGCTGTCTAAAGAATCCAAAAAGAACCAAAATCCACTCTTCCGTCCAATTTTTATGCTTACCTCCATGATGTCCTCGGGTAACAAGTAAATGGAACAACCAAGTTTCCGTGCAACACTGATTATGTATGTAGCATTCAACCTCTTGTCTTCCTCTGTTATTTCCACAATGAACACACTACTGTCAGTAAATTTAACTTTTAACAGACTATTTTCATAATTCATTTCCAAAAATGAAATAATGAATGGCCATTTAATAATATTATTAGAATCCACGTTTTACGAACTTACCAGTATCCCCGTCCGCAACAACTTTCCAATTAACAACCCTTGGTTTCACAGCACTAAGAAGCTCGAGAAAAAATATACCATTTGATAGTTTCTTATCCTGATAAAGAATGAATTAATGTGAAATATGATAACGAGATTCTCCGAAGTAATAATACTATTGAAATGTCAAATTTACTTACCCTGAAACTATCCATTTGAGAAGTTTTGCCGGAACTTTTTACTTTATTGTTAGCCCAGCTTAAGATATCAGAATCAGTCATCTCCTTCCCTTGAGAGTGAGATCTCAAGTTTTTCAAGAGCTTCAGTATATTAAACCTCATCAGCTGCCACAGAAAGGCTGAAACACATTTGAACAGATAGTGAAATCTAGATCAGGGATCCTTTTAATGAAAAGATTATGAAATTCTAAGGTATTTCTGTGAACACTATGGTAGCATTCTATTAACTTGGCTACTTATTTGCTCAGTTGTAAATACTGATTGAAATCACTAATGTTGAGTCTACACTACATAAAACCAAATTCAAGAACTTCTTTTCAATTGCAACAAACAACCATTACCATTTCCGCAACAAAGTTGCTCCAAGATGCACGGCACTTACCAAGTATGAGCTTCTTATTGCCTGCCACAAAGTCATTTCCAGCCACACCAACTAAGGAGAAGTTTAATTCCTTCCCAATTCTTATGACTTGGTTGCAATTCTCTACCTTCTTAAATGGCATCTTAATTGGAGGCTTCGTTGCGTGCTTCCAGTTAACTGCTCCAGGAGAGACCTTGTCAAGCACTTCCAGAAGAACCCATCTGCAAGAACGAAAAATAAAAATTATAACTAATAATAATGAAAGAAATTCTAAATATTGGAAGAAAATAAATTAAATCAAAACCGGCAGGTTAACTACCAAAATAAATAGGCGAGCTTACCCATTTCTGACATCATCGAATACATTATTGACATATGTAGCAATTCCAAGACTGTTTATCCAAAACCTGAAACACCTCTCTTGTCTAGATACTTCAATATCTTCAGGCAGCATGTCCGCTAAGTTGATCTTTTTCAAGTCCATCGACAATCCATTTCTGCAAAATAGATCCTCACCAATAGCATTAACTACTGTCTCCCAGTAGAAAACAAATAATAACTGAAATTTGAAATAAAACAGGAAGGATCTCATAATATTGCTAAGAAATTTCGCAGACTCCAATTTCCTAAAGGAGAAGCAAAATAAACAATAAAAAAAGAAAAGAAAAAAGAATCACTAGAAAGCTGATCAAAAGAAAATTTGGAGAAGAATATGAAATTAAGACGAGAAGAACGAATAAAGCCAGCCTTCCCGGAGGATCTGAATCCCCATGATCAGTAGGTATCACGATGACCTTTATTTTATTAACTAATTGGGTAACCCAATCAGAGCCTATGAATGTCGCGCACAGAAAGTTACCAAAGAAGATTACTTGAGCGCCTAACTTTAAGCGAAGCCATGGTGATGCTTAAATGGTCCATGAGACCAGCTTCAATAGTTTAAGTTATACAAATTTTACACTCAGCACTACCATGAAAAAACCCGACTTGAAAAAGTTATTTAGCTGATGTACTCATGAAGCATGAGTTTTAATTTTGGTAACAACATATGGGGCATAAGTCAGTTTTGTTTATTTAAATTGTGAGTTAAGTAACCTAATCTGAGGACGACAACCTCAGACACTGTGAGACAACTTTCAGAAGTCTGCTCGTGGCTAAGCTCAGCAGGACAACTGGGTAAAACCAAGTCAACAATGTGAGCTATAATGGATGGTTTTGTGTTGGGACAGGATACAAACATATTTAATTTGTAGATATTAACATCTAGTTGTTAATTTTTGATGATGTAACTACATCTCTACATGTACAACCACATCTCACTCTATAAGATGAGGTAAGACATTTGATGCAGCATGTTCCAAGTATTTGGAAACTTAGTAAAGCATACTGATCCACTAGGGGACATCTGGAGTTCAAACTTAAGGAAAACAAACAAGATAGGTTTTAGACAATCTTGAGTTGTATTGTTTGGTCCCGTAAATCAAGCAAACAACATCTGCAGAGAAGTTGCTAAAGATAGCACATGCACCAACAAGGCTGCATTTATGAAAGACAAAGCCTGTATACAGAGCTAAATCTTCTAGCAAGAAGGAAGGCTTCAGCTCAATTTAAGAGACGACTAGATAATAACCATTCGTACCTGTGATGGAATATATGTGCCACAAATGCAAGGTTCAGATTTGTCGATCCCTCAACAATGTCCTTCGCAGTTAAATATCTTTTGCAGTTCATTCTGTCTGCATGCTCAAGAACTCTTTCTGCTCTTTCGTGTGGATCCTTTGTATCCAGTGAGGATGGGCTTGTGTGTTCCGGTGCAAGAACATTAAGCAGATGCGCATAAGCCACTCCATCCTGAAAGGGTACGGCTTAATTATCACTATGGTGAAGCAACAAACACATCAAATTAAGATTAACTAATTTAACTACTGAAAAGTTCTGAACCTCAACTAGTTTTATTTTGTTCTCTAGACGTAACACTGACGACTATGGTTCACCTTTCAAACAACATTTCACATATATCGAGTGAGCAAGTGAGCCTACAATCAAGAGTCCACTATCCATTTAATCAAGAAAAATACAGTTCCATTCAGAATTGCAAAAAGATCAGATCCATCAACTAGATGTTACATATCCTACGAATAAAGACAGGAATTGCTGCAATTCTTACCTTCAAATCAGTGGAAAAATTGGTGATTTGTTTCTTGAAACCTGCCTTGCCCAGCTGGAAGTTCATCCATCTCAGTAAAATCTTTTCTGGGGGTAAACTTATGAGATCCTCTAAGTCCTGCAAAATACAAATTATGCATATAATGACGTGGTAATTCTTCTCCACCGTTTCTGTTTTCCCTCCTTAATAGGGTAAAAGAAACAGAATATTTGAAACCTCTCACCTTCGTGTCATCCACCAATTCCACCAGTTGAGGGGTCTTCTTTAGGTTGAGGTCTGCTAATAGTTGGATCTGAAATTTTCAAGATAAATGAAAGAATGAGAGCAAGTTGAGTAAATGTCCACAACTTCGAGACCCACACTTCCACATCGAAGGGAAGCCTTTCCCTGAATCCCTACCAGTGTGATCCTAATATTCTTAACAAGCACACATACACGGACGATATCAATATTTACACAATTCACCTACCAACCTTTATTATTTGAGAAATCAATCCGAGTACCAGGTGAGGCTGTAAGAAAAACAATAAAAGATACTTCAGCACAACAGAATGACTACAAAAATTATAGTAATGACTGAGGAACGTAGAAGAAAAAGTTCTCGCTCACCCTTCCTTCTACCAAATCGTGTGCTCCAATATTAACCACTGTACAGCCAATAGCCTTGGCGGAGTTTAAACAAAGCGTGTGGTTCTCATTTCTCTCCCAGGGATTAAGAACCGTTTTGGTGTTAATTGCGCGTTCATCTATTGTTCCGGGAACAGCAACATTAATCAACTTACTGCAAAATTCCGGTAAAACGTCAAACACTGTGAAATAGATTCTTTCCTACTCATGATTCAGATTTAGCAATTTCACATGGATAAGATAAACACATGCCAGAGAAGAACTCCATCTTTGATAAGGTCAAATAGACTATCCGTTGCAGGATCCAAAGGTAGATATTTCTTCAGGAACTTGTCATCCGCAAGATAGCTGTTTATATGAACAACATAAGAAGATTTCTCCGTTTCACTGATTGTGTGGCGAAGAGTTGTTGTTGCGGCATTAAGAAATGTTGCTGACATTTTTGTGTCTCCGTGTTTTGATGTAGCTTGGGCTCTCAAAACTAAATATGCCTGTCCATTCGATATGGTTAAAGCAACGTGATCAATCCATCTATCAAACCCAGGGAAGTCAAAATTTACTTTTGCTAACCTACTTATCATGAAGTTTAAGCAATTGGTATACTCGACTACCAAAGAAACACATTTAGAGTCTTACACGCCACTACGTTCAACTCAACTTTTTACTCATTGGAAACCATTCAATTAAAAAAAACAACCGATTACAAGGTTGAGAATCACTTATATATCTACAATTGATTTTGCATGTAAAAGTTTCTGGACTGTTTAGAATAACCCACTTTATGAGAATTCTTCAAACTTCCAAAATACCCATTCCATTGAAAGGATGTGATAAAGAAATGGCAACATAAGATTACTGTATCACTGCATCAATATTTGATTGGCAAGAAAAAAAGATTGTATAAAGATCTGCTTTAGATGCAGGCTATGCGATACTATTTCTTACTACGGTTATTCGAGGTAGTGGTGACAATGGTGGTACTTAACTTGTGGCTAAGGCGGTAGAGAGAAGATGCTGGTACATGAAAATGCAATATTCAGTTATGTATAAATGAACAAGCTCTAGTACTATGGTTACATACATTCCAGACAACTAGAACACAATATGAGGAGTAAGCAGTTTTCACAGAATCACGTTTAAAAGTAAAGCATTCCATAAATCAGTACATTATATTTTTATTTATACTGCATTATACGATCCAAGTCATAACAGCATTTGAAGCTAGAAACAGTGCTCACGTAAGGGAACAAGCTAAGATTGCAATTGTTTTCCTTTCTATCAATAAATCTACTAACAATTGCATACGACATGACGAAGATGAGGAAGTGTAGAGACGTAAAACTCACTCTTAGAAAGCATTCAAAATCAATCTCTACTGCCATATCAGAGTAAGACTCCCCCAATATCCCTTGAATCTCTTCCGCCGTGTATGTTTCATTGAAAGCCTTTAATCTTGCCATAACAGTAGGCAAATCTCCCAGAGTAACTTTCCCTGATTTCGCCCTCAATGATATAAACTACAACACAATCCAAACAACAAATAAAAAAACAGAATACAAAAAACAATTGCATAACCATCTGAAACCAAAACGAGTAAAGAAAACTTCAATGAAAGATCTCAAAACAAAACACTACATACTTTGGATTTGAGACCTCGTAGCTCCACCTGAGTGAATTGACTCTGAAGCCATGGATCAGAAACATGAACACCTTCAAAGCTCATCTTTCCAAGAAACTCTATAAATCCAATCTAATTATCTCTACAAACCAATAAATCCAATTACAAACCAAATTTTAGATCCAAATTTTCAGATTCTCTCCATCATGCATCAAATGGCTCAACCATCAACAACAACAACAACAAAAACAGTCAGAAAATAGAAAAAAACGTTCAATTCAATGGAGTGAAAAAAGAGGTTTGCCACAAAAAAGCAAATGTTGAAATTCTGTTGATTGATTGTTTGTTACACAAACGAAAGAAAAAAGAATCAATTATAAATAATAATTGTTGGGATTTTAAGAAGATTAATTAAAGAGAACGCAAAGTGCAAACCTGTTCACATATTCATGGTCTCATTCGAAACAGGGTTCATGGCATGTTAAAAGAAAAAGATTTTGTTTTCTTCTTCAATAAGATTTTGTTTTCTTCTTCGTCGTCGTCTGTAAAGGGCAGGGGGGATTATGGGGATGCAGTCAGAAGAATCTGAAACACATTGATGGACGGACACGACTCTTTGTTTATTCATTTCAGATGATTCCAGATGGGACCCACCAACACGTTGTAATGACTAATGAGACAACGGATTCACGTTGATATCATGAACCAACAACTGTTTTATTAACACCGACGCGCCAAAGATTACCGGTTTTGGTTTTAACCAGCTCAGGTCTCGGTGGGAATAGTTATTAGGGTAACGATTCATTTGTGAGTACTGAAATCTGGTATTATGAAGTGACTCGTTATTTATTTTTAAGTTAGGTAATATTGGAGCTCACGATTTGGTTCACATTAAGGGCAGTTTTTATGGGACAGGCACATCCTAGATTTGCTCATTTTACTCTCACGGTAGTATGAACAAACATGAAACATGGATGGATAACATGGATGGATAAACGAGCAAATTTGTTGGTTTGCCCAATCAAAAATGGGATTCATGCATTTTTTATGCGCCACGTAGTATCGGTTAGATTGTGCGGTCTATTTTCAGCCACTGACGGCCGTACTATAACCGCATATTATTTTCACAACTTAAGATCCGATTACATAGTATTAGTTCATTTTGTTTGTCAGTAAAAACGTAGAGAAGCAGATATAATAATGGTGGTGCAAATACGATAATGGGACCACTCAAGCATTGTTCGTTTGATCACATTTTTCATAGTGGAAAACTCAGTATGGTCATCCACGTGAAACCTCCCTTGCAGTTTAATCATAAATGGAAATGTTATAACATTTTTCTTATAGAGAGGATAAAATTCATTACAGAAATGATTCATTCAACATACTATTATAGTGTTTTTCACTAACAAAACCACACGTACAGACCATATGTGTGAATATAACAAAAATTGTAAACCAAATGCTTATCATGCGGTATTGTAGCTCCTTGTCCTGCACGGCTGCACCACATCACTGTCTATGGTAATATCCCCCTCAAACTGATATGAGCAAAGAGCATCTTGAGCTTCGATCTTAGCAGAGTAACGCATGGATCATGAAGTGCCTTTATGAAGATATTAGCAATTTGATCTATAGTGTTGACATCAAAGACATCAAGAGCCTTTGACCGTACTGATTCTCTTATAAAATGATAATGCAAAATGAAAATGGTTTATTTTAGAATGCATAACTAGATTGAAGTAAGAGAGACATAACATATATTATCACAGCCAAGTCTGGGAATGCCATAGATAGAGAAATGAATATCTTGTAACACGTAAAAAATCCAAATTATTTATGTAGCATTATGAGCCAGTATCTTGTATTGTGTTTCATTGTCGGATCTGGCCACAGTGGTTTGTTTCTTGAAAGACCAAGAAATGATATTTGAGCGAAGATAAACACAGTGTCCACCAGTAAACAATCTATCATCAACACAACTAACCCAATCAGCATATAAGAAATCTAGAAGAAAAAAATATCATTTGCTGAAGTGTAGACCAAAACCCGAAGTACCCTTGACATATCTCAGGATTTTTTTAGCTTCTACTATATGAGGAACTCTAATATGATGCATATGTTGACAAACTAGAATCACAGAATAAGAGAGTTTTGGTCTTGTTCATGTAAGATAGTGTAGAGGACCTATCAAAGATCTATATTTGTAGGATTGTCAATAAGCTCACTAACATCCTTACTTAACTTGTCAGATACAATGATGGGAGTCTGACAAGATTTTGCACCTTCCTTGTGATGCTTATTCAAGAGATACACAGGAAACTTTGCTTCAGATAGGAAAAGATAATCAGAATCCCTTTTGATCTAAAGATCCAAGAAATAACACGGATTCCCTAAATTTTTTATTGGAAATTGAACTTGCGGGTGCGAAATGACTTTCTGAAAAACTGTAGAAGATACAGTTATGCGAAAAATGTTAGAGCATTGCTCGGTTGAACCCGCCATGCATTGGTATGTCAAGGTTGGTTGTCATATTTAGTTTCAAAACTCAAGGTCGCTTGGTTATATTACTAGTGTCAACTTCATTACATTAGACTAGAAAATCTAGAAATGCTGAGACATACAAATATTTCTTTGAAGACCTATTGACATCAACAAACACATCATCCTTTTGTTCGAGGTTAGTAATACAAGACTTGACTTGTTTTCATTTGTATCTACGTTACTTTCAAGTAGTTTAGATTGAAAACATAACATGCAAAGTTATATATATAACTCTAGTATTAAAGACTTGATCATATTATTATCATCAGACTGTCAAGGAAGAATATACAGTTGTATCACAACTTATGTATATTGAATTATGAAGTATAACGCTTATCTTTTGAACTTCGTAATTGCGACATAGACACTATTTGTGTAACTTGTTACTAGATTGTGTAATGAAGTTAGGATTGATCCCATGCCTGGAAAATTATGATTAACTACATGAGTTTAAGGAAGTATACTTACAAAACTTGTTTCATAATTGAAAGGAATCAATGGGATTGGTGTTCTGATTCCTACTGGGGATCTATAGCACGATCGATCCCTACCTATTGGGAACCTATAGCAGAACCGATCCCTACTGGGGATCTTTAGCTGGACCGATCCCGATAGCAAAGTTATATTTCCGGTTTCATGAATTATCTAGGGTTTGTGTGATTTTCGGAATTTGCTATTTTGGAAAGTTCAAGATGTCTACAGAGCAAGTAATTTGAACATGTGTAAAATCATATTCTTGTATTGTTCAAAGATATTCCTTGATACTCAAGGTGAGATCCCAAACCGAAATGTTTGTGAATCTTCTTTTGAGATTTTCGAATATGTATGATTTATTTTTCCAGCAAGTAAAACATGTCTCTGAAAGAAATATTAGTAAATTATACATGTATACCATCTAATATTTAGTTGTCATCTATGAGGAATATCGGTATAACAGTTGGATATTGGTTGGAATTAAACAAAACTAAAAATTGGTATTTATTGCGTATTTTTAGAATATTTTTGGTTATAGAAATTCCTTAGTGTCCAATCTACCTTGGTATATAAATAGTGAAGTTTGTTCTTCTTACAAACTTATCCTAATGCAGGCACTTGATTTTGTAGTCATTGCGTAGCCGACTAATAGATTACTTGTAATACTATCTTGGAGAGGAGGGTAACCTAATTAAGTGAAATCTCTTACTCCACTTGTTTAATAACTTTTGTGGGATCAAGAAGCGTCTAGAAACTACCGTTTGTGGGAAACTAAAATATGCATTGTTATTTTAGTTTTCGATTATTGATTTGGTTGACTAACGGTGTTAGATCTTGATTGCACCTGGTTTGATTATTCTTGAGAGCCTTCTTTTCGAACATAAGGTCACTCAAACTAGATCAAGGTTTGACAATAGTTCAGATCTGTTTTTAGATCTAACGATAAACTTGTGATCATTCATTTTTAACATACTACATTTTGTGTGTGATGGATCATAAGTGGAATCAAGTTTATTTGTGCAGGTACATAGAAGACAACGAAGATTTGAGGACAATAAGATTTCTTAAAGGATACAAAGAGATCTCCTTCTATAGATCCACTTTTATTGCATTCCTTAAAAATACTTTTTAACAATCCTTTAAGACAACGTAGCCTAGTACTTTTGACAGGACGTTTCTTGATTTTAACCCTTGCAGAGACACTATTTTTTTTCCTTTAGACTCTTTACCATCAACTAGGAGATTGGAGCTCTTAAAGCATCCTGAGAAACCGAGGTTAATAAAAGGAACTGAAGAATCTTTAAGGAACTCTGTATACGTTACAGGTGAACAGAAAAAGCTTCACAAAGCAGTTTTCCATAAGCACGTGCTTTTAGGGTCGATTACAAACACAAACTTATTAGATTTCAACGTGTTTGCCTGCTATGATACCAATTGTAAACGAGGGGTATCACGTGCACCACTTTTTCGTTCGACAACCTATATGGACAAAAGTCACAAAACTGTAATACAATTCCAAGTAGACCAACTTAATGATCTTTGACCTAAATTGTACAAAGAGTTTATATCTCTTTCTCTTACAATCAGAATGTTCTAGACAATGGAGTCCGTGAACCTGATATAACCGTAAGAGTACTTGGACGATTCCAAAGATCAATATCAAAGTTCAACCTAGTTGAATCCATTAAACGAATCGGAATTCTGTCAAGTATTAAACTTGTTATCTATCTTTCAAGATACGAATTTTACAAGAACAAGTTCTTACAATCGATCACAATCAATATGGATTATGTACTACTTGTGATATTCCTATTATAAAGATAACTAATATAATGTGAAAAAAAAAACACAAGTTTTGTTAACGAGGAAACCGCAACTGCAGAAAAAAAAACTCGGGAACTCGTTCATATTTGAAAACCAAATTATATTAAGATGCTACAGACATTAGCTAATTTCGGACTTGAATGTAGTTGAGACTGAATCCACCCTCCAAGCTATTCAGTTACAGTCCCACTCCTTACTTCTCTTGAATCTCGCAAGATTCGACGCAATTGATTCCCTTAGATGGCGTCTTTTACAACCTGAGAGTTGCTTCAGCCTAAGTGAAGAATTTTTATACCAATCAGCCTCTAACAGATAAGCCTATTTTATTTTCGTTCAGATCGTGAGATCAATGTAGGGAAATCTGTTTGCAGTAAACAAAGCTAGCAAACCTCACAAATGCGGTACTTATGACTCCCGAACAACAACCTAGATTATTAACCACCTCTCTAGAACAATCTTAGACGAATTCAATTAAGAATCGTTATCAGACAATCTTATGGAATCACAAAGTCTGAGACGAAGAGGGCTTTGCAATTTCTATCTATCTCGCCTGAAAGAGATTACGGAAACCTCGACAACAGAAAATCAAGATCTGGATACACGAACTGTCAAGGTAAAAGATAGTCGGACTTGGCTTCACAAATCCATAAGTGTAGTCTTTAGATCATTAATCTAATTATGGTTCTCAGAGGAAACCTAGGTTAATATAAGATGACTCTAACATACAACTAGGACACGCGAAAGTGTCCGGGATTGATTTTCTCAGTTTTTTAAGTCTCTCTATTTAAAAACTTTCAAGATCAAAGGTCGCTTGGAAATCATACAAACATTTTTTTGTTTAGATAAAACTCTAGTTAGGGTTTCACGTAAGCACGTGGGAAATATAACGACTAAGAAAGATTATACATAGATACATCTATCCTCTTGCGATGCCTTCTATTAGATTACACTTAAGATGACTGTGAGGGGGATAATTATAGAGTCCTGTTGTTAGGAGGGAAAGAAGGGATATGAGGAGGGAAGGATTGTGAGGAGGGAAGTAAAATTTGTGAGGAGGGATTGACTTTTTATAAAGGTGACTAAATGTCTACAATATCCTTGGTATTAGTCGTGGTTAGGCGTACTAACCAAACAACGCCCAACCAAACAAAAACTCTTGCAAATACTTTTTCTTCTCCTACAACGACAAATCTTATGATACCCAAAAAAATAAATAAATGCCGCACAACTATAACGAAAGAGAACTCTGCAAGTACATGATAGAAATAACACCACAAGGCTACTTAAGAGAGGTTCTTTTTAATTAATTGTGTGAAGATTAGATAGAAAACATAACGTTTCTAGCCTTCCACGCTCCCCATTGCACACTTATAAACAAACAGATTGAGAAAGAGAAGATCTTCTTTTCCGCAAGGTGTTCACAGTAATCAGATTAGCTGGTCATATCAGTGTCAAAAGCAATGTCACAAAGTCTATAAGTACAACCAATTTATCAATTTCCTGATCACAAAGTCGTCGCCTATGGAGCAGACCCAAATTCCAGTCGAAACCTACACTCCCAAGTTCATGCGCACCTTGAATGGAAATTTGTTTAGTTGTACGATCTGACGAACAGTTAAGAGAAAGCCTTGTAAATTCCATTTTCTACCAACTAATAAGATGTCAATGAGAAACGTTAACACGAAAACTAGGATAATAATTGGCAGCTGTACTCCAAAGATTGTTGCATTTCGGTCATCAGTCTCTGTTAATCTCAAAACTCCATCCCAATATGTAATATGATACTGGAACAGAACCAGTAGACGATGAGAAGCCAGCGTGCATTGAATCTAAGAGAATATCCGAAAGATCGTGCTTGTAAGACAATAGAGGAATGTCAGGTTTAGGCACTGTATTTTTTTTTTTTTTTTTTTGATACATTTCGCGTGGTTTAGGCACTGTAATTAACGTCACACTGAGTTTCATCCCAACACCATCATATTCTCTCCAAACGTTAATCCGATCCTCACTTGTAAGGCCAAGGCTGTGATACACACCATTAATGTCGATGTAGTACCCAGAGGGTGAAACTATAACAGATCTTCAACGGCAAGACGAAACTCAGAAGCAGCATTTCTTATAATTCATGTAGATAAAACTATCACCATGATAAAAACGATTAATATGTTTTTCTTATTCTATCAACGATTTCGACAAAGCAGCATCAATCGATAAAAGGTTCTATTAGGTTTTCATAAAAGGTTAGGGTTTTATTTATTTTTGGACGGAGAGACAAACTGGAGTACAATGGATTTTTAGAAAGCAAGGATTCAGCCGATCAAAAAAAAATAAAAAAAATGGTAAGGATTCAGAAAAGTTAAGGTTATTGTGGGTAGGGTGGGTATTTTGAACAAATTTACTTATTTTCATTATATTTGACTTTGACTGTATATTGACTGAAGTTTGGCCAAAATCCTTCCCTCCTCATATCGATTCTTTCCCTCCTAATAGCAGGACTCTAATTATACAATATACAATGTTGCTTCTGTCTTGCCCATTTAGCCAAAATATTCGCTTCACCATTGAGTTGTCTAGAAACATGACAAATGTTAATATCCCTGCCAAGTTAATGTCCCAGCCAAAAAAAAAACTTTAGCATCGGAAAGTATTGATTTGGATCTCCAATCGCAAGTAGAATATCTGTTTTGCGAAAAAAGAGTCACCCCTTTACGATCATTTTGAGTTTTCAGATCCTCAAGTTGTAACTCTCGAGCCCACTCCACTGCTCCCATTACTGCAATGGCCTCCGCACAATCTGCAGATGTGGTAAATCCCATAATGTCCCGAGATGTCAGGACCCATCAATATGCAAAATATTATGTGTACACCTTGATAGATTCTGAATAGATTGACTAGTGGACTCCCGTTTTGTTGCTTAGTACATTAGTACCACTTGCTGTAACATCAACATCCCGTTCAACGAGGGATTGATTAATTAGCTTGATGCAATCGAAATTGGCGAACATGTACTGTTAGAGTATGTTGTTTTACTTGCATTTTAATTTTTGATGTATTTGTCATCTAGATGTGCCATAGTGGGAAGAAGTTTTATTTTCTGCATTAAAAAAAAAAAGGAACTACTAAACTTAAATAATGAAAACGAATGTGTCACTTCACAGTAAGGTCATAGATGCGCAATTCGATTATAATCAAAATTTGATAAAAAAATTTAATTTGAATATCGATGAATGTTACTGCAAGGCAAGCTGAAATACAAGTGATCCTTTTTAAGTTCACGAGCAATAAGAAGGCGAACGTTGAGGCTACTAATCGAAATCAGCAACAACTCCAAGCTTCCAAGAATTCCCATATTTTGGTCAGTGTAAAAATAAATTAAGCATAAAAATAGAAAAAAGCAGGATGAGTATAACACTCAAGGTAGCAAATGCATCGCACTCTGAAAGTGATTATAAAGCAGTCTCTTGTTCAAGTACCCTCTCATAACCGCCCGCATAGAGATTGTTAATCGCCCTCTCAGCATCTTCCTCCCTCACAAAGTTCACAAATCCTCGGCCCTTGCCAGTCTACTGATCTACACCAACATAAACCCGACTGACATCACCAAAATTGCTGAACAGCTGAAGCAAGTCAGGCTCACTAATATATTTTGGGAGGTTGCAGACGCGAACAGTGTTTCCTTCATTCCTTCGTGGACTCATCGCTGATCCGAGTTGTTTCGCCCCATCTCTCTGGCCAGGATGAATGTTGGTTCCTGACCTGGAAATTCCAGATGTGGTGGCGGGATCCGAGAGATTGCAGACACGAACAGTGTTTTCTTCATTCCTTCGTGGAATCACCTCTGATCCGAGTTGTTTCGCCCCATCTCTCTGCCAGGATGAATGTAGGTTTCTGACTTGGAAGTGCCAGATGTGGTGGCGGGATCCGCTGGTGCTACAGCATGACGCTTGGAAGGACACCAGGATGTCCAGTGATCACCCTTCTTGCCACAGATCCTACACACCATAAGCACAGCACCTCCGAGATTTGACGAGGAATCTCCTGGAACCTTGGTGCCTTCTATGTTGCCTGTGCATAGTGCTTAACCATGTTAGTGACTATGATTTCGTTTGACTGACAAGACAAAAAAAATTACAAGACAATAAATTTTTTTGTGGAATAGATAAAGAAACTGATACAGAATATAGAGCAGAAGAAATATAAAATAACAAGTCCGAAGGAAATAAAAAAATTTCACATCAAACTAGATCGGAGCATAACCTGGTCCTTGCATCGTATCTATCCCCAAGACGGAAAATCAAACAGAGATTGACAGAAAAATCAAATAACGGAAATCTCAGTCGGTGGACAGGGGGTGTTTTCCGATTGAAAGGCAATATCTTGTTTGTGAGCAAACTTCCGTCTATATCTATATATAACCTTAGGTCCGTGATGAGATGATGGTACTGGTTTAAAGTGGAAGCAACGTTGCGACCAACTTTTAGAAGGTAGGGATATTTAAATAAGTTTCCGTAATTTAAACAACCTACACCTGGACTAGGTTTAGGTACTGGTTGACTTTGACCGCCGGCGTTGACTACGGTTTTTCTTGAGTTTTGGAGATCGAGAAAAGGGAGCGATGGAGAGGATTGTGTTTCACGATAAACATCCATAGAATAGAACAACATAAAACCTTCTCATCAAAATTACAGGGGAGCTTATAATGATTCGCTTGATATGTTTATGGTTTTCTTTTTCTTTTTGTTTTTTTTGAGGCAAGCTAGTACATTTGGAGATGGCAGTAACTAATTTAAAAAGGATGATAATATCCTGGACAATGGCTCAAACACACATAAGCCGAGTATGTTGTTGTGATTGTAGACTGTTGTCCCACAATAAACACTGACTCAGGCATTCAAACACTGAAGCTATACTGAGCTCAGTTTTCTTTACTAAACTTTTCTTATTTTATTACTGAGGCAGAAGAGGAAATAAATATAAGCCAAGACCCTAGAATGAAAGTGACAAAACATGTGTCCCCTACACATGGTCTTGCCAGAACCACTTATTAACGGATTGACTTAAAGATTAAGTAATTGATCAACAGACTCACCTTTCTTTTCCAAAAATAAAATCTGAATTCTGGGTCTGTTAAGTTGGAGCGATAGGCCTGGACATTTGAGTTTCGGTATTTTTCCAGAACTTTTTCAGATTGCGTGTCTGTCAGTCCGGAGGCCATAACTTTCAGACCGTTTATGGAAACACTGTGACTTTTGACATGTTATAGAAAAGACTTAGGCCAACAACTTTCGTTTAGGATGTTTTTCCTAGTTCCCTACCCATTTGTACAGTTTTCGAGTTTTTCCATGCAGTTACGTCATAAATAAGAATTTTCGGTTTTGAACATTGAGGACAATATTGAGTTTAAGTGTGGGGGAATAGTTAAGCATGTTTTGATATATATATATATACATTAAAAAAAACATACTCTTTGATTTCTTGCATACTTGAGACTTCATCTTTTGGAGTTAATTATGAGTTATTTAGGATGACACTTTAAACCTCTTTAGGTTGAAACGGTTCTTACAACTATAACTTGATTCTCACTTTATCATTCTACAATCCTTAATTATATACGTTCATAATTGAATGTGAAACTCAGATGCTAGAAATAGCATGGTAGTCGTTGAAAAATTAGTTCTCGCAATTAATCATTAGTGAATCACTTTCTTTTTATTTTTGCAGTTATATGTTTCTCTAAGTGATTTGGTGGATCCTAGTGTTGCCATGGATGTTGTAGCCAGGTAATCATTGGTTGAGTTTATAAAAGCCCCATAGACAATTGTCTTACACTCAGAATTAGAGTGAGCCAAAAATCAAAAATATATATAAGGCTCCTCTTCATATACCGACATTATTAAAAATACAGAGAGAAGATTCTCCTTGTCTCCGTCACCTAAACAAGCGTGGAACGCATGATCCATGGGAATTAATCATGTAGTCGATGAAATGAGTGAAACCTATCATCATTATTTAGCAAGTTAAAAAGACTATTGATGAGGTTCTCGACACTTGGATAGCAGTATGTGTGAAACGTTTTCCCTGTCTCCGTCGCCTAAACAAGCGTGGAATGCAGGATCCAAGGGAACTATCACATATTTACTTAAAGGAAACATGCGCTTAGAGTATTTAATCATGTTATCGAGTTAAATGGGTGTTTGTCTCAACTATTGCGCTATATATATAAAAACCTTTGACGACATTCATACAAGTATTGTGGGTAACATCTTTCACTTTAGTCAACATTTGCACGCTTCACTTTTATATTTCCATTTTCTTATCTATCCATGTGATTTCAGTAGGCGAGTGTTGCAACAAAATGTTGAGAAACATTGCAACAAGTACAATGACTATCTTAATAGAGTTATGCAATTAGGTTGAATGTCACACGTAAGTAATTGCTTGTGTGTGATGATTGGAATGTTTGTGGGATGTTTGTAGCCAAAAAACTTATGTATCCTGATTGGCTACTACTTTGTGTCTATCCTTAGCAGTTCTTCCAAGGCGAGAAATTGGAGTAGGTTTTGTGGGTATACCTCTTGTAAACCCTCACGACACTATAACTCGTCCACTAGGGACACCTGGGGGTTTAAAGGCATGTTGCATTAGCTAAGTGCAACCGTATTCTCAATGAAATGTAGTTGTTGTATTTAGGATTATTTTTATTTTAGTTTGCTCGAGGACTATAAAAAGCTAAGTGTGGGGGAATTTGATAAGTGCATAATTCAATTGGTTTTAGTATCCATTCCATACTTGTTTTAGCTATTATTCTTGCATGTATTCGTATTATTACTCTTGTTTTCTCTTATTTGTCTCTATTAGGTGAATCATCTAAAAATGAGCTAAAAAGTGCTAAAAATACCTAATAGGAGAAGTATTCCAAGTATCCAAGTGCCCAAGTCAAAGAGAAGTGGAAGAAGTGTGATGAAAAGGAGCAAATTGCTCAAAATCAAGAGGCGGGGCAAAGACCAAGATTAACTCATTAAAATACAGGATTTCTTATCACCATCTTGAATAGAATTGAAAGAGGAAAAGAATTCAAAA
Organism: Papaver atlanticum; assembly: GCA_023531105.1. NCBI lineage: Eukaryota > Viridiplantae > Streptophyta > Magnoliopsida > Ranunculales > Papaveraceae > Papaver > Papaver atlanticum. The sequence continues at coordinate 21,732,981 of JAJJMB010007708.1, forward strand.
AGAATGAGGTCATTCCGAGTTCGGACGAAAAAGTTAAGGCCAAAACAAGTTTTATCGAATACCGAAGACAATCCAGTTTGCAAACTGGGTATGCGAACGAAATCTCCTGGATTTTACTCTAAAAATTCGTTTGCATACTAGGTATGCAAACCATGAAGGCCAAAATTCACGTTAGGGTCTTTCTTTCGTAATCTAGGGTCGGGTTTCTTAACCTACTAGGATACTTGAAGGACAAGCAATGTAAACCTATATAAATAGGTATTAGGCCTTTCATATAAAAAACATCTCACATCACAAGCTGGGGTTTATTCTACATCTAAACCTAGGGTTTACCCCTTTATGAGGAAACCACCATTATTCATCTTCTTTGTAATATGAGTAGCTAAATCTTTTGTTGATTAAGGATGAATTCAATGTTCTAAGCGTGAAGCTTTATTATTAACACAAATCTATTGAGAGTTTTATCATCATCGTTTGTCTTTACCATATCTAGGGTTTATGAGTGATTCATAGATTGATTTGGAGTGCACGCTAGATATCTATTGATCGTTCTATTGCAAGTAGAAGTTAGGAGATAAGTTGAAAAAGTGGGGGTCTAACAACCTAACCCAATATTTCGTTTAGCAATCTGTATGGACTAACTCCAATGTAATTCAAAGAGCACCAACTAATAAAGCGAGCTCAATTAAGAAATATATCTAAGAGTTATATCTTTGTTTCACAATATAATCAGCAAATCAAACAGATAGAAATCCGCGAGCCTAATTATTATATGAAACAACTTGAACGGTACCAAAGACCAATGTTCAAGTTTCAATCAATCAATTTATATCAACCTGTGATATTTCAATTATATATAAAATATAATGCGGAAAAGAAATAACTCAGACACTAGAAATTTTGTTAAAGAGGAAACCGCAAATGCATAAAAACCCCGGGACCTAGTCCAGATTTGAACACCACACTGTATTAAGCCGCTACAGACACTAGCCTACTCCAAGTTAACTTCGGACTAGAATGTAGTTGATCCCTAACCAATCTCACACGGATCAAGGTACAGTCGCGTTCCTTACACCTCTGAATCCCAGCAGGACTCTACGCACTTGATTCCCTTAGCTGATCTCACCCACAACTAAGAGTTGCTACGACCCAAAGTCGAAGACTTGATAAAAAAATCTGTCTCACACAGAAAAGTCTATTGAATAGATAAATCTGTCTCCCATAGAAATACATAAGGGTTTTGTTCCTTCTTTTGATAAATCAAGGTGAACAGGAACCAATTGATACACCGGACTTATATTCCCGAAGAACATCCAAGTATTATCAATCACCTCACAATAATCTTAATCGTATGGTAGCGAAACAAGATATTGTGGAATCACAAACGATGAGACGAAGATGTTTGTGACTACTTTTTATCTTGCCTATCGGAGATTAAATCTCGAGTTAATTTTAAAGAAGATAGTACTCAATACGATAGAAAACAGCAAGATCAGATCACGCAACTACAGAAAATAGTTGGGTCTGGCTTCACAATCCCAATGAAGTCTTCAAGTCATTAACCTACAGGGTTTTGGAAAAACCTAAGGTTAATGGAGAATCGACTCTAGTCGCAACTAGTATCACATATGAGGTGTGGGGATTAGGTTTCCCAGTTGCTAGAGTTCTTCCTTATATAGTCTTCAAATCAGGGTTTGAAATCAATGTTACCTTGGTAACAAAGCATTCAATATTCACCGTTAGATGAAAACCTGATTAACTCAAGCTAATATCTTTCAACCGTTAGATCGAACTTAGCTTGTTACACACAAATGAAAAGTGACTTCATTTAGATATGGGTAACCGTACCTAAACGTGTACACCTTGTTGGCTTAACAATAGTAAACCGAAGTTAGCCATATGAACACTTTCATATCAACCTTATTCATCTTAACCATAACTAGTCAAATGACTGAAACTAAACTAGTTCTAGAGTTGTTCAATTGTTTATATTCTCATTGAAGTATACAAGACACAATTGAAGCAAAATCGATTTTGATTCAATCGAATCATTTCATGAACATTATAGCCACGGTTTGCAAAAGATTGTATTCCTTATTATATAAATGTATTAGTTCATGAACAAACCAATTTTAAAACATAACCTACTCAAGTATGCAAATGGGTACGCATACCTAAGTGGCCGGACTAAGTTTGGGTTCGCCTGTACGCGAACGGGTACGCATACCACCAAACTCAGTTGAACTCCGGAACTTGGACTTACGCCAGTACGCGAAAGGGTGCGCATACCTAGTTCCCGGAATTTCATTAACCAACCAGTACGCATACAGGTATGCATACCATGGTTCCCGTACTTGGAATAACTTGCAATAGTTAGCATACAAGTACGCATACTGTGCTATATCCAATCATGGTTAATTTGTTCTAAACTCTCATTTTTATCATTGAAACATTCTTAGAAGACGGGAATAGCTGTCTCACACAAACTATTAGCTTCGAAGCAATTTTCAAGTGATCGAATGATCAATACAAAACATTCCGAGTCTACATCAAATGACTGTCTCACACAAATACCAGGCGATTTTCACATGATCATCTTTTGACTTTCGTCAAGAATATAAGATGAATTTGGTTAAAGCGAAAGCTTACCAACACATATTTCGATAAATATGTAAGCGAGTTATACTCAGCTCGAAATATCAAATGTGTATAATCGAAGTCTATATAGCTATACGACTTTTGTCTCAAATAGGAGATATAGTAGATAGACTTTTGAGTGATAGATGAGTTCAAGTCTCCACATACCTTTTGTTGGTGAAATTCCACAAGCTTAGTAGTTCTTCGTCTTCAATCGATGAACGCCGTGAAGTCTAAAGCTCAACTACACTTCCTATCATAATCCGAGACTTAGCTAAAAGTAGATTAGAAATCAAGACTTATAGTTTTGGCAACTAAACTTGACAAACAAGCTTGAGATAGCAACGCTTGCGAGTTCGACCGAGCAGTGCTCTAACATAAGTAATCGTCGAATAACTCTCTACACAAGTAGAAATCGCGAGACCTTACAGAGGGATTATGTGGAGCAATCGTGAGTGAAAACAACACCTGCAAGTAAACCTTGAGCTAAGAGTTTAACTACTGGGATTAACCTAGTTCACAAAGCTTAAAGCGTTCGATTGGATTACACCTTGAGTGAGCTACTACTTGGTGTTTCGGTTGGATAAAATCTGATATTGGAGAGCTTTCGTATCCGTGGTAAAAGGAGTTTTGAGGATAGCACTGATCTATCTTCTATTTTACGGTTGGTGATGAATGGTTCTTACGAACGATAGATAAGTATACTAATTATGCTATCGCTTGGTGGAAGCGAAGGATTCCTTAATCTCTTTCTTTTCTTATTTGTTTCTTTTTATTTACTTTAATTCATAAAACAACCCCCTTTTTCTTTTACTTTATTTTGTTGATTCAAATAACATATCAATTACACAGCTCTATGTGGGAACGATCTCTTACTACCGCTATATTAATAGTTAATTAGTGGGAAATATCTTTATTAATTTGTTGAGTCAACGACAGTCCATACACGAGGTGAATAATAATCTAGGATGGACTTCGGGCTGCATAAGTCCGGATTTTTATGTTAGCTAGACTTTGTTTATTTCTATCGATTTCTATCACCTTTGATCAAACTATTTTATTATAAAAGGAAATCATATATAGGCTTAATCTGTAGGAGGAAGATTTGGTTTAAAGTCTCAAATTGAGTTGAAGCAACTCTTAGTTGGTGTGACGTCAGCTAAGGAAATCAATTGCATAGAGTCTTGTTGGGATTCAAGAGGCGTATGGAGCGCGACTGTACCTTAATCGGTGGGATACCTTTTAGGGTTCAACTAAATTCCAGTATGAAGTTAATTGGTAGGAGGCTAGTGTCTGTAGCGGCTTAATACAGTTTGGTGTTCAATCTGGACTAGGTCCCGGGGTTTTCTTGCATTTGTGATTTCCTCGTTAACAAAACTTCTGGTGTATGTGTTATTTCTTTTTCCGCATTATATTGTTTATCTTTATAATTGAAATATCACAGGTTGTACGTTAATCAATCATAATTGATAAATCCGACCTAGTTTGTTGGATACGACTTGGTTGATTCTTGGACATTGGTCTTTGGAACCGTCCAAGTAATCTCTTTGTGATTAGGTTCACGTATTTGTTTCTGTAAACGTTCTAATCCCAAGAGAGAGAGATGTAACTCTAGATACTATTTATTGATTGAGTTTAACTCTCGAAGTCGTATTGAGTTTGTCCATACAGATTTCCTAAAAAAAGTTGGTGATGTATTTTGGTACCCCCGCGTTTTCAATTTGTATTAGAGCAGGCAAACACGTTAAGACTTAACAAGTATGCGTTTGAAGCAGTCTGACTATATGGACATGAGTAATATCTCTGATAACCAGTTTAAAAGAAACTGTTTATATGGATACCGTAGAAGACTTTGATTTTTCAAACTCTCTTAGAGACGAACATTGTGTCTCCATAAAATAGTTGGATATTGACAAGTGTCATCCCTATTATCTTATTGATGAGTCTAACTTAGAAGTAGAACGAAAAGCAACTATTTATATGGATACTGACTGTATGGACATTGTGTTTCCATAAAACAGTTAGATATTGACAAGTTTCATCCCTATTATCTTATTAAAAGAAACTTTTTATATGGATACTGTAAAAGAGTCTGATTTTCCAAACTCTCTTAGAGACGAACATTGTGTCTCCATAAAACAGTTAGATATTAACAAGTGTCATCCATATTATCTTATTGATGAGTCTGACTCAGAAGTAGAATGGGAAGCAGCCAAAGAAAGTTCTAAGATTTTCAAACGTATAGAATTTCAGTCTTCTGAGGTCATTCGGCTAAATCACAAAGTCAATACTCTTATCGGTATTATTTCTGGACATGATTCCAAAACAAGGATTTTTATTGAAGAACATGCCAAAGTGAAAGTGAATTTTTTTTTTACTTAAAGATAATGCTTAGAGATTGTAAGACGTTCAAGGTAATTTTCACATGATCATCTTGTTAGAACATTACTCGATCGAACTCGCAATCGTTGCTACTCAAGCTTGTTTGTCAAGTTTAGTTGATCAAAACTATATTCTTGACTTCTAGTCTACTTATAGCTATGTCTCGGATTAGGATAGATTGTGTAGTCGATCTTTAGACTTCACGACGTTCATCGATTGAAGACGAAGATCTACTGAGGAGAGCTTGGAGGAACTTCATCAACAAAAGGTATGTGGAGACGAAAACTTATCTATCACTCAGAATTCTATTATATTTTCTCTCCTAATGAGACTAAGTCGTATAGCTATATATACTTTTACATTATACACATTCGATATTTCGAGCTGAGTTTATCTCGCTTATCTATTTATCGAAATACGAGTTGAAAGATTTTTGCTTTAACTATGTTCATCATTATTCTTGACGAGTTTAGTTGGAAACTATTTATTTGTTGGAAACTAAATATTATGTCAAAATATGATCATGTGAAAATTTCCTTGAAACATCTTACATGATTTATGTGATACAATCATTTGATGTCGACTTGGAAAGTTTCGTATTGATCATTCGATCACTTGAAAAATACTTGAGGCTAATAGTTTGTGTGAGGCAGCTATTGTCGTCTTCTAAGGAATGGATGTTTAGAACAATTGACCACGTCTGCATACAACACGGTATGCATACCTAGTATGCAAACTGTATTGTTATGATTCAGGTCCGGGAACCTTGTTTGCGTACCTAGTATGCGTACCTAGTATGTGAACGGTTCTACCTGAGTTGGGTCTGGGACGTCTGGTCGAGTACCTGGTATGCGAACTGCTGGACATGCCAAGGTCCGGAGCTGCTGTTTGCATACCTGCTTTGCAAACACAATGGTTAAGTTCTAAAATCGGTTAAGTATGATCCTCATACTCATGAACTAAAACATTTATGAATTAAGGAATGCAATCTTTGCAAACCGTGGCTTAATGTTCATGAATTGATTCTTGTATAAGTACTTTGTACGATTACGAATCAATCCGATTTTGTTTCAATTTGTTCATATATATTTCTATGAGATAGTGAACAATTGAACAACTCTATGTGAAACACAATTAAATTCATTTGATTATCTTTCATGTTTTGTGGATCATCATATTTGATCTAGAAGTGTTAGATGAATATGGTTAAGACAAAAATGTTCATATGGCTAACTTCGGTTAACTATTATTGAACCAACTCAATATACACGTTTAGGTATGGTTACTCATATCTAAATGAAGGTATATTTCATTTGTGTGTAACAAGCTAAGACCATCTAACGGTGGAGATTGATTGTTTTAATTCTAAGCAGACTTAGCTTGAATCTTAAATCAGGATTTCATCTAACGATGAATATTGAATGATTTGTTACTAAGCTATCTTAGCTTTGATTATAAGCAACCCTGATTTGAAAGACTATATAAGGGAGAACTCTAGCAATGTAAAAACCTAATCGCGGAATTTTGTGTCCTAGTTGCAAACTAGAGTAGATTCTCCTTTAACCTAGGTTTTTCCAAAACCCTATTAGGTCAACGACTTGAAGGCTTCATTTGGGATTCGTGAAGCCAGATCCAACTATTTTCTCTGTACTTGTGTATGCTGATCTTACTTGTTCTATCGTATTCAATATTATCTTCTCTAAGATTTGCTCGAGATTTATCTCCAATAGGTAAGATATTAAAAGTAATCAAAAAGTTATTCGTCTCATACTTTGTGATTCCGCAGTAACTTCTTCTACTACCATATAGTTAAGTTATTGTGAGGTGATTGATATTTCTAGGTAATTCATAGGTCATTCTGTAGGAAACAGATTTATCTATCAGAATAGACTTATCTGTGGGAGACAGATTTGTTTATAAGTCTTCGACTTTGGGTCGTAGCAACTCTTAGTTGTGGGTGAGATCAGCTGAGGAAATCAAGTGCGCAGAATCCGGCGTGATTCTAGAGGCACAGGGAACGTGAATGTACCTTAATCGGTGTGAGACTTGGTTAGGGATCAACTACATTCCAGTCCGAAGTTAACTTATAGTAGGCTAGTGTCTATAGCGGCTTAATACAATGTGGTGTTCAAAGATGGACTAGGTCCCGAGGTTTTTCTGCATTTGCGGATTCTTCGTTAACAAAATTTCTGGTGTTTGTGTTATTTTTTTCCTCGTTATATTTGTTTATATAATTGAAATATCACTGGTTGTGGGTAGTTCAATCAGTTGATAAATCCGACCTTGTTTGTTGGATATAACTTGATTGACACTTGGGCATTGGTCTTTGGTACCGGCCAAGTTATTTCTCATATCAATCAGGCTCACGGATTTCTATCTGTTCGATTTGATTATTGCATTGAGAAATAGAGATAAAGCTCTTTGATATATCTCTTGATAGAGCTCGCTTTTAAGTTGGTGTTCTCGGAATTATATTGGAGCTTAGTCCATACATATTTCCGAACGAATTATTGGGTGTGGTTGTTATACCCCCTCTTCTTCACATCTTTTGACTCAATATCTAGTTTCCAACAAATAAATTGTTTCCAACTAAACTCGTCAAGTATATGATCAACATAGTTAAAGCAAAAAGATTCCAACACATATTTCGAGAAATAGATAAGCGAGATAAACTCGGATCGAAATATCAAATGTGTATAATGTAAAACTCTATATATCTATACGACTTAGTCTCATTAGAAGATAGAATACAATAGACTCTGAGTGATAGATAAGTTTTAGTCTCCACATACCTTGTGTTGATGAAGTTCCTTCAAGCTCCTCAGTAGATCTTCTTATTCAATTGGTGAACGCCGTGAAGTCTAAAGCTCAACTACACATTCTATCATAATCCAAGACACAGATATAAGTAGACTAGAAATCAAGTATATAGTTTTGATCAACTAAACTTGACAAACAAGCTTCAGATAACAAGGCTTGCGATTTCGACCGAGCAGTGCTCTAACAAGTACAAATTTTATCATTCATTCACTATAAGAAAGCACATAACATCGATTGCTTATTAAGTTATAAGAAGGGGCAGAGTATTCTGAACTGGTTGTGGTGATAAAAGTAAACCCATGCCTACCATTACACCAACACTGATGAAGAAGAAAATTTAGTTGTATAAAAAAAAATAAGCACCTTCCTGAAGATTTAGTTGTGGAAGAGATATTAACCATCTATTCAGAATTTGTACAAACTAGTGGCAACAACACCATAACCACCACTTAAGGGTGTCAATTGTTTGCCAATTGAATTGCTAATTGATGTCTCCATTCATGAAGACATTTGTTGAAGTTGAAGATGATACATAAGTGGCTAACCTTTGATCTAAAATTTGGGATTTAATCAAAAGGAAGAACCTGGGTTTCAATCAGATTTTGATTAGGGCTCATGTGTAGTTAAATTTTTGAAATTCAAATTCAGGGTTTCTATTGTGTTCATGGGAATTCTTTTCTCTCAACAATGAATGACGAAAATAAGGTACCATGATTAAAACTTTAGAAATGTATTTAACTAATTAAAAGAAGAAAAAGTAGCAGCTTGATTTTCGAATTTAATTTTCTGATTGGTGGCGATGGATTAATTTGAGGTTCGCTAGAGTCTCGGTATGGATTAAAGTTGAAAACGTGTGAAAATAAAAAGTTTCTGATGAAAAAGGTTCTTGTAAATAAATCTATAAGAGCTGCTTTGATGTTTGTGAATTAAGTAAAGGGCTTATTTACAAATAAACTTACTGAGAGTTGCATTTTCATCATTAACGACTGATAAATATACTAAGAGTTGTCAGCCACGATGCGAATATTAAAGTGGGAGATTTTCTTTTTTACAAGATAGGGGTTTTCATTCAAAAAGGAGTTGGAGCCCAACTTGTTGCTCAGCTTCCTTCCAATTTCTTGTAATTTCTTCTTTCCGTTTTGTTGTTGTTAGCCCATTTCCTTTTTTTATTAAAAAATAGTAATAATAAACTTTTTTATCGTATCTTTTTTTTCCATATCTTTTTTTTCCAATTAAATGAATATAATATACATGTAAAATAATGAAAGTATCTCCACCATTGAACTCTTCGGTGGATGTATAATTCCAAATTTCTCTCGCTCACCGTCACAAAGTGAGACCCACCAGTTGGGCCTGGCCCAACCCATCCGCCATCCAACAACTAGACTTCGCCTCCTGACTATCCACATGGACAGTGGAACTTTGCGGTGATCAGATCCTCAACCTCTCATCCATGGAGGACGACGATATATTTGTACCGCAATCACTCTTTCATGGGATGGTTTTTACTTTCCACTTCCTAGTACATGCTTCTTTGATAACGTTCTTGGTTGTTTTACTTTATGAAATACTAGTTCGTGATTTCTCCCTTTCAACTTTAATGTTGTACTTTTTCTACTTTTTCTATTGTTGATGGTGGTTTTTAGCTTAGAGAGAAAACCGTAAAATCGATATTAATGCTCCAGTATTCAAAATATTATGCTTTGATGTATCTTCATTCCATAGGAATTTAAGAGATATGTCAGAAACCTGGGGAGAGCCTATTGATGTGTTTTGTAGTTGTAGTGGTAAAAAGGTTCGTTGCTCCAACTTGTGAAGGATTTTTGAAAATTAAATAAAATTGTTTCAATAATAATGAGAAAATACCGAGACTCTGGATTCCACCATTGACCAATGAATTGATAAACTCTAATCAATATTCATGCAATATTCTTATTTAAAGTGATTCTAATATTTGCCTTTAATAAATTTTTGAAGTAATAATTGTAAGCATGAAGCATGAAACATCAAAAGTATTAAAACTAAGCATGTCCCATCAAAACACTTCACAACTACTCAATAAAAACCAATTTTTCTTTTAAGTTCTATGCAAATAATCATGTAAAATAATTACAATAAATAATTAAAATAGAACTATACCACTTTTCATGGAACAATGGCTTCCTCCGTCGCCTCGGCTAAGGGGTTTAGCTCCTCATATTAACCACTTGCTCAAAATACATATTTGGTGTTCAAAAGTTGATTGAAAGAGTGAAAAGTGCTAAGCAGCGGATTCTGTAACAAATATAATTGTTACAGAACCTATTCATACAGCGAAACTGTTGCGAACTGAAGCTAACTGTTGGAAAAATTGTTACAAAGGGTATAGAATTTGAAAGCTACGGTCACAGTTTCTGCGACTTTCTTTTAATGCTGTTTCGTGTTCTTCGTCTTCTCCGGCCACAGCTGCACCAGCATAAATTCATTCTCTTCCAATGATTTTTTTGGCTTCTCTAAGGCTCTAAAATTTCCCCTAAACTTTGTTGCTTCTCAATATGACTCGCATCAACCTATATATATCCACCAAACCCCAAAATCTCTCGAGTTAATCCAAATATTCTCGTTTTTTTCTTCACAGCACGTTACAGCCTTTTGATCTTCTTTTTACGCGTCAACTTGGTTTCCAAACTCTCTCAAACTCTCTCAGGACTGAATTAGGACTCCATACACTCCAATCTTGCCGTAAACTCTTCACAAATTCTTTTGTAAACCGAAAACAACTCAAATCGTGAATTCTCCCTGTTTTGCTCCAACACGGATTTCTATCCCTGTTTAATCGATTCTACAGCTCATACCATACTTGTTTATCCTTAACAGGGTTAATCCAACGAAAATCAGCCCTTGAATCTCCTTAAAAATCGTCCAAAAATCAAACAGAAAATATTCCCGCCAATTTCTTTGCTTTGAAAATTTGAGAAATGTTACCTCCCCCTATCCAGTGCCGGTCTGTGCTTAGCAGCTGCTTGGAAATGGGTTAGTCCTTATCCAAAATGAGAGTCTGAATAGCAAGTGTCCTCCCAGGAGCCTTTAGCAACTTTTTGAGCCAATTTTGCCGCAAAAGCCTATTTCTCCAAAAATACCTACAAAGGGATAAAATACCAAAATTAGTACAAAAATGGGTACTAACAATATATACAATAGAGATGAAAATAGACATATAAATGCGTCTATCACCTATGCCTCTCTTCTTGTATACATGTAGCTATCTTTATGAGCTTCACCTGGTTGAATTCAAGATATATGTATATGTATAACAATATTCACTGTGTAACGCAGTACCCACATATGTAAAATTATCAGAACAATATTAATACATGTTGCAATAATCTCAGGTGTTTAAATATTTTATCATGAAAACTCAAGCTCCTAGATGAATTGCTCACTAGAATAGAGCCAATTGAGTATTTATTTAATGTTATGTTCTTAGCTAAACTCTTAATACTGAATTGACGTTCATGTTCATTTTTAGATGAGTAACATGGATTCATGTCTGAATTAAGATATGCATGAAGGTACTTGATCAGAAGTGCGCAAGTTGTGTCAATAAGACCAGCGTCACGCTACTCATAAGAGTAAAAAATTAGTAATTTTGTGTCAATTCACAAGATTCAAAATTTTAACCTAATTTTGTGTCAACTCGCAAAATTGGATTTTTGCCAAAATAATGGAGCATGCACGATATCTTGATCCCTATTGGTCGAGACTAAACCTAGGTAAGCTAGGAATTGACACATCATAGAGCTAGTGGGAGTGAAATCCTAACAGAAGTTGGAAAAATGAGTAAAGAGGTCACGGGAGAAGCATGACCGCGCCACTTGGTCGGTCAGTTTACCCTAACTCGCGCCCCCATGGCCGTCCGGGCCTTGCTCCATATTGGCTTCCCTACGCCCGTTTTCCATATCGGCCAATCACATCGACTCTAGCTTACAAGCTCCACTTTAAATTGGTAGCCAAAGTAGGCGTCGAGCTGCTTATATTTCTTAAGGAATAAATCTTGGCCGCCCAAGTCGGTCGCAAACTAGTCACGACCACACAACTTGGTCGGTTCAATTAACTAAGCTAAACTCTTACATGCTCGGAAAATAAGGTGCTGTTGTGATGACCGGCCACCCACCTATTGCCTCGACCAATCACATTACTCCTAGCCTACCTATTCCGTTCCAAATCATTGGCCAAAGTAGGATAGTTGAACTGCCTCTTTATATAAAGAATTAAATCTTGGTCGTACGACTACACGACTTGGCCGGTCGATTTAACAAGCTTAACTCCCTCCTATAATGACCGAGCAAGCTCCATGATATCTACCTATGGAATTTCTATTATTTCATCCAATCAGATCGCTCCTAGCCTACATGCTCTGCTCAAAATCATCGACCAAAGTAGGCTAGTCGAGCTGCCTGTAAGGGTCTTAATTAGGTAAACGACGACCAATAACTGCCGCAATTCATCTCGGCCGTCCAACTTCGCTAGTGGGTTTGGCCGGCCTTGATCAAATCTCAGTTGACCAATGAGGTACCGTGATTTCCACCTCCCATCCTACTCCTTAGCGGACCAATCATGTCATTCGTAGTCTACCTGTGCATCCACCAATGGCCGGCCAAAGAAGGATGGTCACACCACTTTTAAACTATGAAATCTACGACTAATTCAAGCAGGCTCTATACAACGATGCTTTGCATGCATCGAATATTTTTGATCTACTTGCTTGAAAACGATGCTCCACATATATTGTTTTACAAATGATATTTTTAGAGCATCGATTACATAATTATTTAACCTAAAGCACCAGTGACCACCTGCTGCCTATCTTGCGCGTGATTGGTCAAAATATTTCACTACATGTAGGTTTTACACACAAGACCCACGATACATTTAGTTGAAGGAATAGTCACGTATTCTTTCTTCCACTCTTCATGACCACTTCTTACATGTCACGATGGTAGGCCAACTCAGCAACTACCACGCTTCACATTACTAGTCGTGATACGACCTGCTCCGTGTCATATGGACCTTACCATGCAGGTAGGCCTAGTTATGCAAGTAGGCTTTATCCTTATAGGAAAGCCTTAGTTATGCAAATCACGACTAAGAGCCACTCTCTACTAAAAATACCCGAGACATCAAACATGTGACAATTTGGGGATGTTCAATAGGGTATTGGTCTGGTGGTTTAAAATATGCGGTGAGCAATATACCCATTACGAAAAAGTGTCAGGATAGGCGGACAGTTGACAAGAGTAGAGGAGTAATGGACGTGAAACCGTCTAGTCTTCCCTCCAGGATAGGGACACGGTTTTATCACTTTCACACGATCTCCACCTTCTTACTCCTCCACAACTTCCACTTCCTATGAGATCAGGGTGTTCGACTATGACTTGATATAAATAGATTTTTAATCTATTCAATCAACAATTAACACAAGTATCTAGAAAAATACAGGAAACACATAACTTATATTTTACAAGCAAGTTCCACATTCTGATACAAGTCGTAAAACAACCACACCTTATAGAGCATGTCTCTCTAATCTAAACACCTTCTCTACTTCCCTCCCTAAGATCAACCCTTCTCCTTCATTTATGTGACCGAAGCAAGACTGGAACGGCCATATCTTGGTTTTGGCAAAAATTGTACAGATTGATCTCTCGAATCTAAAGTACTCATGTGCAATACATTTGTTTAGGATCTAGACTCGTTTCTCATCAACCTACCCACTTTTACTCTTTTCTCCAGTATCAGTTTTTACCCTACTACACCTATTCTTTAATATATTTTGCTCTTTTCAGTCAAGAAAATAAATACTAGTTTTCTATCAAATGGATTTGTCCGTCCCACAAGCAATTTGCAAATAAATATGGTATATAAAATTAATTCCATCCACTGATCCACAACGTTTGAAATATATTATCCTTATTAGTTTGTCGAATATTGGAATATAAATCAAACATTTCTTAAAACCTAAATGCATACGTAATAAAAATATTAGAGTTTGTCACTGAAGGGACACACACATTCCGTGAGCTAAATTACTAGTCTTAAGGTGAGTTTGGTATTGCTGTGAGTTTTAGGAAAGTGCTTTTCTGTTGTGCTGTGTTGTGTGTTGCTGCGCTGTGCTGTAAAAATAAAGTGACATAACGTTTGGTAAACTATAATTTAAAAAGTGTTGTGAAATTAACAAACTATAAATTATGTTTGGTAAATTGGTATTTTAAAACATTGGTGATGCGGTTGATGACGAAAACAAACAAGTTTTAAAAACCATGCATCAATACTCTATATAATTAATAATTAAATACTCAAATTACATCGACGTAATAGGCAAACGCGCAACAAGCTGTGCCGCAAGCCCTTTTTGAATTGCAAATCCTATCCTTTTAAAAACAAACTCTCTTGAACCGGGAGTCATGACATTACTGTGCGTGACTTTCTTGACTCTCTTGAGGAGTCCAACCGCCTATGGAGCCAGAAAACCAAATGTATCAAAAGCGAAAGGAATAAAGGCATGCCCATTATCATGACATGTTTTCTCATGTTGCGCTATCTTACCTGAGGCAGCCCTCAGTGCTGCTTGCCCGACTGTAAAAGTGTCATGTCCAATGCCTACTAACGGAGAAGCCCAGTAAGGTAAACACATGCATGTTTTCCGTTAGCCCACCCATAAATTAAAACATCCGCCGGCCTAAGTGTCGATCTCCCTTCGAGTGGATCAATCAAAAAGTTGACAGCCACTTCTTTCTTTGCTGAAATACCGGCTTTCCAAAGTACATCATACAAGGTGTCCATCACATGATCATGTCTATGTTTAAACCCAGTGTCTACCTTGTGATGTGTGCCGTAACCACAACAAATTAATTAATATTTTTCCCACTAATTAACTAGTAATATAGTGGTAGTAAGGATCGTTCCCACAGAGAGCTGTGTAATTGATAGGTTATTTTAATTAACAAAACAAAGTAAAAGACAAAGGGGGGTTGGATTATGGATTAAAATAAATATAAAATAAAATAAGAAAATAAAAGAGATGATTAGGGAATTCTTCGCCGTTACCAAGCGATAACAGTTAGTACTTATTCATTTTTCGTTAGAATCATTCATCACCAACCGTAGAATAATAGCTAGATCAGTGTTATCCCCAAAACTCCTTCTTTCATTGGATACAAAATTTCTCGACTACCAGATTCTATCCAACCAAACCACCACGTAGTAGATCACTCAAGGTGTAACCCAATTGAATGCTTTAAGCTTTGTGAATTTAAGTTGATCCCAGTAGTCAAACTCTTAGATCAAGGTCAACTTGCTGATGTTGCCTTCACTCGCAATTGCTCCACAAAATTCCTCCGCAAGGTCTCGCGATTTCTACTTGTGTAGAGAGTCAAGAAACAATTACTTATCCCCTAACTTCCACTAGCTTTAGAACAATCAATAGATCAATCTAGTATGCATCCCAAATCAATCTAAGAATCACTCATAAACCCTAGATATGGTAAAGACAAACGATGATGATAAAAACTCCGAACAAACTTGTATAACTAACAAAGTTTCACATTTGGAACATTGAATTCATCCTTAATCAATAAAAAATAGCTACACATGGATTTACTAAAACCCATAAAATTAAATATAAGAAGAAAATAGCTTGGCTTCCCCCTAAAGGGGTAAACCCTAAAATATGGAATACAAACTTTCTTCTCTCTTTTGTTTTATGTCTTTATGTAAAAGTGTATCTTGTGTAACTCGGCTATAAGCCTTATATAGGCATGCACAAGACTTCCAAGCAAAGGTCCTAGTTAGATAAGGATACAAAGTCCTTGGAAAATAGTTTTCCTGACCCACGTTGCCAATATTACCTAGTTTCTTGGTCACGAGTTTTACTCGATGGCAGTATAGATGTAAACTTCTTTCTCAACAAGGAAACCAGTTCCCTGTTCTTGTCAAACTCCATGAAACACAGGCTCGACCCAAACCATTATTATCGATGCCGTCACCAGCCACTTCCAAGTTCCTTCTCTGTTTTCCATTAACAGCAACTCCACATGCATTTCAAACATTCACTACCGTCAAACCCATTCACACTCCGGCACTCTTCATATCTGCAAACCCTCGAGCTACTCCAGAATCATCTCCCCACCCAACCACAGCACCGTATCACCTACCATTGTCTTACTGAGCAGCAATCTCTGCTCCTTCATTATATTCCATCAACTACTTCCGATAATCACCAACAGCTCGAGCAACAACATATCCCATCACCGATCTTCATCATTTCAGTCACAGCAATGACATAAACCCATCACAATAGTCAATAACTCGAGCCTTAACTTATTTCTCGACTCACCATGTGTTCTAACAGCTTAGTAAACCCGAGGTTTCGTTGGCAATCAACCACAAGACCCATAGTTGCAGCGACAAGGACTTGACAGTTCACCCCGTCGGTCAAGATGTAAAAGATGGTGGCAGCCCGTATCGAAGCTTTGGGTGTGTTTAACAATTTTCAAACCTAAAGTAGTGACAGCCCCTAGTAGAAGTGCGCTGCCTTTAGTAATTTCCCATTTAATTGTCAGTTTCGTTGAACCGACAAGCTTAACTTCTTGTTTCGCCCATAACTTCTTCATACGACGTGGGATTGACCTCATTCTTCCGTCATTGGCTTTGTCTTTTCGTTTTCTTCAAGATTATGAAATAAATTCTTGCCTTTGGACAAGTTCTACCAGGTCTTTGGCCCTTCTCCACTTGTAAACTTCATTTTTGTAGCCTTTTTCACTTTTTTTCGGATGATTCACCTAACAAAAGACATAAACTAGAAAACAATCATAATACAAGATAATATGCAAGAAATATAGCTAAAACAAGTATGAATTTGACACTTTAAACATATAAATTAAGCACTTATCAAATTCCCTCACACTTGGCTTTTGCTAGTCCTCGAGGAAACTACCTAACATACAACTTCTTTTCGTCGAGAATACGCTTACACTTAGCATGTATAACAAGCCTTTAAACCCCTAGGTGTCCCTAGTGGACAAGTTATAGTCTCGTGAGGTTTTAATAGAGATATACCCACAAAACCTACTCCAACTTCAAAGCTTCCAGCGTCGCAAGCATCAAAAGAGCTATGAGGACATAAAGATTCTCAATCTAGTGTCAAGAAGTCAGAGTACAAGAGAAAATTCAAATATAAAATGCGATTAACCGAAGAAAGTGTGACCGGTCAACCTATGCCATAATGAAAGATTTCAGGGTTGAGAGCGATCAATAAGCATTTCTCCTTGACTTCTGCCTTACCAAAAGAGTTTTATGAAATTGCACTCAAAAGACGCACTTTTATGGTTCTCACATGAGTGCAGGTAGGAATGAAGAGAGAAATCCTTCGACACGTTGAATGGTGGGAAGGAAACCTTCCGAATAATTTCTGGAGACTCCACAAAATCGTGGGAAGTAAAAATCTTTTTCTGATGATTTAAGGAAATCAACCACTATTATCGAGGATGAGATTACTTACTCACCTTCACATCCGATCGCCAATGATGATAGCACCACACTCACAGCATCCAATAGAAACGTTTTCGGCTCCTCGTCTTTATCTTCTCGGTCTTCGTCTTCGTCTTCGTCTTCAACTTTTGATGATAAACTCTTGAACTTCGTAGATCCTTGACAATTTGTAACATTTTTCCTTAAATCCTTGTCGCTTGAAACTTCTATATAGATTTTCCTTCCCCACGGCTTATTAAATAAATACAAAAATAAAATTTCTCGTCTCGTCTCGTCTTGTTTTTTTTTTTTTTTTTTTTTAAGACAGGAGAAATAAAATACAAAACAAAGTGAAAATAAAAAAACCATGGACATGGGAAAAGTACTTTACCGCTTGATTTTTCACAACTTGTATCGTCTCGAAATCATAAACTTCAATAATTTTCACCTTTTTGCTTTTCTTTGCTCTTATAAATAAGTATTCAATGTATATGCAAAAATATGCTCATTGTATGTTGCTTTACTTGAATATGAAATTTTCTCTCTTCTTGTTCCGTTGCTTATAAACCTTGAACGTCTTTAATTTTTCTTCGAACCTGTGATACTCCACTTGTTGATGATGATGGTGTTTCTATGGACCCGTTGTTGTCGAGAGAATGGTGCTAACTGCAAATCGAACTACAAGAAGGAGGCTTTCATCTATAGACGTCACCCTCATGATTGACGGAATTAGCACTCAAGAGATCAAAAATAGTGATGAAATTGGTGCGAAGTGGGGTAGCTCACCATTCTACCCGGAATTAACGTACGGTGACACACACTCTAAAAAGCTTTTTTAGCCAGCTACACAGAATTTAAGGTCGGTGCCTCACTTGATGTAAATATGGGTAGTCTCCACTAATGATTGATCAACAACTCTAATACTAAATATCTTTCTGCACCTCATTTGCCACCGGCATGGTTAAGTTGAGCCACAAATAGTAATGACTTCTCGCAAAGATTAATAACACCTAATTTTTAGTATTCTCTAGCACTTCTAAGTTATATTATTTCGATGACAAGTCCGTATGTAAACATATCTTGAAGTATACTAGTGACTCTAAAATCTCTACGAGTTGGAGGTTTTTATGCAATTTTTTTCTTCTTCAAATATATGCTTAACCACTCCCCAAACTTAAACCTTACATTATCCTTAATGTAATTGAATCCTCCAAGTAAAGTCAATGTGGGAAATCTTAACATGATATGGAAAAATAAAAATAAATTAAAAAATAAAATTAAAAAGCAAAAGGATAAGAAATACAAAACCAATGGGTTGCCACCCATTTAGCGCTTGGTTTAAAGTCGTCAGCCCGACTCTTTTGTTATCGTTCGTAAACCAACAATCTGAAAATCTGGTAGTTCATCCAGAGTCCAGACAACAATCTGCAATTCAGTAACAACTTCACACAAATGTTAGCACAGGATATAAATATTGAAGCTATCACTTTCTTGAAGTTTCCCCCACACTTAGTCCTTTCTACACTCGCAAGTGGATAGAGAACATAATACATGGGTACTTTAAAAGGTTCCTCTTGGTGAACCTCAAGTATATCGTGGTCCTCTATCGAACTCTTTAAGTACATTTCTTTATCAGTTTCTGCTTAAATTAAAATCTCAGCATCATTATAATCCTTGGCAAGTTAAATTGGGTCTTCCACGACTTCAATCAATTTGGTTTCATTCTCAACCTTCATCTCTTGAACAACCTCGTCATCGAAATCGGTATCCTCTTAAAAATCGTCAATGTTAGAGCATAGCTCGGTTGAACCCACTAAGCATTGGTATGTTAAGTTTGGTTGTCATATTTTAGTGAATAAAAACTCATTTAAAGAGTCGCTTGATTATTTACTAGAGTCAACTTCGTATAGGTTAGCTAAAAAGTTACTAGGATATGAGACTTACAAGTATTACGTGAAGACTTGAAGAATGTGAAGAAGTAAAGGGCTACATTGACGACATCATCCTTCCTCTTGAGGTTAGTAATATTTGACTTGAAATGTTTCACTCCTAACGTATCTTTCAAGTCGTGCATATTGAAAACATAACTGCGAAGTTGTGAATGATTATACTCTAGTTAGACATAGTATTAAGGAATTATAATACAAAATATAACGTCTATCTTTTGAAATTCGTATATAAGACATCGACATAATCGTATGAATGCTATTGTGATTATGTATGGGTATGGGTGAAGATTTCGTCCTAGGAAACAATGTTTTATATTTGTTTAAAGGAAGTACAATTCATAAACTTGTTTTGTGAATCGAAAGGGAAATCGCTAGGCTTATTGGTATTGTTATTCATTGCAAATCTTTGGATTACCAATATGTGTTTTTTGTATAACCGCTCATAACTTGTTTATGTATCTTGGTAAAACTATTCACAATGCCTGACTTTTGTATTGGTATGACTTTTATTAGTGAAACCGGTCTTAAGTAATCACCTGAGATGGTATGATCGATATTTTGTAATTGGTATGACCAACTCCAGACATTGGGGAACCGATCCTAGTAAGAGGTGCAACCAATCACAAGTATGTTGAATCGATCCTTGTAAAAGGTACAACAAGTCTTAGTAATTGGTAACCGATCCTATGACTTGTGCAACCGATCACAAGTAAATACCATAATTATGTGGTAACCGATCCTAGTACCTAGTCAACCAATTTTTGGAAAGCTAGTGTGACCGATCCTAGTACCCAAATGGAGGTAGAACCGAAGCTTTGTGTTTTGGTAGAACCGTGAAACCCATTAATGGTGATTTGATAGGATAATCAATCACGTAGTTCTTGGAAGTAAGATGAACCAATTCTAAACTCGTTTGGAAGTGAATCGGTTCCAAGATTGTAAATATGAAAAAGGATTTACAAAGTAAAGATGTCGACATACTTTGAGCATGTGCAGTAATTCTTATCTTTTATTGTTCAAAGATATTCCTTAATAACTAAAGGAAAATCTCGAATCGAAATAAATTGAGAATCTTTTAATTAAGGTTTTTAGTTTTATATGCTTTTAATTTCCAACAATTAAATGCATATCTTTAGAAAATAAAAATTGGTAATGTGCATTTACTAATTGGAGATCTACTGAGATTTCGGTCAATATTTGGACAGAGCATTTCCAGGAATTATGAAAACCGATTTGGACTTTATTGCATATCTTTGAGAATATTCGGTTTTGGAAATTCCTTGGTGTCCAAACTTCCCTGGTCTATAAATATTGAAGTTTGCATTTCGAGCAAACTAATCCTCAGAGCCAGCAAAACTACCTAGTTGTGTTGTTACTGGTGGAGCCGTCTATTCGGGGAGGAAAGTACCCTAATTAGGCGAAATCTCTTACGACCGCTCGTTTTAAAGACTTCTTTGAGATTGAGAAGATCTACGAGTACCGTTGTTGGAAACTAGATAATTGTATTTTATTATTAGTTTTCGATTGATTTGATTGACTAACGGTTGTTGAAATTTGATTGCACCTAGTTTGTTTATGCTTGAGAATCTTCTCTTCTGATATAAGATTCACTCAAACTAGATCGAAGTGTCGACGGGGATCTTTAGAACTGTTTATAGATCTAAAGACGTCTTGTGATATTCCATTGTTAACAGACTTCGTTCTATGTGTGATTGATCACAAGAGATTCAAGTTGTTTGTTTGCAGGTGTTTATTGAAGATCTAAGAAGATTTGAAGACAAAGAAGATTTCTTATTTGAGTTCATAATCTTTGGTGTGAACAAAACTTGATCGGCTGGGGATCCAACTATAATCGGTTTATCTTTGTGATAACCTTGATTGATTAGTTGAGTAGATCGGCATCAATACATTTCTTTGTGATTCATAGTATTGATTGCATAGTCTAAACAATTACTTTGGTAGTTGTTGAAGAGATTGATCTAAGAACCCGACAAAGGAGTTTATTGGGATAAACGGAAGAGCCTTTTGTCAAACTCATATCATGTTGTTTGAAAAGAGTTGTTACCGAACAGATTTGTTGTTCCTTTACTGTTTGGAATACGAACCAAAAGAATTGTTCCAAGTGCGTGACTTATTACAAGTTGGAGGCGCAGGGATACTGAGGGAACCAGGTGAACTATAGGTTTAGTTGCTTGGTCTCAACTATACGAAGTTGGTTTAGATTTTGTATAGCGGCTTAATCATGAGAGTATTCAATTCTGGACAAGGTCCCGGGGTTTTTCTGCATTTGCGGTTTCCTCGTTAACAAAATATTGATGTTTCTTTTACTTTTCTATTTCCGCAATTATAATTGTTTTATTACAATTAGAAGTAAAATACACAAACGTTAATTCCTAATTACTTGATAGCAATCCTATAGTGTTTGGTTAAGTCCGAACCTATTATCAAGTAATCATACTTCGTTGTTGTATTGTCTCGATCTTGTATCCATAGTCAATCACACAAGTTATCTTGTTGTCGTATTGTCTCGATCTCGTATCCATAGACGATCACACGAAGTGTGAAACGATTAGTTGTATTGTCTCGACTCGGTCCATAGACAATCACTTTCGGAGAAAGGACTTATAGGTGGAAAAGTTTTAGATTGAGGTATATTTGGGTACCCTCGTCTTTTCAATTGGTAACAGAGCAGGCAAACACGAAAAGATCTAACAATCTGTGTTTGGTGCGATCCAACCTATAAGATATGGGCCAAAGTAAAGTTAAGCAAGAGCGAAAACTGAAGAGAGGCTCAGTTAACGTATTACAAGATATGTGCTCAAAAGGAGATTGCTCTTCAATTTCAGATTGCTCAATTGATGAGGTCTCTAACGAGATATTTTTGAGCTCCATACTTGAGATCTCTAATGAAAGATCAATTGTGAAAACTTCTGAACTAAAGGAATTAAGTAAACAATTTATTTTCTTCTCTAATGAACTTCTTTCAGTACTTGAAAGAGAACGAGATTTAACTTTAAAGTTTGAAAATCTCTATGAAGAGCATAAATTGCTAAAAGAAAAGACCACACAACAAGTTTGTGACTACGAAGAAAAGATGAATACTGAACGTCATCATGTAGAAACTTGTGAAAAAGATCTGGATAAAACTCGAGAAAAGGTTTGTCTTTTAGAAAAAGAGCTTGATGACTCTAAAATGGAATTGAACTCTCAACGAGAGTACTTCAAGGAAAAAGAAAAAGGTCTTCTTTCCAACATAAAATGTTTAGAGGAAACTCTTAACTCTGCTCTTGATGAAAATGAATCATTAAAATAGGAAATCTCTATGGTGAGAAAACTTAATGAGAGCTCAAATAACTTATCCTCATTTGTTGGAAACAGGAAGAAGTCATGGGGACACACGTGGTTTAGGATATGAAGGTAGTAATACTTTAATTCCTAACAATGAAATAAAGTTTGTCAAATCTGTGTGTACTCAAACAGGGGATTCTCTAAAAGAACATGCTCAACCTAGCTGTGGAGAAACTAGTATGGACAAACAAACGATTGATGATCATTAAAACCAGAAGAAGAAGGCTGATGAAGAAAGGAAAAGATCGAAGCCAAGAAGAGTACAGAAAGTCAAAGGAGCTTTCAACAACCTTGCACAAACAGGTAACAACAAACATTATAACTCTTATAATACCAAACGTTGTTATTCTTGTGGTAGTAAAAAACATGTTCAGAAGATGTGCAAGATTCGTAAAATGCAAAATGCTCTTCGTTTTGTTTCAAAGGAATTGGGAAAGATAAACTTTGATTCTCGACTCTTAACAAACAGAGTAAAGGACTATTATGTTGATTTCTTGTCTACTCAGTATACTCCAAAATCATTTAAAAGAAGGCATAAGAAATATGATTTTAAACGAGCAAGTTTTATCTCCCATCCTTTAAAAGGAGTAGTCTCTGAACCATTATTCGATTATGATAATATATCATATCTCAAGATATGGAAGAGGAAGAACAGTAAAAAAAAATGCACTGTTACATAAGAACAAATTTCTCCGTACCCGAGCACTCGTGTGTTATAGAAATTTGTTTAAAATGGGTAATTCCAGTTATTTCCTCTTAAGAAAGATTACCGAAAAATCTTTAAATAAAAAGTTTCTTTTTATAAGTGGTTAAAATCTTATAAGAACCTAATCCTTATTTGAATCCTCCATGGTTCTCAATAATGAAAGACCTAAAAAATGCTATATCAAATTTGATATACTCATGTAGATTTCATGATCTATTAACTAGAAAAATTCATATAATTCTTTTCACTGAGAATAAGAGGTCATACAGTGAATTTGTGGGAGAATACTGTATTCAAGAAGTGGAATGTGTTTTGGATTCCTCTAATAAAGGAAGACTAGAACTTTGTTCCGATTTGTGCTCATATCAGATCATGCCCTCTCTTACGGAAGTAAGAGCTACAAATCTGTGTGAAGGAGTTCTTGAGCTGATCGGAAGAAAGGAACTTCTGAAGGAGTTATCCTCCATTGCTCAGAAGGAAATTATTTTCCATGCTGTTTGCTGGAAATCTTATAGAGACTTTCGTGATCTTCAAATGATTAGTTTTCACTCTACCAATCTGGAACTGTTTGAAGAACACCTTGATGAAATCATGGAAACAGAGGATAACAAGGATGAATAAGTTTAAACTCTTGTTCAGGAAAATAGACATCAGTGTTTGATTTCTCTCAATAATTGTATAAGGTTTATTTTGAATAAAACTATCTATTATTTATGAATAAAATTATTATTTTATAATTTTTCTTGTGATAGTTTTTCAATTACATAGCCTGTGCTTGAATGCTTTATATTATTGTTATGTATGTTGTGGGATGTTTGATTTCGGTTTTCATAACCTTAATATTCGGTCTCATATTGTGTGAACCCTTATGGTTGGGTGACTTTTTGATTTAGCGGGATTGAGTTCTAGCCCATGTTGGTAGGCTTTATCAAAGGATCATAAGGGGTTCTGATTGAAACTAATATGTGAAAAAGTCACAATATGTTGAATCGTTTTTGGTTTAACATAAAATCATATGTGTTTCGGGGTTTCAACTTTTGCATCGCATTAGTTAAAACCATTTTTCAACCTTTTTCTAGTAAAGTTTGCTCTTTGTTGTTGTTCTTTTGTTTTGGCGGGAGGATGACAACACAACGGGGGAGAGTTCTATATGAACTTGCGCTTAATGATATATCTTTCTGGGGAGAAGAGGATGCGGAATTTGAGGTAACGAATTTGTTAGTTAATCTTTTTCCTGTTTAAGAAAAGCCTGATTTTATTGCATATATTTATTGCTTTTGCTTAACAAAATTTCGGTACAATTGATGTTTATTCCATTATTTGTGTATGGATGTATGTGTGTGATTCAATTGTTTCCGGTTAAGAAAAACTATTGTTATCTTTCTTTATGGTTTGGTATCAATTGTTTAGGCTTACGAAATTTTGGTGCAATTGCGGTACTATAATGTTTATGTTTGTTTCAATTGCTTCCGGTTGAGGTAAATAATTATGCAAGTTGATTTATTTGGTTTGTATGAATTATTATGGCTTAACAAAAAGGTTTTCGGGATCAATTGTTTAGTCCAATTCGATTCCGGATAAGAGAAACTAAGTTAATTCTGATCTTAGTTAGACTTATCAAAGTGGAGGTTTCGGTTATTCAAGTCTAATCGAATGCCTTAACAAGAAATGCTAGTTAACTAACCTAGTACTTGTCTTGTTTAAAAGTGAAAGGTCTAAGTTATTATTTGAATAATTAGAACCTGATGAGAAAAATAGAGTTAATTCTGATCTTTATTTTGGTCTTATCGAACAAGCGATTGTATTTGTACAATCGGTTTAGCAAAAGAACTAAGGTGCTTAGTCAATTTTTGATTTGCTACACTATTAGGGAAAATTGCTTCGGGAAATTGTTTCCTTGGTAACATATCAAAACAAAATTACTTTGTAGTTTCGGTTTTGATATTGGTTATCTAAAATGGTGTGTGGAACCCTCGTGCTTAACTCTTATAGGTTATGCAAGTCTTTTAAGATTTGTAAGATCCTTTCGGTTTGTCTTTTATTTGCCCGTACCTTTGTCATTTTGTGACAAAAAGGGGGAGAAATATATGGAGTAAACAAGTGATTTGGTATCACTAAGGAAAGGACAATGGTGCTTAAACGTTATATCTAAAGAAAGAGTAAAGCATAGACTAAGGGGGATTAACATATCATATTGATACTTGTGGTTATCTTAACTACAAAGGGAATAACAAAGACGTGCGGATTGAAAATCTACCTATCTTTACCTTTAAGGGGAGTATTAGCTTTGTCATTATAATGTCAACAGCGGCATCTATGGATTATTGTGTTGTTGAAACTTGGAATCAAGCGTATGTGTAATGAATTCTTGTAATTTGTTTATCCATATGATGTAAGAGTTTTGTCACTAAAATTGACAAAGGGGGAGATTGTTAGAGCATAGCTCGGTTGAACCCACCAAGCGTTGGTATGTCAAGTTTGGTTGTCATATTTTAGTGAATCAAAACTCATTTAAAGAGTCGCTTGATTATTTACTTGAGTCAACTTCGTATAGGTTAGATAGAAAGTTACTAGGATATGAGACTTACAAGTATTACGTGAAGACTTGAAGAATGTGAAAAAGTAAAGAGCTACATGATGTAATTTTAAATAGTGGTAAGAATGGGTTCGTTCAGATTTGTGAAGATTCGAGTTTTTTAAAATCAATAAAAATTATATACAAAAATAGTACAATTGGTGCAAGAGGTACTGGGACTAAGGATTTAATTTTTAGAGTGAAAATAACCAAGACACTAGATTCCACTATTACACATGAATAAATGATGATAAGAATTCCAAAACTCTAATTATTTTTAAAATATCTTTTTCTTAATTAACAAATTATCAAGCATATTCTAAAACATTAATTGTATCCCTTAAGCATAGATTATCTAACCAAAGCATAACCTATCTAATTGAATCACAACTAATTAGGAAAAAATATGCAAATAATTAAAATTCTGCAAAGCAGTAATTTGAGTGAATTATAAATTGCAAAATTAGAGAAAAGTAAAATAATTACCAATTATTCATGCAACAATAGCTTCCTCCATGTCTTGGTTACGCGAGAATTAGCTCATTATTATCATGGAAATATGCTCAAAATTCATCTTTATTATTGCTCAAAAATGGTTCACAAATGATGAAATAGGAGAAAATTGACAAAAACCGGGTTTGTAACACTTCTGTTTGTTACAAACTGAGCTGTTACAGAGAACGATAAAAATGAAGTGTTGTTAACACTGTCGCATTACGACCCTCATCCTTGTGTCGCTGTCACTGTTGAAGAACGACGGTTACCTTGCGTCTAATGTTCTTCGCGTTTATCAGCAGCAGCAGCAGCAGAAAATGGAGTTTTCCTGCAACTTGATTTCTCGACTCTCTGGTTCTTCTCAGCTCCCCAAACTCTCCACAACCCTTCCTTGTACCTGTAGAAATCTATTTATACTCCTAATCCTCATTTAATCCGGCCATATCTCCCAAATAATCTTCATTTATCAATATTATTCTCCACGGCTAAAATTTCCATTTTTTGATCTTCCACGCGTTCTCAGCTGTCAAACTTCGTTATTTATCTTCTTCATGAATCTTTATAGTGCAACACACTCGAAACTCATGCATTACATGCCTCAAACTCG
The DNA here is from genome assembly GCA_023531105.1 of Papaver atlanticum. Taxonomy (NCBI): domain Eukaryota; kingdom Viridiplantae; phylum Streptophyta; class Magnoliopsida; order Ranunculales; family Papaveraceae; genus Papaver; species Papaver atlanticum. The sequence continues at coordinate 21,760,007 of JAJJMB010007708.1, forward strand.
TGTCAAATTCACTTGAACCCGTGAAAACTTGTGTCCACTGTTTTGGATTGAAACACGTAATTAAGCCAAATTTGATCGGAAACAACACCCATACCAGCTTTCTATAGTCATATCACGTCTACCCATTAAGTTTCAGGGATTTAATCTCACTAAATCACGTCCAAAAATCCAACAGAAAATTCTGCAGAAAAATGAATTTTTTTCCCGCCAAAAATATTTTTCAAACGATGAAGGTGAAGTGCCCTGAATCCAAAACGCGGGTGCCTTTAGCAGCTCGGCTGCCTTGGGGGTGCCCTTATCCATTTTTAGGGTGCCTTTAGTAATTTTGGTGGGTGCCTTTAACACTTTTTTCTGGGGTTTTTCCAACACTTTTTCGGGATTCTTCCGGTGTATTTCTGGGGTGCTTCCGGTGCATTTCTGGGGTGCCTTTAGTACTCTATCCTGGGGTGTAAAGCACCACTTTACGAGCCAATTTCGTCGCAAGAGCTTATTTCTCTAAAAATACCTACAAAGACATAAAACACCATAATAAGTACAAAAATGGGTACTAATAATATATACAATAGAGATGAAAATAGACACATAAATGCGTCTATCACTACATCGACGACATCATCCTTCCTCTTGAGGTTAGTAATATTTGACTTGAACTGTTTCATTCCTAACGTATCTTTCAAGTCGTGCATATTGAAAGCATAACTGCGAAGCTGTGAATGATTATACTCTAGTTAGACATAGTATTAAGGAATTATAATACAAAGTATAACGTCTATCTTTTGAACTTCGTATATAAGACATAGACATAATCGTATGAATGCTATTGTGATTATGTATAGGTATGGGTGAAGATTTCGTCCTAGGAAACAATGTTTTACATTTGTTTAAAGGAAGTACAATTCATAAACTTGTTTTGTGAATCGAAAGGGAAATCGCTAGGCTTATTGGTATTGTTATTCATTGCAAATCTTTGGATTACCAATATGTGTTTTTAGTATAACCGCTCATAACTTGTTTATGTATCTTGGTAAAACTATTCACAATGCCTGACTTTTGTATTGGTATGACTTTTATTAGTGAAACCGATCTTAAGTAATCACCTAAGATGGTATGATCGATATTTTGTAATTGGTATGACCAACTCTAGACATTGGGGAACCAATCCTAGTAAGAGGTGCAAACGATCACAAGTATGTGGAATCGATCCATGAGTCTTAGTAATTGGTAACTGATCCTATGACTTGTGCAACCGATTACAAGTAAATACCATAATTATGTGGTAACCGATCCTAGTACCTAGTCAACCAATTTTTGGAAAGCTAGTGTGACCGATCCTAGTACCCACATGGAGGTAGAACCGAAGCTTTGTGTTTTGGTAGAACCGTGAAACCCATTAATGGTGATTTGATAGGATAATCAATCACATAGTTCTTGGAAGTAAGATGAACCAATTCTAAACTCGTTTGGAAGTGTGGCAAATCGGTTCCAAGATTGTAAATATGAAAAAGGATTTACAAAGTAAAGATGTCGACATACTTTAAACGTGTGCAGTAATTCTTATCTTTTATTGTTCAAAGATATTCCTTAATAACTAAAGGAGAATCCCGGATCGATATAAATTGAGAATCTTTTAATTAAGGTTTTTAGTTTTATATGCTTTTAATTTCCAGCAATTAAATGCATATCTTTAGAAAATAAAAATTGGTAATGCACATTTACTAATTGGAGATTTTCTACTGAGATTTCGGTCAATATTTGGACAGAGCATTTCCAGGAATTATGAAAACCGATTTGGACTTTATTGCATATATTTGAGAATATCCGGTTTTGGAAATTCCTTGGTCTATAAATATTGAAGTTTGCATTTCGAGCAAACTAATCCTCAGAGGCAGCAAAACTACCTAGTTGTGTTGTTACTGGTGGAGCCGTCTATTCGGAGAGGAAAGTACCCTAATTAGGCGAAATCTCTTACGACCGCTCGTTTTAAAGACTTCTTTGGGATTGAGAAGCTCTACGAGTACCGTTGGTGGGAAACTAGATAATTACAGTTTATTATTAGTTTTCGATTGATTTGATTGACTAACGGTTGTTGAAATTTGATTGCACCTAGTTTGTTTATGCTTGAGAATCTTCTCTTCTGATATAAGATTCACTCAAACTAGATCGAAGTGTTGACGGGGATCTTTAGAACTGTTTGTAGATCTAAAGACGTCTTGTGATAATCCATTGTTAACAGACTCCGTTCTGTGTGTGATTGATCACAAGAGATTCAAGTGTATTGTGTGCAGGTGTTTATTAAAGTTTTAAGAAGATTTCTTATTTGAGTTCATAATCTTTGGTGTGCACAAAACTTGATCGGCTGGGGATCCAACTATAATCGGTTTATCTTTGTGATAACCTTGATTGATTAGTTGAGTAGATCGACATCAATACATTTTTTTTTGTGATTCATAGTATTGATTGCATAGTCTAAACAATTACTTTGGTAGTTGTTGAAGAGATTGATCTAAGAACCCGACAAAGGAGTTTATTAGGATAAACGGAAGAGCCTTTTGTCAAACTCATATCACGTTATTTTAAAAGAGTTGTTACCGAACAGATTTGTTGTTCCTTTACTGTTTGGAATACAAACCAAAGGAATTGTTCCAAGTGAGTGACTTATTACAAGTTGGAGGCGCAGGGATATTGAGGGAACTAGGTGAACTATAGGTTTAGTTGCTTGGTCTCAACAATACGAAGTTTGTTTAGATTTTGTATAGCGGCTTAATCCCGAGAGTATTCAATTCTGGACAAGGTCCCGGGGTTTTTCTGTATTGCGGTTTCCTCGTTAACAAAATCTTGTTGTGTCTTTTACTTTTCTATTTTCGTAATTATAATTGCTTTATTACAATTAGAAGTAAAATACACAAACGTTAATTCCTAATTACTTGATAGCAATCCTATAATGTTTGGTTAAGTCCGAACCTATTATCAAGTAATCATACTTCGTTGTTGTATTGTATCGATCTTGTATCCATAGTCAATCACACAATTTATCTTGTTGTCGTATTGTCTCGATCTCGTATCCATAGACGATCACACAAAGTGTGAACCGAGTAGTTGTAGTGTCTCGACTCAGTCCATAAACAATCACTTTCGGATAAAGGACTTATAGGTGGAAAAGTTTTATATTTAGGTATATTTCGGTACCCTCGTCTTTTCAGTCAATATCGCAACGACGTTGGAATTCCATTTCTATGACCCTGTCAATTTCTTGAAGAGTCTCTTCTGACGCTCCAGTTTCTTCCAATTGGTTGTATCGCACGTAGAGTTTTCTGACGTTAATACGCTTTCCACCATTAATAGAGTTTCTAGACTGTATCTCCTCTTTTGGAAGGAGTGAAGGAAAAGCACGATGAAGAGGAGTATATTTTGTTTCGGTATCATATGTTTTTAGTTCCAAATTATCTGTCTTTACATTACTAGAAAACAATTGGTCAGAAGCATAACTATTCTTCCATCCTCGTGATTGTTCACTTACATGCCCGTCATAAGGTTGTTGACATGTATGAGAATATCCGTAAGGTTCCGTGGGATATTGATCATAGCCAAAAGATTGGTTTTGATTATACCCATAAGATGGTTGGTAGTTGTTATATGAATGAGATTGAAAACCATATTGATAACCACTGTTGTATGTATAATCTTGTGCTCGGTACATGTTATTTCCGTAAGGAAACATGACGACTCACAAGAAAGATAAAATAAAAACAAAAATAAAAACAAGCTAAACAAATAACAAATCAATTAACAACCGCTCCCCGGCAGCGGCACCAAAATTTGATGTGTGTCGTAACCATAAAAAATTAATTAATATTTTTCCCACTAATTAACTAGTAATATAACGGTAGTAAGGATCGTTCCCACAGAGAGCTGTGTAATTTATAAGTTATTTGAATTAGCAAAACAAAGTAAAAGACAAAGGGGGTGTATTATGGATTAAAGTAAATATAAAAGAAAATAAGAAAAGAAAAGAGATGATTAGGGAATCCTTCGCCGTTACTAAGCGATAACTGAGTTAGTATATGTAATACCTGCGTTCTTTTTCTTAAAATATTAGGGTGCGAACCCAATCCATTTGGATTGGAAGACTAGAAGTAGCGCAATATGGAGCGTGAAACCTAGTTGTGTTATGCCTGAGAAACTATATTTCTCTTTGTGTGAGCCTGTCCAAAGAAATGCACGGGTTCTAGTAGAGTTTTTATACTCGAAATTGTGGTAAAACGACACTCACCAAGTATATGTGTCGACTTTACATCAAAAATAAGGGTATTTCAGTCTTTTTTCCCCTCCTTAAAACACTTTTTCTGATTTTCATTACAGAAACAAACTATTTCTCCTCACTCTTGAATTGTTCTTCTTCCTCCAACAAATTTTTTCTCCTCACTCGTTTGGTTGTTTGCTTGAACTTGGTTGCTTTGGAGGATTATATAGCACAAAAGGTAGGGGGAAAAACTCTTCTTGAAACTGTTTTTAATTGTTTATCATGATTTTGTATTCAATGCAATTCAAGGTTCTTCATAATCTTATGATACTTTATTCGGTGAATTTGTAAATGTTAATAAATGAACTCATGTTCATTGGTTTTAAATCTAGGGTTTACGAAAAGTTAGAGATTTCTTCTAATTTGATTTTGAATCATCTTACTTCTATAATTCTATCCATGGGTTTGCGCTGAATTTGATGGGGTTTGCTTTGATTAAGTTTTAATGCTTATAGTTTCCTGATTTCATGATTCCAAGTAGTCCTAATTTTATTTCAACTTCATGAATAATTTGACTTGAATATGAAGTTGTTATTTCATCAATTTGTTAAATTGGGTATTTGGTATTCATCTTGTTCTCTTGAAACATCAATTTCACTTTTAAACAATCTCATAAACTTGTTTGTAAACTGAAATTCTGAAACCCCTGCAGCTGTATTGTTGTGTCATGAATTTTCCATATGGATACGTACTTCAAAAGCTTCTCCTATTATTTTTATGTTAAATAGGACTCTCTCAGATTTCTAACGATACCAAGTTTGCTAAATTCCGTCGTAAGATGAATTTTGCACGAATTTTTCATTACAGACTTCAAAAACTGAATCTCCTGAAGAACTGCACATCTTCCCTGTTTTGTTGAGATGTTTAAACATAGTTATGTACCTCAATACCTTTGATTATCATTTTTATGTCAAAGTGGGGTTTCTTAGCTTTCTAATGGTACCAAAACTTTTGAATTTCATTGTGTAATGATTTTTATACGAATTTTTGAATGTAGACTGTCGAAACTGTAATTTCTGAGAAACGTGATTTCTGTCCTGTTTTTCTGAAACACTTTGACACATATAAAACTCAATGATTTTCCATATAATTTTTATCTGAAATATTATGTTTTCTTATTTAAAATGAGCCAATAAACACTCATTTTCGTTGTGTAACGAATTCTACACATTTCTTTGAAAACAGGCTCTGTAATTTGAAATTTCTGAAAAATAGTATTGTTGTTTTATATTTACGTCTTTAGTTCTTTGAGCTATTGAATGTATTCCTTTGCTGGTAGTTTTTACATGAATACAGGCCTTCTTTATTTTCTAAAATAATAAGATTGGTTGAGTTTGTCTTGCATCAAACCCCATGGATATTTATGAGTTTAAATGGTTTAAAACGCATTTGGTTTAGAACGGATTTTGTCGCACAAATTCATTGATTTGATGCATTTATCGATTCTGAGTTTTTCCCAACTTTATGTTTTGATACATCCTTGGATTTTATGATCTTGTCTTATTCATAGTAAGCCAAGGTAAGTTGCTTTCATGGTTTATGAATAAAAACTTGTTGATGATTTGTTCAATATATACTCGTATTTAACGATGTTTGTGAACTATTTATGAACTGCGTTGAGCATCCTTTTGATTGTGAACACTACTAATTAGTTTGTTGGGCCCATAAGGGGAAATCCATATTAATGGTGACCTGCGGAAGATCGTCTGGGACGATAGGTTAGTTTTCTGATAAACTACGACAATTGGTTATTCAGACCCTCACAGTAGATTATTACGAACTCAATGGGTTTTAGATGATTTCGATTGTATATTGGCTTGCAAGGCCTTTGATACTTCGATTTGGATGTGCTCAACAACTTAACGCATTGTTTATGCTTTATACGATTTGATATCTTATTGTTATTGTATTTTGGCATTCTTTATACTCGTGTTATTGAATCGTTAACTCTCCACTGGGCTGTGGCTCACCCTTTTGTTTTGCTTTGTTTTCCACAGAGGTTGAGGCCGGCTTGAGGTAGTAAGCTTTCTTAAGATTGGTGCATTGAGCTTTGGGGGTCAAAGTGAGTATATCACTTTGTGTTCATATATATTCATGTGTATCTGGGTTGGTTTATGAAAAAGGATAATGTATTTTGCTATTGTTTTAGTTTGCGAAAAATTGATACTATCTTTTCTTATTGTTGTAATTTCCTTCTAGATTGGTTTGTAAAGAAAAAGTGTTATTCTCTTTTCTTGATGTTGTTGTTTGTAAAAAGAGTATTAAAATTAGATAAGTGTGGGTCATATTTAAATGATTTCATGTCGATGATTTGTATTCCATACTTTTTGGTTAAATGTTTTGATAAGTATGAATAAAACTTTCATGTATTGTTTGATAAATCATAACCTTACTCTTGTTTACAAACTGGTTTCAACCCTTGCATCCCAAATGGAAGCTCGGAGGATTTGTAACTTGCCGGTTGACTGAACTCCACGGCCGACTGGAAGGGGAAAATTTTCCGGGCCGTCACAGTATACTTATCTATTTTTTGTTAGAATCATTCATCACCAACCGTAGAATAACAACTAGATCAGTGTTATCCCCAAAACTCCTTCTTTCATTGGATACAAAAGTTCTCGACTACCAGATTCTATCCAACCGAACCACCAAGTAGTAGATCACTCAAGGTGTAACCCAATCGAACGCTTTAATATTTGTGAATTTAGGTTGATCCCAGTAGTCAAACTCTTAGATCAAGGTCCACTTGCTGATGTTGCCTTCACTCACAATTGCTCCACAAAATCCCTCCGCAAGGTCTCGCGATTTCTACTTGTGTAGAGAGTCAAGAAACGATTACTTATCCCCTAACTTCCACTAGCTTTAGAACAATCAATAGATCAACCTAGTATGCATCTCAAATCAATCTAAGAATCACTCATAAACCCTTGATATGGTAAAGCAAACGATGATGGTAAAAACTCCGTACAAACTTGTATAACTAACAAAATTTAACACTTAGAACATTGAATTCATCCTTAATCAATAAAATTTAGTTACACATGGATTTACTAAAACCCATAAAATTAAATATAAGAAGAAAAAAATAGCTTGGCTTCCCCCTAAAGGGGTAAACCCTAAAATATGGAATAAAAACTTTCTTCTCTCTTTTGTTTTCCGTCTCTATGTAAAAGTGTATAGCTCGGCTATAAGCCTTATATAGGCATGCACAAGACTTTCAAGCAAAGGTCCTAGTTAGATAAGGATACAAAGTCCTTGGAAAATAGTTTTCCTGACCCACGTTGCCAATGTTACCTAGTTTCTTGGTCACGAGTTTTACTCGATGGCAATATAGATGTAAACTTCTTTCTCAACAAGGAAACCAGTTCCCTGTTCTTGTCAAACTCCATGAAACACAGGCTCGACCCAAACCATTATTATCGCTGTCGTCACCAGCCACTTCCAAGCTCCTTCTCTGTTTTCCATTAACAGCAACCCCACATGCATTTCAAACATTCACTACCGCCAAACCCATTCAAACTCCGGCATTCTTCATATCTGCAAACCCTCGAGCTACTCCATAATCATCTCTTCATCCAACCACAGCACCGTATCATCTACCCTTGTCTTACTGAGCAGCAATCTCTGATCCTCCATTATCTTCCATCATCTACTGCCGATAATCACCAACAGCTCGAGCAGCAGCATATCCCATCACCGATCTTCATCATTTCAGTCACAGCAATGACATAAACCCATCACAGTAGTCAATAACTCGAGCCTCAACTTATTTCTCGACTCACCATGTGTTCTAACAGCTTAATAAACCCGAGGTTTCGTTGGCAATCAACCACAATACCCATAGTTGCAGCGACAAGGACTTGACAGACAGTTCACCCCGTCGGTCAAGATGTAAAAGATGGTGGCAGCCCGTATCGAAGCTTTGGGTGTGTTTAACAATTTTCAAACCTAAAGTAGTGACAACCCCTAGTAGAAGTGCGCTGCCTTTAGTAATTCCCATTTAATTGTCAGTTTCGTTGAACCGACAAGCTTAACTTCTTGTTTCGCCCATAACTTCTTCATACGACGTGGGATTGACCTCATTCTTCCGCCATTGGCTTCGTCTTTTCGTGTTCTTCAAGATTATGAGAAGAAATTCTTGCCTTTGGACAAGTTCTACTAGGTCTTTGGCCCTTCTCCACTTGTAAACTTCATTTTTGTAGCCTTTTTTACTTCTTTTTTTCCGGATGATTCACCTAACAAAAGACATAAACTTGAAAACAATCATAATACAAGATAATATGCAAGAAATATAGCTAAAACAAGTATGTATTTGACACTCTAAACATATAAATTAAGCACTCATCACCTTGCAATGAACTGCATGTTCCACGTAAGCGTCCAAACACCCAGTGATACAAACAGGACAACGGATGTCTGGTGGGTATAAGGGGATCATCAATCTGTATTTAAGGATGGCACGATATTCCACGGGTGACATCTTCTATCCAAGGCCTTCAATTGGAATAGCGAGGAGGAAATCCTGGGCATGCCCTGTTTGCAAGCAACCTAAGTCTGTCCGACAACTCATAAACTCTGTCTATGTCTTTAACTACTTTACCAAAAAGAGCAGACGCCAAAGTACTTTGGGCTTTGGTGAGGACATGTTTTAAAAATTAGTTTTAAATTCACTATAAGTATAAAAAAATGATAGTTTTAATTCTAATATATTTAATAAAATATAAGTAATATTTATTTTTTATTTAAATAATATATTTATTTTTATAATTATTTTTATCATTTAATAAAGAATTTTATCATTGTGGTTTGCTTAAAACAAATATTTTTATTCTAATTATTATTATCTTATTATTTAAAAAAGATAAAAAACAGAGAACAAGATAGGAGTTAGAAATATAATCAAAAGTGAACAATAATCTAGGGTAAAGTTTATCTTTATGAAAAAAGCAAGGTTAAAATAGATAATTTGTTAAATCAAATTATGTGGGCCCACAGCTTCTGCTTTTCCATCTTTTAAACACTAATGCTGAGTAGCTTTTAAAAGCAGGCCTAAAATGGAAGTGCTTTTATTCAAAAGCACTTTGATTTTTTTTTACCAAACACAATTTTTGGTAAATTTTATTAGAAGTTTGTTACAAAGTGCTTTCGATAAAAAAAAAAAAGCAATCCCAAACGGGTCTTTATATTACAAAAAAGAAACAGTACTTAATAAGACAGACTTTATATTACAAAAAAGAAACAGTACTTAATAAGACAGGAGTCTAAGTAGCTACATCAACTTTCTTGATCGGCTAGTGAAGCAATAAGGATTGAAAAATATTGCCCATACAATGGTTTGCATCCGCAAGTATATAGTCGAGAAAATTTTGTTGCTGATCTACCACGAGGGAATCATTCGGATATTAGGCACGACTGCTAAACCTAGAATTGATGTAAAACCGGTTGATCTTAATTATTGTTAACCATGCTTTGATGCAAAATAGTCTTTTTTCCGTAATAAAGTTTTGTGAAAAGTTTTCAATGTGTTTTTTGTGGAGATGGTATTGAGACGAATGAACACCTCTTTCTGCACTGCAATTTTGTGTTTCATATCTGGTCTTATTTCCTGGATAGTTTTCGAATTAATTGGGTGCTATCTAAAAACGTCAGAACTAATTTATGGGAGTGGGGTGATAAGTCCAAGAGAAGATGCAAAAACAAGAAGAGGAAAATTTGGAGTATTCTACCCTTTGCCATTTGGTGGTGTGTCTGGAATGAAAGGAATGCTAGAGTACACAATAATGTGAGCAAGGATTTGGATCAGTTAATCACAGATGTCAAATGCCTGATGTTCAATTGGGGTTTGAAAATTGATCTATTCTCTGGTTTTTCTTTATCAGCTTTGTTATGTAATTGGAATGCAGTGATACATTCATCCTTGTAATTTTGTGTCACTTTACTGGTGACGCAATGCTTTTTCTATAAAATTTGCCCTTTTCAGTCAAAAAAAAAAAAAAAAGTTTTCCGTCATTGTTTATGGATCTTGGATTGACGAGTGTACATGCTTCATTTATGAAAAATGAGTAATTATTCATGATTTTAAGAGGCCATTTGGATGTCAGAATTATAAACCAATCCAAGAAGTCAAGAGAAAAACAGTTTAACACCTTCATACTTTTAATTTCAATTTTTTTTCCCAACCTAATTTCTGAATATTTGCTGTTATTGCCCGAACAGGCTATAAATGTTTTGGTGGAGAGCATTAATTAATAATAATAATAATAATAATAATATGATTTCAGGTGATTTTTCTTTATTGTGGTTAAAAGCTGAATCAAACTCTCTTCCTAGAGTTTCTGACCCCACCAAAAAAATATTTAGACCAATAAAAAACTTTAGTTTTTTACACCACCAATTTTTAGTATTTTCAACTCCACTTTTCTATCTTTTCGCACGATATTTGGTATAGACACCACTTCTCTATCAAAACCCTAAGCTGTGAACTCTATTACTCTCTCATAACTTCCATTACTCTCTGATCAAAGATGGTGAACCACAACGGTGGGAGGAGACCAAGCACGTTACAAATTACAATCAATACTTAAGTATAAACATACTCAGCACAAAAAAAATCCACATAAACAGCGGCAAATATCTATCGACCAGGGTACTTTTAGGGTTTTCTTTTGTGGTTAAATTTAAATAGAGAAAAGATATATCAAGATGATGTTGGTATCAACATCATTTGATTACACATGTTAATATTGGTTGTACGTGGCTGTTCTGTTTACTTTTTTTTTTCTGATTCAATGAACCCTAACACTTTTGGTCTATTTTGCAGATACGATTTTTTGTTGAAAAACAAAAAGATCCAACACTTTGTTGGTAAATCATTACCCTGATCTTCTTTATCGCTGCTGTTACCAAAATTGGGTAGCTGCTGGAAATAATAATTGCGTAAATTTTCATCTCTTTTTCAAATATCTGTTCTTGGTTTCGATTTTTTTTTCTTTTTATGTTTGTGTATTTCATGTCAGCTGTTACCATCTCAGAGTTTCAATTTATTTGGTTTTGAATTGAGCGATTGTTTGTTCCATGATACTCTTATAAACTAATGCTTTTAGTTTTTACAGATACTTTTTTCTGCAGGGAATAGAAATACTTACAATCTCAATTGCACATAAAGTGTTCGATCTGATTCCTGGATGATGATAGAAAGGTTTGTTATATATAAATTATTTATTTTAAGATCAAAATCATTGAGCTTGGTTGTTTGATGACCATGATTATCTATTTGCATAGCATCCAGCACGATTAATAAGAGCGTCGCTTGGATCAACTTTGCTGGATTATTTTTGATGCCTGTTACCTGAGATCTTCAATAGAGCTGCTTGGAAAGAAAAATAGCCTCATAAGCTGCAAGCACTTCATCTTTTGAATATTGCCGGTGCAGGAAAACGAGAAGACGGTCGAACTACTCTCGAATTTTGAGCTTCTAACTCAGGTGCATTTAACATTCATTACTTCATGACATTTGATTTCCTTAGGATGATCTAAACCAGTATCCAACAACTTCAGGTTTGTAGCTATTTTAAGCTACTGTACATATTTAGAAAATATTCAACACTTCTCATTAACGCAAATCCCTAAACAAAGTTTAGGAAGTCAAAATGTTAACACTGTTTTCAGTTATTATCTTTTTAGGGAAATACCTTTGTCAAATATGTTTCTTGCCTGCAAGCGTTCGCGAGAAGTTTTTCCATGATTATGTTGTAAAACAGTGTTGTTTTAATTTGGTCATACTTCTTGAAATTCGACGTAACCTAATATTTTTTGCGATAGATGCAGTTTGATAATTTCTCTAGAGCACACTTTGATTTGGGAATCACACTGAAAACGTACTGGCAGTGCCTGGATTTTGTTTACTAAGCATATTTCCTGTTATTTGATTATGAATTTGTCATCGGAAATCATAGTTTCTGACTTAATACTTCATAGGTTCACTTGAGTTGATAGGTTCACTTGAGTTTCTGACAAACAGAGTCCTTAGGGAATAATCATGCAAGTTAAGAGTTTTTGGAAAAGTTATGGAAATGTCACAACTGAAAATATGACATAGTTCAAAGTAGAGGAATATAGTTCCAACCTGAATTCAAATAATATTTTTTTAATTAGCTTTATTATAAGCGGGCTATGACTTCAACCAATTTCATTTCTAAATATTAAGAACCTACTTTGGTACTTCCTAATCAACAATATCATTGAAAGAACATACTTTAGTACTTCCTAATCAACAATATCACCGCATATTAAAACAAATTTGGTATGCTGGCCGGCAACAACAAAGAGATTGTATTATTGCATATATGCATAAAGGTCAGGTGCAATTGCTTTCGTATGGAGGACAACATTTTCTCATTAAACTAATTGCTAATATAGTAAAGGTTTTGATGATTTGAGCTTTTATGATTTTTCCTTTTATTTATAACAATTCGTATCATGCTACTTGATATCATTTAGTTCTTACATAAAATTTTGAGGATAATGAATCTTATTTCGTGCATTCAAAATCATAACTCATGAAAGAAGTTTTGTTAATACTCCCTCCGTTCCTAAAAAAAAAGTTACTTTTATTTGGCTTTTTTTAAGCTAAAATGAAAAAGTGATAGTACCTTTTTTTTAGGAACATAGGTAGTATATTAGAATGATAATTATGTTGTTTAGTATATATGTAATTTATTTTCAATCTTAATGTAGACCTTTGATATAGTGGTTCCATTTTTGTGTTACAAACGGATAACCTTATCTCATGTTCCCTGTTTGCGGTAGGTATCTTCATTTCGTCGAGTAATTGATAAGTTGTGGCTTGGTGCACTATTAAATGGCAGTTAAAATTACCTGAGGGACTTTATATAGGTTTGGAGATTTAATCGGAAGATGTGGCGTGATAGTTGCAGTGCTGCAAGATGTTGTGATGGTGGTTTGGGAAGAAATAAAAGACAAAGTGGAAGAAGCGGAATATAAGTTGACTGGCTGTAACAGTCACATAAAAATAAAATGGTCCAGGATGCTATAAATGACAGAAGTCCATGTTGCCGGAAGGAAATGTTAACGACAAATACAGAGTGAAGAGAAACTGTTCACTGTGTAGCTATGACCAAAGTTCCTACTTGGAAAACTGAATGTCTTCGTGGACACGGTGGTGCTGCTGCGAAGGAAGATAAAGCGTAGTCATGATTATTTTGAAATAAAATTTCTTTTTCCAAAGCCAAATTTAGAATTACAATAAATTTTGTTTATGTTAGATTTTATTATCTTTAAGTTTATTAATTAACTACTTTTAATATTATTATCTTTAGTAATTGAATATTTTTGTTTCTTATTTTTCCTATGTTGTTCTTCATATTAATTCCTGAAGATTTTTTTTGTGATAGCAATCCGTAAAAATTCATCATTACCAAAACATATTTTTCTCTGCAAAATATTTATGCCCGTGCAATGCACGGGTGCCAAACTAGTATACATACATATTTGGAGGAAAAACGTGGATCGGAGGAATCGGAGGAAAAACGTGTAAATTCAAATAAAAAAAGAAGAACGATTTTTTCTTGTGACCCAACTGCAATTAGAACCAATGTGTAAAATAGGGTCCAACTGTATTTATCCAGACCCTAGGCAATCTCTGTTCCGGGTTCTATATATCCCCGTACCATCGTACGGTACTCATTGTAATTGTCATATAATATCAAGGGCATTTGCGTCATTTGAGTTTTAAGAGATATACACAGCTTGCTTCCTTTGGTAGGAAAAAGAAGACAGAGATCGAACCCGAAAGAGAAGAAGGCAAGTGAAGGGGAAGAGAGAAGAAATAAGAAAACAAAAGAAACATAAAAAGAAGAAACAAAAACCTAAGCTTCTCGAACCCTAAATAAAAAATTTGGTACAAATTTCTTTGCTTTTTTTTTATAACTTAGAAATTTTGGTGTGTTTTTTTTTTGATTAATCCTTGTTGTTGAATTTAATGCCCTTCGAACCAAAATATGAAACCCTAAATCTGTTTCAAACGAAGAAGATCTTTTCCATTTTTAGGTAACCCTAGTTTTACTGTAACTCCCTCTTTCAGGGCCATTTTGTTCATGTAAGTTTGAAAAACTATTGAAATAGATTGGTTTTATGCTTGTTTTTGTGGTTTTAAGTTTCTTTTGGGACTTATAATTTGGTAAAACTTTCATAGTTATTGTTTTATTATGGATATAATATGATTCTGTGGGTTATGTTGGAATTTATGCATTTTGTTATTCAGCTGAGTAATGTATTTGTTAAGAGAATTTGACCTAGGAAAGCACTGTTTCTGTTAGGATACCTTTGGGTAATGCATTCTGAGGAAATATCTCGGTTATGTTTTGTAGATTTTAGCAATTTTGAGATGTCCTGTTTCATTGATTTTTCTTAGTTGGGCTGTTTGGTTAGGTTTCTGTAGTGATTTGGCTGCTTTAGTAAGGGTTTCTTTATCGGCATTTTGAGCACGTATTACAGATTTCACTTTTATCTGCATTATATTATCCTTGACTTAACATGCACTTTCACTACGAAAGGGAAAACACGAATAGGTGTTACTGAACTTTTTGTTAGTAAGAATGTCCACAAAATTAAGTATAAGGAGAGTATTCCTTCTTCATAGTAATATTTGATAAATACATCACATGCAGAAGGGATGCTGCCTTTGCTTGAAACGAAGATTGATTAGAATTTATCCTGCTTTAATGTTTATTTGGTCTGTAACTGATGCAGTGAAAATATTTGATGCAGTGGATATACATGCAAAAATACTACAAAGTCTAGCAATGGCTGTTGACACTTGCATGACACCTAAAATACAAGAGGATGACGATGATGATGAGCCGATTGTATTCAGAAGAACCAAGATAACACCAAAGCAGAATCAAGTAAACTCCGAAATAAAGAAGGTATCATCACAAAGGCATGATGGATCTTCCCAAAGGCACGAGGGATTTTCCCAGAAGAATGATGGATCTTCTCAAAGACGGGATGGTTCTTCTCAGAGACAGGACGCATCTTCTCAAAGACGCGATGGATCTTCTCAAAGACAGGATGGATCTTCTCAAACACAGAGACAGGACGGTTCTTCTCAAAGACGTAATGATTCATCTCAAAAACACTGTGGGCCATCAGAAAGGCCTAGTCCTGGAACAGCTTCTCCTAATGGTCAAAACTCAACTTTGCAAAAGGGAAAGATGGTTTCATCTTCAAAATCAGCACCACTCAAATCACCTTTAGCTAATCCAAAGGCATCAACTTCCGTACCTGAGAAGCCGAAACAACCGCCTACGCAAAATTCACGAATAAATAATAATGAAAAGAAGCCTTTGAATAAGCCTCCTGCCAAACCAAATGTCGATTCTGAGGATTCTGACGATGATAAGCCCTTGAGTGCCAGACTTCTGGTATCCACCTCAGCATTGCAGAAAAGCAACTCTCACAATGTTGCTAAGGTTCATAGTCCACACCTTCCCAGTTCCAGTAAAAGATCTGTAGAAGATTCTGAAGATGAGGGTCCTTTGTCTTCAACGATCAATATGAAGTCAGGGGGAGAGCCGCCTGTTAAGAAGGAAATTGAAGAGAAACCTTTAGCTTCCAAAGCGAAGCAAAATGGCTCTATCAAGAAGGAAAGTGAACAGTTAAACTCCCCAAAATTGTTAAACAAGAGGCCGCTAGGTGATAGTAGTACTCCAACTCACTCTTCTGCTAAAAAGCCAAAACTATCAGAGTCAGTTGCAGCTAAAGCAAAGCAAGTGTCTGTGAAAGCTGAAGTCAAGACGGATGACGATGATGATGATGATGATGATGACGATGACGATGACGATGACGATGATGATGTTCCAATTGCCGAGAGACTGAAGAAGGCAGCTGTGTCAGCAGGTACATCTCAACCAAAGAAGAAAACAATAACAAAGGTTGTTTCCTCTTCACTTAAAACATCAAAGAAATCAAAGAAAATAGTAAAGAAATCACAATACTCAAAGTCAATAAAGCTACAGCCCAGTTCCGGCGATGGACAAAAGTGGACTACCTTGGAGCACAATGGTGTTATTTTCCCTCCAGACTACAAGCCTCATGGTGTGAAGATGCTGTACAATGGACAACCTGTTGATTTGACTCCTGAACAGGAGGAGGTGGGTTGAGGATCTTTAGATGGTTTTCGAGAATGATAAAATTACAATGTGGCAACATTTTTCATTTTCAAGCTATTTAATTGTCAATTGTTGCAGTTATCGTTTACTTAGTTTTAATTTCCCTTCTATGCAGGTTGCAACAATGTTCGCAGTGATGAAAGACACGGAGTATGCTACGAAGGAAAAATTTGTGGAGAACTTCATGAATGATTGGAGAGGGATACTCGGAAGAAATCATATAATTAAAAAGTTTGAGCTTTGTGATTTCACCCCTATCTATGACTGGCATCAGGCTGAGAAGGAGAGGAGGAAACAAATGACCGCGGAAGTAAGCATGCCTTTAGTTTTTTAGTAGCAAAATGTTTTTTGGGTGCATCTTTCTCTCTCTCTGCTTTCTTATTTTCTGTTTTATTTTTGTGTATGAACTCTCATCTGCCATATTCTTTCATACTTCTTGAAAAAGTGGACTAAGCATTGACGGTTCCTACAGGAGAAGAGGGTTGCCAAAGAAGAAAAATTGAAGCAAGAGGAGAAGTACATGTGGGCTGTTGTTGATGGTGTCAAAGAGAAGGTGTAGCTCGTACCCTCATGCTTTAGTTATTTCAGCAAGTATCTGTTAAACTTATTATGTTTATTTATTCCAGCATTGATCATGTGTTTTATTCAATTGAAGTCGGCTATCCTGATGTTCATAGATCTGCTACTCAGTTTTTTGGTCCCTATTTGATTCCGCTATATATATACACTCCTATCTTTGTGGGCAATATATGCTAGATAGTTCATATCATTATTTACTATGCTAGATAAACTCATTTGTCAATGTGGTGAAGTGAACTAAGGCACGCCTCACGTCAGAATATGTTGAGTATCTCTATCGATTTGAGTGCTTGCTTGAATGTCCCATCAACATCTCTTTCTAATAAGCAATTTCTAATTTCAGAAAAAAAAAAGTTCTTCTGCATATATTTAAGATGCAGAATTTTCTTTAATCTATAGGTATATTATTACTTAATTTTTATTGTGCACTATGTTTTTTGTTTTTTTAACCATGTTTACTAATTCTTCTAAAACCTTTTGGGGTGACCCTTCTGTTTGACAAATGAAATCACAGGTTGGGAACTTCAGAGTGGAACCACCTGGGTTGTTTCGTGGCCGTGGAGAGCATCCTAAGGTTCACTTATTTGATGCTTTCTAGGATGATTGACAATTTGGGATGCCATATTAGTTGCACGCATCTATTTATTTCAGATATTTTTTTATTTTTATTTACAGTGGGTTCTTTGGTTTTCAGATGGGAAAATTGAAAAAACGCATTCGACCAAGTGACATTACAATAAATATTGGGAAAGGAGTGCCAATTCCGGAGTGTCCAATTCCTGGTCAAAGGTTCTCGAATTCAACTCCTATATAAAATTCTCAAACTGTATTGATGGTGTGGTTTAAAGGCATTATTTTGGTCGTTGACTGTTGAAATATTGTGGTGCCTTGACAGGTGGAAAGAAGTTAAGCATGATAATACCGTTACATGGTTAGCATTTTGGATTGATCCAATCAATTCAAAAGAGTTCAAGTATGTTTTCTTGGCTGCTAGTAGTTCACTGAAAGGGCAAAGCGACAAGGAGAAGTATGAGAAAGCTAGATTACTAAAGGTACAGTGCTGTGTAAATAGCTTGGGTGTATTTGGTTAGTGTTTATCTGCTATTTTTAACAGCTGCGGCATCAATCTTGTTTGCAGGACTACATTCATGATATTAGAGCAAATTACACAAAGGACTTCACAAATAAAGATCTTGGGAAACGGCAAATAGCAGTCGCGACGTACCTTATCGATAAGTTGGCTCTCAGGGCAGGAAATGAGAAGGTAACCTGTATTTTGTGTGCTTCGGGTATTTGTTATGAACTTATGATCTAATTTTGTCTTTGTGAATGGCTTGTTTAAGTGAGGATATGCAAAAGGTGATTGATATACTGTGTTGTTGTGGTTCCACATTTCTTTGGTTATTGATTTACTGTACTGGATCTGAAGCAATCGTGTAATGGTAAAAACACTTATGGATGTACACCATCTTCATTTTTTGGCCTATGCAGGATGATGACGAGGCTGATACAGTTGGTTGCTGTACACTGAAAGTGGAAAATGTTAAATTAGTCCCTCCAAACAAATTAGAGGTAGGTGTGAATTTCTTAAAGTATATTCCACTTGTTATAATTATTTTGCTGGAGATAACGTTTGAACTTCTCTCTTCATCCAGTTTGATTTCCTTGGTAAAGATTCCATTAGATATCTAAATACTGTTGATGTCGAGCTTCCAGTGTACAAAGCAATTGGACAGTTTAAAAATGGTGAGTGTATTTCCTTGTTAGCTAAGCCGTTTTTTCTTCACTATTTGCGTCTGGAGCTAATGACTGTTCTTTTATAATGAAGGAAAAAATGATGGCGAAGATCTTTTCGACAAGCTTGATACTAGTAAACTGAATGCTCATCTCAAGGAACTCATGCCTGGACTCACTGCAAAAGTCTTTCGTACCTACAATGCGTCGATTACTTTAGATGACCAGGTAAGAAAATTCAAGGCGAGCACCATGTATTTCTTTACTTCTTTTCTTGCCTTGAAATTTTGATGTGCATCTTCTTGTCACTGAGTTCTGTCGTGATTGATGGCAGTTGCATAAAAATACCAAGGATGGTGATGTTGGAGTGAAAGTTGTCGTGTATAACCTTGCAAACAAGGAGGTAAGGGTTGTGTATCCGCAGCTAGGAAGAAATGGCTTTTCGTCTTTATTGATTTCCATTTCCGGTTTGCATTTTGCAGGTTGCAATTATATGTAACCATCAACGTACTGAATCAAAGTCCCACACTGCACAAATGGAAAAATTGCAAGGCAAGATACAGGAGTTGAAGGTAATAACTGTATTTCCACTTTGTAATATATTCTAAGAAGGAACATGTTCAAACATCTCTTTCTTGGTTTTGAATAGAAAGAAGTAGATGACCTGAAGACGGATTTAGATAGAGCAAAAAAAGGAAAGCCTCCACTTGTGAGGTTTGATCCTAATGGGAAAAAAATCGAGAAGAGGAACTTGGCCCCTGACGGGTAAGAAGACTGACCTAGTCTTGTTGAACCTCGCCATAAACATCTTTTTTGTAGTATTTATCTCATATCTCTTCCATCACTATGATTTAATCCGCAGAATACAAAGGAAGATCAATAAGACATATGAGAGGATTGAGAAAATGGAACGTGATATTAGTACAAAAGAGGAGCTTAAAACCATTGCACTGGGCACATCTAAGATTAATTATCTTGATCCTAGAATTTCAGTTGCTTGGTGCAAGCGACATGAAGTTCCTATTGAAAAGGTAAGCTATTATCTCAACTTTCAAATTCTGCTGTCTTTCATATCTTTCTTGTCTATAATTTCTTATTTTGCTTTCCAGACCACGTGAAATATATTCTGTCCTTTTCTGATCATCTTAATAGGATTTTTACACAAATGTTATCATACTAATTGTATTGCACACGAGGCTTAGTTGAGTTAATGCTGCTCATCGTTCTTCTGACAGATATTCAACAAGTCACTTCTGGCGAAGTTTGCTTGGGCAATGGATGTGGATCCTAGTTTCAGATTTTGATATTTCGGTAAACAGAGCTTGCCTGAGTTTTAGTCGCAGACAGGCCGTGCCTTTCCACCTTGGATTTTTCCGTTCCTTCTCTACTCTTCTCAGGCAGAATTTACAGGAGTTGTATGGAAACTTCTCCCGCAGAGGTCTTATGGATGGACTAGGCCAGCTAGGCCATTGCCTAGAGCCTCAAATTGTTGGGGTTTTAAAATTTTCTTATAACATGTTTGTTTTTCTTCTCAATATAGGTAGTGCTGGCTAGATGGTATCTAAATTAGTGGTCTAACACTATGTAGCTGTTATTGAAAGCCGTTTGTTGTTTAAACACCCTGTACTGCTTTCCATTACCATGTAGCCATTATTACTTCATTTATGTTCCCTTTTATGTAAGAACATTACTGCATTAGGTAATTCTCTCTCAAACTAATTTAGATATCCTCCTTCCCAGTGAATTAATACAAGATATGATGAATATCACTCTACCACTAGTAGAAGATCAACCTCTACCCGAATCCTACATTTATGTTTTTTTGAAGCATACTAAAAAAACTAGTGGTCTGACAATACGATAGCTAATTCAATGAACACATTTTTTTTACTGAACGAACAAACTGCAAAGATTAAGGTTTGCACAATAGATTAAGCTGCAACCTGACTATTTGAATAGCCATTTGACGAAAGTGCTAAAGCCACTTAAATGAAGGGCTATAGTTATAGCTTCATCCAAAATGTATGTGCATTTTGTGTCAATCCGGTTGGCGTGGTTCCATCAATATACTTGCACTTCCATGATCAATTGGAAGATGAAATTCTTAAATTATTATCAATTAACTTATCTTCTAAAATCCATTCCATCGAGACCCAGTTTAAGGTTTTAAATTCTGATCAACACATTAACTTGAACACTTCTTCTTCTTCTTCTTGGTGCTTGATTCAGGTATTTGTAAATCCAACTTCATTTGATTTATCTTTACTTAATTTTATTGTGTTTGTGAAATTGCTCAAGTGAAAAGCTAATTTAAGGAAGTAAAGTTACTTGTATGTCTTAATTCAGATACATTTTAAGCTTTCTAAGATACAACCACGTAACCGAGGTCTAGGACAAAGTCTAACTTGATTTACTCAGCTTTTTCCAGGAAAAATTCCGTATGTGTTCCTTTACGGGAAGGATAGCTGAATAGTTGTTTATTGTAGCAAGAATCTTGTGATACTATTTATTTGATGGGTGTTTATATGATTTGATAGATATGGAGGAACTGGCAGCGGAGAAACATGTACAATATATTATATCAATCGAGAAGGTTTGTAGATTCTAAATGAGTATGTGTTTGCCAATTTGGTGTTGTAATCAGCTTTTACCTTTTTCCTTTAATTGTGTTTAGAAAAAGGATACTTATGAAGCTGTGTTGATGGAGCACCTGAGAATGAGCGGTGCATATTGGGGTTTGACCACTCTTGATCTTCTGGGAAAGCTTGGAGCTGTGGATCAAGATGAGATTGTTTCATGGGTTATGCAGTGCCAACATGAGTCTGGTTAGTGTTTATTGCTTTTAGCAATCTATTCTCCCTAGATTCAAGGGTACCCTTCAATTGGCTGTATTGTGCCCCAAACGCCAAGCGCGGACCTAAGTTATTCTATGGTCATCCAAAGATTATCCTGAATATAACTGTTTAGACAAGAGTCTAATCTACGGTGCCTTACTTTCCCTCAATTGGAAGATCCAATAAGATAGCAGTATGTCAAAAAAGTATGGTTTATCCTCCACTTCTCTTGTGCAGGTGGCTTTGCTGGTAATATTGGGCATGATCCCCACATGCTCTACACTCTTAGTGCTGTGCAAGTTTTGTCTCTCCTTGACAAGCTCGATGTTCTGGACATCGACAAGCTATCAAACTGTATCCTTTTGTTGTATATTAACTGCTTTGAATGTTTCTTCAAAGAGATTTCAGATCCATTCATTTCTCGATTCCCTTAATTTTAAGGTCAGACATTGCGGGACTGCAGAATGAAGATGGATCATTTGCAGGGGACATTTGAGGTGAAATTGATACTAGGTGCATTTGAGTTCTAGTTAGCGTAATAAAATATCACAAATGAAATATTTGTTTTCTGACAATCATTTTTCCTTGTATGTAGGTTTTCTTATATCGCAATTTCATGTCTCTCGCTATTGCACCGTTTGGTTAAAATCAATGTGGAAAAAGCTGTTGAATACATTGTGAGCTGTAAGAATTTGGATGGTGGTTTTGGGTGCACACCTGGTGGGGAGTCTCATGCAGGGCAGAGTACGTATTTTACCTAAAATGTGTGTTTCAGTTGTAAATTTTTTTCTTGGCAGTAGTTTATGGATCCGAAAGGAAAATAATTTTCCATCAGAGACATCCTAGGTTCCTACATGTTTGCATTTGATAGGCTTTCAGTTCAGTGATTCTAGGGTGTTGCAACTGTGTTTACAGTTTTTTGCTGTGTGGGTGCGCTCGCTATAGCGGGTTCCTTACACCACATTGACAAGGACCTTCTTGGATGGTGGTTATGTGAAAGGCAAGTCAAATCTGGAGGTCTAAATGGACGACCTGAGAAGCTTCCCGATGTAAGTCTTTGAAATACTCTATTTTTCTATATTTAGTTTCATGTCTTTGTATCTCAAGAATGGTCTTCCTCCATTACTCAGGTTTGCTACTCTTGGTGGGTTCTTTCTAGCCTAATTATTATTGATAGAGTGCGTTGGATAGACAAAGACAAGCTTGCTAGATTCATTCTAGATTGTCAGGTGCCTACCTCAGTATCTCGTCGGGCTCAGAGTCATCTCAGTTTCTGTATGATACTCTCACCTGGCAGTGTTCTAAGCAGTGTTTCAATATATGTTCAAACTTGTAGGATAAAGAGAATGGAGGAATATCTGATAGGCCAGATGATGCTGTTGATGTCTACCATACATATTTTGGTGTCGCAGGTATGCTGTTATTAGCCCTTTATCATTTACCCACTAGCGCAAGGATCACAACATGAAATCTAGAGATACCATCTCCCCTGGCCCACTGTTTGCATAATCCAGGGGTTATATTTTATTTTATTTTGCTGAAACACAGTTTATTCCTAGCCCACAAAATACCTCTAGTCTCTAGCAGACTGCATTACTAGCATGTACTTGCAAAACTGATTCATTTTCTTCATTAATATTTTACAACGTTATCGAATTTGTTCCTTTTTTTTTTTTGTACATTGTAATGCAGGTCTTTCACTTCTTGAGTATCCTGGAATAAAAGCGATAGATCCAGCATATGCTTTACCTGTTGATGTTGTAAATAGGATCTTCTTCAACAAGGACTCATCAGCCTAACAAGCAAACCCTGTATTGCTCTTTTTCTTTTTGAAAGGAAATCAAGTAGGGTTTTCAATTTTGTCTAGCTTAGTATTATTTACCAGTTCAAGTTTAGATGACTGGAACTAGTGGAAGCTGTATGTTTCCAGTCACAAAAATTAACAAGTTGATAATCCTACATCTCTATGCTTTCTCCTTTCTTGTTGGCCTGAGGTTGGATCTTGTAGTTGTCGGTACAACAAAACAGGCATTAAATACTGGCTCATCAGAAATTGAATTAGTTGATAATCTAACAGTAAGCTTGTGTCAGAATGATCCGGACCATTAGTAATACTGGTTCTATAACTCTGCAGATTATTATTTTTTCCAGGTGGGCTTAAGCTTATTTGTGATCAAATATGTAATTGTGCTGTTACTCCTCGTAAGTCTTGTACCCTGCTTCATAGCAGGTTACTGAGGATGGGATGCAGAAAACTGAGTCTCTACATGTTTGTTGTGTTTCGTGTAATTTGACCACGACATGTAATGACATTTTCCAGTCACTGATACCATGACATTTTGTGCGAATCAATTTCTTCGTGGCATAATAACAATATCACCATTTTCCGAGGAGTGATGACTATTTTACCATTTGCGCGAGGTGAGATGACAATCTTACCATTTTTATGTGGTGAAATGACAATCTGAAGAACCAACATGTACTTGTGCTGCTTTTAGGTGAGTTCACTAACCAAACAACAATTACCACCTCTGTCACTGTCATTAACAATTGGTTTACAACTCAACTCAGCTTCTTCTGTAGGATACAGTCATTTTTGCCCATTTCAATTTCACGCCAGTGAGTTTAACTGATCCAGCTTATTGTCAGTTGTCTAGTAACAGTTCAATTGTAGCATGATTATAAATTTTGTTATGTTGGTAGGCCTTGACCACTGAAATTTTCAGTTCATATTTGTTATGGCATCTAGTTGCTTATGGTATGAAGGCCAGGTAATTTGAATCAGTGCACTAGCATTTGCACCAGGTTGGTGTTTTAGTTTTCCGCTCATTATTACAGCTAACCCCCTAATGGACAAAATCAGTTCTAACCAAGCTTAAAGGCTTCACAGCTTTACATAGTGCACTTCAGATATTATGTTTCTGTCTAGAATTTCTTGCATGTTTCACATTCACACTCTTCCTTTTCTTGTGGTATGTATAATTTTCTTAAGCAAGTGATGCATTTGACTTGAAGCAAAGATTTCTCAGGCCGTTGGACTGGCGAAGATTCTAGATATGTATTACGAGGATGTCTACACTCTCCCTGATAAACAGTTATCTTCTGGGGTGATGGCAGATTATAAAAACATTGCGAAGAATAAGGTACCAATCGAACTTCAACTATTAAAATGTTCTTCTTTTTTTGCTAGGAGATGCCTCCAATGCTTCTCCCACAATATGTTCATTGCCATCGAACTGGTTTACAAGTTCATCAATCTTGCGGAACTGATATGGCCAATTTGAGTTATAGAGGAACGGACGATGATCAAACCTGTTGTCTTCTGGTGAATAGCTTTCAGCATGATAGGAAGGTGTCAACACGGTCATCTTGTGTCGATTAATAGAGTAGCACTTGAAGAAGTACTTCACCTTGTTTGCTATCTCCATTAGGCTTAACCTGTCACCCCATTTATGGCAAAGGTCCTGAAACATTGACACAGGACCAAATCGGGAAATCTTTCGCAATCTTCCATAAATCGAAAGATCCTCATATGTCATGCCCATGTCATTTTCATCTTTCTGACAGTAATTGGATCGTGTAGGCTCCAACTCCGCAGTTGGAGGTGCGGCTTCAATTTCAACCAAGGATGAATAACCGAGATTAACAACTGCCCATTTCAGAAATGTTCTAAGATCCTGCTTACTTATACTTCCAATGGGATTTATATCTGCAGAGCTGCAATCATACTTTGTTAAGTAACCGCGCAATGCTTCGTCCACATTGGAGCTACCCAATACAAGATGAAATCCAGGCGTGCCATGAGCCCAAGGAAGCAGAGTTGCTAACATATATGGCACAACCATTCTAATACGAGCTTGGTTGTTTTGCAACGCCAAGTTCTCGGTGTTCGATCCCCCATCAACCTTGTACAGTGGACGTTTTCCAGTAAGTGTCTGGAACAAGGATAGCAAGGAAGAAACAACACTGTCTATAGAAACATCAAGGTGCCAAGAACTGATTTCGTCAGCTAGTAACTTTGCACGCGACCTTGTGGCGTCTGAACTATTTTCAGTTCCCATGTAAACCGTGTAAAATATGCGCCTGGCGAATTCTTTGCAATCGGTAGGATACTGGCCGTCAGTGTAATGACCAATTCTTACTGCATCAGCTTTCACCTGTTCATTCCCGTTCGCAATTTCCTTTACAACAAGCTGACACATACATCCAACAATTGCAGCAACAGAAGAGCTGTCAGCTCCCCCAGAAAGTGGAAGCAGAAATCCAGAAGCTCCACTTCTTCTCAAGTAATCCCATATCCAGCAAGCAGGACCAAAGGCTATCTCCTCCTCTGGAGAGTGATACTTAATCTCCTCCAATGGACTCGAAAGCAAAAGCCGCGGATTAAAAGATTGGCAGAGCCTATATGGCGCTGTTATCGATGGAACGTTCTTCGCGCAACTGGCTTGTTGTTGAAAACTACTTATTGATCCCCTACTACTAGTAACAGCATCGAGATCAACCTGAGCAACCACAACCTCAACATCCTTCAAAGAAAATTGAGAGCCTTGAGCAACCACCTCCCCATTAACAACCACGCAATCGTAGTATAGACGACCGCTGTCACATCCTTGTTGATTACTGTACATATAAACCCCTCCAGAAGTACGGACAGTAGCACCTTTAATAGCATTAAAACGAACTTCGAGCTTTCGCAACTGATGGTGACTTCCACTTGCATTCAGAAACACTTCAACACCATTAAGTGCTAACTCACCATGTGGAGGTTGCGGAGTGAAGAGTTCTTCACAGATTTCAGCAGCAACAGCAGCGTCATCAAACTGAATGTATCCGTAACCGAAAGGTACAGACCTTTGTGATATAGCATCAGCAACATCTGGTGGGAGTAGAAATTCCTCAAGCCCGTCACTTTGTTTCCATGCAGTAAACCATCTTAACTCTATATAATTCCCATCATTAGCAAGCCAGATTTGTGGCCGTATCATCAGAATTTTCCGATTGTAACAGAGAACCTGACAATTATAACGCTGAGATTTTCGCATTACTGGCATTCCAATGCTGCATAATATTCCGTCAGTGTAATCACCAAGTAATATTTCTTTTAAGCATTCCCACGAATGAGTATCAGTATTAGGCTCTGGAAAGCCATCTTCACATCCGTAAGCAGTGATTTCAAGTTCAGGACCAAGTCGAATTGCTGCACCAGCTTCTTTAGATTTTTTGATTGATTCTTTGATATTCTTTAGATTATTATCAAATTCATTTGCCCATTGATTCAAATTACATGTCGCAACTTTTAGCAACCTCATCTTTTAGGATTTTAATACTAACTGATCCTTTTGATTGGAGAGCAGCCACCACAATTGATGAAAAGTTGAATTGAACGAATAAAAAACGCATATGACAGGAGTATATATACAGATCTGAGTCCTAGTCCTATGGAAACACTGAAAACATGAACAAAAATAAGCACAATACAATAATAAACATAAACATGTATTTTTAAGCCGTCAAATTTCACGTCTCAATGTGCGCTATGTGATACTCATCAGAATGCGTGATAGCACTAGTCTAAGCAAAATCCTACCGCAACAAAACTCTAATGGAAGATAAGAAAATATAAGGATCAAGATAAGGATTCAGGTTAACCGGAGGTCTAGAATAAAATATACCACCCCTTCACCCCGGTTTCACACGTGGAATATACTGACAAACCGTATGCATTCAAGTGCCGGCACGGGCTGAGCACTAGATATCAATGCTTACACGACAGTAGTGTTTGGTGTGTCACGCAACGGCCGAGAGACATCCATTTTTTTAACCGGCGGTTCGGATCTTCCCACCCCTCTCATGTGGTATCTTAGATAAAATGATCCAATGGTCATACGGAAGATCAGACCACGTATCCGTTTGCTTGCACACCTCTATGTTATCAATGCACCACCCCAGCTATTTCAAAGAAACGAAACGTTTCATTTGTTTTCTGTTTTTCAACTGAAAAATTCTCTGATATCCTAAACCTGTGAATCTCTTCTCCAATCTCTAATCAATCAAAATATACTCCATTTGATAAGGTAAGATTCGTAAAAATCCCCTTTATTCTTTTTTTCTTCTACCCGGTTCTTAATGTATGATTTTTAGGGTTTCCACCATTTCTCAAATTTTATTCGCTGACACTCAAATTTCTTACCCATTCTATGTTTTTTCGACCGAATACATTAAATTAGATGCACTTAAACATATGGAGATCGGTTTGGTTACTCACAGTGGTCTGTGCTTAGAGAAACCTTAGAAAATTACTTCAGAGTGATTGATCCTTCAATCTTATAATATTTTTTCAATGATATTGTTATGTTCTATTACGTCATGATGGGTTGTGTTTTGAAGATAAAATTTTAAAGATGGTTATGATGTTAATCAATAAAGTTTAGTAATTTGACAAGGAGTGATAGCTGTAATCTACAAATTGTTTGTTTTGATTAAGGAGCTTTATCAACATGGAAAGAGCGATTATGCCCTTGAAGTGATTGAGAAAATTGCTAGATAAAAAGTTTTGGGGTATGATACAGGTCTATTTGTTGGCCGATAAATATGAATATTCAAATCCATGCCTTTAAAGTCCATATTGAATTACATGAGCGTTTAAAAGGCTTCTAATATATCATATGCCACTGCTGTTGAGAATTGGTGCATATGTAACTGCGAATGTGAGGCATCCTGCTGTACTTATATTTTGCTTATATCAATTGTACGTGGTCCTTATCAGCATAATGTTGCTCATCTTCTTGAACCAAATTTTATGTTCATTGTGCATGCTCAAAAGCCTTTGATTCTTAAGCGAAAAGTCTGCATACATATTTTAAGATCATAGTGCGTGTTACCATATTTTGACCAAGTTTCATACGGTTATATGTTTCTGGATAGTTTAGAAAATGTTGACTTCATTATCGGAAGACATTTATGTAGTGCTTTGCTGCTGTTAAACCTCTAATAATTGATTGTTGTAATATTCGCAGATGGTTGGATTCAACACCATGGCAGCATATTACAGTTCCAACCAAGAAGGGGAAAGCACCCATTGAAATTTTAATGTTTATAATATTAAAACCATCGCCCAGCTACTTTCTGCAAAATGGGACCCCAGCTACCCTGTGAGTTTTGTATTCCATCTCATAGAAATGTACCCTAAATATTCATGTCTCCCATCTGTTTAATCTGTTTTGGTTTTGGTTTAATCTATAGAGAAACAATTTATTTGTCTAATATGAGTGTTGGTCTTGGCTAAAACATTCATCATTTCACTCAAATTTTCTTGGTGCACAGTTGTACATAGATTGAAGATTATGTTCCGCAATATTCTTCATTATCATTAGATAAGAGTATGCTGGCGATAAATTTATGTAGACATGATATTTATACCATTTTATTTAATAGTTTCAGCGAGTCAACACGATACTTGAAGTTCTGATTAGGAAGCCTGCCAAGTCTACCAAGTAATTATTTTTTTTTGAAGCATAAAAAGGGATACCAAGTGTTATTATGCGTTCAATTCTATAAAATTAGTTGGCGATAGTTTTAATCAGTACAAATTATATTTTTCTGTTGTCAAGATTAATATAGTTGATTTTTTATAGTGACATTTTGATTGTCTCATGGCAGATAGCTTAGTTCGAGTTTTCATTGGGTGGGGCGAGCTTGCTCAGCATTAGGTAACTAATTTCACATTTCCTTTGTCGTCTTGCTAATGTCCTGACATGTATCTTAGCCAAAAAAATTCTTCGGTAACTCTGCCACGAAAACTTCCAAAAATGCTTTCACATGTAACTGAAATAGCCGGGGGGGAGTTCAGTTTTGCATTCTATGTGACCAACCAAGGTAACAACAACACAACACAACGCAACACTACATTTAGCCATATGAACTTCACCTCATCCTTTCGTACTCAGCATTACCCTTTATTAGTCATTAAATATGGCATTTTGCTTTTGGCTTAGGACAAAAATGAAATATTTTGCATGTTGTAGTAAACCACTTATATAAAGTGGTGAATGCGTTGGAGGGTTGTGCCCTCTGCCACCACCATGCATGATGTAGTGATCTCTTACTTTCTGGATAAGTATGGCTATAGGAGTGATTTTGGGGTTTGTATATGTCGATAGTAGTAGACGATATATTATAGACAATACTGAATAAGGCTTTATGTTGTTCGCATGACTGTTAGCTTGAGCTACTGGGGGATAATGCAGATTACTTTCCTTCAAATAGCTTTACGAAACATTGAAATATATATTTCTGCAAGACCGGGTGTGTTTATAGACAATAAGCGCCAATATAGATTTTTGATTGGATTTGTCAGGGAATATATGCTTAATCTTATTGCAAATGTCTAGATCGAAGTGGTTTGATGTGCCAAAATCCAATGACCTAGAGAAGTGAACCTGTTTGATTGGCATATCATAAGATTTCTGTTATGGTAGTCACATGTATTTGTCCCGTTTTTTGTTTTTGTTGTGTTGTTGTCATTCTGGAGTTTTTGATCTTTCGGGTGCAATTTTCTTTCGTCTATCTTCATTTTTAGTTTCTCCATGAGTATCAGTAGTAGTCAAGCTGAGCCTAGCCTTTGTCTAATATGAGCAGTAAAACGTCATTTATTGTTCGAATACCTTGCACAAAGTCGTATTGGAAAGTCTCAATAGGTCCCATATTATGACTGCAGTTTGTGGTGTTGCACATTATATCAAATATATTGAAATTTTATGAAATCCATGTTACATTTTTGTAATGTGTGGCACAACTTTGTTTACTACATTATTTACTACCTCAAATGTGTTACAATGCATCTATTTGAATGTTGAAATCATTATTTGATAATTTGATTTGTTACAATAGTTTACTTGGTACAATGCTTGATGTATGGTCGGTTATACATTTGAGTGTTGTTTCTCAAAGCCACCGTCAATTGAGTATTTGGCTTCTCTCTTTGGCTTTGGGCTGGAATGCATCGATATGTCTCCAAAATATAGGCGAACAAACAACGGCAATTAAAATAAACGGATGCAGCTTATTACCCTGTGGTCTTAGCAGAATACGTGAATAATTATGGCAATTTAAATGTCGATCGATTTTTTCTTTGTGGAATTTAATTCATTGTAACTTATAATTAGAGGTAATTTGTGAGATTTTATTTTTGATTCTATTTGTAATATTCATGCAATTGTCATTTTTGGATTTGTAGGATTAACAAACAAGAATTTCTGTATTTGCATGAAGAAATTTTCATTTTTGGATTTGTAGGAATTAACAAACATGAATTCCTGTATTTGCATGTGAGGAACAGTTTTGTTTTTATGTTTTACGTAACTTACCATGATCAAAAACCTTGGAAAATTTGGAGTTAGGTTGAGCTCTAGGCCTTGGTACCATCACGGATAGACATGACTTATTTGTGTGTATATTGCTGGACTTCAGATGATCAAAGACCTTGGAAACATTAGATCTCTAGGCCATGGTAATATCAAAAACCCTGGAAACATTGATTCTTGAAATTATCTGAGGTCTAATCTGTAGGTTAATCCACACTGTACAACCAAATCATGAATTATATACTTTCTGAACAGTCATTAGTGGTTTGGTTTGCCACTAATACAGATTACGGTGATCCGATTTTGTGATCAGATGGAAACCGCTAAAGCCACAAGAATACTGGTAGAAGCTAGCTTCTTTCATCGGTCCCAATTCACTTGCGGTTAGCTCCTGGAATTGGTTTCAGGTATAACTCGAATTCCATTTTTGCTGGATCTTTTTCCTAATTCTTTTTGTTAATCACTATAGAATGATTCGCCGGTGTAAATAAAATGGTTAGGAATATGAGCACCGCATTAATGGTTTTCTATGTTTATATTCAGATAAGGGTCGGACCATGGCTGCATATGTTAAAGACTGCTGACCGCCTCAGAAACTTGGTAAGCGATTCTGTCTATGAAGTATGAACATTAACAGCTACAACTGAAGATAATTGCACTCGAGATAGTATATTCCAGAATGATTTCTTATGAATTTGATCTCTACCTGTCAAACATTAGCATTCGTGTTAGACAAATACATCAATGACGACTATATCATGGTCTATATTTCTGTTGATGGAATTTCCATAAATATTACCTACTAACATTTGGAACATCATCTGATGGAATATTCAAATTGAAAGCAGGATGTGGCGCATTATGATTTATCCTTTCACCAAACGCAATCAAAACTGGGCTTTACGGTTTGGGATATACTACTAGATGGAAATTTAAGTAGTTATTTTAGTGTAAAAGTGGATTTCATTTTCCGGAACCATGGAGTGAAATATGGGTACCTAATGACATGCTGCTGAACATAAAGGTAAGACTCACGTATACAACATGTTCATTTTGGTATAATCTAAAATATGCGCACCTAGAATGCATTTACATGGTTAACAGGCAAGTGCTCACCAGGTTCCAAAAATCCACCAATCAACTGATACGTTAATAGATGTGACAATGCCAATAGTAAAATAAATTGAGGATTAGGAGAAGGGGTGTGAGGATTTTGCAAGAAAAGACGGATAGAATGAAAACCTGGAGAACTTTGAGAAACGGTGTCATGACGGTGCAATAGAACCAAAGTTGAGCCTGCAAATGCACATATGTAACTGAAATGGAGAAATGGTTAGATTGTCTTGGTGTCAGGTAGCAAAAGAGCTCTAAAAAGTTTAAGGAGAAGAAATCAAGAATAAATTGAATCGACAGAGATATGATGGTAATCAGCTAAATGTGTAAAATTTGCAATGTAGCGGCTTTGTTGTTTGGTTACATTTTGCAGTACTTGGAATTTAAGAAACAAGGGGCAATATAAACTGAAATCTATAGAATCAAGAAAGGGCATATGCTTACAAAACCAAAGTGTTTGTAATAATGTAATTTTTCACCAAAAGGAGTACGCTCTTCTGTGTTGTATTGTAGTTACAAACAAAAGAATTATGGTGAAAAGGTTGTCAAAAATGTAATTTATCACCAGTTACCACATAAGCCCTGTTCAGCAACGGAATTATCTATATACGAACATGCTCTCAGTAGTCTAACCTGCATTACAGTTCCAGGCTAGGCAACTACGGTGTCATGATGTGGGATACGATTCGTCAAATTAAATTTCAGAACCCAGTATAGGGTTTTATTATTTGGACAAGTCTACAAACTCCGGTGTAATCTAACCATTTTTAACTCTTTTAACTACTCATAAACAACAGAAAAGAGTTTATCTCTCTATCTTCGTCTACTTTCTTGCACAACAAAAAACCATGATACTAACCCCCATTTCCAACATATGTTAGCTACAAAGAGTGCGTGGAAAATGATTGCACAACATATATTATCAACATAAGTTGATTTGAATAATCCTGTAGTGAATTCACCGTGTTGTCAACTAATGCCGAGTGCATACTTTTTCCATGTACCCGGGAACTATTATTGAATTTGATTAAATTGGGCGTGTGCTCAAAGCTTAGGGTCGGTCGTACAATCAGTCATTTCCGTTTGTGTATAACATCTTCTGTGCCCTCAATTTTTACCCGGTATTCCACAATGTTTTACAACCCAGCTAACAACCCTGTGAAATAGCCCGTGTCGTTACGGCACGGGTAATTCCCTAGTACAATAATACGGAGAAGACCCATAGAAACAAGTTTTGATATCCAACATACAAAGTAAAAGCTTCAAATTCCCGGAGCAGATCGCCTGAGGTTAGTTCACACCATCTCTCTTTCGCTCTAGGGTGAGATATTTTATGTTCCAAATTATAATCTAGGGTTCAAATCTTGACTCCCTTGGAAACGAAATTTGATTAATTCTTTTTTATTACATTTGCAGATCCGGGCGTTGAATTTGGTTTGAAGTGATACATAGATAGATCGTGTTTAGGGAAATTTGATTTCTTCCTTGGGTGCAGTGTGTGATCAAATCAGCAATGGGTTTCTTAATAACAACCCTAATTTTCATCGCTGTTGGTGTTATTGCATCTCTTTTTGCTAGAATTTGCTGTAACAGAGGACCATCTACAAATCTGTGAGTTTTTTTTTTAGCCTTCTGTTTCTTAGTTCAGATGTGATCTTAGTCAAATTAAGTAGCTGGGTTTATTGAATAACTTGATACTTCTATTAAATTTTTGATGCCTGATCGGGTTTTAGGAATTTAGGGAAAATGGTTATGTTTATTAATTGGAATGTATACCGTGTTAGCATAGGACGATAATTCAATCTTGTTTCAGTGAAAGTCATTTTAGTTTTTCAATTGGTGTTCCTGTTTTCAGTATTCAAGTATTCTTGCTAAACTAAACCAAGTATGTTTGATAAGAAACCTGATAACAATGTGAAGATTTTTCATGGATGCATCATGAAGATGTTCTAATTTGTGATCAAGTAGATCATTCTAACCCTTGTTAGTAGCATTTAGTAAAGACCCCAGCATTGTGGATCCACAAGATAGACTAAGCCGAAGAGTAGGGACGGATGTATTTACACACAGGCTATCTTGCCATCAAGTAGTAAATGATGCGCATAATTTTCACATTTTAGTTATGTACTCATCTCCACAAGATCCCGACTTTAGAGTCTTGTGGCAAGTTTGTGCACATGAACACACGTACTTTATAAGGAGTAGAAACGTTCTAGGCTGTTGTGTAAGCTACTAAATCTGAAATTGAGGGTGATTTGGGGTCATCTACTTTTAAGTTGAGGCTGGGATGGCAGCTTCAGTAAGAAATTGTAGCTTAATCAAAAGGAGGTTTTAAAATCAAGTCATATCAATCATTTATACTATTCTGAACATGAAGTTGCACTGAAAAATAAGTTGTATTCTGCGTGATGTACTATGTGAGGGTGTGTTCTTTTGATGTTTGATTAGATTTTGGTATTTTGTGCTTGATAGATGCGCTTCTAGGTTTGCTTCAAAGCTTGTCTTTCGTCCTACATGATTAACCAAAATCTAACTCTGTTACTTAGTGTACTCAAGAAGCAGCTAATCCATTCTATTTATTTTATGGTTAGGTCAATGAGCCAGATCATTTTTGCATAGGTCATCATTGTTATATTTTTTTTACCTTAACAGACTCAAATAAAGATTTTTATGCGTTACTGTGCAGAAGTCTTACTAATAATGTAAATGAATTTAAATTTTGTCTTGTTGGAACGTTTTCTTTGGAATCTTGCTTCAAGTTTGTCTATGATATGTATATATATATATTTTAAATGGCTTCTGCACCAAATGTATGCTTCTAGAATCTAGATATGAAGACAAATGATTTGGTTATGCTAAATTACTTCACCTTTTCTTGTTTAGTTTGTCCAGTGAATTATAAAAACGGATTAGGGAGTGGTGTTGTTGTAGATAAAGTTAAGGCCGTCCGTTATGGGAGGTAATAGTGGGTAAAATGGTGTAGAAATATCTGTTAGTACCTGTTATTTGGCCACAAATGGTAGTCAAGTTTCCAATCTTATTGATTTAACTGTCTAATCTTACCTCAAAATCATACCTGAATATCTAGTATGTATGTAGCTTGAAAGCTAATTATCCTGTAACTGTTGATTGCTCGTATGTATATATGCTTAATTCCTAAGTTGATTCCTATGTATATGCTTATGTGGAAACCCTATAGATTAATTGGGAAAAAGTTGTGACAGAGAGTTAGAATCTGTTAGTTACGTAGACCACATGGCAAAGAGATCGTTATAGCTCGGATTTCCTAGGGAGTTTTCAGGCACTCATCTTCTCTATTTACTACTTTACATCATTTATTGAGGTTGAAGTGTGTTATTTTAGTGTCGAGCTTGCCTACAACAAATAAACCCCTAAACTTTTTTTTGGTTTCCCTATAATGTTGAAGACCATAATTTGATTAATGGAATGAGTTTATTAGGAAAAGAAGCAAGGCAGGTCCTCTGATAGCCTCATCTTTACCATGGTATTTAACATGTTCCTCCTAAGTACTAAATTATTTAAAAAAATTCTTTCAATTATAGGTTGCATTCGGTAAATTTCTTGCTTGATTTTGGTCAACTAAAATGAAAATACGTAGATATCTTCATTTGGGTTATGTGCTTGACATCTAGTGAATAGCTCGGTGTAGATTTTAACCTTAAGATATCCTAACATGGTTCCTAGGATTTGTTTGGAAGGTTATATTCTTCAAGGAAGAAAAATTTACTGTTGGTATTTCTCATTGTATTATTTGAATTATATGCAAATAAATAACGTTAACATTTCGTGTCTGGTGAACAGTGAACACCGAACTATTTAGTTTTTGATTTGATGTTATGTTTAACAGAAAGGCATTAGGAATTTTGGTTCGCACACCTTTGTCATATTTTTGAAGTGCCTAGTTTATGGCTTGTCATGTTTATTTTTCAAGGTATACAAATCCCAGGGGATTTCACCTTCTTGGATTATCTGGAAAACTGAGTCCAAAGCTTTATTGCTCAAGGACATTGAACTTGCTGATTATGATTCGATACATGGACTTCCCTTTGTCTTGAATACACCAAATTTTATCAATATGCCTGTAGTTGATTTAACACAACGTGGTAGTTCCATTTTTGATTTTGTTTATTTAGTTGGCCACATTATCAACATGTTGATGAACATACCATTAGATGATGAACGCTCTTTTTAATGTTATTGCATTACACTATGACCTCTCTGGGTAACATCTTGGTCTGTGTTCCTATGGTATAAATTTGTATGTGTTTGTTTTCAGAACCTTTTCGTTCTTCCACCTGATCTACTGGATATGATTGTTAAAACTAGATTGGTGTGCCAATTGATTCTGTTGTGTGTCTATGCGTTATTTGATGATTCATATGGATGGAATAATTCTGTTGATTAAATGTTTATCACATGCATTTTTCTTCTCAATACTTTTCCGGGTGCATGAACTGTATAAATACATGCATTCAGGCCCTACTAACTCATTTCCTTTTCTGATGCAGATTCCACCTTACATTGGTTATCACAGCAACGGTTTGTTGCTGGATGATGTAAGTTTCTAGATGCTTCACCTTATTTTTTCTGTCAATAATAAAATTTTCATATATTTTCTCCCAAATTAGTTTCTCAGTGAATTAGCTCCACTGGAACACGCCTATTCTAATGTAAATGTTACTCATGCACCTTTGATATCACCATCACCTATAGCAGAACCAGAATAACCTAAGGTTTTCTAATGTACATGTTACTCATGGGCCTTTGGTATCACCATCACCTATAGCAGAACCAGAATAAGGCTGAATGTGTACCACACTTTAGTGACTTCCCTTTTGAGTCTGATCAGCTATCTTGGATTTCAAACTGTGACTGCAGTCTGCAGCTTTAGGAGAAGAAGTATTTATATGCTGAAGTACGTATGAGTATGTGCTAATATGGCTTTTGACATTTGAGTAACTTCAATCACAGTTGGGAGAAAGGTGCTTTGTTAATTACGTATATATATTTAAGTGGTTGTTATAATGAAAGTTAGTTACTGTATCATTGAGATAATGTGGATGATATGCACAAGTTATTTTCTAGAGGATATGCGCATATAGAGGATGTGTGTAGGTCGAGCCAATCTTTGTTTTTCTCCTGGGTATGTGTGTAGGTTGAGCCTATAACTTGAATGTCTTTAGTTGTCATAAAACAGCTCTATAACAGCTTGATTAACTTACCTACTTTCTGACCTCTGGTGTATCTCAACTCCTGCTCAATATTTTAGAGCTTCCATTAATGTTGTATGACTGGATTGAAGATATGAGCCTAATTCATGTTGTATGACTGGAAGACCTAATCGTGTATCTTTGTCAGACAACCCTTAAAGAGTGGTTCCTTTTCTGGGTAGTATTTTAACATTTCTGATCTTGCATCATCAGGTGGGCAATCGTGTATCTTGCACAGCTGAATCCATTAATTGTTCCGATTCTCAGTGAAGAGTGAGATGCTCCATGCAAGAGATGTAGCTGAAACTTGTACCTCTTTGGTTGGTCGACATTGTGTATGATGGCTGATTTGCTGGAAAACATATTATTATTTTGGACCAATAGCGAGACAATTCATATTTATTTATCTTTCTCAGAACATGACTTGTCTGTTGTATGTTTCTTGTAAGAATCTATTTCTCAAATTGATCTCTTATTATTTTCGTTCTTGTTCCCCATTTGGCTAGAATAAAAACCTGATAAGTATATGTACTTTTAGAAGAACATAAACTCCAGAGTTTCATTGAAATAAATGGAGTGTAAATCGTGGCTTCTATGCGGAATTTTCTGTCTTTCTACTACATTTTGTTGTTTATTATTTTGCTTCTATACTGCATCTAAATATTTTGGTATAGATCCATGCCTGAAGAGAGTACCAAGACTTGTGGATTTCACAAGTAATTTTGGTTTGAAAAGAACTTGACCCAGATTTTTATGAACCTTTGACAAGTCTGCAAATATGAGCTTTTTAGATAGCCGCATACGGCACCAATACACAGCTTGAGTGTTTGCATTGGCATGTGCCTGATTTTTTGTCCCTGTATCTTCGGTAATATCACCACCCAGGTTGGTATGGGAAACATATTTATGAAGATCAATATGTGCCTTAATGAGTCCATTAAGATGAGCAGAGCATTGAGAAGATAACCAAGATAGTATGGTGACGGATAAAACAGAAGAAAGGTCCTTGAAAACAACAGTTATTAATAATCCAGCGGTGAACATTAAATACACCAGAGATGGCTATAAATAAAGGCAAAAATGAGTAAGAGTTTACCTAGAGAAAAAAACTTGTGAGAACAGGAGAAGAAAATGGAAAGAGGGAGGAAACAGTTTCATGAGTTGGTCATTGTAGCTGCTATAGTATTATTATTGGTGCAGTCATTTGTTGTTATGCCTAGTTTGGGTTGCTCTACGAGTAAACCTAACAATGGATGTAAAGACTGCATTCTTGATCAGTTCAAGTATGGATGCCCGGCGTGTACGCCTATACTTCGATGCATGGCGAAATGTCTTTGGGGTGGAAAATCACAAGCAAAATGCACGAAAGAATGCGACTGTAACGGTGGGAAACCACGTCTTTCGGATTGCAAGAAATGCATGGCTCGCTGCAAATGTAGTTGCTCGAGAAAATGAAACAAAAGAAAAAGAAAACAAGAAGTTGTAATGAACTTGTGATACTGTTGTTTTTCTCTTGGTTTTGTGTTTATATCTACTGTTTTCATAACCAATTTAACTCGCCTTTGTTTTGTCATTTGATGGTTGGTTTGAATTTCGTTCCTCATATAGTTGGAACTTTCAAGCAACTAAATCCTAGTTCTTGTTTTTTTCTAAATGATATATTCCCTCCGACCTATTTTATTTTAGATGCTGAAATTGGATTTTGCATAAAGATTAAGAAACACAAAGGGAATAGTTTTTTACTCTCCATAATTATCCTAGTTCTTATGCTTGCATAAGTAACTAGGGTGTACAAATTCGTGTGCATGTAAAAAAAATGATTACATAAGCTATAACTATGGTGTACAAACCGGTGCATATGCAGAAAATGGCTTTGTAAGCTTTGGGTTGTGCTCTCCCACACGGTCGCGCACAAAGCCATTATGAGCTAGCAAGTTTCATACCGTTAGATTAAGTTTTCCATCTCAAGATTTGCTTTTAAATCCAGTTGGCAATTGTAAATAAATATCTAATTGTAAATGGCTCGTTTTATGATTAATTTCATTTCAGATAGTAGGTCCCTATAAAAAATCTTCTTTTGTCTTCCCTGGTATTCAATCGCTCGTTTGATTACCAACAACACTAACAATAAAAAGAAAGTTTTAGAACCACTTTTGCAATCAGTTAATATTTCTCTTCTTTTTTTTAGAAAAAATCTCCACCATCATCTCAATCGAAAATTAATCTTTAGCCAACAAGTTTTCTAGGATTTGTGTTTGGTTAGATTCATTTTGAGTAGATTCAACAACACATGAAAACAATTACAAGAATGCAGGAGGTTGAAGTAGAAGATGATGATGAACAAGAATTTATAATTAGATGAAGAATGTATAAAATGTTGATTAAAAGAGAAAATAATTATAAAAATCATGATTTATTTTACATTCAATTCTCAAATTCTTCTTCTTCCAATCAATATATATTCTTAGTTGACAAATTTACAATAAAAAGATCCCCCAACTTTACCATAATTTTTTTTATTTCAACTTGAATTTCACTCAATCTTGAATCTACCAAACAAGAATCCAAACCCAGAATTTAAACTACCACAAAATTCACTTCTTTAAAATTCTAACTCATCCACCACTCCTAAAAATTTAACCTTCTCTAACTAACTACAGTATTTGTCGGACAATTTCTTTACAGAAAACTCTGTGAAAGTGAAACAGAAATTTCATAATCTTCTTTTCATTTTCCCCTCTTACTTACAAATTCCAAACACAAAAAAATCAGACAAGAATTTTTCCTTAGATTCTAACCAAGCGAAACAGACAAACTCACACTCCTCTCACGCTTCATAATTTCTCTTTCTCTCTCTGAAAAAATCAGATTTCTATGGGGAAAGGGCTTGTAGTAAGATATTGAAATATTAGGGGATTGTTTTGGTTTTATTAAATTAAAATAAAGAGCTTATTTTAATAATGAATGTCATGACTAGATGTACATTTATCATCAACGGTTCAAACTCATTATGTATTATCATCCAAGGGCGTCCCAACCCGCTAGCTTATAAAAGCCACCTGCGCGACACTGCGGTGTAGCATTTGCTTGTAAGCTTATGCTTTTGTAAATAGTTAGGGTGTACAAACTGGTGCACATGTGAAAAAAATAACGACTCTATAAGCTCATACTTGCGTGAATAACTAGGGTGTATAACATGTTGACTTTGTAAGTTGATGCTTGCGTAAAAATAAAGGGTATACAAACTGGTGCACATGTAAGCTTATGCTTGCGTAAATAACCAAGGTGTACAAACTGCTGCACATGTGAAAAATTGACTCCTTAAACTTGTGGCGAAAAGTAAAATTTTAGAAATGGAAATTTTATAGTAATATGGGTACTCTTTGTGTGAATCTCGCAAAGAGCTTTCCAAATATATAAATTTTGTGAATTTTGGATGAGCAGTTCGAAAAATAAATTGTTTATAAATTATTTAAAATTGTTGACATTATTATACATCATTTTGGACTAAATGTAAATAGGTTTATTAGTGTTATATTCATATAATAAATAACTAACTTGTATCTGGTTGAATGGGTCAGGACTAACTAGTCCATATTAATTCCATTTTGGATTACACAATAATTTTTCATTAAAATATATGACTATAGTTCTCGTACAAGTTCAGAGTGATAGAATGCAGGCAACCATCACAAATTAATGGGAAATTAGTGGAGTGATCCCTTCAACTTATATTGAGGATCTAGGGTATGTGTTTGGTCTACACGAGACTATTATCCTCAACATACCCTCTCCACGTGTAAGGCGCGAGTTTGGTGCTCTACAACGTGCACCCTTTGTACGGATAACTCCCTT
The DNA here is from genome assembly GCA_023531105.1 of Papaver atlanticum. Classification (NCBI taxonomy): domain Eukaryota; kingdom Viridiplantae; phylum Streptophyta; class Magnoliopsida; order Ranunculales; family Papaveraceae; genus Papaver; species Papaver atlanticum. The sequence goes on from JAJJMB010007708.1 coordinate 21,801,206, forward strand.
CATGGTAGGGCAGAGTTTGAAGCCTCTACATCATGTAGAAGTACCTCCCTCTACGGCATGGAACGAGTTTGGGGCCTGTACATCGCAGAAAAATATACGGATATCCTTTGGGTTTACTTTCATATATACCAAGCTCAGGTACGATGATAGAATGTGGGCATCCAACTAAAAACTAATTAACAATGAGTGGATTGCCCCTTCCAACTTATATTGATGATTTAGGGGTGTGGTATGTGGGACTATTATCGTCAACACATAGTTCATACTTGGTACGATGAAGGTGAAAACTCCTACTAAAAATTATACAAAAAGATAGTGAATATATATATATATATATATATATTTCATGGTTTATCTTTAAATTTTAAAATGTGACTAAGTATAATCTACAAAATTTAAATCAATTACTTAACCAAAATACGACTATCTCGGTTTTTAATTAATTAATTAGTTCATAATTATTATTATTATGACAGACAGGAAAATTTCGTCAAAGGCACACTGCGCCGGACAAAAACTGTCAAATGCGTCACTCGTAATTCACTGATGAGGCCTTAAAACTTCGCTCTCACCAACAAAATGCACGTCCAGTTGTTATTGCAAGCATGCTTCGCAAGCAAGACGCCATAGACATAGCTTCCACGCTGTTCCAACTCTCCATTGTTCTGTGAAGAGTGCAATGCTATAAAGGCTAATGATGATGTATTCTTGCATGCATCACTGGCTTCCGAGTCCTGTCAAGGAATGAGGCATTCCTTGGACTCTCGCATAGGCCATTGCAAGCCTATCTCCAGTATCCTTACTTCATTTCACCATGGAGCTGAAAGCATGCATTGATCTTGCTCGTTCCAAGTGTGCACCAGTCAGGCTCATGCCGTACTTGTATTGTATCATCCTTGTGATGCAAGTGGCTTATGCAAACTCCCCTAACTTGTATACTGGTTAGATTCTTTTCCTTCCCATGCCCAATTCACAATCGGTGCATGCCTACGTCGAATGGTTCGATAGGAAGTATGAGCATCCAAGGAATGAAATACAACTTACCTTTATGAGTTATCATAATTTCTCAATCACCTTACAATTAGATGATATGAGCGATTATGTGTTGGAGCACTGATGTTGCAAATCATTGCGGCGGCCTACATACCCTTATTTGTACCTTGAAGGGATCAAGCACTGGCCGTCATTCATCATCGTCGGGACAAGCAACTAAATCCAACTCGTGTTGCAAGGCTAAGGACAAGCAATCTTATCTAGTCCGTACAGGCCAAAGGGTACTTTTTTTGCAAATGGCGCACAAAGTATGCATCATTGGGCCACTTAGTTCACATGTATGCGTTCTCTAGTTCGGGCCATGCGAAATATCACATCGTTCACCTTTCCTTTGTTTTGCACCATTTTGATGCACTCTCGGTTTAACAACGATAATGCTAACGCATCATGAAGCTCTCTCGAGTAAGAAACTGGCATAAGGATGCTTTCGCATCATTTATGCTCTTCTGGTTAAGCTTTCAAGCTTATTGGTGCATTCCCCCCTTAATGCACTTCCAACTAACACCCTTTCATGTATTATTCCAAATTAAATTGGGGAGAACTTTCCCACTCACCAAGTACCACCTGTTTCGCGACAACGAGTTTCATAACTATATATGGTGGTGCATAACCAGTTCTGACCCGATGACCAACTTGAGTATTACATTATTGTGGTGCAATATTTTACTTGGTTCTCCTCTCACTGGCATGATGCATCATGGTGGTGCAATATCCGGTCTGGTTCAACACTCCCTACATGCGCAACACAAGCTTAAGATGAAGCTTCATCTCATTCAATAAACATCTTTGCGCGTGCGTCATGCGAAAAGTGAGGTTGTTACAATAACCCTTAAAAAAATAAAAATAAAAATCATAAGCTGAATCATACTGTTTGAGTTCTTAAAAATGATCATAATTTCTTTTATGTATTTTAAAACTCCCTCCATTACTCAAAAAATAATAGTAACACTTTTACAGAAACATAATTAGTATTATTCTATTAAGAGGGAGGATCAATTGACAGGCCCCTTTATTACAAGATCTAACAATGTATCACGTTCGTCCAAATCCAATGTGTGAACGGTAGAGATCGTATAAAATAAATCAATTTGTCGATGGGTTGTTCATGACCCAATTAAATTTCTCTTTCTTCATTTTCTCTTCTATGTTTCGTTTGATTTTCTTTTTCTATGTTACTGTGTCGTTTCGTCTATTCTGTCTCCACAATCCTCCATAAAGGCTTTAATTTAATTAAAATACCAAAACTAATAGAAATCCAAAATTTAGCAAAATCTTGGAATATAAGAGACTTACCAAAATACGTCTTGTATCAATTAGGTTAGGGATTGATGGAGACTAAATGTAAAAAACCATATCTCTCTCCCTCTTTTTTTTTTCAATTTTTTTTATTAAGATCTGATTAAGTTACCGAGTATAATTTGATCCCTAATTATGATGGGATTTTCTAAATTTAAAATGTTTCTTTTGTTTAGTTTCTAATTTTTTTCATGTTTAATTTTGTTTAGGTGCTCTTGATTAATTATATATTGGGTAATACATTTTTTTACGACTTGGAATGGTTTCATCGGAATTCTACATTAACAAAAGTACCCATACGAGCGAGATAAAAGAACAAAAAGAAGAAGAGGAGATGATAGACATGCTGACGGGAAAATCCCGAGTTATGTCTGAAACTCTCACTGAATTGCTGAACCTGCAACCCACATGAGCTAACAGGGGCGACTTTTGTGTGTGGCGGGTCCCACCACTCGTAAGAGTCAGGACATAACTCGGGAAAATCTTGTTGGTTCCTTTATCATTTCCGAACAAGAAGAATTTCATGATTTTATCATTTCCGAACAAGAAGAGTTTCATGATTTTATTTCGGGGAGGTTTGCGTTTTGCATGTTTGTGCACTTTAAACTCCATGCATAAGCCAACTAGTGGTGGAAGTGGGAATATGAAACTTGGGAGTCACAAATAAGGATTTATAATCCTCAGGGCTACATAGCCTACATTGTATGGGTTATATAAGATCCTGTGATTTATAATCCTTAGGGCCACTCCATCAATTGGTTTTGAGTTCGGATGCCCATATTCAATCATGGTATCAGAGCCAGGCCACACTCAACATTACATGTGTCCGTTCATGTGTCAGTGGTTTCCGTACCACTATGTCTGTGGCTCCGTGCCATACCCTCTATGTAGCCCTAGTCGTTGAGGGGTGTCAAATAGTGCCACGTAGCCTGGGGCAACCTAGGTTGTGTGGTTAATAATCCTCGGGCAATCCTATCCTTGTGATCATGTTTTCGAGGTTAGTTAGGCTCATGTCTTTCTAATATGGTATCAAAACAGACTATATTTGTGTTGAGTCGTGTCACCCGATTTATTGTTCCCGTGTTAGACCCAACGAGGCTACACGTGAGGGGGAGTGTTGATATTATTAGTCTGTGTAGTCTCACATTGTCTGATTATTTAAGATCCTGCAATTTATAATCTTTAGGGCCACTCCACTCACTACCAATTGGTTTAAAGTTGGATACCTATATTCTAACATTGTTGCCATATATGTTTTCTCTTCATATATGTTTTCTCTCTCCATATAACAGATAATTATTTTGTTAGATGTGGAAAGAATTTACAAGAAAAACAAACAAACAAAAAAAATAAAAAAAATTAATCTACCAGTAATGATAAAAAGAAAAATAAAGGAAAAAAAAAATCAAAAATAGTTCGGCTATACATGTTAATACCCCGCTCCCACACCGAGAACGAGAAGTTAACATGAAAAGTTATTTCAGATAAAAAAAAAACTTTCATATGAGCAATCCTTCTTTTCAATGGAGAATTAGATTAATAAACAAGTTATCGATGTTATAAGGAAAGGTGGTGTGTATGTATGTGGGTCAAAGAGCGGTCGGGATTGTCCGGATTTATGGGCGGCAGAGATGATGCCTCGCCCCCCTAATTAACTCCTAACCCTGACTCCGTCCACTTTAGCCAGCTACCTATATGTAGATCTAACGATTATTACGACTCTAGGATTACTTGCTCGAGTTAAGGTTATCACACGCGCGAAGTACTACTTTTCATTTCTTAGATCTTCTTCTTCCTTAAAACCACTCAACCGTAAGAAATTATAATACATTGATTCAATAAGATAGAAATTTGAATTATGAGTTTTGTTAACTCGATGATTTGTATCAGGATTTGATTGATCCGCAAAGCCTATGGTTCCGCTGCATTCTACTCGAGACTTTTGCTGAAGTCTCATTCTTTTGCGACAAATACTAAGAAAAAATAGCAGTACAATTGAAAATAACAATTATCAGGAGAACAAGTTTTAATTTTATTCTCTGACCAAATAAGTTTTTATTTATTATTTATGTTAGATACTATACTTTGACCATGAACGGAATTGAGCGTCGTGAGAAAAATCTTCCTAAAGACAGGCTTTAGTTAATGCTCTTCTTTTGTTTGATGTTTTTAGTACATAGATATTAACCAATATGTCAAAAACCAAGCTAAAGAAGAAGGCTGACATGCTCCAAGCGCTTTTAAAATTGACGAAGAAATCAATCTGTTTCAAGTATTTTTTTATTTTTTAAAATTCTTTCTCTTTCCTTAAAAGAAGATCGAGTTTTGCGTTCCTATAATTTTAGTTTGTGGTCATTGATGTTAATGTTTGTTTGTAGGGGTGAAATATGTTGTAGTTCCGTATCAATCTTTGTTATTCACCTGGTTATACAAAGAGTGATTCATATAATCCAATGATATTGGTTTTTGGTCATGAGGTTCTGCATGTCGAAAAATTAGAGTTATGCTGGATTTGGCTGGGATAATAAGGAAGGTGGCATCTACATACTCACTGTCGCTGTAAGTATAGTAAGGTTTGAATCGTTTGGTTTCATCTCCAAAATTGATCATTCATTGGCAAAGGTTTACAATATTTCAGAATTTGTAAACATCATTCGTATACACTCACTACTCAGACATTAAAATCATTAATGGTTCAAATAGGATGTGGTGAGATCTGTTGGAGAAAATGAGTCCTTTTAATATGTTTTAGTTTTTCGTCTTGGTTAGAATTGATCTAATGACCTAAACGTCTAAGGATGCTTACTCATTTTTCTATGAGGGAATGAAATACGAATATGGGTAGTCATGGGACACTTTCCATGCCTATTGAATGTATACACATGCATGAGTAAACCAAGATTAAAATTAAAACAAGCTTTAATTTCTATACGAAAACTTTTTAATTTCTAAAGGGATGTTTAAACAAGCTTTTAATTCATGAACAGAATACTTAAAACAAGATTTTGATTCATTAAACTATTTTATTAAAATTAAGAAAAACTTTTAATTTCTTAAATGGTTTATGAGGGAAGTTATGAAAATTTTATTTATGTCAAATTCATTTTCACTGCCTATAAAAAGAAATGGATTTCTTCATTTCAAAGTATGTCCAGAAGAAGCTACTATCCTTTTTCTTTTGTCTTAATCCCTCTGTGTGGTTTTTACATTCCTAAGCTTTGCTGTTGAGTTCATAAGTGGGAAAGTGCTATAGTGCTTATAGTACTTGCAACGGGAAGTTTTATCCTGGATACGACTTCACCACAGGGTATTAGCACCACTCATTTTTGAGGCGTACCGGTGAACTATCGTGTTAAGGACAGCTTGATGATCAAGTGACTCTGTCCTCGGTGTGCTGTTAAATATTTGAGTGTTTTATTTCATTTTCAGAAATTTAATTTTAACATCATTTTTTCAGTATTTCATTGTTGCAGTTCCAACAATCTTAACACGATATTATTTTTGTAACAATGGGAACAAATGATGTTGAAAGACCACAAAAGTTCAACGGAAAGGATTTTAAGAGATGGCAATCCAAGATGTTGTTTTTCTTGAGTTATCATGAGTTAGATCATTATGTTGTGACTCCTTTTGATGCCGCCATGAATGAAGATGGAAATGAAGCTGAACTTGATGACTGGAACAGAAAAAATTATATGGCTAAAAATCATATTGTGAACTGTTTAGATGATGCAAAGTATAATTTTTATAATGTTAAGGAAAACTTCAGTGCTTTTGATTTGTGAACTGCATTAGAAGCGAAGTACCAAGCTGAGACTACAGGAAGCAGGAAATTTCTAGTTGCTAAGTTCATGGATTATAAGATGTCGAATGATAAGTCTGTTGTTGATCAATTTCTTGAGCTTCAGCAAATCATTAATGAAATTCTTGCTGAAGGTATAGTTATTGATTAAACGTTTCAAGTGTCTGTTGTGATTGAAAAATTACCGTCTTCTTGGTCAGAGTACAAACGAAGATTGAGGCATGAAACTGGTGAGGTCAGAATGGTTGATTTGGGTAAGAAAATTCAAGTAGAAGAATTGTTATGCACCAAGGAAAAAAATGTGTCTTCTGCAAGGGACATGTCAAACAAGGCACATGTATCTGAACACAAATCATCCAATGCTGAAAAAGGTGAGAAGAACAAACACAACTCTAAGCATGGTCCCCAAAAGAAAGGTATGTTTCAGAAACCTAAACCTGACATTAATAAAATTAAGGGTCCCTATTATGCTTGTGGAATTACTGGCCATATGGCATTTCACCGTAGAAACCGTGGGGACCTTAATAAAAAGAAAAATAATGCTAATTTGGTTGAAAACAACAAGGTCGAGTTTTCTCGTACAGTGTCTGAAGTAAATTTGGTAACCAATGTGAGAAACTGGTGGGTAGACTCTGGAGCTATCAAACATGTTTGTCGAAGCATGGACATGTTCTCCTCCTATCAGAAGGTAGGGGATGGCGAGAAACTCTATATGGGTAACTCATCTGCAACAGATGTTGTAGGAAAAGGAAAAGTTGGGCTAAATCTCACTTATGGGAAAACTCTCACATTAAATGAAGTTCGTCATGTTCCAGACATCTGCAAAAATATTGTTTCTTGTGGTGTTTTAGATGATAAAGGTTTCAAAATTGTCATAGAATCTGGCAAAGTTGTAGTCACTAAGGGTAAGGATTATGTAGGTCAGGGTTATAAGACTGAGGGTCTCTATAAGCTTAATGTAAACTCTTCTGTAATGAATAAGATTGATTCTTCCGCTTATTTTTGTGAGTCTTTAAATGTTTGGCATGGTAGACTTGGACATGTAAATTATAATTCAATGCATAAATTGGCTAATGTAGGCTGCATACCCAAATTTAGTTTGGAAAAGGAACACAAATGTGAAATATGCGTAGAATCAAAGTATGCTAGAAAACCTTTTAGCAAAAATGTTCATAGAAATTCTAAACCCTTAAAATTAATTTACTCAGACCTAGTTGACATGAAGTCGGTTCAAATTAGAGGTGGTAAGAAATGTTTGTTACTTTTATAGACGACTGTACGAGGTATTGTCATATATATATTTGCTTAGAGGTAAGGATGATACCTTAGAATCCTTTAAAATGTATAAACTAGAATTTGAAAACCAATTGAATGCTACCATTAAAACAGTTAGGTATGACCGTGGTGGTGAGTATAAAATTCCTATAGGAGATTTTTGTATAGAACATGGCATAATACACGAGGTTACCCCTCCTTATTCACCTCAGTCTAATGGTGTAGCTGAACGTAAGAACCGTACCCTTAAGGAGATGATGAATGCCATGTTGATTAGTTCAGGATTACCTTCGAACTTATGTGTGTGTGTGTGTG
>JAJJMB010007708.1:21809046-21874629 GCA_023531105.1 Papaver atlanticum
GGGGGGGGGGGGAGCTTTCCTCTCAGCTCGCTATATCCTGAATAGAGTACCCTTTAAAGGATAAGATAAAACTCCATATGAATTGTGAAAAGGTAGACAACATTATTTTGCATACTTCAAAGTGTGGGGGTGTTTGGCTAAGGTTTCCATACCTCTTCAGAAGAGAACCAAGATAGGACCCAAAACTGTTGACTGTGTCTTCATAGGGTATCCTGAGCGTACTACTGCATATAGATTTATGGTTGTGAGTTCTGAAATTGGTGTGAATACTATTATGGAGTCTAGGGATGCTGTGTTTTTTGAAAATGTTTTTCCATTGAAATCTGACTCTCGTAAGAGAGGTGTTGATCCCCTAGATGTCCCTTCAACCAGACAGACTTTACCTTTAGAGAAAAATGAAATAGAGATTGGGCCTATGAGAAGTAAAAGGGCTAGAACCAAAACCTCCTATGGATCTGACTTCGTAACGTTCCTAGCTGAGACTGATCCTCAAACTTATAGAGAAGACATGACTTCTTCTGAAGCTCCATGGTGGAAAGAGTCTACTATTAGTGAAATGGATTCCATCAAACAGAATGGTACATGGGAGATTGTAAATTTACCTCCAGGGTGTAAATCCATAGGATGTAAATGGGTCTTCAAGAGGAAACGTAACATAGATGGAACTGTTGAAAAATACAAGGCTAGGTTAGTAGCTAAAGGCTATAAACAAAAATAAGGTGTAGATTTCTTTGATACTCACTCACCTATTATGAGAATTACTTCCATTAGGATGTTAATTGCTATAGCTGCGGTTCATAACCTAGAGATACATCAAATGGATGTAAAGACAACTTTTCTAAATGGTGAATTAGATGAAGAAATTTACATGGAACAACCTGAGGGCTTTGTAGTGAAAGGTTGTGAAAAGAAAGTTTGTAAATTAAAAAAATCTTTGTATGGATTGAAACAAGCACCCAAACAATGGCATGAAAAATTTGATCATGTAATGTTTTCTAGTGGTTTTAAAATGAAGGAATCTGACAAGTGTGTCTACACTAAACTTGCGAATGATGCATGTGTGATCGTATGCTTGTATGTTGATGATATGCTTATACTTGGTACAAACATGAATGTAATTAACTCCACTAAGAGCATGCTAAATGAGAACTTTGACATGAAAGACTTAGGTCCCGCAGATGTAATCTTAGGGATGAAAATTAGAAGAAATTCTAAGGGTTATAGTCTTAGTCAATCTCATTATGTTGAATCTGTACTTAGAAAATTCAATCATTTTGATTATAAACCTGCTTATACTTCGTATGATCCTTGTTGTAGACTCAAAAAGAATAAGGGTAATGGAGTTTCACAACTTGAAGACTCGCGAGTTATAGGAAGTATGATGTATTTGATGAACTGTACTAAGACAGACATTGCTTATGGTGTGAGTAGGTTAAGTAGGTATACTTGTAATCCAGGGCAGGAACATTGGAATGCACTTTTTAGAGTGTTGAGGTATTTGAAATACACTTTGACCTTTTGTTTGAATTATGAAAGGTACCCTGCCATCCTTGAAGGATTTTGTGATGCAAACTGGATATCAGACTCAGAGGAGGCTAAGTCTACGAGTGGATATGTTTTCACTCTAGTAGGTGGGGCTGTTTCTTGGAAGAGTTCCAAACAGACTTGCATAGTTCGATCCACTATGGAATCCGAGTTTATTGCATTAGATAAAGCAGGAGAGGAAGTCGCTTGGCTAAGATGCTTTTTAGAAGACATTCCTCTCTGGTATAGGCATGTGCCGGTTATATCTATACATTGTGATAATCAAGTTGTTATAGCTAAAGCTAAAAACAATTACTATAATAAGAAGTCTATACATATTCGTAGAAGACACGATACCTTGAAAAAACTAATCTCAAAAGGCGTTATTTCCATTGAATGGGTAAAGTCCAAGGAGAATATCGTGGACCCTTTGACGGAAGGTTTGTCCAAGGAGATAGTTAGTAATGCATCGAGGGGGATGGGGCTTAGGCTAATTAAATAAACTTGCCATGAAGGATACTCAACCTTGCTGACTGGAGATCCCAAGATCAAGGTTTTGAATGAGAAAACTAATTTGTGGTGGGTCAAGGTAAACACTATCAGAGAATTGCATTCTCTGTCCCTTCCCTATGGTGTAGATGTGATAGTGTGACTGCATGTGAAGGATGACTTTTAACTAAGTCTTAATGAGTTCTATAGTTTCAATTTAAGATTGAAGTGGGGTGTAAAAGTAAACACTCCTGATGGAACTCACCTATCTGAATGAGAAAGTGGGCCGCTTCCTATGAGAATGGAGTTGATTCTCTAAAGCATTCTGAGAAACGGGATATGTTCAGGGACAAAATGGACATAACGGCACGAACTTGACAGCACCTAGAGAGATATCACACGTGGTTATTATCGCGGATTACACCAAACGATGGCAGTTCAAGACATCGCGTTCACTGTCCATCAAGTAGTTCCGACAATTTCTCACTAAGGAAAGGTTCAAGACCTCATGGACACCTCTTGCGTATAGTGGTATTTCTCGCTTTCCGATTTCTAATTATTTTCGGTATTTCATTCATGTGGGGATTGTTGGAGAAAATGAGTCCTTTTAATGTTTTAGTTTTTGGTCTTGGTCTTGGTCTTGGTTAGAATTGATCTAATGACCTAAAGTTCTAAGGATGCTTACTTATTTTTCTATGAGTGAATGAAATGCGAATATGGGTAGTCATGGGACACTTGCCATGCCTATTGCATGTATACACATGCATGAGTAAACCAAGATTAAAATTAAAACAAGCTTTAATTTCTAAGCGGAAACTTTTTAATTCATGAACATAATACTTAAAACAAGATTTTGATTCATTAAACTATTTTATTAAAATTAAGAAAAACTTTTAATTTCTTAAATGGTTTATGAGGGAAGTTATGAAAAAATTATTTATGTCAAATTCATTTTCACTGCCTATAAAAAGAAATGGATTTCTTCATTTCAAAGTATGTCCAGAAGAAGCTACTATCCTTTTTCTTTCGTCTTTCTCGCTCTGTGTGGTTTTTACATTCCTAAGCTTTGTTGTTGCGTTCGTAAGTGGGCAAGTGCTGTAGTGCTTATAGTACTTGCAACGGGCAGTTTTATCCTGGATACGACTTCACCACAGGGTATTAGCACCACTCACTTTTGAGGCGTACCGGTGAACTATCGTGTTAAGGACAACTTGATGATCAAGTGACTCTGTCCTCGGTGTGCTGTTAAATATTTGAGTGTTTTATTTCATTTTCAGAAATTTAATTTTAACATCATTTTTCGGTATTTCATTGTTGCAGTTCCAACAGGATCTATGAGCATTGGAGCATTTGAGAAGAAGCCATTTACTTAAGTTAATGAACTCGCTTAACATTATGGGGGGACATAACACTAGAATTAGTAGTAGCATTTTTGGAGAATGGTATATATATTGTATAGAAATGCTAAATATTTTGCAACAATATAGTGCATTGGAAATAAAAAAAATTATGGATTTGTGATTTAAAGGAAAAAAATATTATAGGTGTAATACTCTAAGGAGTAAGGATCCACTCATCAGTCATCTCAAGCACTCCACATAATGAAACCTCACCAGCACCATGAGAAAAGTGCATTTCAATACCATTAAGATTTACACCTACTACATATATAGGTAAAAATATTGCCTTAGCAAAGATTTTTGATGTCACAAATTCTTCCATTTTCTCTAAAGAGAATTTTCCTAGCAGCTGCAATTGCTACTGTTTCACATTCAGGTATCCCCTCTTCGATCAATACATAGCCATTACAAAGATGAACTTTAAATCTATTCTTTGAAAAACCATATCAAGTGCGATTTAAGTGGTATAAATTCTTAGCGCAACACTTGATTTTGTAAGTTGACTGTAGTATGCCTCCCGCACTCTGTTCAGTATCATTCCCAGAATGCAGCCTGGCGTTGGTGAGTCTAATGGTCTGGAGTCAAATACTAAAAAAAAAATAAAGGAATGAATGTGACTTATTTTATTTTCCATGGGGATAATGAAGAGTAAGGGGGGGAAAATGTAAAAACGAGTCTCCTTACAGAAAGATTTCACTTATTACCAAATAAAATTCACCGCTGCTTCGATCATTTTTATGGACTCAAGGTTGCCCTTAAGAGAAGAGATAAACTATTCTCAACTTAGAGTTACGGGTGGTGCAATGGAGGTGGCAGCCAAAATACATCTCTAGCTAGAAATACATTTTGCATCTCAGAAATCTGGCTCCTGAACTACAACCGAATGGAGGAAATGATTGAAGTAGGATTTTTGTGTCGTCATGCATACTTGCGCTTACATAATTATGTTTGGTGTTTATGTACTGCAAGTTAGGTTGAAAACCTGAAATGAAGCGATGGAATTCAGATGCAAAGCAGTTTACCACACCTCATTATCAACTTCATAAACAATTTTATAATTTTTTATTTTTGAGTGCTTAAATGATCACGGGATAATGTCCAGTTCTGTTCACGTTATATTTAGTATATTACGGGAGGTAATAACAAGAAAAGGAGTGAAATGCTTCACAAGGAGACAAGCGATGCATCTCCTAAGTAATCTTGGCAACTTTACTTTGTACTTTAATTTCCAGTATCTACTGACGTACGTCAAAGATTACTGTATTTGGTAGGTATACACAAGAATTAAAAGCTAGCCTATGTCATTGACGAGTTTTTTTTTTTTTTTTTTGAAAAATCTCGTAAATTTCATTCATGATAAAATAGAGATTACATGGATTCCAAGTACATCAAGATCAAATATCAAATTACAATTTAAAGGTACTAACAAAGAGTAATTTGTGAAGAGAAGTAACAAACTACCAACAAGAGTACCAAACAATCCTAAGATTGAGAGAATGGTTTTGGGATTATAATCCAACCATTTTGAAGGGGTTTTTTCTTCTTGAAGAATAGATCTTCTCATAAAAATATGAGAGTAATATGCCCAAAGTCTTGAATCTTGATTTCCACACTTGAATTTCCATCTAAAATCTCCATTGAGATCACAAAGAAAGTCCATGAGAGAGCATAAAGAATCTCCATAAAGGAGAAGATACAAACAAAGAGGGCAACCCCGCGCGCAAGCTCCAAAAAACACCATAAGAATCTCCTAAAACAATGGAGATTGAAACAAAAACTTAAATAAATTTATCCTAGACTACTACCTATCTATGAAAACTAGAAAAAGTAAAGAAACCTGCTCAGATCTAGCCCAAAATGGACTAGATCTGAGCAGCAAGCTTTAATGGAGGAGAAAAGTTTTTTTTTGGTTTTGAGAAGAAACTAGAGAGAAGGGTCATTTACGAGTTCTCGGTGTCTTAGTTACGGTAGATACAACTAATAATTTATGTGGTTGTCTGTATTGTTTCAATCTGAGATGGTTCCAAAGCTAAGCGTTGTTAGGCCTATTCTTATGCACATGCCAAACACTGATATTTGGCATATATATGCACCCATTATGGGTATGCCAAACTGCCAAACTCATATGCCTATATGCCAGGAATAACATATAGGCATACACGACAGAGTTTCCAGCGAGCAATAGAGTGTCCATCGCTCGATGGTCAAGCCAGCGCTCGCTGGTCATTCCAGCGCTATCATTAGTCAAGCTGTCGCTCGCTGGTCTGATCATCGCTTATCAGATCTTCATCCAACGACTACTATTTTCCCCCTCTATAAATACCTAATTTCAATCTCATTTCAACTCACACCAGAATTTCTAAATCTCTCTAGAATTTCTCAATCTTCTTCTTCAAATCTAAAACAATCACACCTTCTCTACAATTCTTTATTTCTTGTAATACGGATTCACAATCTCAAAGTCAAAACAAAGGAAAAGTTTAAAAAAATCGAGTCTGTGGTGCAAAATAAAACATGATAGAGGATGATTGCATTTGTCGTAATTATGTTTATTTTACCCAAGATTGTATCGATGGTGCACAACAACTTGGTAACACCATGTAGGATAATATATTTTGTAAATATGAAGAACAAACCATGAACATTAATTATCGTGATGCAAAAGGATTGGCAGAACACTTCATTGTAATCAACAGAGAAGTAGCCGCTTATGTTGCATTGGTAATGCAAGCCAAGAGAGCAGGCAAGGAGAGTGGTCAGGTGGAAGTTGATTTTGAAAGACAGGTTCATATGGATTGGCAGCAAAAACATGGTAAACAGTTCGCTTTCGAAAGTTGTTATCATATTTTGAAGGTGTTGAACAAATATAATCCATATTTCTTATTAACTAATCAACAAGTACCTGAAAGGTCACCATATAATTCTTCTCCTTCAACACCAAATTCTTCACCATTTTCACCAGGTCCATCAAATTCTTCACCAGATACTGCAAGAAACCCAAAAGGTAACTTAGTTTTTAATAATTATGATGATGGTAAGAGAAAACTGTCAGGGAGGAACAATGCAAGACTAGCTAGAAAATTAGCTCAAGAGGGAGGGAGTTCCGGTGGATTTAACATGGCGGAGTTTATGGAACATCAAAAGACCATCGAAAAGCAAAGAGCAGTTGATAGGAAATTTCAAAACAGGGAGAGTAAAAAAAGTCGTCTTTCTCAAGAAAAATTTGGGTTTGACTATGATAAGCATAACATTCTTCAAGCTAACACTTCAATTATGAGCGCCCAGCAAAAACATGTGTGGCAAATTAAATTTGACAGAATTCAAGCACAGATTGAACAACAAGCTGGATTTACTAACAACAATGGTGATGATGGAACTGATGATGAGTTTGATGTAGTAGTTCCTCTAGATGATTGATGTATTAACATTCTTCAAATTTGAAGTATTGCATTTTAATTTGATATGTATTGCATTTTAATTTGATATGTTGTTGCATTTTAATTTAATATTAGTTTGAAATGAAAAGTTGATTAATTTGAAAATATTGTTGCTCATTAACTTAAATTAAAATACATAACTTAAATTAAAATAAAAAAACTAAAATTAAAATACATAACTAAAATTAAAATTAAAAACTAAAATTAAAATACATAACTCATTGTCTTCCATGCTCTGCCCAAAGATTCAATCTCAGATCTTCTCTTAAACTGTCAAACAAATTTCGGTTATGAATGTAATTAGTCATTTGAGCATTATTCCTTGCAGGGACACCTCTTTCTGGTTGAATCTCCGTCCTCAAATCTTCATCTTCATAGTTAGTCCACTCCGGATCACGACGGGTTTCCTGAATTACCATGTTATGAAGAATTATGCAAGTGAGCATAGTTTTGTGCATTTCACGAAGACTCAACCCACGATATGGGCCACAAATGATAGGGAACTTCCTATTTAAAATTCCAAAAGCGCGTTCCACATCCTTCCTCGCTGCCATTTGGGCATCGTTAAAATGCCGGTATGAACGGCCCAATGCACCGGCAGGAGGCTGACGGTATCATTGAACCAAAGTGGACCATTTTGGGTAGATACCATCCGCAAGATAATAGCCATGAGTGTACTGGTGGCCGCTGATCATGAAACGGACTTGGGGACAAATTTCATGCTTCAAATCTTCAAACAGAGGCGACTTGTGCAAAACATTGATATCATTTTGTGAACCCGGAAGACCAAAAAAGCGTGCCATATCCAACAATCATAAGAAGCGGCAGCTTCAAGGATAACGGTTGGTTTTGGATAATGACCCTTATTTTGACCGGCCCAATAAACAAGGCAACCTTGCCATACCCAATGCATACAATCGAGACTACCTAGCATTCCCGGGAATCCCCTTTCCTCATTCTCCCTCAATATTTCTCTAACATCTTCCTCGGTTGGTTTTCGTAAATATGTTGGACCAAAATGATTAATCATTACTTCACAAAACAATGAAAGGTAAGTGAATGAAGTTGTTTTACCCATACGAAGGTACTCATCATTCGCATCCGCTGGAGTGCCATAACCTAGAATCCTTAAAGCCGAAGTAACTTTTTGTTCAGTACTATGACCTCTAATATTGAGTGTATCAAACTGATAATTAAATTGAGGTTCTACTCGATAAAGCTCTTCAATAATCTTTATCACCAGATGACGAGGCATACGGAATCGACCTTGAAAATTATGATCAGAGTACACACAATTGGGAAGAATATAATCGTGCATCAGTTTCTGATGGTAAAATTCCCTCCCTCGATACGTATACCTTCTTGAGAATACTTCTTGTGGCTCTGGAACTCTAGGTATTTGGCCCGTATGTACTAGCATCAAAATGTCGATGAGTTTATTATCTTCAGCTTCCTCATCGTCAAGTTCTTGCAACCTCCTTCGATGCATTTCTTGTTGTAATCTAAACCGATTCATAATAACATTCTTCTCTTCATTGGATCTCGCCATTGATGATTATGAAATTTAAAATGAGAATAGAGATAGAGAAATTGGTGAAATATAGGTTGAAGTAGGTGTGAGTAACTTGGAGAAATACGAGGGCGTATATATATGAACCAGTAGGGGGAAATAGCCGTTGCAAAATATCCAGTGGGCGATAATATTAATATCGCCAGCGATACTATTTAAATCGCTCGATTTAATGTATAACGCCAGCGATAATCACAATATCGCCAGCCTTATTCATAATATCGCTCGCTAGAAATTATATCGCTCCGTAGTTTTCCCATAGTGTCGCAATTAGTTTGCCATGCCACCTGGTATGCCAAATAG
The DNA here is from genome assembly GCA_023531105.1 of Papaver atlanticum. Classification (NCBI taxonomy): domain Eukaryota; kingdom Viridiplantae; phylum Streptophyta; class Magnoliopsida; order Ranunculales; family Papaveraceae; genus Papaver; species Papaver atlanticum. Next base: position 21,817,770 of record JAJJMB010007708.1, read on the forward strand.
CTTTTTTTTTTCATGTGTATAGGAATAGGCCTTAGCTGGGTTGCATTATAAGTAGTGAAGAACCCCAGAGACGATTATTACGCAGGAGGCAATATAGCTGATTGAGACATTTCTTCAATTCCTCCTTTCTTCTATACACATTTCTTTTCTATATTTAACCTCAGTGGTTCAATCTAAACATGACGAGATGATTCTCTCTCTATTTGCCTCAAGCATTTCTTGAAGTACCCCTGAAACGCCTCCGATGAATATATTTTTTAATAATAATAGAGAAATCGAATGAAAAAAATGACTAAATAGAGAAATTGAATGAAAAAATAACTAACAATTCTTATCCTTAAAACCATGTTCCCAAAACCGTGCAGCTCACAAATATGAAAAGTAAGTGGAAAGGTTGAGCCCCGGGTGATACCTAGCTAATAATTAAAAACAATTAATGCCAGTACCAAAAACCTTGGCGATCTCGGTAATTCTTGGCATAAATATCTCTCCTACAAAAGATACCGCGATACGTGAACTTCAATACGTTGAAAAACAGCCGACTTTGTGACACACCGAATAAAAAAACTGGAGTGCCTGCTAACACACACCGGCATGTAAGCCCAAGATATTTCTCCCCGGAGAATAATAATAAGAGTTGCTCCAAAAGCAACTATCATGGTTGTTATGGAGATAAATAATGACAACAGGCCGAGCATTAACCTCCTGGGCAAAGACTCCAAGAAATCTTCTGGTGCATAACGCCCCGTTAATAGTGAGAAAAATATCACCATCGACGTGCACGCAGAAAAGAGAGAAATTGCGTCTGAAATTATGAAGACATTAAAAGCCACATACATTAAAAATATTGGGTGTCCAGTAATTTGATCGTTGCCACCGGGGACTGTAAATGCTGCTGCAAACATAATTGTGGCAATCAGAGTTGTGACAAGCATACATGCTTGTGACGTATCTTTCATCCAGGCTGCTCCTTTTTCCATCAACTTTTTATGTTCTTGTTAAAACAGTTCTCTAGGTTTTAAACGATCTTTGTTATTCATCTCTCTATACCTTGGGTGCACCACTCTCTCTACCTCCTGTACATTTATGACATCTAATCAAAAAGAGATGTACATAACTTTATAGATTAAGTAATTTACGTAAATAGAAACAAGATTGTTGATTCTAAGTTTCTAACTTTAGTAATATCATTCCAAAACTGTAAGCATCAATGAATTAACTATTAAGTGTGACGACGATAAACCCTTTTAGACCACTAGAGGAGTTTTTTGGCAGTCCAACTAGTATTTTTGTTCTTTATAATAGGTAGATAATGCTACCATGTTTAGGACCTCACTCTTTGTTTGTGACTAGTCTAGATGTTGTTCCACAACAACACTGCCTCAATAAGAATTGCATGTGTTATACTGACTCACTGTATTTAATTTACCTGGAACCACTGTAATTCCCTTTGCATCTGGAGAGCTGCACCAGGGACCCTATCAAGCTTCGTTGATGGTACCCAAAATCCAGCACAATGTAAGACGTTGTTATCAGATAAATCTAGAGAAGTAATAGTTTGGTACATTTGACCCATTTGGGATATGTACTGAAAGATGCGTTCTTGGCGAAAAATTATAGCATTTTGGATTAAACTTCTTCCAAGTTCATCTCTGGACTGGAGCAGAGAAGGATTGGAAGCAGCAAGTCTGTCAAATAGCTCAACAATCCCATGAGTGGTTGCTTTTTGAATAGTTTCATAGGCTCCTATTTTGTGGAGTTCACGGGGACTCAAGTCCGTCAGCAACAGACTAACCGTGTTGACTATTTGGAGGACTCGATAATGCTTAACCTTATCGTCAAGAGGTTTTTTCACCCCTGGAACTGTCATATAAACACACAATTGTTACAACTTACATGTACCTAACTAAAACGATCTTAAAGTGATATCCAAACGACCGTCAAAGCAACCACCATAAACTAAAAACCAACAACTTACTACCTACTTCTTTGTTTAACTGATCGAAACAAACAAAACTCAACAAACACGTATCTTACATTTTCCAGAAAACCAAAATTCCCCTAAACTGATTAAAATTCGGGTTAGACGATTAATGATGCATGTTGTCCTGTAACACTAGACATATATGTACGTATATACCTTCTTCTTCTTTTTTGTGATTTCCACGCAGTGTGTCATGTTAAGGTTAAAAGACTTTAGTTACCTATCGTTTTAAGAACTTTCAACAGCTGAGTTCCAGCTGCAATGAAACCAAAATGAAGGAGAAATTGACGAGGTTAAAGAGTTTTCCATTGTCAATTAATTAGATATGCCCATGATCAGATACTGATTTTCCGTATATACCCTAATATATGAGAGAGAGATTACTAACCTAGTCGATATAGTAAACTTTGATATCGATGTAAATATCCAAATTGGTTTCCACTTTCGAAGGCGGATGGTCTTCCAGCCAATACACTCAAAAGAGTCCCTCCACAATCATTTAAGCCATGTCTTATAAAACCAGATTCACCTAGTATTTCCAAAACAATATCTGTAGAGTTCGACCGATATGTATTTGAGTTAGTTATAGAAATAAACTGAATTAATTGATCAGATACAGTTAAGTGAATTATGTACGGTATTGCTAGGATTCAGTGTAGTTTTTACCATATAACTCAGCCCTCAACGCAGCTATAAGAAGAGTAGCAATACATTTATCATGCTTTAGGTACATTTTCTTTGGTGTGACGGAGTAAAGATAGTGTACGCCTGCATTAATGACAGATATAACAAGTGGGATATGGCCGTGTTGGTCTTGAATTGCTAACAAGTTAGGATTCTTTTTTACCAACATCTTGACAATTTCCAAGTTATTACCTACTGCTGCAACTGATAAGGCATTGCCTTGTCGTGTCTTTATTTCTAGTTGTTCGGCAGTCATCAATTCTAGTAGCTCTTTCACAAAGTCAACTCTACCTAACATAACGGCCACATGAAGAGCTGTAGATCCATCTTCTGTAATTTCAGCAACTACTGCTTCTGGGAATTCTTTGAAATATTCGCATGCACTTCCCCAATATCTACCATTTCGGTCGATATGCTTCTCCCCAAATCCATATCTTTGGACAGCGTGGAGTAGTCGAGAGTACTTTATGTATTTGCCTGTATGATGTGCACAAATTTATGAATAAAGAATGGTAAGAGAGAGATAGTGATTAAATCCTATAGATTTGGCTTGATATACCTTTCGCTTCTGTGGAAACAGCCTCTGCTAACTTCTCCCAAGCTTTCTTGGCATCACATGGGCCGTGAATGTAAGGTAACATTTCTTTTCCACATGACTCCATTATAATCTGTTCAGCATGACGGTTTTTCTCCTTGTAATCACGCGTTCGGAAGTTATCTATTCCAACCACCACATTCCAAAGATATATACTTGATAACAAATTTTCCACATAGAATTTCCAATTTTTGTAATTATTTCCAGTTAGATCGGCTTTCATAACTCCATTCAATTTTTCTTTTGCCTTTGCTGCTTCTGCTACCATTTTATCATGTCTCTCTGTTACGTATCCAACCAAAAGGTACAGCGTTACTTTTACATGATTCTTTTTCTAACTTTGGTGCGATAAGTGGTATACACATATCTATATGAACATCAATACGTAATTGCGAAGATAAAAAAACTCCCTGATATATGTGGAATTTATCTCGTTCGGTAAACCCGAGAATTAATATGCACACTCCTCCCCTCATGATTTCGTTCGGTACAAATTCATTCCTCAAATCATGAGTGAAGGAGTGTGCATCCGGTTGACGTCAGGGTGCATACATAACATGTGAAAACTTCATACAAATTCACTAGGATAACTAAAATAATTTCTAGAAAATTGATCTGACCTTTGTCCTCTGTAGGTGAAGATGCAGATTCTGCTAACCATTCCCAAGCTTCTTTAGCGTTCTCCGTGTAAAAAATGTGAGCTTTCATATGAGGTTGACATGACATCTTTATGGCTTCAAGAGCTTTCTTGTCTTTATTGCAATCAGTTACGGAAGATTTCCCCAGAAAACCCCACAGACCTTGCCTTTTCAAGTTCCTTCGCATATGCAACTTCCAAGTCCTGTAATTGCTTGAATTAAGAAGTTCGCCATCGATTACGATTTCAACTAACTCTGGTTGTGCTGCAACTGTCGCCCACATCTTAATTAGTATCGCTATAACCTGATCAATTCCATTCAAGAGAATCAGACAAAAGAAAATGTACGTATACATGGAAAAAACAATTAGTAAAAAAAATATTTGGATGGAATATAAATGCCAGGAAATTTAACATGAATTAGGTTCATCATTACAATGACAATTACCAATTTAAGCAAACAAGTACATAAAGAACTGAAGATGAACCGAATCTCCCGTGCTTTTGAAGATGTTTGATGATCTTTCTCTATATATACACATACGAGAAAATGTATTTCTATGCTATTGTCAGTGTCCTTATGAAAATGTCAAAAGTGTCAAAAGTGTCATCAGGGATAATCTACTCATACCTGACAAGGACTGATGACCAACATGTTTGACCAAGGTCCCGTCTATTTTACTTAATTTTTAGTATGGAAATAAGAAGCACAAAGGAAAAAACAAAAAGCACACGATGCAACAAAGACAGTCCCCGACCAGACCAGGCAAAAGGTCCACAATACAAGATGGAAGATTAGAAGGAGACCGGCGCCATGAGTTGATATTGCTCTGCAGAGAGAATTTTGCAAGCTTATAGGCAACCAACAGTTCTGGACAGACATAAGAAAACAACCAAAAAGACCAATTCTCAGAGTTTTTACGTACCACCAAGACTAGTATGGTGTTCAATTTTTGTGTGAGTCGGATTTTTTTTTATTTTCTGGTTGGTGCGTAAAGAATTTCTGATGGTAACAGGTATCAGTTTACCATATAAGACAAAGCATTTCCAGTGAACTGATATCCCTTTACAAGACAAAAATTCAGTTCCTTTCTTTCTTTACAGAACCGAGCCGAAGTAGAAGTAGATGTATGAAATGGTGTGTTGGTATAAGGTTTTAGCTTAATTCTTACAGAAGTAGAAGCCGAAGTAGAAGTAGATGTATGAAGTAAATAAACATTGCAATATTCATACCAACAAATGGCAGTGAAAAGGAAGGTTTTAGCATAATTCTTACCGATTTTGCAGGTTATTGTAAAGGAGCAAAGGGAATTCCAGTCTCCTTCACCAACAAAGGGGATCTAATTAGGGTTGGAGCAACAGCAGCTTTTCAATGGGCGTCAGATCTGGGACAAAAAATGGAGTTTGAAAGTGATGAAGAAGATATTATGCACCTCCTGATTGAAGAACATGCTGCTGTGATAGAAGGAAGATTCAGCAGCACTTCAAATCGAAATGAAAATGGATCTTTAATTAGGAATTATTTTGAAATCACAAAACTAAATATTATAAATCATGTAACTAATGGGGTAGCCAGAAACATTGCGAGATTGTGTGGTAGATCTCATGGACATCAAACCTGGTCTGGAAACAACTTAAGCTCTCTTCTATTTTGTTTGAGTAATTTTCAAGGGCGCCAATTTTCAATCTGAAAACAGTATTGCGTCTCACCCACAGTATCAATGTAAACGATGGGGTGGCTAATACCGGGGTGGTTTAATCTATCGGTTGTATTTCCTTTTTTCGGATTTAAAAAAAAAAAAAGCTGTTGGTATAATAAGGTTGGTTTTTTCTTTTTTTTAATTAGTCTAGTTTGGCTCTCGTGTTTTTTTAATCGGCAAGTTCGATCTTTCTTATGTGTCAAAACAATCTACACGGCGATTAGGTTATATTCTCGATTCGTCTCATTGGTTTTGTAGGACGTTCATTGCACATATGCAAACCAACAGCTGAATCCAAGACTACATACACCAAATAGCAGTGTCTTGATTCTTCCTGCAATCCAGTGGCTGAATTTTAAAGCACGCACACCACACCGAAACCTATTTGATTTATTGATTTTCCTTGCTATCTTTAAAGAGGTAGCTTGGTCAACATTATTCGCGTTTAGATACAGTGTAAAAGGCCAGATTATTAATATGTCTTTCTTTCACTATCGAAATAAAAGAAAATGAATAGGTATGACATACCTGACAAATAACAGAGCAGTCCTACGTTAGTATAGTAATCAAACTCCGTCCACAAGGAAGACCGTAGCTGATATGTCATTGGCAATATCAATACTGTGAAATCCTCTAGCAGCATTCTTGTGTTTCCCACTGCATATTGCATAGTGACTAACACTACCAGCCACTATGCAGTGCTGGGTCTCATAATTTGTTGTTGTGTAACTTGTGTTTGTCTTTTCTACTATCTCTATTACATGGAGTCCGTGAAACTGATTGCTAAGAAGACTACTTGTACGATCTCAAAAATCAATATCCAAGATCAACATAGTCGTATACAATGTATTCAGATCCGAGTTATGCCAAGTATGAACTCCAATAGCTAATTCTTGTTTGGTTAGGGCAGAATTCAAAACTATGTGATATGACTTTTTAATAATTTTCTCAAATTACACTTTCATTTTCCATATTGTGTTATTGCTTGTCTTCTACCGTATTTATGACTATGAATTATTTGGAGAGTATTTAAGTGACCAATTAGATAACTAGTTTTCAAAACTACTGCTAGATTTTTGAACCATAATCCGTAATTGTTATGGTAATTTAATCGATCACAAGTAGCACAACATCAACGTTGCAATGGGATTTTGTGGATTTTGTTGTGTATTTGATAACCCTAAGTTAATATGTCGAGCTTATGAACATGTGGTTAGGATAAATCCGACTCATAGAACATACCGGTTGGTTAAGTTACACTAAAAAGCTTACTCAAAGTGGCTTGATTGACTAGAAACGAGTAGAGAACTTATTCTACGAAGTGACATTGGAGTTTAATAAACTTGTTGAACTTATAACTTGTCTAGGATTGTTAGTAAACGTATTTTGAAGAACATTATGCTTGTGTGATTGGTTAGATTCATGTCCACTCATGGAGAAGGACCCCCTGATCATTCACATCCTCATTATTTGAATTAGTATTTATTTTCGTAGTTTTGCATTACTTTTATTTTCAGAAATTAATTGCCAACTTTGACTTAACTCTCCCTTAGGAACGAGATCCAACAAACTTGGAAATTAAAAGATACTGATAATATCCAAGTCTTCTATAACCCTATTAGGTATCCTGCATATAAATCAAACCTAAAACTCATAACACATTCAACGTGAAGTTTTACCCTCACAAACATCAGTGTGAAATTATGTCTTCTCAAAACAGCAATCAAATGGAAAATCTCAACACAAAGATGCAATCGACAATTATTGGAACCATTCCACCAAGACCAATAAGAAGAATTATTGCTTCTGCTCAAGTAGCCTTTGGAGATGCTGATGATTATGCTTATAGCTTTCTAGGAAAAATCATGTTTAAAAAACCTTTAGATCATGAAGATGTGAAGAAAGAAATCAATGCTCGTTGGAGAAGCTATAGGAGATATGAGATTATCACAAAGGGAACTAACCTTTTCCTTTTTAAATTCTAGCAAAAAGAATCTAATGATAGGGTTCATTCAAAAACTTGGGATATCATGGGTTATTTGTTGTCCCTGATTCAGTATGATCCTAACTTACCAATCAAGGATCACATATTTGAAAACCATACCTGGAGTGTTAAGTTGAGAGATCTAGGGAATATTATTCTGAATGAAAAGTTAATAATTGATATCTGTAAGGATATTGGAAAAAAAAAGTGGAACCAAAATAAAGGAAAAGACTACCAAGAGGTATTGTAACTAATATTGTATATGTTTAAGTCAAGCTCAAAGAATCTTTAAGAAGAGGAGGGTGGATTTATAAACCAAATGTCCAAAGACATTGGGTCATTTACCATTTTGAAATGCAACCTTACAAATTCTGCAAAGAGTGCTGGGTGGTTAACCATGTAGATACTGCTCGCTAGAGGCTTGCTCAATAACAAAAAGTTGAAGCTATGGTTGATGACGAATACGCATTGTGGATTCAAACTGAGGAAAGAAAAAAAAATTGGCTGTCTATATAACAAACACAGGCACCGATATGATGGAAGATGGGGTTGAAACAGATAGGTGTGCAATTAGTAACCCTACTCTAGATTCACCTTTACCTAAAACTCAAGATGAATCGTTTACTAAGCAAGAGTTAGTTAATATTGATATGCGGAAGAGCAAGAGAACCATAGAAGAAGCTCCCTCCAACAATCCCTTACTCTACAATCTAAACCCTATCAATACCCACAACAACCCAATATACCATACTGCAATCAACGGATCTGAGGTAGCAATTGATTATGGTGATATTCCTGTCGAAACTAGGATGGAGTACCAGCACAATCAAGATGAGGAAAACTATTCAAAATCAATTGATAGCTCGGAATCTGTATAACTATTCACCAGGTTTTTATTCGAAACCCTAATTTAATTTCTAACTTTAATTTTCCTCATAACTATTATTGCAGTTTGCTCATTAGTCAATTATGATTTTTAATTAATCACTTTGTGCATGATATTTTGATTTCATCTTCTATTAAATCCCAATTAAATTACCTCATTAATTTGATAATCGATAATACAAAAGTGTTGATTAGTACTACCACCCATTGCTCTGGTTACTGTTATTTGCTTGATAATTTTAGAACTGTTACTATTGTGCATATCCCTTACAACCAAAACTATATTTCTAGAGATAGTCATCTAAGTTAGAACAGTTTCCACATCAATTCTGGTCATTGTCTTTTACTCTCAGTCATGAGAATTCTGTCTTGGAATTGCCAGGGCTTCGGCAACCCTGACACCAGAAATAGACTGTGGAATCTTAATAGAGGTCAAAATCCTGATGTTATTTTCTATGTAAAACCAAAAATGACTCCAAACAAATGAGACAATACATAAAAAGATTCAACTATCATAATAATTGGATATATCCTTCCATGGGTCTCTCAGGTGGAATTGCTCTCATGTGGAAGAGTGGTTTCACTCTTTATATTGTCCAGTCTACTGATAAAATGGTCAATTCAATTATATCTTTTAATCCCAGTAAACTTGAGTTTCTAACTACTTTTCTCTATGGTTCTACATACCATGATGAGATAGTAGAACAATGGAATTACATTAACAGTATTGGAGCTAATGTTAATCTTTCATGGGTTCTAATTGGTGACCTGAATATAACAATGTTTGCCCATGAAAGATCATCCAATACTAGACCAACAACATCTGATTCCCTATTATCCAACAAGTCATTGATAGATCTGATCTTAATGACTTAGGTTATATAGGTTCTCAATTTACCTGGTCCAATAGACAGTCAGATATTGATAATGTTAAAGCTAGACTATATATGGCTCTGGTGAATGGTCATTGGATGTATTATTATAATTATTAAAAATTGTTTCATATTGATGCAATAGGCTGCGATCATTTACATATTCTCTTGGTCACTAATACTAATGATCACCAAGGGTAAAAGGCCTACAGATATTTCAAATATTGGTTAAAGGATCCAACTTGTCAACAAGTAATTAGAGATGATTAAAAAACTAATTTAAGAGGAACTCATGCTTTCAAAATGGTCGAATGTCATAGAAATGTTAAACATGAGTTTAAGCAATGTAATATCTCTCATTATGGAAACATTGATCATAAAGTCAAATCCTTAACTGATCAACTCAAGATTATGAATAACAATCCTTATTCTATTCAGAATGGTGATGCCATAAGAGAGATTGAACGTAACCTTAAGTTGGCTCAAAAAGATCAAGAATTTTTTTATGCTCAAAAATCAAGAATAGATTTCATTAAGAGCTATGATAGAAATACTTCCTATTACTATACCAATGTAAATTGAAGGAGGCATTTCAATCATATCATCTCTCTAAAGATTGCAAATGGTCAATGGTCTGGGGATAGAGACACTCTTGAAGACCTTTTAGTTTCTCACTTCAAGCATATTTCTACCACCACTAATCCTTTATTAGACGAAAAATTCTTGAATTGCATTGATAGTTGTATCACCAATGAGGACAATGAAGCTCTGTTGAGTCTCATTACTCTTGAAGAGATTAGGAACACAATCAAGCAAATGGCCCACGGAATGCTCCTGGTCCATATGGGTTCCCTCCAGGGTTTTACAAACAAAACCTGGCTCTGGTTGAGAAAGATGTTATGGAAACAGTCAAAAAATTATTTAACTTCAAACATCTTCATAAGGAAATGAATCATACATTCATTTTCTTAATTCCTAAGGTGAATAGCCCTTATAATCCTTGTGACTTTAGATCGATCTCTCTTTGCAATTCTAATTATAAAATCATCTTAAAAGTTTTAGTGAATATAATGAAACCATTGCTAGGAAAATTGATATCACCATACCAAGCTGCTTATGTTCCTTGTAGAAATATACAAAACAATGTGGTGATAGCCCATGAGCTGGTTCGTACTATGAAAAAGAAAAAGGATAGATGTGTTATCATGGGTATTAAACTTGATATGTATAAGGCCTTTGATAGAGTGGAATGGCCCTTCTTAATAGCTGTACTTAAGAGATTTGGCTTCTCTAATCACTGGTGTCAACTAATTTTCCAGTGCATAAGTACAACTAATATTTCAATTCTCTTGAATGGATCTCCTTGTCATTCTTTCAACCAGAGGGTTAAGACAAGGAGATCCATTTGATGTGTTTTGTAGTTGTAGTGGTAAAAAGATTCGTTGCTCGAACTTGTGAAGGATTTTTTCTAGACTTAAATTAAACTCAAAAAATTCAAATAAATTATATCAAAAATATAAAGAAATACCGAGACTCTGGATTCCACCATTGACCAATTAATTGATAAACTCTAATCAATATTCATGCAATATTTTTCTTTAAAGTGATTCTAATATTTGCCTCTAATAAATTTTTGAAGTAATAGTTGTAATCACAAAGCATGAAACATCAAAAGTTTTAAAACCTAGCATGTTCTATCAAAACAACTCACAACTACTCAATAAAAATCAATTTTTCTATATTCGTTCTATGCAAATAATCATATAAAAAATTGCAAAAATTAATTAAAATAGAATTATACCACTTTTCATGAAACAATGGCTTCCTCCGTCGCCTCGGCTAAGGGGTTTAGCTCCTCATATTAGAAATATGCTCACAAGTTGATTTCATTGCTCAAATAAGGTGTTTTTATTAAGAAGGACGGGCTGTAGTTACAGAAAGCTTTTTGTAAGGAAAGTAATGGTCGCTGAAAGGATTAAACAACGACAGTGAAAAATGATAACAACTTTCTGTGGTTGAATATAAGACTGCTTCTGCGACGGTTCGGTGTGGGTCGAAGTTCTTCGTGTTCTTCAGCAGCAGCAGCAGCAGCAGCAGGTTTTCTTCAACTTTGATTTCTCGGCTCTGTGGTGTTCTAAACTTCCCCTAAAGTGTTCCTTTCTTTTCTTATGACTCGAATCAACCTATATATAGCCACCAGACCCAAAATTTCTCGAGTTAATCCACAAATATTCTCGTTTCTCTTTTTCAGCAAGTTACGGGATTATTTCTTCTAACCTTCTCTGCACACGTCTTCTGAGCTAAATATGACGTCCCAGAATCTCCCAATGATGGCATCGAATAAACAGAGCATCTTATACTCTTATCTGCACGTAATCCCAATCTATAGAACCAATAAAATATCCCGATAATAACTCTCTCCCTGTTTTACAAGAACCGAGAATTGATGCCTATTTTCTCGAATCTATGACGCATACCAATCCTGTTTTGGACTAACAGGATAACATGAAACAAATTCTACGACCAACTCCGACTACAACTGCCCCAAACCCGATAACAGAGCTCGGTAAACTTCCAACGCCTCTGTTTTAATCTAATTCGATTTCTAGCCAATTTGGGTTCAATACAAAGACTTTACCAGGCCTGTTTAGGCCTAAGGAGTAAACCCAATCAATTTCAGCCCTTTAATCTCCATAAAAATCGATCAAAACTCCAACCCTAAATCTGCCTGTGCGTTGGTTTCTTTTCCCGCCAATTTCCAAAATTCAAAAGGTAGGGGATGACCTCCCCTTATCCGGACCAGGGGTGCGAATAACAAGTGGATACCCCTTAGTAATCTGGGTGCCCCTTAGTAAAAAAAATTCCCATGAACGCAAAAACCACTTTTCGAACCAATTTCGCCGCAAAAGCTTATTTCTCCAAAAACACCTACAAAGAGATAAAATACCAAAATAAGTACAAAAATGGGTACGAACAATATACACAATAGAGATGAAAATAGACACATAAATGCGTCTATCACCATTGTCCCCCTATTTGTTTATTATGTGTATGGAGTATTTTTCTAGGTACCTCCACTATGGTGAACAAACCCATCTCGTTCAAGGTTTGAAAGTTACAAGTGAAGCTCCTAATATCTCTCATCTGCTTTTTGCAGATGATTGCCTTCTTTCTACTAAAGAAACTCACAATGAGTCTAGTAATCTCATGTCATTGATTAAAGATTTTAGTAGTATATCTGGTCAAATGATAAATTTTGAAAAATCAAGTTGCTTTTTTAGTAAAAATGCTCACCCAGACTATTGTGTTTCCCTTATTAGATATATGAATGTTAGGAAAATTGAGCTAAATGAAAAATACCTTGTCATTCCACTCTTTCTTACAAGAAATAGAAATGGGTCAGTGTCCCACTTTAACACTCAACATGACTCAAGAGTGTCTAATTGGAAAGGTAAACAACTAGCTCAATATGGAAGATCTGTACTTGTTCAACACACTCTCAAATCTTCCTCTTACTATCATTTGAATTCCTTCATTCTCCATGACTCCATAATTGATAAAATAGAAAAATCCCAGAGAGATTTTTGGTGGGGTAAAAATGGACATAAGGGTTACTACTTCAAAAAGTGGGAAAAGGTTCGTACTCATAAGCTACAAGGTGGATTAGGTTTTAAGAATCTTAGGAAAATGAACTTATCCCTTCTTACCAAAACTGCCTGGTTACTAATTCATTCTCCTAATGATCTCTGGGTGCAAATTCTAAAGTGTAAGTATTTTAAGAATTGTCATCCTCTTCATTATAAAAAGCCATGGAATATGTCTTGGGTTTGGTCTAGTATTTGTCATGGTTTAGATATTCTAAAACAGCATGTGCTCATTGGGATGTAAGGGATGGTAGTGTGGTTAATGCTTTTTCTGACAATTGGATAATAAATCTAACTGTCCCTCTCTGTGTTAGCTATCCTAACCCTAATTACAAAGTTTCAGAATTTATCAGTCAAGATACTAAGAGTTGGAATGTTCTTTTAGTTTAGGATTACTTACTAGTGAAAATAGCCAAAAAAATTATAGCATGAGAATCCCCATTTCTGGTACTGATACCCTCTGAAAATACGATGGAACCCAAATACACCACAATCTTTTTGTTTCAACCTATAAGTCCCTCTACCGAATGTGATCGTTTATGGACAGAGTCGAGACAATATGATAATTCGGTTCACACTTCGTGTGATTTTCTATGGATACGAGATCGAGACAATACAACAACAAGATAACTTGTGTGATTGACTATGAATACAAGATCAAGATAATACTACAACAAAGTGTGTTACTTGATAATAGATTCGGTAATAACCAAACTCTATAGGATCACTATCAAGTATTACAGAGTTAACGTAAAGTGCAATTTACTTTAATTATATTAAAATAAAATAATTATAATGTGGAAAAGTAAAGTAAATGGCACATCAAGATTTTGTGAATGAGGAAACCGCAAATGCATAAAAACCCAGGGACCTAGTCCATATTTGAATACTCTCAGAATTAAGCCAATATACAAAATTTAATACCAACTTCGTATAGTTGATACCAAGCAGACTACCCCTAGCTACTTAGTTCCCTCAGTATCTCTGTGCCTTCGACTTATAGAGTCACGCACGTGAATAGCAAGTCATTTGGATCGTATTCGAAACAGCAAAAGGAACAATTAGTTTGGTAACCACTCTAATCAATCTTGCAAAAGATATATATGAGTCGTTGACAAAGGCTCTTCCGTTTAATCTAATAAACTCCTTTGTCTGGTTAGATCAATCTAACTTTAACTACCGAAATATTCAAGTATAGATTCGCACTCAATCAATATAAATTTCAAAAAGAAATATAGAGAATGATGATCTAACACAACTAATTAATCATATCTATCAAAGATAAATCGATTCTAGTTGGATCCCATCCGATCAAGGTTTGTACACTAAATCCACAAAATACGAAAACTAATAAGAATTCTTCTTTGTCTTCAAATCTTCTTTTATCTTTAAAACCTGCACAACACCACTTGAATCTCTTATGATCAATCACACACAGAACGGAGTCTGTTAACAATGGATTATCACAAGATGTCTTTAGATCTAACAACAGTTCTAAAGATCCCGTTGATACTTTGATCTAGTCTGAGTGAATCTTATATCAGAAGAGAAGATTCTCAAGCATAAACAAACTAGGTGCAATCAAAGTTTCAACAACCGTTAGTCAATCAAATCAAATCGAAAACTAATAACACTGCAATTATCTAGTTTCCTACCAACGGTACTCGTAGAGCTTCTTGATCCCACAGAAATATTTAAATGAGCGGTCGTAAGAGATTTCACCTAATTAGGATACTTTCCTCTCCGAATAGACGGCTCCACCATAAACAATAAGAAATGAAGTTTGCTTGGCTCTTAGGATAGTTTGCTAGAAATGCAAACTTAGGTATTTATAGACCAAGGATGTTTGGACACCAAGGAATTTTCAAAACCGAAAATATTCTCAAGATATGCAATGTGCCCAAATTTGGTTTTCATAATTCCAATAAATGTTGGTCCAATATTTCTGAAATCTCTCAATAGAAAATCTTCAATTAGTAAATGCACATTACTAAATTTTATTCTCTAGAGCTATGCATTAATTGCTGGTAATTAAAGCATATAAACCAAAAATCTTAATTAAAAGATTCTTAGTTTATTTCGGCACAGGATCACCTTGAGTACCAAGGAATATCTTTGAATAATAAATGATAAGAGTTATTGCTCGTGTTCAATGTATGTTGACATCCTTTCACTGCAAATCCTTATTTCATATTTACATGGATTTGCTTCTTGGAATCGGTTTTACCACACTTCCAAACAAGTTTAGAATTGGTTTGCCAGTATTCCAAGACTACTATGTGATTGGTCATACCAAATCACAATGTTTAGTTGTGGTCGGTCTTACCAAGTCACATACATGGGTTCGGATCGGTTATACCAATCACTAGGATCGAGTATACCTAAATATGGTACCTATTTGTGATCGGTCAAACCAGTCACTAGGATCGGTTACACCAATTACAAGGATCGGTTCCATCTCCACATGGTATCTACTTGTTATCGGTCACACCAGTCACTAGGATCGGTTACACCAATTACAAGGATCGGTCACACAACACTTATGATCGGTCACACCAATTACTAGGATCAGTCACACCAATTACAAGGATCGATCATACCATCTCATGGTGATTACTTAGGATCAGTTACACCAATTACCAGGACCGGTCATACCAAATCATAAGTCTAGGCATTGTGATCGGTTATACCAAGATACATAACCTGAGTTAAGATCGGTTCCACCAACTCACACATATTGGTCATCCAAAGATATGCAATGAATAGCCGGACCAATAAGCCTATTGATTTCCCTTTCGACTCACGAAACAAGTTCATGAATGTACTCCCTTTAAATAAATGTAAAACATTGTTTCCTATGATGAAATCTTCACCAAAAGCCATTCACATAATCATAACACTATATACAAGATTATGTCGATGTCATATCTACAAAGTTCAAAAGATAAGCGTTATACTTCGTAGTCTAATTCCTTATTACTATGATCATATTATTATGACCATGTCACATCACTAGAGTATTATATACAATATGTACAGTATATACAGTTTCGCAGTTATGTTTTCAATATAACACGACTTGAAAGATACGTTAGGAATGAAACAGTTCAAGTCAATATTAGTAACCTCAAGTGGAAGGATGATGTCGTCGTTGTAGTTCGTTACTTCTTCACATTCTTCAGGCCTTTGGAGTAATACTTGTATGTCTTAACATTCCTAGACTTTCTAGTCTAATCTAAACGAAGTTGACTCTAGTATTTAATAAAGCGACTCTAGATGAGTTTTGATACTAAAATATGACAACCAAACTTGACATATCAATGCTTGGTAATTTCAACCGAGCTATGCTCTAACACCCTCATTTGGCCTTATTACAAAAATGGCATTTTGACAGTCAAATCAGTTTACAAATTGTTTGCTAATGAACTTCCACATAACTTTGCCCATAATCCTGACATTGAAACTCATAAAGCTCTTTGGAAATCTTCTATGTTGCCAAGAACTCAACTGTTTATCTAGAAATACGTGGAAAATATTCTTCCTACAGGTAGTGAACTAGCTAGATATAACAACAGTTATGATGATAGGTGCAAATCGTGTAATTCAGATGGTTGTGAAAATCCAGAATACTTGTTGCTGCACTGTTCCTTTTGCTAAAAATGTTTGGCTAACATCCATGTTGTGAGTCACTTTGTTTTACAGGATTCTGACACAAATATTAACGTTAAGGATTGGATCTCTAAGTGGCTCATTACAAGTCATCTTAAAGACCACCTTATAACTGCCATGAATACTGCCTGGTGTACCTGGAAAGATAGATGCTCAAAAGTGTTTGAATACAAGCCCCTAAATCCCCAGGGCACTGCTAGAACTGCTCTTAGAATATCTGAGGATACTATCAACACCTTACCAGTTAACTCCATCTCTAATAATATTAACACAGTCTCATTCTATGAGTCTAACAACTCTCAGACTATACCTCAAGACTGCCTAGTCATATATTGCGATGCTTCTTACGATAAAGATTCTAACAAATCTGGTATTGGGATTGTGGCTATGAAATCTACAGGTGGATTCAAGGGCTGTAAACTAGTCTCGGGGATGAATGCCAGTCATGAAAGAGCTGAAAGTACTGCACTTCTGGAGGCTAGTAAATGGATTAAATAAAAGAATTTTCAGGATTTGTTTGATTAGTGATGCAAAAATTGTTATGGCTTATCTTAATAATTATAAAGGCGTGGACTTCTTACCCTGTCTTAGATGATAGCTTATTTCTATTACATGATGCCAACATCCTCAGTTTTAAACATTTAACTAGAAATCTGAATGGACTAGCTGATATAGCATCTAAGCATAGTAGAGTCCTGAATGTAACAGGAGATTGGGATGGGGATAACTGTCCGTACTTTCTCCAAAATGATGTAAACTCTCACTAATGCAATGAAATTTTATTATTCTCCTAGCACAACAAAATATTAATTAAGTGCATGTTGTAATTAAATGTAAGTCTAACTAAAGTGTAAGTTTGAATTAAGAATATAAGCTTGATTTTCAACAATACTTATTGAATTATTTATAAATCAAATTTTCAAATTCATTAACAAGTGCGCTTTTTTACAAGATATAAACTTCGAATTAATCATTAACAGTTGCGCCATTTTACACTAGACAATAATAATATAAAATAAGAACCTTAAGAATAAAAATCTCGGATAATCTTTTTTATCTTGTTTTCCTTCTTCATTTCACATAATTTCCAATCAATGCACTCATGAGCAGAGTTTCCTTTGTTTTTGTGACTAGTACTTTGAGTAATTTACAAATTTGTTTTTCCTTGATTTTCCTTGCCTTGAACTCTTCTTTGCCTTTTCTTAACTGGAAGTTTGAGTTGGTTAATATCCAAAACTTGAAGAATTCTTTCCTTTTTACCTATTTCTTTATAACTATCACCTATCTTGTTGACAATAACTTCAAGTACCGCTCCAAGAAGAAATACCAGTAGTTCAGGAGGAGAGCATAAAAGTTATGGACCTAGCCGGGCTAAAATGTACTGTCGCTTAGTTTATCTATCCTTAGACCAAACCATAACTAGAAACATCCATCTGTTGAATCTCTTTTAAAGAATAAAACCGTAAGCCTAAAACCCTTAAAGATCTTGTTTGGTATTTTCTTCTGACTCTGCTTCCGTGATTCCAACAACCGCCGGTAACTTCCCAACACCGATTCTGCTACTGTGATTCTAGAAACCGATTCTGCTACTGTGATTCTATTTACTGGATTCAGCTGTTGTGATTCTGCTTCTGATGTCCCTATAAACTAGAGTCTGCTACTGTAATTACTCTCACCAAGATACTTCTGGAACTGATTCCTTTCTTTTAAGTTCCAATTAACAGAAAGGCTTTCAAGTGTAACATTATCAGGGTCGCTTCAACCCGCAGGGGAGGTATTAAAGGGTCATACAGTTTAAGAAGGAAGTGTATCACCATTTTGTCGCCCATAAAGTGTTTGAAGAAAATCCTGAACCACCTGTGTTCTATCTCAGGGCTTGTATTCAGCTCAACCTCTTCTCCTTCTGGCATCCTTAGGATGCGATTACCTTCTTCATCATCCCTGGATTCTCCATCATCCTTGGCTGCAGTTACTCCCTTAGATGATTCAACTTTCCATTGTCCTTTTAGGATCTTTGATGGCTGCCGATATGGGGTTAGGGGTAGAGGCTTCACTCGTGGTTCTCTCATTAGCCATATTCATGATCGACATTTTTCTTCAGTTGAGAGCAAGGGTGAATGCAGGCAACGTATTGGTAATAATGCGGACATTTATGATTCTTGGGAGGTTGGACTAAGACAGCTGCAAATGTGGTTGTGCAGTGAATGTATGCACCTTCGTGCATGGAGTCGTCCCTGTCGTGAACACATTGATACTATTGCAGGTCCCCTTGATGGCATTAATGCAGATTCCTAATTTACGGCATTGTGAAACATTGCGTGGGTTCCCTGGATGCAGGCATTGTAGCTGCTGAAGTGGAAGCCAATGGCTTGACCTTAGAATTGCTGGATGCAATTTAAAAAAAAAACAAATCACGACAACTGCCAGCATTCCTCCACCGTGCAGGCTCAGCTTCTCCCGAACCTTGAAATCAACTTTAGACAGGATATTGGCTAAGCCCACAGATTTAACATCTTGGATTCACTTGTTTCTCTTGCCCATCTGCACTCTAACGTTGTTCACCCCCAAGAATGGCAACGAAGGGAGGTCTGGCAATAGAAAGAGGTTACAAGATGCAAGTATAACTCAGGTTTTGAATCAGTAGAGGGAGACAAATGGATGCCTAAATTTAGCTCAGAAATTGCTTGTTCCATCTGATCAAGAGCGAAGACAAGCTAGTCACGGCGCTAAGAGGAAAAATCCAATATGCAGGCTTGTAAGAGAAAGTTAAGCTCAGGACACTACGTTGCTGCCATACGCGTTCTCTCTTCTAATGGTGTCTCCCCCTCCACACCGGACACACTCCATGAACTGAGGCTTAAGCACCCTCAATCTTCCCTCCATGCGTTCCTTCAGAATCCATCAGCGGGGCGGCTGATTATGTGGAGGCTAAAGCTGTCTTAGGCGCGATTATGAGCTTCCCTAGAGGGACTTCTTGTGGCAGGGACGGTCTGAGAGCTCAACACTTGACAGATGCTCTTAGTGGCGCATCGACAGCTGTTGCAGATGACCTCCTAGCATCTATAGACGGTGTGGTTAACTTATGGTTGGCAGGAAAGTGTTCGACTGTCCTGGGAGAGTTTATGGCTAGTGCCCCATTAACTCCATTGCTCAAGCCTGGTGGGGGATTGAGGCCAATTGCAGTTGGCACTGTTTGGAGGAGGATGTGCTCAAAGTTGGCAGCAACTTCGGTGGGTAAGGAAATGGCTTCCTACTTAGGAAGTCATCAATTCGGAGTGGGCATCCCCTGTGGAGGAGAAGCCATTCTTCACTCGGCCAATATGTTACTTGAGATGAAAGGGGGACGGGACAACATGACCATGATGTTAGTTGATTTCACCAATACTTTTAATTTAGTGGACAGGACCACTATGATCAAGGAAGTACGGAGCAAATGCCCAAGTATTGCGAGGTGGGTGGAGTTTTGTTATGCTCAACCCGCGAGACTTTACTACAACGAATTCACTCTATCTTCGTCCTTGGGAGTTCATCAAGGTGACCCTTTAGGTCCCTTATTATTTGCACTCGCTTTACATCCGCTTGTATGTATGATTTCTTCGCAATGCAAGCTTGACCTACAAGCGTGGTATTTGGATGATGGCACATTAGTAGGCGATACGTTGGAAGTGTCGAAGGCATTGAGCACCATTCAATCAGAAGGTGGCAGTAGGATTTTAGCCGGTAATTTGTTTTCGGCTGACATTGGTAGACCGTCTAGAGGGGTCAAACTGTTGGTTGGACCAGTTAGCTTAGATCTTCAGTTCTGCAGCGATATAGTTCAGGCTAGAGTGGACAAAACCATCTATCTAATGGATACTGTGAAGAAACTACAAGATCCTCAAAGCGAGCTTCTACTGTTACGCAGCTGTTCCGGGGTGTCCAGATTATATTTTGCTATGAGAACTACCAACCCTCTGGCTTTGCTTCAAGCTAAATCCCTTTTTGATCAGCGTTTGTTTCAATTTTTGAGACACATTGTCACAGGAGATAGCGCAGGCTTCGGACCCCTCCAACAACGTTTTGCCACCTTGCCAATGAAAGAATGCGGTCTTGGTGTTTATACCATGGAAGATACTAGCCACTATTGTTATATAGCTTCTTGTTTCCAGACTAGGGGTTTACAAGAGACAGTGCTTAATGTGTCCTCCACTGATGTGCCTAGCAAGTGTTTCCAGCCGGCTTTGAATAGCTTCCTTGAGGTATGTGGATTGTCTTCTTCTACCTTCAACCTCAATAATATTGCCCCCCATCCCATGCGTTCTCTGGCAGTGTTATATTTTGATGTTGTTAAGAAGAATATTCCGTCAAACTTCACTATGTCCACTCAGGATTCTGTTTTATGGCAAAGTAACAGGGTGGCTCATGCTCAGGATTTTCTTAAGGAGATTCCCATTAGTGGTTTAAATCAAAGTCTAGGACCTCGTCAATTTAGGTCCGTATTGAGTTATAGATTGGGCATACCTCTTTTCAGGGAAGATAGTTCATGCTCTAGTTGTAACAAAAAGATGGATATTTTCGGTGGCCATGCTTTGCATTGCGCTAATGATGTCGGTCTCAAGTTCCGCCATGACCTTGTGAGGGATGTATATGCTGACATTTGTTACAAGGCTGGTGTACATGCGAGGAAGGAGGTAGTTCTTGGTTTTTTATCGGATAACGATACTTCCTTGAGACCTGCAGATATTCTTGTTCATGGTTGGGAGAACGGTTAGGATGTTTGTTTTGATGTTACTGGTGTTTCACCATTCACTGGCGGGGGAGTTCGTACTTTCATACCCGGTCATGCCATGTCTAGGGCTACTAAGCGTAAACGCGATAAATACCCAGACAAGTGCTCCCTTCATGGTTATGGGTTTGGTGTTTTAGCTTTCTCGATTTTGGGTGAACTGGGTGAAGAAACTATCATTTTCTTAAAGAGGTTGAAGAATTGTATCTCGAACCATGACGCTAATTATAAGATAGGCGGTACTCTTTTTTATAGAATAGGTTTAGCTATCCAAAAGGGTGTTGGTGCCCAGGTTGTTGCTATGCTACCCACCGACTTATTGTAATTGGATTTCTCACTTTATATATATATCTTTATTTACTTGGTATTATTATTTTGAAATTAACAACTTTTTCTTTTTGCATTTCCTCTCCCATTTTGATTTTCTCCTTCTTATACTTTTTTCTCATAAACAACGAATTTTGACTTCACTTTCTCTTAGAAGGCTCGTGCAGAAATGGCTACTTTTCTTAACATCACAAATGCTAACCAACTAATATCATCTCCATCAATTTCATTAGGGTTTGCAAAGAATAACTTCTGTAAAGATGTTTCTCAGATGGGTTTCTCTTTTAAAGCTCGTCCAAGACGTAGAAATGACTTTGGTGTTTGCTGTTCTGCTTCTTCATTTTCTCCAATGGAGTCTGCTAAGATTAAAGTTGTTGGTGTTGGTGGTGGAGGAAATAATGCAGTTAACAGGATGATTGGTAGTGGATTACAGGTGCATTTTCTGCAAACCCACCATTTTCTTATTTCATCAGTTTTTGTTTGAAATTGATAATCAGCACTAGGGCATCTTTTGCTTGCTAATTCGTTCAATAAACCTTACTTTTAGTGGAATTGTAGAGCATGTAACCAGATTAAATTTGTTTACCGACATTTTAGAATTAAGTAAAGTTGAGATAAAAAATGTTACTTCCTAGTTTGACATGTTTGGGACATGCTGAAAGTTGGGTTTCTGAACTGTTACTTCCCGTGGATTGTATAGAACTATGCATGTAAGGATGTTTTATAGAACTCTGATTGTGGTTTGAATTGTGAAACTATGCATCTGCGCGACAGACATTTAGTTGGTTCTGTAATACATGATGTTGATTTGGTTGTCTATTGAGCTAGTTGCAAACAAATATCTATGCAAGTTTAATGCTCTTCTAAGCTGTATAAAATAGCATCCTTAATTAGAAAAATCATTACCGTAATTTTCTTCTTTTGATGTCAGGGTATCGAGTTCTATGCCATAAACACAGATTCTCAATCTTTGTTACAATCTGCTGCTAAGAACCCACTTCAAATTGGAGAGCTTTTGACTCGTGGATTAGGTTTGGCGCTCCTCCATTATGAATTTTTTGTATACGCTGTTAAGTTCATAGCTTTGTGTATATGTATCATTTGTTCCTTGGGGGACATCCAATAAAACATGTATATATGTATCATTTACTATTTATGTAATTATATCTCCGGTGATTTATTAATTTTACATTGAGTTGGATTAAGCTGAAACTAGTATAGTGGGATGAAAGAAACAAACATAAGAGAGAGTCCAAGTGGTTGGAGTTGTCTTTTTTATGGTTTACACAACAAATTAATATAATGTAATCTTTGATTAGATTAGCCTGATTGCTAGGATTACTAGTAATCAGGAATAAGGTCTGGTTATTGATAAATCATGCATTAAAGATTTAGTTTAAGGTTAATACTAATTAACGTTAAAAAAAAATACGAGGTGTCCCATGCAGCCAAGGTGTCTCTTTAACCCGTGATGGAAAGGTTAGCGAAACATGTGGCAAGCATGACTAGGTCTCTATTAACCTCTTGTATCTCTATCATTCAAGCAAGTGGAAATAGAAGTTGAAGTCCGTGTCTAAAATCGATTCTTTGAGCTTATTAGTAATCTGTTCTACTGGGTTTGCTGCCGTTTATGACAGTATATGACGGTGTTTTCTATCTCTACAGATACAATAGGGTATGTATGTTGTTGATACTATAAAGAGATTCTCATGAAGTGCTGTCATTGTGTTGTAGTGTATGTTAAATACTTGGGTATTTGTTTCAGAACAAAGTATGATTCATAATCATGTTTAAGTTAAAGTTATGATGATAGGAATCTGAAATTCAAACAGGAGGGACTAGCTGGTTTACTGTAAATAGGTATTCGTTATCTGTTTGATGGAAATTACTTAATAGAGATGCAGGTACTGGTGGTAATCCTCTTCTAGGAGAACAGGCTGCAGAGGAATCAAAAGAAGCCATCGCAGGTGCTCTCAAGGGATCAGATCTTGTGTTTATAACAGCTGGCATGGGTGGAGGAACTGGTTCTGGTGCTGCACCAGTTGTTGCTCATATAGCAAAAGAAGCAGGTTATTTGACTGTCGGTGTGGTAACCTATCCATTCAGTTTTGAGGGCCGAAAAAGATCTGTTCAGGCAGGTGCCTTTTAGTTTTCATTTGATAAAATCATGCATGCTTATCTTAGATGCACAAACTTTGAATGAAGTTAGCATAAACACAGTTGCCCACATGTATGTGCTACTATCATTTAGAGGAACCTCCTCAAATACCAATGGAGAATTAATTATGGAAGAAGCCAAAGGTTTAAAGGATTATCAGGAAAATGGTAGTTTTGGTCGCACCTATCCTTTGAAGGCCCTGTTTGCCAAATGATTGACATTTTCATGTTCTTTTCTCAAGTCATTAAGATAAATTTGAACTATTTTCCACTAAGGCTGTGCTTCCCCAAACACCCTGCATCAAGACCTTAAGACTTTCTAGCATTACTAACCAGATAGTTTCTTTCAGTCATGGAGGTTTGACTTGATACACGTCAATTAGGACTTCTAGCAGACAGCTTCCTAAAGGAGATGTGCAGTGCATTCTACTCACGACATTTTTTTTAAGGATGTGATCCTAAGCACCTGAAAGTAGAATATGTGGGTCCTACAAAAAACAGATAAAATGAGAGGTTGCACCATGCATCCCCATTGGGGAGCTGACTGTTAGCATTCCTCCCAGTATCATGCAAGTTTTTCAACACTTTTGCCATTGAAAGCTAGAGGTTTTTATTTTTGTTTGATCAAATTTTCTCTCTTTGACGTTGTATGGAAAATAATGATTGCAGTTCTTATAAGAAGTATTATTGTTTTGGAACCTTCTCTTTGTTTGATTCCTTAAGTTTGTGTCCGTTCCTACTTCATTTTCAGGCATTGGAGGCTATTGAGAAATTGCAAAGAAACGTTGACACCCTTATAATCATACCCAACGACAGACTGTTGGATGTTGCTGATGATCAAACATCTCTTCAGGATGCTTTTCTACTCGCGGATGATGTTTTACGCCAAGGAGTGCAGGGAATTTCTGATATAATCACGGTAAGTGGTCTGTCTCTGTAAGACACAACAACAGTCCTCAGTTGATGAGTATGTGGGTTTTACATTAGTTGTGGCCATAACCTCCTGATGTCACTTAAATATTTTACATAAAATGAATTGGGTTTATTTAATTTTGCAGATACCTGGACTGGTAAATGTGGACTTTGCAGATGTCAAGGCTGTCATGAAAGATTCTGGAACTGCAATGCTTGGGGTTGGGGTTTCATCTAGTAAAAACCGTGCAGAAGAAGCAGCCGAACAAGCAACTTTGGCACCTCTAATTGGTTCGTCAATTCAATCTGCTACTGGAGTTGTATACAATATAACTGGAGGGAAGGACATGACCTTGCAAGAAGTGAATAGAATCTCCCAGGTACTCAGATTATATTTTGTCATCTTTTTTTTTTTTTTTTTTTTTTCCATTTGTAACTTTATCTCTTGCACCCACTAGGAAATTGCTCATCTCGGATCTATGTCCTTTACCTTCTAAAAGCAACTTCTGTTAGCCATGCACTGTGCTGGCATTCTCATATCTCAAAAACTGCAAACTCACAAGCATACTTGAGAAGTAAACCCCGCATTGGTAATATTAGTGTCCCATCTTCACCACTTATATCTGTTGTGGCAAATATTTTTAGGTTTCTTTATGTTTTTTGCTACAGATATATCCAACTAGAACATGCTTTTCCTGATCGAAAGGGGATAAAAAGATATAAGGTACAAATGGTTGTTGGAATTTTTAGACTTCTTAAATTTTAGATTTAACAGTCCTAAAAGCGGTATTGACAGAAATGCTTGGTTTTGGGTAGAGTAGTTCATTAAAAAATGGGGATTGATGAACTTCAGTGAATCATTTTCAGTGGGAAGATATGGTACATTTGTTAAGACAAGGTTGACCCCTTTAATAACCAAACATATGCCATTAATAGAGCATTATAGCTTGTTTTAGGATCTCATTTGAATTCTATTTTGTTACCAGGCTTGAAATATCTGCTGGACTGATTTCAGAACCAGTTTTTAAACCCTTTACATATGCTCCCAGAGTCATCAGTGTTAGACAAATTATACCTACTGTGCCACTCCTAATAAGATGTTCTTTGATGTACTGTGCAATACTCCCAGGTTGTCACTAGGTTGGCAGATCCATCTGCTAACATAATATTTGGGGCAGTTGTGGATGATGACCGATACAATGGTGAGATTCAAGTGACCATTATTGCAACTGGCTTCTCTCAGTCTTTTCAGAAGACTCTACTGACAGACCCGAGAGCAGCACAGCTCATTGATAAAGCGATGGCATCCCAAGAAAGCAAGGGAACACCTTTGCCCTTAGAACCAGCCAATGCATCACCTGTTCCACCTCGGTCAACCCGAAGACTATTCTTTTGACCTCTACCTGAATCATAGTATTTTCCTACCTCTCTTTTCTGTACTTTATCCTTTCCTATTTCTCTTGTCAGTGCTTTTAGGTAGTAAATTTGTATGCGAGGTGAATTTAACAAACCAAGAGATGTATGCTACAAATCTGTTTTTACATCTTTCAGTTCTTTCTATGTTCTTTATTGTTACTCTTTACATCGATTTACTAATTAAGGCTCAAAATATATAATATGTGATTTTGTGGATAGGAATAGTGTTGATTTTTTTATTATTATAGTCAAGTACGTGTAATTCGAATAATTTTATTATTTTGATCAATGAATAAGAAAAAATTAGATCAAAAGAAATGGTACAAGAACTTTGAACCACCAAAAAGAAAAGAAAACAGGATACACACAAAGTACTTGCAAGTTAGGCCAAGCATTATGGTAGTGCATTTTGCTTGGCTATGGCCACATTATAACGTAGGCCAACCATTATGCGCTTAGTGCAAACCATTATGCGCTTAAGAGACGAGCAAATTTGTTCTGCGTTATAGCTAAAAAATACCCAACGTTCGAAAATTAAGTTTCCATCAACCGATATGGAGGAACTTCAGTCTGAAGCAAAAAATTCTGACAGAATTCTGGACTCTAGAGCTGTGTTTTAATAGCATTTCTGTCTGACATAATTCCTTGGGTAGCGTCTCAGAGATTTATGACAGTAAGCCCCCTTTTATTTGGAGACTTGGGAGTGTAATATTCATCTTTATTTTGATTTTCCAATTGATGTACGCAAGTGTAGAGATTTAGATGTTTTTTGTTTTGCTTTTCTGTCTGTGGCCTCGGAATGTCTTGGCAGTTTTTTGTATTTCTCGAGTTTCGATGATTAATACAAAATATGATTAACAAAGCTACAGATAATAAGATCACAAGAAGAAAGACATCTCAGCTGAGGGAGTGAAGGATAAAATGCTTTCACCAAACAACTCAAACAATGATGCTAACAGATGGCCGGCGTCCATGTCCTCCTTCCAGGCCTGGGTGAGAACAGCTGTTACTTTTGGAGCACGACCATCGTTCTTCTTTTCTAATCTGTTACCACTGCTGCCACCAGGTAAGTTATGGTTCACAAGATGTTCAGGTAATGATGATGTCCCACCCATGGACTCCATCCCAGGAAATCCATCTATTTGCATGTCAGTTGCCAGTGAACTCATTGGACCATCATTTACAACTTTCTTGAGAGGTGGCTGTTGAATCGAGTGGTCCATGGTTGGTTTGCGTTTATCTATAATAATACATAAATGGAAGGGACAATATTATAAGCAAATAAAAATCCAAGTAAGTATCCCATCTTAAGCACGTACACAAAGAGGAGTGTGACAAAATTACTTGGCATTGTAGTTGCAACTCTTCGATTAGTCCTCCAGGCTGTATGTGGAGGCGGGGATAGCAGAGCTGGGAACAATTTCAGGCGTTCATACATGCACTGACCTGCAGCACACTGAAAGTTTGCTATCGCGTTAGTATCTAGTAACTAGTTACTAGTTGTTATCCAACATCTTTTTTAGTTGGCACTAAAAGTTGCACTATGATAAAGGTCTAGAACTATTGAGGAAGTATAAAACAACACTCACCAGCAGAGCCCCATACACACGCCAAGCTTCATGCCTCTTCATCTCGTTCTTTTGCTTTTCAAGAAGCATCTCTGGCTCCAGAAGTTTTAAATAAGGCTCCAGATTGGGAAGTATTAGAAGACGTACCTAAGAAGTCGAGATACATCTTTTCATTTACCAAAAAAGCAAGAGGGAAAGAACTGAGTCGAAGAAACATCATACACAGTTCGGAATATAAAGCCGTGCACATATGACGAGTAAGAGACCATATAGAACAAAAGCCTTCTGAGAATTGGTCTAAGAATTTCGGATAACTATGAGCACAAAATCTTGACAGAAAGAAACTAAGACCACAAGAAAAGATGGGTTACCACGCTGGGTCCCAGAGCAGCAAGCCCTTGAATAGCACCATAATGTTGGGTCATTGCTTTCGTTGGATCCAGAAAAGCATGAAGCAGAGTTCTCGTTACCCGCGGTTGTAGATTGTGATAAACATGCCCAAATCTGTAACAGCATATATGGAAATAAATATCAAAGGTAGAAAGTTCATCAAAACTAACCCAAATACAAGAAATTGCAACACAAAACGCAATAAACTGAAGCAAAGAATTCCAGTCTAATGTGTAGAAATGTTATAACTGCAATGTTAAATAGATGACGAGCATCCTATAATTCCACTTATGTCAATGTTGATTAAAGCCACTAACTACCTTAGTGAAGAATATACTGTATATCTGTATTTATTGGCAAAATTAACTAGTGAAGGAAAAATCAACAATGGACATACACTATTTTTAGGAACCCACAGGAAAGAGAAACGAACAGGTAATGGCATCAAAAAGATCTTACCTCTTGCATACTGAAGCAACTATATTTGCAGCGAAATCCCGAAGCTCCCAGTGATTGTCAGAAAACCTATTTCCCAATCTTTTGGCCACAAGGCAGGTAATCACAGATGGCATTAGCTGGTGCAGCTGAGGAGAAAAAAATTAGCTCCATTAGATGGGCAGGCTATCTAATCACAGATGACACAATAATTTAAACATTACACCTTTACTAAATCATCTCCAGTTGAAGCACATCTACATTTGAACTTACATAAGGTTCTATGTGTATGTGTGGATTCTGGAGAAGACTCCGAACAACGCGCATCAAAGCGAAAAGAAGAGGGAAGTCGTTACTCAAACTCTTCGTGACCTGTGTTTATTTAGGAAGCATTAGCCTGGGGAAGGAGATGCTTCATACTGATTCTTTATATAACTGAAAAATAACTAATAGCTTACCTCATCAGCAATAAAATATGTGAAATAAGGAACTAAAGGATGAAGTCCTGAATCTGTGGCCAGGCTTACTAATGCTTCTTTAAAGAGAATGGAGTTAGATTTACTGACAGTTAGCTCAGTGATTTTATCAAAATATAGCTGCAAAAACAAAGTGGAAATGCACGTCAAATAAGTAAATGCACATGACAAAGAAAGTTTGACAAATGAAAGATGGGATAAACTAAATAGCAAGCACAATCTTCACCTGAAGCTCCCTAGATAATATATGCTTAACAGGCAATTTAATATCGGCAGGAAGTCCATCATCTTTGTGTTCAGACTTTTTTGTGTCCGTAGGTGCAACAAGTGCTACAAAAGAAAAACATCAGTTAGTTTTACATAGTGACTGGATAGCGAGAAATCCCAGAGCCTACAATCAATCAAGATTGACTTCAGATATATATATATATAAGAATGTGTACATACATGCCCTAAAAATATGATACAGAAAGTTACTTGCACTGTCAAGGCCTACTGCATTAGAAAATAAAGAAACTGGCAGTTCACTTTGATGGATAATATAAGATGGGGCGACTGAAATTTAAGGCCAAACATAGCTAAGGAAGCATGGAAAGTTGCTTTTGTAAATTTGAATTAGGATAGGAATAACGTTGAGCTCGCTGGCCTTGAAATGCACAACTAGTCCAACATCTGTGTGGAACTAAAAACCCCTTCTCTGGATCATCACTCTTATTTCATAATAGCACAGTATGTCAATGATTGGGTTAATGTGTTGCTCGTAGTACCACCGTGTATTTTTTGTCACTCAGTCAGTCTACATGCTTTTATACAGTTTTGCTCATCTAAACAAAATACTAAACATAAATTTTAGAAGTTTACCTTCTACAGGAGCATTTTCCGGAATTGCTGGTTGCACTCCTTCAATAGCTAGCCAATGAGCAACGACAGCTGTATCAAGCGGAGCTTTTGGTAAAGGAGCATCGATCACCTAAAACGCCAAAAGAGAATGTATAAAACAAAAGGTTCAAATTCGTAACTTAATTAAGTGCACGAAAATCATGAGTAACTTCTTACATTTTTGAACTCAACATCCTTGTCATCAATGTAGAACAAATTCTTATGTCCAACAGCCCTTTTAAAGCGCAGAGGATCTCCGGAGGCAAAGCCATATATTGGCTGAAGCAAGAACAGTATTAGACATAAGCAAATGGAAATCCTGTAAGAAAATAGAAAACTATCACATTTGAAACATGCATCTCTTTCTTTCATTATAATAAAATAAAAGTTACATATAGAGAGGTATTTTTTGTCGTTTCCAATTTTATTCATTGTATAATTGTGACGAATAAAGATATGGTGAACAAGCAAGTTCCATAAACCTAAGATCTCTGCCCAATACTTATAGGAAGTCAAAATACACCATTACGATGAGGTAAGGCACTAAAATACTACTATTAGCTACACACACTCAGAAATACATACTGTCAGACAGTCTTTTAACTACAAAGTAGAGTTTTCTTTTCTTTCCCTAGGCGATAAATCTTTATATATTAGCAGATAAGTGATAAAACCACATTAAAGAGTGTACAAGTGATGGATGGAAACAAAATATTTGAATAGAAACGAATAAATCATTACGTCTTTGAGAAAGTGCGTTCAACAAGTATAATGATGGACATAACTAAGACGCTGTCCAGCAAGGTACATAAACTGAAGATGGAATTAACTTCTACACATTTGTGATAATATACATGCATTTCTAATTAAAATTTTGGGAAGCTAAGTAACAATCGACTAGCATTACATCTTGGAACGATAAGCATGTCAATACTAAACGACCAAGAGAACAATTTTTAAAGAAAGTACAATAAAAGAAAAGTACATTTCTTCCTAGACGAAAAGGAAAGGCAGATAATAAGGGAACAATACTGAATATAGTTGTACTCTTGATTCTTTGTTTTTTCTATCGAAAGTACCTCCACATTTCTTAACTTAAGGGCACTATCCACGTCATCAGCCGTCAAAACCGTTCTCTTTGAGTGGCGCATACACTTGATCGCCTCCTACAATTTCAGAGTAATGAAACACGTTGGTCATCCTACTGTAAATTTCTTCATAAACTCATCTAAAATCAGTAATATAAATGAATCCAGAAATAACCATAGACAGAAACAGTAATTTATTACAATCTCCAATCTGATAACTACTTTTCCTTCCTTCTCCACTTCTTGCTGGAGGGATACGGGTTGGAAATTCTGATTTCTGTATATATAAACCCTTTTGATATGTATTAGTGTAGTACTTTTGGGAATTTAGATAGTAAAAGGCCATCAACAGAAATAAGAACTAAAGTCTCCAAAAAAATGATTTTGCTCTGAGTTTGTGACAATCTTCAATACCTACCAGATTCATAAGCCATTCTTCTAAGCTTATTACACGTAAAATGATTTAGCTTTCTAAGTAAGCTTCTGTGAATAGGAATTACATGGATAGGTATAGGAGACTTGGTTTTATTAAATTAGAACCTTGAGGATGGGTTTAACACCAGTATAAGTGACACCAAAGGCACATTTAACATTAAATAGCATTTGAACCTCAGCATTTTTCATTTGGTTACACAGTATCAGCATGATACAAATTCGGTGTTAAGCAAAACAAAGGTAACAGGATTCCAGATAAGAAATATTTAAAAATTCATTACATGAACACAATGTCACCAACATAACATACATAAATGCAAGTACCTGCATGATCTCCCGAACCCGATACTCCACATCAGGAGCAAGAGCAAGTGCGACATCCGGAGAAAGGTTACTTATCCCAATGCTCTGAGCAATAACCTCAATCGTTTCCTTAGGCACAATGCTCATCTTTCTTCAGTTTTTATTTCATGAATTTGCACTAAATTGGGGATTTTTGTTTTATTAAAACCCAAACTGTAAGAACCTACTGCAAAAAATAATCAGCAAAACCATAATTAGAGATACTTAATCAAAACCCTAACTGTAAGTAACTCAAGTAAGAGTAACAGGCAAGTGACAAAAGTTAATCTGACAGAGAAGAAACGAGTAAGGTACCTCTTAGAAATTTCGAATTAAAACAGAAATCTTACCTGGAAATTAGGTTACTGAGAGGAGGAAAAGCGAGAGAAGAAGAAGAATCTCACAAATGACGTCCGATTTAGCTCAGAATTCGAATAATAAAACAAAAATCGCGATCTCCGTCAGGGTTTAGGTCAAGTTTCGGAAGTCCTTTTTTATTCCAATTTTTTCCCTGTGGGTCCCGTTAATATTTCACCAAGGTTTCCTAATTTGGACGATTTTTGGAACTGTAAGCCCTATTCATATGCACCATGTAAAAAAAAAAAAAAAATTTGACATACCATATGGCATGGCAAATGAGTTTCCCCACTATGGTAGATATGGCAAATTTGACTAAAAATATATATTTAATTATGTTGGGTGGAATCCTAATGAATAAAAAATATATTTGTGTTTGTGTGATGGGGTATTTATAAAAAGTTTAGTATAATAATATAATCAGTGGGACCTTTTAAATATATAAAAAAATTATAAAAATGAAAAAGTAGGAGAGAATGAGAGATTATATATATATATAATTACTCGGAGATAAAGTCTTTATCACTGGAGATAAAGAGACTATCGTTGGAGATGGAAAAACCATCAAGCGATGGAGTCTTTATCTCCCGATAGAAACTCCATCGTGTATGCATATATGTTATAACTGACATATAGGCATATGAGTTTGGCACTTTGGCATACCCATAGTGGGTGCATATATGGCAAATATATGAGTTTGTCATACCCATAGGAATAGGCCTAAAAGCCTATAAATTTGTTTAGGCACGGTATGCTAAGGCTTAGTCCTATGGATGCTAATCTAGCAGTTAGATTAGCAATCCACGTCAGCTAGGGCGATCTCCTAAGTCCTATGGGAGTGCTAATCTAGCAGCTAGATTAGCAGCCCACGTCAGCTGGGACCACCGCCCAGCGATGTTTGGTTCAGCGTCAGCGTTGTTTGGTTCAGCGCTTTAAATCTTAGCCGTTAGATCAAATTTTGTGATTTTTGTGATCCGTGTGATTTTTGTGAGCACTGAACCAAACAACGCTCAGGTCACTTTTTGAGCGCTGAACCATTCAGCACTTCAATCTCGCTGCTAGTTCAGCTGCGAGCACATGCTAGGAGAGAGAACTAGTGTTAACTTTTAGGCCACACTTTTTTTTTTGAATTGCAACACTTAACTGCTAATCTAGCAGCTCAATCTAGCCCATAGGACTTAGCCTAATAGCCGGTTTGGATGCAGAGTCTTCTCAGAAGTTAAAAAGTGAATAAGTTAGTTTGGCAACTGCTTGACTTATAAGTTGAAAAATCAATAAGTAAATTTGGCAACACAACAAGGTACAAGTCAAAATATATTTGGCATCATAAAACTAATTGTTATGGAAAAAAAAACATAAATCATCAATTTTATTGTTTGTTGCAAGCAAATTCATGTAGCCAAACAAACATCATTTACAGATCGGCATCAAAAAAAATCAATCCACAAAAAGAATTCAGAAAATGAGAGAATGATGGCTTTCTAACTGTTTATTCTTTGGTGTAACTTATCCTTAGTCATGCTCCAAAAGATAGGTTATTGTTAGTTGAGTAACTTGAGTTGATATCTTCAAAGTCAAGAAAGCTGCAGTGTTTGGTTATGAAGCTGCAGTACTTCCTTCGGATGCGGGAGCCGATGGGGTTGGTAATGCATTTTCGGGTCCCTGCAAGCACAAATAAATAAGCGCTCCAGCTGCACTAACTAAGACAGACAAAGGAACTACGCAAGAGACCAGATCCAATACTACTCTGTTGGTTGATCCCATACCAAAGTTTGACAATTCTGAACCAGATTATACAATCCTATGTCCTCACATCACCAAATTGTGAGACATTTCAACTATTGACCTATCTCATTGTACCATTAACATCCAACCTTCCCATGATTGCTTTGGAAACTTCACTGTACCTACTGATGCTACTTCCACTGAAAATGGTGTCCCCAATAAGTTCCTTCATGAGGCTGCTAATATGAACCTGGATGCTACTCAAGGAGCTAATTTTGTTGATGGAAATGCCAATTCTCAATCTAATGGAAATCAGAACCCTCCTAATCAGGTTCCCCTCTCTCTAACTCCTTCTATTTCTACTTCCTCTGATGTTAATTTGTCCCTTTTCCCTGTCAACAATGTTAATATGGTTTGCTAGAATGTGCATGGCCTTGGAAAAAAATCTGCCAATAAAGAGCTTAGTATCCTGCTTAGGAACATCAATCCCGATATTGTTTTCTTGTCTGAGACTAAAATGCAAAAGGATTTTTCTGCTCGAAAATTGAGGAATATGGGTTTTCCTTGTACTACTAATGTACCATGTGTTGGGAGAAGTGGTGGTCTAGTGTTGGCCTGGAAGAAGGAAATTGATCTTTGTGTTCTATCCACTAGTAATAGGGGAATCTATGTTACTACTAGGGATATCATTCACTCCAAAACTTGCCACTTATTCTTTATGTATGGAGAACCTATTAGCACTTTAAGACAATCTTTTTGGGAAAACCAATGCCTTCTCCAACCCATACCTTTAGATGAACCAGCTTTCTTTGTAGGGGACTTTAATGCTTTATTAGGCCCTGAGGATAAGAATGGGGCTGTAGAAGTTGATGATTCTGATTTTTTTAACCTTAAAATTTTTTGTGATGTTTTAGGCTTGCATGATCCTGGCTTCTCTGGTCCTAGATTTACTTGGTCTAACATGCAACAGGGTCTTGACCTTATTCTTGAAAGACTTGATAGGTGCTTAATTAACCAATATGCTGAATTGCTATGTCCTAAATTTTGTGTTAATAATCTTCCTAGAGATTGCTCTGACCATTGTCCTATGCATGTTGGTTTCAATTATGAAGATAATTTTATGCCTAAACCTTTTCACTTCATGGTTATGTGGGTAGAAGACCCTACTTGTAGAGATATTATTGCTAATGCCTGGTCTGTTAATGTTATAGGGAAGAACTAGTGGACATCCAAACTTCCAACCCAACTGACTCCTTGTCTGCCAATAGACTAAGGGCCAGATTGGAATACCTGTATAATCTTGAGGAATTATACTGGAAGGATAAATCCAGAGAAATTTGGCTTTTGGAAGGAAACAGAAATTCTCCCTATTTCCAGAGAGTCACCTTATTTAGGAGAA
Source organism: Papaver atlanticum (assembly GCA_023531105.1). Classification (NCBI taxonomy): domain Eukaryota; kingdom Viridiplantae; phylum Streptophyta; class Magnoliopsida; order Ranunculales; family Papaveraceae; genus Papaver; species Papaver atlanticum. The sequence continues at coordinate 21,853,095 of JAJJMB010007708.1, forward strand.
AGAGAAATGCTATTAGCTGGATTAAAAACTCCTTAGAAAGTGTGTTAACTGATAGAGAGTCAATAGATAATTCTTTTGTAGATTACTTTAAAACTCTCTACTCTTCTCATCCTCAGCAGTACCAAGATGAAATCTTAGAACATTTGCCTGTTAAATTTTCTCCTAAAAATAATGCTTCTCTGAACCTTCCCCTTACTGCTGAGGAAATAAAGAATTCTATTTTTCAAATGGGTGGAAAAAAAAGCTCATGGTCCTGAAGGCTTCACATGCCTTTTTTATCAAAAACATCGGGATATTGTAGGGGAGGCTATCATAGAAATGACCCAAACCCGCTTTAGAACTGGCCACCTTGCTAAGGTTTTTAATACCACCAATATTGCCTTAATCCCTAAGGTCCCTCTGACTAAACTTGTCTCTCAGTGTAGACCCAAAGGTTTATGTAACTTTATCTACAAAATCCTCTCTAAAACCTTGGCTAATAGACTTAAACCCCTCATGGATAATATTATTTCCCAAAATCAGAGTGCTTTTGTTCCTAAAAGAAGTATATCTGACAATATTCTTCTAGCCAATGAGGATGTTTACGCTGTTAATCACCACAAAAAAAAGAAGGTATAGCAGCCATTAAACTAGATATGTCTAAAGCCTATGATAAACTGGAATGGTCTTTCCTGGTTAAGGTTATGCATAAAATGGGTTTGTATGAACATTGGATTAACCTCATTCATCAATGTCTTTCCACTGTATCTTATTCTGTGTTATTGAATGGTAGTCCTACTGGCCTTATTAAACCTGAAAGAGGTCTAAGACAAGGAGATCCTCTATCTCCCTACCTCTATATCATTTGCTCTGAAGCCTTATTTGCCTATATTGATAGTCTCACTAATAGTGGTTTAATTGAGGGTATTAAAATTTATAAGCATGTCCCCTGTTTGACTCACCTTTTGTTTGTTGATGATTCTCTCTTATTTTCTAAAGACACTGAAAAAGATTTTAGGAAGATTAAGGAATACCTCCAAAAGTATTGCTTGGCTTCTGGCCAAGAGATTAATTTTGACAAATATGGTATTTTATTCAGTAAAAGTTTGCATGCTTCCCTTATGAATCATCTGTCTAATATTCTAGATATCCACAACAAAGATTTAGGAGAAAAATATCTTGGTACCCCTATAGCTTTTCAGGCTTCCAAAACTCAGATCCATATGGGTATTCTTCAAGCTGTGGATGCCAGGATTACTTCTTTGCTTCATAGGCTCTTATCCCAAGCTGCTAGAACCACTCTGGTTAAACATGTTGGTCAGGCCATTCCTTTATATCAAATGGGTGCTTTTTTTATCCCTAAGAATCTCTGTAGGAAAATGGACTCCCACCTCTGCCAGTTCTGGTGGGGTGAGACTTTAAACCCAAAAGATAAAAGGCTCCATCTTTTAGGATGGGATGCCTTGTTTTCCCCTAAATCTGAAGGTGGCCTAGGCTTTAGGAAAGCTGAACTTAATAATCTGGCTATGTTAGCCAGAAATGCTTGGAAACTCCTAGAAAATCATGACTTCCTTTTGGGAACTATTCTTAAAGCCAAATACTTCTCCAGAACTGATTTTCTTAATGCTGCTTTCCCTACTGATTGCTCTTGGACTTGGGGATGTCTTTATACCATTAAAGAGATGATTAAGCCTTTGATTTCTTGGATTGTTGGGGATGGTAAATTCATTGACCCTTGGTTTGATAAATGGATCCCTACTTTGGGATCTGCCACACCTAATCCCCTTGTCCCTCCAGACCCTTCTGTCAAAGTTTCTGATGCTGCTAGAACTTGGAATTTAACTAAGTTAAATACCCACTTTGATGATGATTATGTTCATAAGATCATCACTATTCCCTTAAGCCAGTTGTGCACTCCTGATATGAGGGCTTGGGAGCTTTCAAAGAATGGCAAATTTTTCTCTAAATCTGCATACTTGGGACTTAGAGGGTCTACACCTTCCCCTTGTACAAAACTTTGGAAGTGCATTTGGAAAATTAAAGTACCTCACCGTATTCAAATTTTTACTTGGAAAGCTGCTAGAAATGTTTTGCCTGCTAAAACTGTTTAACAAACTAGGATGCTTATGCATTCAGTCTCTTGCACTAGATGTTCTGATCCTCGTGAAACCATTATGCATGCTCTTGTCTTATGTCCCTTTGCTAGTCATGTCTGGAGCCTGGCCTCCTTTTGTGCTACTACTTCGGCTTTCTCTTATGTTTCTTTTGTTGATTGGCTGCATTACTGGTTGATTGATCATATCTCTAGAATCCCAGTTGATTGCCAGAGTCTGTTTGTTGTTATTCTGTGGTCCTTATGGACTAGTCGAAACAATCTAGTTTTTAGAAACACTCAAGAGAATCATCTGGCTGTTATTCATAGGGCTAAGGCTATGCTTCTAACTGTGAAACTTAGAATTCATGATCTTCTTGCCTATGTTAGATCCTATAGTGACCATTGGATGCCCCCAACTTTTGGATGGATAAAATGCAACACTGATGGTGCTTATGATGACATTACTAAGGATAATGGTGCAGGCTATGTGATGAGGGACTTCTCAAGTAAAGCTTTCTTTTGTGCCTCTATTGTCTTTGATGTGGATTCTGCTGACGAGGCTGAAGCTAGACTATCTGGGCTATTTTGAAGAAAGCTGTGGAACTAAAGCTTACTCATATCATTGTGGAAAGCGATGCTCAAGACCTGATTTCTCAATTCTCTGCTGGTTATTTTGATGGAAATCCTAGAACTGATGTTATCTTTAAAGACATTCAACTTTTTGCTTCTTCCCTTATTGACTGTAATTTCTCTTTTCAACCAAGAAATTGTAATTATGTTGCTCATGAACTAGCTAAATGGGCAAAAAACAACAAGTCTTCTATGTATTGGTCCGTCCCTCCTGTTTGGCTTAGGCCTTTTGTTGAGGAAGACCATTAGCCTTTCTGAAGGCCTTTGCTTAAAAAAAAAAAAAAAAAAAAAAAAAGACAGACAAAGTAGTAAAAGCAAAGGAGCTAAATGCATCACCAATCATACCAATTGCATTCAAATAGTCAGAAGTATATAACTCAAAGGCGGTGACACCTAAATAAACCTTCCAAACGAATGGAAAAGTACTCTAATTTGCAAACAAATGACAACAACAACCAAGGCAATTACAACATCATTAACAACTCTATTACTTTGCAAGCTACTCGAGTTCTTCGTAACCCACCATAACCCTCCCCTAGTTGACGCATAAAGTTGAAACAAAAAGGGCACTGACCCGCTAGCTAGACACACTTCGGTGTATTTCTTCTTGTATTTTCTTTCCCTTTTTAGACCAATGGTATTTAACCTTTTTTTTCATTTTTTTTCTATTTTACTTTAGATTTATCTGAATCTGGAAGTACCATTTTTGGTATTGACCAACCCAGTGACATTTCGTGGAGCTTTGTTTTGTTACTTTTTGTTTGGGATTTTCGCTCTCTTTCGTTTGTATCCACCTGCACACGGGTTGTATGCCTTTTAATATGTTTTCTTTGGACAATAAAAAAAGTGTCATATTATATGATGGACATGTATAGCAGTATAAGTAGAGTCTATGGAAAAGAAAGCATTAGTAAAAAAACACATTTACACTTAGGTGTTCGGATACCAGAAGAAGAAGTCAATCCCAAAATTCATAAGCAAAAAAAATTTGCTTCACAAAAAGTAAAGTTTTTTTTATTTCAAAAAGTCATTTTCAAATTCTCATTCTCGACCGAGAATCTCGGTTTCAACGAGATGAGATTCAACCAAGATATTCACCGAGAAACCGAGATTCCACCGAGATGCAACTGAGATATTGTCGAGATAAGTTTTACATATAGAATTTAGTAATAAAAAAAAAAACCCAACCCTAAAATATTACTATATAAAATATGGTTTTTTTTTTATTTCTATATATATACAAGTTTAACGTTTGTAAAGTGTGCAAAATGTTTGGCATACATATTACGGGTATAATTAAACTAAAGACTTCTGGATTTCATCGAGAATCTCCCGAGGTAAAGTTGTCTCAGTGTGTCGGTCCCAACATGGACGGACCAAGATCCGAGATTAATTGTATTGTTCCCAACTTAATTTTCGACTTCTTCTGCTTCTAGAAATTGAAAAGTTACTTTTAAGGTGTATCTGAACCTTAGGAAAGAAACATAAAACTGGAATACTTTTACACTTACAAGGCGATACATGGCGATTGGATAACGGAAGTAAAAGTCAATTCCAGAAGTTAGAAGTGAAAACCTAACTTAATCACTTCTAAAAATCATTTCCAATTCCCAACCAAATTCGTGACTCTTTTAGTTATATAAGTCGAAAATTACTTTTTAAGATGTATTTTATACCTTCTTATATCATGTTTGGATACCAAAAGCAGAAGCACAAACGTTAACATTTTTGTGCTTAGAAATCATTTTGAAATTTATAACCAAATATGTTTAATTTTCCTTATTAAATAATTTGGTCCAAGGACTCCTATTTTATATAAAATATAAATGGCGGACCCTTTTACAAAGTAGGAAAGCAAGCAACAAGCTGCGCCGCAAGCCCTTTTTGAATTGCGAAACCTATCCTTTTAAAAACAAACTCTCTTGAACCGGGAGTCATGACATTACTGTGCATGACTTTATGGACTCTCTTGAGAAGTCCAACCGCCTCTGGAGCCAAAAAAACAAAAGTATCAAAAGCAAAGGGAATAAAAGCATGTCCATTATCAATGCATGCTTTCTCATGCTTCGCTATCTTACCTGAAGAAGCTTGCAACGCTGCTTGGCCAATTGTAAAGGTGCCATGTCCAATGCCTACTAACAGAGAAACACCAGTGAGGTCAACACATGCATGTTTGTCATTAGCCCATCCAAAAATAAGAACATCTGTTGGCCTAAGTGTTGATCTCCCTTTAAGTGGGTTTGTCAAAAAGTTGACAGCCGCTTCTTTATTTGCTGAAATACGAGCTCTCCACAATACATCATACAACGTATCTCTCACATGATCATGTCTATATTTAAACCCAGGATCTACCTTGCAATGGAATGCATGTTCCCCATACATATCTAAGTATACTGTGATGCAAGCAGGACAATGTGTATCCGAAGGGTACAGAGGGATCATCAACCTGTGGTGAGCGTCGTTTACTCAACAAAATAATAAGATGTTTCCCACTAATTAACAAGTAATAAAGCGGTAGTAAGGATCGTTCCCACGAGGATGTAATTGATATGTTATCTAAATTAGCGAGAATATAAAAGAAGGATAAAAAGGATAATAAGATAAAAGAGGATGATAATTAATAAATCCTTCGCCGTTACTAACCGTTAACTCAACAATGTACCCGTTTATCTCTTGTTAGAATCAATTGTCACTAACCGTAGAATAGCAGGTACGCTTAGTTATCCCCAAAATTCCTGTTGTCACTGGATTCGGAAACGCTCGACTACCAAATTCTATCCAACTGAGCCGCCCTGAGGTACGCTTACAAGGTGTAACTCAATCGAATGCTTTAGGGTTTGTGAATTTAAGTTTGATCCCAGTAGTTAAACTCGGTACACTCGGTCCACTTACTGGTGTTGTCTTTACTCGTAATTGCTCCACAGAATCCCTCCGCAAGGTCTTGCGATTTCTACTTGTGTAGGAGATAAGCGACAATTACGGATCGCTCAAATCTCTACTAGCATTAGAATGATTAATAGACTAATCTAGTTGCGCACCCAAACCAATCTAAGAATCAATCATAAACCTTCCATATAGTAAAAACAATTCACAATGATTAACTTTAAAACTCGAAATAAACTTGTAAAAGTTGAGCTTCACAATTAGAACTTTGAATTCATCCTTAACAATCAAAAGAATATAGAAAAGAGATAGTTCTACCCACTAAGGGGGAGAAAACGGTGAGTACAAGATATCTCAAATTGTCTCTAAGCTTCCCTATATATAGAGTTTTTGTAGCTTCTTCTTGAAGAAAACTAGAAAACCTAGCTAAGATAGGAAAGTGCACCTCCTTAATTATGTCCCGTGCATCACACCCCGTGCAAAGTGGCTTGCCAAACTCGCCACAATTCCTTAATCAGAACACTTCCAAACCTGGCCGCACATAGAATGGCTGAAACAGCCAAGTGGGCTTGCGTATAAAGAAGTAGCTGAAAACAGCTAATGGGCTCACGCTGTGGACAAGTCCAGCCCAAATATCTCATCTCAACTGTCAGTTTAGTGAAGCCGACAGTGTAACCATTATCACGTTTTTCTCATCTCAGCCATTCATAGCAGTTCACCGTCAACCATCTTTGCTGCCAAACTCTGTCCGTTCCAGCTGCAACTCCTCCAGGGCCGGCCCTGCCATATAAGCGGGATAAGCCACGCTTGAGGCCACACCAAGATGGAGGCCACAAATCTGAAAATAAATCTTTTAGATTTCAAATGATAGAAAAGGGATATATTGTCAAACTTATAGTATACATAGGGCATAATTGAGAAAACATACTTGCAAGGGGCGACTAATAATAAATTAGATTTGTGAGGGACCAAAAGAAAATTGAAATTTTGTTATTTAAGCACTCTCTGCTTAACATGGGGCCACCAGAAAAATTTGGCTTTAGGCCTCCAAAAACATAGGACCGGGCCTGAACTCCTCATTATTCTCCACTGCCATCTTCCCTGTACAACAGTCAACTCGAGCTCCATCAACCATCAAAACCATCACCGAACAATGGCATCACCATGCTCGAGTTCTTCATTCTCCTTCCAAAATTCCTTGCCAACACCATCGATCTCATCATACTACCGTAATGGCAGCATCTTGTCCGTCGTCACTGTTTTGTAAGCTCAAGTTCGTCTCACAGATTCGAACTCCATTACCATCTGATCAAAGCCGACAGCAAGCCACGACTCCATTGTACAATCTCCAACAGTTTTGACCTCAACCCACTGTTAACCACCATCGTCTACGGTAGCACCCACTCTCAAGCTGTCCATCAATCCATAGCTTACTGATTTATCTCGAGCGCAGCAACCACAGACCACCAGCTCCAAAATCGTTCCCTTCGGCTCAATGGCAGCAACACTCAATCAACATCCTCACTTACTATTTACCTCAAAACCCATTCAACTGCCAGTCACCATTGCCTCGACCTCCATCAAGCTCAGCTCATTCCATCTTCTAACCATCACCACGATACCACAGAACCATCCTACATCCAAACTCGATCACCACTTCCTGAATAGCTCGTTACTCCATCAGTATCTTAATCCCTGTATGTTCCGAGCTCTTCTCAATCGACATCAAACAACCATCGATCATCACTGCCTTCCATGTTTCCCGTTCAGGCCATTATTCAAACAGCTCAAATGCGTTTTGCTAAGTGGAGATAGATAGAACTCTGGTGGATTTGTACTTCCACAGCTCCTTCCATGCAAACCCAATTTCATACATAACCCATACTCCATTTCTTCCAAGACTTGAACTTGTCTCAGTCATTGCCATTTACTTCCACGAACAACCATGGAAACAACACTTGTACGAACAGAGAAGAACCTTGTTCTCTCTGGATCTTTTTCACCCTGCAATTTGAGTTAAAATAGAACCCAGCTTTCCTTGTCCTAATCTCCCCACGTTCACAATGATTATCAATGGCAGTACAGATGGTTTTAATCCCTCAATCAATCGTAATACCTCAAGTTCTTTACTGGTTTTCCGGTGTTAATTCTGCCCAAACTTTCTAACAACTCATACTCAATTCTCATGTTCTTATTACCTTCTTAACCCATCTCGACTGGCCATACAAACCCAGACTTCGCCGGCATGAACTCTTGGCAGCAGTGTCTTCTTGGTTCAGTAAGGATAAAGCTGAACCGTGTAATAACAATGTTGGACTCGACCTAATTTTTGGATTATAAGATGAAGGAGGTGGCCCTTAGTAAATTGAGCGGTGTCTATAGTAAACCCGTTTAGAATCAAATGGCTACCTTCTTTGGCCGCCTCCAGTAATTCATAACGGATTTCAGCTGGTTGCTTCTTCACGCCCGCACGACTGCCAGTAGTGGTTCCCATGCAATGATAATTCTGCCTCTTTTGTGGCCAATTGGACGATTTCTTGTTCTTTTCGGGAATAAGCTCCGAAATTCCCATAAAATATAAAACAAAGCTAATAACACAATTTCACAAGAAAACTAGCTAAGAAAGCATAATCAATCGATACTTAGAGAGGTGTTTTTAAACACCTATCAACCTGTATTTAAGAATGGACCGGTACTCCACAGGTGACATCTTCTGTCCAAGGCCCTCAATCGGTATAGCCAGAAGAAAATCCTGGGCATGCGTTGCTTGCAGGCAACCAAAGACCGCTTTTTGTCTGTCCGATAACTCGTAAACTCTATCTATTTCTTTAACTACCTTACCAAAAAGAGCACTCGCCAGGTTACTTTGTGCTTTAGGGGGGGAGGTGTCCTTACTGGTAAAGATGTTAAAGTCATAATCAGGAAGAGTTGCTTGTAGTGTCTACAAAGCCTTATGAAAATTTTCATCCATGCCTTCGACTCCACTGCTCCTTCATATATGATCTTGTAGGCCCCAGGATTGTACACGCGATGCCAGGAAAGCATATTGCGACGCCTCCTTAGCAGTGTATAAACCAAGACCTCCATATCTGATAGGCAGGGTAGATAACCTCCACTGGAACTCCCCAAAAAATGGACCTCCATAGACCACAATACCCTCAACTACCTCTCTCAAGGCTCTATCAAAGATATCAACTGCAGCTGTAGTATATTCTGGGCAGCAAATACGAAGCCCAAAAAGCAACTTGGAGATGCACCCAAACATCCTTTTCTAAGTTAATTAAGTGGAAAAGTAGTTTTCCAAGATGCACCCAAACATCCTTTAGCTAAAGTCATCCTTTAGTTTTCCAAGACGTTCCCTACTATACATATTTTTACACGTTGAGTCTTATCTGTATTTTTCTTTTTCATTTTCACTCTCTCTCTCGTCTCTCTACCTCTCTCAATCAAATCAGTCCGCCAATGTTTAGGCTGGAGAAATTTTAGATGTCAGATTTGCATTTAGGAATGAATCTTATCAGTCCAGTAAGGAGGAGGAAAATAAGAAACATAATAATGATGATGATATCAAGGGAGAAAATGACGATGGAACCGGTATTTTGGAAACTGAAACTGAAATTGAAGAAGAAGAAGAAGAAGAAGAAGAAGAAGAAGATGATGATGATGATGATGATGGGAGGTCTCGACAAGGTATAAATCTCTCTCACTTTCCTCTCTAATTAGATAAAAATTTATAACTAGGGTTTCCTAATTTAGGGTTTGTAATTTGGGGGTCAAAATAGTTGACCTCCAAAGTCAAAGACAAGGAGGGACGAAGTGTCCCTTAACGGAGACTGAGCTTCAGTAAACCATTTTGGTTGTTATAAAAGGGCGCCCTTTCTCTCCTCTTTCTTTTACAACACAAACGTCTTTCAATTCAAAGAACAGTAGCTCATTAATCGGTAATTCGATTCTTCAAACCCTCCTCCATTTTCATCATCTTCTTCTAATTCTTCAAGAACTCAATTCAAACCCTCTTCCATTTTCATCTTGTTTTAAATCTTCACCAGGAAGAATTTGATCAACCGTTTCCTTATTCTTCCTCTTCTTCTTGTTGTTCTTCTGTATCATTAGGATTATGAAGTTAACTTTTCTTTCAATTCTTGTATGTTGCAGGTAACAACAATAAAACCCTAGAGATTCTTTGACTGGGTTATCATCAAACGGTTCCAATTCAGGTAATAATGCAAAATCTTGTTTTGCTACTTCTTCTGATAAAAATGTTAATTCATATTTATGATGATTTTTGTATAAAAAGATTGTGCATACTTTATTATGTTTATAAAAATTTCCCTAGTTGAATATAGTTTTTCTACTTTTTCATATCAAGAAAAGTTCTTTTTGGTACTTTATTTTGATATTTTCACTAGTGATTTTCAATTCTTCTTCATTACTGTTTTTTTATTTACAAATTTTCATTTTAATGTGCTATTTCTTTTTCTTTTTGATTTCTTGTTTCCTTTCTCTTTTCTTCTTTACTTTGATTTTAGTTTTCTTTCTCTGCTACTTCTCCTCTTCATTTCTTCCATGTTTTGATATTACCCACATGTGTCTACTGCAGGTAACTCAAAGTTTCAGAATTGTAGATATTTATGAGTTAGAAGACAAGGAGGGAGAAGAAGAGAAGCAAGTGAATTCGTGTCAGTCGGTTCAACCTATATAAACAAAAAACTTGCTACTTAATTTTGCTGGTATGCACCTCATTTGTTTTATCACTTTTTTTTTTGGTTTTTGTTAGTAATTTGATGTTATCTTTTTGTTTTATGCTAGATGAGCATCCAACTAGCATCAACAATAGCAAAAATACGTTTGTTGATTTAGGTCATTACTTGGGTTCATCACAGCATGCTGGTATAATAGGCGAGCAAGAGAACAAACAAATCAAACTCGACTTGGGGCTGCATTTAGCTTCCCAACCCCATTCAGGTAAATTAAAACTTGACTACCTTAGTAAAGTAAAACAAATTGATAACTTAATGGGTACATAAAACTAGTTTCAACTTGTTCATTTAATTCTTTTTTTTCTCATTTATTCATGGTACCTTTCTTCTTTTTGCAGGCCAAATATTTCCTGAAGTAGTAGGTAGTCCATCCTATCGAAGGGCAGTTCCCTTGATATGTCCTTATGTCTGACAGCCCAGACGTTTCACCATTCCGAACCGATAGATGACAGTAACAGTAACAGCAACAGCAACAACAACATCATAAAGCTCTTTGGGTTCACCCTTCCGGGTGCGGCGCCCCGTTTAGGTACATAACATCTTTCATTATGTTTCAAAGTAATCAAGTTTAATGGGTTATTCCATTATGTTTAGCATGTAAGAATTTATTAACATTAGCATGTGCAAGGGTCTCGGTAACTATTGAGTTTCTGTATTCGTGTTACTAAGTTGATACATCGAAATGTTACTATTTCGTGTCAAGGATTTGAAATATAACTGGAACTATAGCATCTTGTAATTGGGCATAAAAAAGTTCGTAACTTTTGCAGGCCTGAGGTTGTTTGGTGTCGTAGGTTGTCCAGCCTATGTTGCTTCTGAAGTCGGTGCTTTAAAGAGGTTGGGGCAGGGCCCTAATAATCATGGTGAATTATCCAAGGGAGAGGAACAAAACAGAGGAAAAAAGAGGTTTGCTGGCGTTCTTGGTGAAGCAGATCTTGAGTTAGGGATGCCAAAAGCTTCCAAGAACGATTCGGGTAAATTAGAAACTAGACTATATTATAATCGTCTTACGATTCGTTAGAGATATTATTTGCTGAATTTGTATTGTAACACTTAGGTTTTCTTTATTTGTTTCTTCATTTATGTACGTAGGCCACATATTTTCAGAAGTGCTAAGCTGTCCTGCCTATCAAGTGTCTTCATCTTTGAATCATCATAGGGTTCACCCTTCCTGTCCCCATATAGGTGCGCCTACATTTTGTTTTTATTTTTAACATTTCTCATCATATTTCAATTCAGTTCTTATGGGTTCTCTTTCATTTTGTTTCGATTCTGCCATGTAAAAATTTGAATTTATACTTAGTATTAACTGGTGGGTCCCATAAATTTAAGAAGATATCAGGACCCACACTTAACACTTACTATAGTACCGGGTCTAGAACCATCTATGTTGCTTCTGCCCCTCGAATCATGTTTGTCGAGTTTATGTTACTTCTAAGATACCAAGCCAAAAATCAGTTTATGTTATATATGCCCCTTGTTATTCTATTTGTTCTCTCATATATGCCCCTTGTTGTTACCAGGGCACCTTCTTCCAGTAAATTTATGTTTTATTTTTGCGTTTATTCTACACAAATCATCTTGGAGTACCACCTCCACTATTTCAACCGGGAGTTGGTTTACGGTTCCTCCCCAAGGACCATGAGGTTATCCTATGGTACCTGAACAAGAAAATATAAAGACCTACATAATATGCAGTATGATTTGGTTGTCATATTTTAGTGTGTTAAAACTCATCTAAAGTCGCTTGATTATATACGAGAGTCAACTTCGTTTAGGTCAGACTAGAAAGTCTAAGAATGTTGAGACATACAAGTATTACTCTGAAGACCTGAAGAATGTGAAGAAGTAACGAACTACAACGACGACATCATCCTTCCACTTAAGGTTAGTAATATTGACTTGAACTGTTTCATTCCTAACGTATCTTTCAAGTCGTGCTATATTGAAAATATAACTGCGAAGCTGTATATACTGTACATATTGTATAATACTCTAGTGATGTGACATGGTCATAATTGTATGATCATAGTATTAGGGAATTAGACTACAAAGTATAACGCTCATCTTTTGAACTTCGTAGATATGACATCAACATAATCTTGTTAATACTGTTATGATTATGTGAATGGGTTATGGTGAATATTTCATCATAGGAAACAATGTTTACATTTGTTTAAAGGAAGTACATTCATGAACTTGTTTTGTGAATCGAAAGGGAAATCATTGGGCTTATTGGTTCGGCTATTCATTGCAAATCTTTGGATGACCAATATGTGTGAGATGGTAGAACCGATCTTAACCTTGGTTATGTATCTTGGTATAACTAATCACAATGCCTGACTTATGATTTGGTATGACTAGTTTTTATTAATTGGTGTAACCGATCCTAAGTAATCACCATGTGATGGTATGATCGATCTTTGTAATTGGTGTGACCGATCCTAGTAAATGGTGTGACCGATCACAAGTGTAGTGTAATCGATCCTTGTAATTGGTAATCGATCCTGGTAACTGGTGTGACCAATCACAAGCAATACCATGGGAATATGGAACCGATCCTGGTAACTGATGTAACCGGTCCTGGTAACTTGTGTGACCGGTCACAAGTATTTCCATATTAAGGTATAACTGATCCTAGTGATTGGTAGAACCGATTGAACCCATGTATGTGATTAGATATTTGATCAATCACATAGTTCTCTTAGAATACAGGTCAACCAATTCTAAACTTGTTTGGATTTGTGGTATAACCGATTCCAAGAATGTAAATCCATGTAAATATGAATAAGGATTTATAGGGAAGAGATGTCAACATACTTTGAACACGTACAATAACTCTTATCATTTATTGTTCAAAGATATTCCTTAGTACTCAAGGAGATCTTATGTCGAGATAAATTAAGAATCTTTTAATTAAGGTTTTTGGTTTTATATGCTTTAATTACCAGCAATTAAATGCATATCTCTAGAGAATAAAAATTAGTAATATGCATATACTAATTGGAGATTTTCTATTGAGAGATTTCGGAAATTTTGGACAAGCATTTATTGGAATTAGGAAAACCGAATTTTGCCATTCATTGTATATCTTAAGAATATTTTCGGTTTTGGAAATTACTTGATGTCCAAACATCCTTGGTCTATAAATACCTAATTTTGCATTTCGAGCAAACTATCCTAAGAGCCAGGCAAACTTCATTTCTTGTTGTTTCTGGTGGAGTCGTCTATTCGGAGAGGAAAATATCCTAATTATGTGAAATCTAAGCTCTACGAGTACCGTTAATGGGAAACTAGATAATTGCAGTGTTATTAGTTTTCGATTGATTTAATTGACTAACGGTTGTTGAAACTTTGATTACACCTAGTTTGTTTATTCTTTAGAATCTTCTCTTTAGATATAAGATTCAGTTAAACTAGATAGAAGTATCGACGAGATATTTAGAACTGTTGTTAGATCTAAAGACATCTTGTGATAATCCATTGTTAACAGACTCCGTTCTGTGTGTGATTGATCACAAGAGATTCAAGTGGTTTTGTTCAGGTTATTATTAAATATTAAAGAAGATTTGAAGATGAAGAAGATTTCTTATTGGTTTTCGTATCTTTGTGTGTGCACAAACCTTGATCGGATGGGATCCAACTAGAATAAGATTTATTTGATTGATTAGTTGTGTGAGATCGGCATCACTTTATAGTTTCTCTTTGAGATCTATACTGATTGATTGTGAATCTAAACTGAATTACTTTGGTAGTTATTGGATAGATTGATCTAACCAGGCAAATGAGTTTTTTAAATTAAACGGAAGAGCCTTTGCATATGACTTGAGATATCTTTATCTTGAAAAGGATCAATAGAGTTGTTACCAAACAGATTCGTTGTTCCTTTTTTGTTTGCAATACGATCCAAAGGAATTGTACCAGTGCGTGACATCGAAGTCGGAAGCGCAGGGATACTGAGGAAACTAAGTGAACTAGGGGTAGTTACTTGGTCTCAACTATACGAAGTTGGCGTAGATTTTGTATATCGGCTTAATTCTGAGAGTATTCAATTCTGGACTAGGTCCCGGGGGTTTTCTGCATTTGCAACTTCCTCGTTAACAAAATCTTGTTGTGTGATTTACTTTTGTTTTTCGCAATTATATTTGTTTATATAATTTAAAGTAAATTGCACTTTACGTTAACTCCGACATACTTGATAGTGATCCTATAGTGTTTGGTTAAGTTCGAACCTATTATCAAGTATCACACTTTGGTAGTCATATTGTCTCGATCTCGTATCCATAGATAATCACACAAAGTGTGAATACCGAAGTTGTTGTATTGTCTCAACTTTGTCCATAGACGATCACACTTGGTAAGAGGACTTATAGGCTGAAACAAAAAGATTATGGTGTATTTGGGTACCCTCGTTTTTTCACATCTCGAACCTTACTCGAGGCTAAACTTAAGGAGGGTGCCTTGGAAATCGAACGTCTATTGAGTAAACTCTCTATTCAATGCAAAGGATGTTATGAGGAGTCCACTATACCAATTACTTCTGACTCAACTGTGATGTTAGAAAACGTGACTATGTGTAATCATGTTTCTCTAATGAAACCAGTTTCAGAAGCTAAATTGCAAACCCTTCCTATTGCTAAAAATGTAACTTCCTCTAAACGAGTAATCACCACACCTCACGGAAGGAAGAAATCTTCTAACGATGTTGTCAAACCTATTCACTCTAATCACGCTTGTGATCAGAAAGTGTGTCTCTTTTGTGATACGAAGGTACATGTTCGACGGAAGTGCAAATTAAGTTTGGATGAAAACTATATTGGTCGACTCCAACACACCTTAGAGAAGTACTCTATGAAGAAGGATCTTAATTCTGAATTGTTGGCGGGTGCTTCAATCTGTTTTTCCAAGTATAGTTGGCTATTACTAATTTCGAAAGACATGAAAACTTCATTCTTCTACAATCCGTTCACAAAAGTGATGATCCAACTTCCCGACGTTCCTGATGTAGGCCATACGGTATTCTTGAGTGGTATGTCATTCTCGTCTCCACCTACTTCTCCACACTGTGTAGTGTTTGCAATAGAAGCTATGAGCCGTAAAGAAGTCAAAATCTACGCAATTAAAAGAGGAAGTCGTAATTGGAGGTATCTACTCCTTAGGAACTATGATGATTCTTTTGTGTCATGTTTCAACAATCCGTTTTTCTTCCACACATGCTTCTTCTGCTTAGATTATTCTGGGACTTTAGGATATTGTGCAGTAAATGATCTTGAAGATAATTGGTACAAGGGACTGGATCGGGAATTTTACAACAAGCCTTCAAAATAGTTTGATGATGCATTTCCAAGTTACTTGGTAAAGTGCAACAGGAATCTTTTACTAGTGAATATAGGGCATATCGGAGAAACGGTTGGAGTATTTAGATTGGATTGGACCAACAAGTTCTGGGAGAAAGTTTAGGAAAACATATGTTGTTCATCAGCAACACCTCTAAGCAATTGCTCCTCCAAATAGTCAAATGGTGAACAAGGTCTACTTCCCTAGATTACATAAAGATGGAAGAGGCGTATTATTTTTGTAATACCCCTATTTCGGCATTGGTTTGCCGATGGAATGGAATATAGGTAATGGTTTGTCCTTTCCTAACACCAAGGCCTGATGGGTACACTTGATTGAGTTGTGGGAAAAACTTCTCAGTTAAGCGTGCTCGGCCGGGAGTAGTTACAGGATGGGTGACCTCTCGGGAAGCTGCTGCTGGATAACCGCAATAGTGTCGTTAAAAATCTCACACTGCTGGATAACCGCAGTGGGTAAGTGGGCCCGTTGAAAACCCCACACTGTCGGATAACCGCAATGGCCAACCTGCTGCTGGATAACCGCAGTGGGTAAGTGAGAACAGTATCGGTATTAATTAAGATACAACTAGGGACGGGTCGCTTGTGCTCGGGTAAGGGAATATGATGGGGGTTATGCCAGATACTGCTCTTAAAGGAGACAAGGAACGTCTACATTATACCGAAGACTTTTCAGCACAATTGGCTCCAGAGTTGGCAGAAAACTCGGCAGTTAAGCGTGCTCGGGATGGGTGACCATCCGGGACGTTACTGCTGGATTACCACAGTGATTCCCGTTGAAAACCCCACACTTCCGGATAACCGCAGTGGCCAAGTGGGGACAGTATCGGTGGAGGGTCGGGTCATTACAATTTTATTCTCTTGACACAGGTAGGTATCATTACTCTATTCGAGCACAACATAATAATATTGATGCGGCTACGAACTTTTATGACATAAGGAGATGTGCAATTGCACTTGGATTGAATCTCACTAGTCACAATTAAAAAGGTGGGGGTACAATAACCTCACCCAATAATTCGCTTAGCAATCTGTATGGACTAACTCCAATATACTTTTAAGAGAATCAACTAGACAGTCAGACTAAATCTTAATAAAAAGTATATCAAAGAGTTATATCTCAATTTATCGATTCAATACTTACTCAAGCAAATAGAAATCTGCGAGTCTAATTGAATACAATAGAAACTAACTTGAATGGTACCAAAGACCAATGTTCAAGCATCAATCAATTTCAATCAACAACCAAAGGTTGGATTTACCAATTGATCGATTCAACGCACAACCTGTGATATTTCAATTATATAACAACATATAATGCGGAAAAGAAATAACACAAACACCAGAAGTTTTGTTAACGAGGAAACCGCAAATGCAGAAAAACCCCGGGACGTAGTCCAGATTGAACACACATTGTATTAAGCCGCTACAGACACTAGCCTACTACAAACTAACTTCGGTCTGGACTGTAGTTGAACCCCAATCAATCTCACACTGATCCAAGGTACGGTTGCGCTCCTTACGTCTATGATCCCAGAAGGATACTACGCACTTGATTCCCTTAGCGGATCTCACCCACAACTATGAGTTGCTACGACCCAAAGTCGAAGACTTTAATAAACAAATCTGTCTCACACAGAAAAGTCTACAAGAATAGATAAATCTGTCTCCCACAGAAATACCTACAAGTTTTTGTTCCGTCTTTTGATAAATCAAGGTGAACAGGAACCAATCGATAACCCGGACTTATATTCTCGAAGAACAGCCTAACATCATCAATCACCTCATAATAATCTTAATCGACTAGCGAAACAAGATATTGCGGAATCACAAACGATGAGATGAAGATGTTTGTGATTACTTTTCTATCTTGCCTATTGGAGAAATTAATCTCGAGCAAATTTTACAATTGTACTCAATACGATAGAAACAACAAGATCAGATCACGCAACTACAGAGAAAATAGTTGGGTCTGGCTTCACAATCCCAATGAAGTCTTCAAGTCGTTAACCTACAGGGTCCCGATAGAAACCTAAGGTTAAAGGATAATCGACTCTAGCTTATACAACTAGTATCACACAGGAGGTGTGGGGATTAACTTTCCTAGTTGCTAGAGTTCTCCTTTATATAGTCTCCAAATCAGGGTTTGCAATCTAAGTTGCCTTGGTAACAAAGCATTCAATATTCACCGTTAGATGAAAACCTGATTAGATTCAAGCTAATATCTTTCAACCGTTAGATCGAACTTAGCTTGTTATACACAAATGAAATATACGTCATTTAGGTTTGTGTAACCGTGCCTAAACGTGTACAAGTCGTTGGTTCAACAGTAGTTAACCAAATGGTTAGCCATATGAGCACTTTCATATCAACCTTATTCATCTTCACCATAACTAGTTCAAATGAACTAGTTCAAGAGTTGTTCAATTGCTTAGATCTCATAGAAGTATACAAGACACAATCGAAGCAAAATAGGTTTTGATTCACTTGAATCGATTCATGAACTTTATAGCCACGGTTTGCAAATATGCATTCCTTAGTTTATATAAATTTAAGTTCACGAATAAACCAATTTTAGAAAGTAACACACTTAAGTATGCGTACGGGTATGCGTACTTAAGTAACCGGATTTGAGTTTGTTTTGGTTTCCAAACTCAGCAGAAATTCACGGACATGAACTTTCTGCCAGTATGCATATGGTACGCATACTTAGGTAACCGGATTGAGTTGGTTTTGATTTTCAAACTCAGCAGAAATTCACGGACGTGAACTTCCGCCAGTATGCGTACGGGTACGCATACTTACTCAGTCTCCATCAACCATTTAGTACACACACTAGTATGCATACATTTGGTTCCCGGTTTTGGACTTATACACTAATGCGCGAACACATTATATGCTTATATCCAAAGATGGTTACATGTTCTAAACTCTTTATTTCAATCATTGAAACATTCTTAGAGGATGTTAAATAGAGGTTACTCACACACTATTTTTCATCAAAGCAATTTTCAAGATATATTGAAATAACCAACATGACTTTCGTCACTTGTAAAGATGAACTTGGCCAAAGAGAAAGCTTACCAACACATATTTCGAGAAAAAGATAAGCGAGATAAACTCGGCTCGAAATAGCAAATGTGTATAATCGAAGTCTATATAGTAATACGACTTTTGTCTCAAGATAGGAGATAGAGTAGATAGAATTTTTGAGTGATAGATAAGTTCAAGTCTCCATATACCTTTTAGTCGATGAAGTTTTACCAGTTCCTTGAGTAGTTCTTTGTCTTTGTATGATGAACGCCATGGAGTCTAGAGTTCAACTACACTTTCTATCCTAGTCCGAGACTTAGCTATAAGTAGACTAGAAATCAAGAATTATAGTTTGGCAACTAAAGTTGACAACAAGCTTGAGATAGCAATGCTTGCGAGTTCGACCGAGCAGTGCTCTAACAACAATGCACTACACCTACTGACTAAGATCAACTTGGTTGGCTCAGCTAGTATCTAAGCGGGCAATATAATTTCCGAGCCTTGGTGTACACTCTAGTTTTTTTTTTTTTTTTTTTTTTTTTTTTTTTTTTTTTTTTTTTTTTTTTTTTTGCTACTATAGTTCTGCTTTTTCCTTCATTGCTATATAATTCTATTTTGAAATTAAGATACAACAACTGTGGCTGTAATTTTGTTTTAATTAATGTAATATGCTCTTTTTACTATGTTAGAGCAAGTCCAGTGGGACTAGCAAACAGGAAAATTTGCATAATTTCACACACAATGGGACAGGTAAACAAACAAAGTGGGAGGGCAAACCCTCAAATCAGAGGGTTTGCCCATCGAGTCTCAAGTTGAGTCGCTCGTCCCAAGTTGGGACGGTCGTTCAAGATATCACCGAGCAAAAATAATTTTATAATTAACCTATTTATATTTGATTACTTTAGTATATTTTATATATAACCAGTCCCACTTAACCAAAATAAATATTTATTTATATAAAAACGGGCCCATTAGTTAAAAGAAATATTTGTTTATACAAAAAAAAAAAAAACTGGGTCACCTAGTTAAATTTACCCATTAACCACTATGAATAATCACGTTTTCCCTTCCACGTGGACAAGCGAATGACCAAAATAAACCAGTCCCACTGGAGTTGGTCTTAGCATCTTACATTCTAGTTTAATTACAGAAGGATGGTTAACCTTTTCGAGAAAGAACAACTTCAGTGTCCAACTGCAATTCAGGCTTAAACAAGAAATTGAAACTACCAGATGCTAGTGAACCTCTGTTTATATTTTATTTACCCCAAAAAACTTCCCACATCCGGTGCTAATTGTCGAATGGTCACATATATTGATATTCATTTAGCCATTTGCCATTAATTACATCAATGTAAGTAATTCTATTACAAGTAGTGTGAAATTTACGTTTTGGATACAAAAATAACTTATTTTTTAATATTAAAACAGAATACCATGTTTCAACTCATTAGGAAAATGGGAATGTGATCCAATCCGAGGATCTGAAGTTCCATTATGAAATTCATATTTTTCTAAAGCTATCCATTATGGATTGATACATTTTCTGGATGGGTTGTTGATTGAACTGGTAGCTGGGTGGAAGAGAAGATCCCTCATGGAAAGTGGATCGAACTAACCAAGAGTGTATATAGTTCTCTAGTTATTAATCTTATGTTTGCCTTATTTGTCCCTCCAGACATTGCGAAGAAGATTGAATTGAAGATGAGGATTTTATTGTGGGGCACTAAAGATGGAACTATGGGAGAGCTCTACTGGCCTAATTGGAAGACTGTTTTTAAAGAGAATGAACAAGGGGGTAAGATTGCTCTAAACCAAGATAGATTAGCATATGCTAGGGTTTTTATTGAAATTGATCTGGAATTCACATACCCTGGTTTCATTTCACTAGTGATAGATGGTAAGATCGCTCTTGAACTACCAGTGGAAGTCTTCTCTATGTGAATTGTATATGGTTTTGGGGCTTACTGTGAACAATTATGAGACTTTGACTTGCTATAATATTTTCATCTTTACTTCCACCAATATACAAACAAAATTTGTATCCCAACTACGATATTCTTTCCTTATTGTGTCTTGCCAAGCAAATACCAATTAATTGAAAACCAATCTATGAAAGTCTTTCAAAAAGATCACATGAATCTCATATGGTACGAAGTATGAATCACAACCACTTAACCTTATGCGTGGTTATAAAAAAACTTACCTGAAACCATGCATAGGGTTTATACTTCAATAAGTATTAATGTCAAACCTCCAATATAGAGCAACAAAAACGTCAGGACATACATCTTGACCCAAGCAAATCCAGATCACCTGATATAATCCTAGTCCTTCAGAAGTACGCTTTACTTTGGTTTGTACCCAACTGATGAAATCAAATCCTACGCATACTCGATAACATCAAAAATTGATATAATCCTAGTCCTTAAGAAGTACGCTTTACTTTGCTTTGTACTCAACTGATGAAATCGAATCCAACACATACTCGATAACATCAAACATTGCATCTTCAAAAATTGTAACATCAAATCTTCACATACTTGATGAAACCAAATCCTTCGACTTCAAAATTTCTGCTAACCAGAAAACCCAAAATTCTCTCTTAAAATCTTCTATCCAACTTAAAGCTTTAATACCAATTGTTGGGACAATTGGCTCTCTAATACCTATTGTTCTACCATACCAATTGTCTAGTGATAGACGCATTTATGTGTCTATTTTCATCTC
Organism: Papaver atlanticum; assembly: GCA_023531105.1. Classification (NCBI taxonomy): domain Eukaryota; kingdom Viridiplantae; phylum Streptophyta; class Magnoliopsida; order Ranunculales; family Papaveraceae; genus Papaver; species Papaver atlanticum. Next base: position 21,874,558 of record JAJJMB010007708.1, read on the forward strand.
TTTTATGTATAGTGTTAGTACCCATTTCTGTACTAATTTTGGTATTTTACCCCCTTGTAGGTGTTTTTGGAA
>JAJJMB010007708.1:21874639-22002031 GCA_023531105.1 Papaver atlanticum
GAACGAACTTTACTCACCACTTTCACTACAACTTTAAAACCACATCATCTAGGTTCGGAGCTATCTACATGTTAATTTTGCGAAAACATACTAGACAACAAGAAATCTTGGATTTCTCGGATTGCTCCATAAACCTCATGACGATATAGGATAGAAGACGAGAAAGAGAACCATACATATGCAAGTCATAAACAAAAGCTATAATAAATAAAGTATTCACAGATTTAACGTGGTTCAACAATATACACAATGTGTGTATATTCTCTACATCCACCAAACGGATATGAGTTCTTCCTTTATTATGGAACCACTAATTGAGAATCCCTTCGACTCACTACAATGTGACCGAGATAAAAAACACTCACAAACGCTCTATAACTATAAAGTAGTGTCTTCACCCATACGAGATAGTATTTACCATATTATTTACATTGCGAGATGTTCTTTTATGTGTACCATCATCACTACCAAGATGATCTTCTCCCTAAACAAGATGTCTTACCAACATATCCATATGAATACTCCATAACGACATATCTTTCAACACGGATTAGCCCTCCATAAACCCATAATGATGTACTTTTTCCACCATAATGGTCCCTCACATCCACCCTAAGAGGTGGGATGAATTCCTCACATCTCTAATGAGAATTTCCTTGAGAACTCATAACTAAACGCATATCCTAGACCTCCTTATAAATGAGTCACAAACTTGTTTCCAAGTACTGGCCTCCTTGGATTAGAAAACCCATCTCAATTAGGAAACCTTGGTTAATTTAGGAAACCATATTATTATAGAAATTGACCTAAACTAGGGAACCCAATGTTTTCTTACATTTCTCAACCTCAAATCATGCATTTATGCATGAAACGACCAACGTGTTATCCCTCTAGCTTTTGAAAATCGATTGCACAAAATGTTGTCTACGTATCCTTACTGCAAGGAATCATACCAAATGTAGTTCACCAAAATTGTCCCGTAGAACCTCCATCGGAAGAGAGCAAACCAAACTTGAACTCTACTAATTCAAGATTTAACAAACCAACCTGTTAGAGCATTGCTCGGTAGAACTCACAACTGTTGCTATCTCAAGCTTGTCGACAAATTTAGATGTCAAAACTATATTTTGATTTCTAGTCTACAATTAGTTAAGTCTCGGATTAGGATAAGATATAGTTGAGAAACGGACATCATGGCAGTCATCATTGCATTCTATCGTTTGAAGGCGAAGATCAATCGAAGCTTAATTTTGGAGAACTTCTTCAACAAAAGGTAAGTGAAGACTGAACCACCTATATCTCAAGTTATATTCATCTTTCTATCTATGAGACGATGTCGCATAACTAATTAGACTTTCGTAAGCATATCAAGAATTTCGAGTCAAGTTTATCTTGTAATTAGTCTTCGAAATATATGACTAAGCTTAATGAATATTTGTTCATACTTGATGAATTTCGGTTAAGGATAATTTCATTGTTCGTAATCTAAATCGTGATTCAAGATTATCATTCAAAAATAGCCTGGAACAGTGATATGTGTCATTGATGTTATTTGGGAATGTTTCAAATTGATTTAGAGAGAAATATAGAACTACTATTAAATTCGGATATAAGACAGCATACATACCAGTCTTACAAACTGGGAAAACTGTTAAGGTATGAAACCGTAATACATGTACTCAGTACACGTATCGGAGTAGCTATATGTCGACAACAGCTTTTTGGTATGCATACCAGTATGCACACCTTAAAAAGTCTGTGAACTCGTGAACCCGGATCAGTATGCATACTAGAAAAGAACTGTTGGTCCCGGAACCGGTTTGGTATCCATACTGGTATGCATACCATTAAAGTTCTGTGAACTCCATAACTCGATTATGTTTTAATGATATCCATACCAGTACGCATACCAAAAAGGTTCTGTGAACTCCGGAACTCTGTTATGCCTTAAGGTATACATACTGGTACACATACCATGACATAACTATTTACGGACAAATTTAGTATATGTACCTAATACGAATACTTATCATGTCGATTAAATTCATATGCACATAAAATTATTTCTTCGAGATAATTATCATTTGAATAATCTCTAAAAAAACTATAGACATATTTGATCACATAAATGTGACTCTAGTTAAGTCTTAAGTGTTATATGAAAATGCTCAAGCTTATAGTTCAGTTGGCTAGTTTCGACTAACTATTCATGAGTGTGGTCATTGTACACGGTTCGATTATGGTTCATCCTAACCAGAGTGTATATCTTGTTATGTTAATCAGATTCAAAGATTATTCAAATGGCGGATATTGTTTGCTTGGTTCGAAAGCTATCTTAGCTTAAACCTAAAGCAACCTATGCTTTGAACGTCTATAAAAAGGAACCTCAAGCAACTTGAATCTTTGAATCCCGACACTACTTTTTGGTGTGTCCTAATTGTAAACTAGAGTCGTCCTCTTCCTAAAATCTTTTTAGGCTTTAGCGACTACAAAGACTTCATGGGGATTCGTGAAGCCAGGTTCGGCTATTATTTATCTGATAGCTCGAGTATCCTGATTTGATCGATTATTGAGCTTGCTCCATCAATCAAGATAGATAGAAAGCATCAAAGTTATCTTCGTCTCAGACTTTGATTGATTCCACAAGTTTGATATTTGTGAGGTGAATAAAAATCTAGTTGCACTTCGGGTAGCATAAGTCCGGATTTTGAGGTTAGCTAGACTTTGTCTATTGATATCGATTTCCAGTCTCACCTTGATCTATGATCAAAAAGGAAATCACACATATAGGCTTATCTGTGGGAGCCATATTGGTTTAAAGTCTTCAATTGAGTTGAAGCAACTCTTAGGCTGTAAAGGACGTCATCTAAGGAAATCATTTGCACGGAGTCCTACTGGGATTCAAGAGGTGTAAGGAGCGCGAATGTAACTGAATTGCTGTGAGGGTTTAATTCGGTCTCAACTATATTCCAGTCTGAAGTTAATTGGTAGTAGGCTAGTATCTGCAGCGGCTTAATACAGTTTGGTGTTCAATCTGGACTAGGTCCCGGGGGTTTTCTGCATTTGCGGTTTCCCCGTTAACAAAACTTTTGGTGTCCGTGTTATTTCTTTTCCGCATTATATTGTTTATCTTTATAATTGAAATATCACAGGTTGTACGTAAATTCAATCAAGTAGATACATCCATCCTTGTTTATTGGATACGACTTGATGGATTACTTGGAAATTGATCTTTGGAATCACCCAACTACTCTTATACGTAAATCAGGTTCACGGACTAGTCTCTGTGAACTTTCTGATTGTGAGAGAAAGAGATATAACTCTATATATTATTCCTTGATTGAGATTCATTAAGTTGAACTCCCGGAATTGTATTTAAGTTTGTCCATACATATTTCCTAAGAAAAAGTTGGTGGTGTATTTTGGTACCCCCAGTGTTTTCACAACCTATCAGTGGTTGTACAAATCTCCACCTCAACGAAAAATTCCAGACCATCTCACCAACCATCATAATATGATCACTCGTTATACAACATCTTCAGATACACCTTGCTTCTTTGTGTTCACAACTGTTATGCTCCAAAAATGAATATACTTGGTAATCAAAGAGATCAAACTATATATTGAAGCATTAAGGACCTAAATTATTTATCTAAACATCAAACTAAATATTTTAAGCAACAAAACTAAACCCAACACTAAGATGATTACAAATGAAGAATCTCTCAAGTGATATAAGTAAAATATTGTAATTTTGTTTTACAAAATATACAACATAAAGTGTTTCACAAACATCTCCAAATTGCTAAAGCTTTAAGCTACAAAGACTGATATCTTCACAAGCACATCGCTTCTGATAACTGAAAATTAAAGTGGAAAACGAGTGAGCACATCATCCCAAAAGGGTGCTCAGTGGAAACAAATACAATATTCAAGTAATCACTAACATGCTTAACAATTCTACTTAAAGAAAACGATTTAACACCTTTTACACCCAGCGCACAATAAAAGATTACTCTAATTCACCTCCTCAGATATTGCGTTCCATATTGCAATATCTATGAAAGATCACCACCAGATGACCCACAAAAGTGAATTTAGAACAACCTAAACATATGTTATCCTAACCTCACCTTACTCAATGGAGAAGACGATGTGAAGATAACTCCAGTCCCAAATGATAGCGACATCCACATGAGATGCGTACGCTTAATGATTCGGGAGCTACCATCAAAGTCTAGAACAATAGAAGATGATTACTCTATCCTACCTCCGCATAACAATCTCATAATGGGTCCTATCCAATTGTGAAACCAGAATTTATTTCGAAGTAACGTTAGAATAACCCAGTCTTACTAGAATCACATTCCAGTAAAAGGAATTCACAAATCATGGTTCAGAATCACTATTAAGACCAACAATCAAGCATAACATGTATACGACCGAACTCCCCAGATATTTCATAGTATAATAATATTGGTGCCAATTTCACCCCTATAATAATGACAACAAATTCCAGTGTCATATAAATTATAATAATAATATTGGAGCGAATTCCACTTCTATAATAATATTGGGAGCGTCTATTTCCATTCCTCTAATAATAAATTTACCAAATAATAATAATAGGTCACGCCTGTTTCCACGGACCCTGTTTTGTAATATTGGAGCCAATTCCACTCCTATAATAATATTGGCAGCGCCTATTTCCACGACCCTATTAGAACATAATGATAATCTATGGTTCACACAGGGAGACCAGACAATGCATACTTAACATACCAACCCGAATATACACAAACATGCTCAAAAGTAACAAAGACTCATCGTGCTCGCATACAGAAATTAACTTTATGATTACAAGGAAGTTACAAGAGTTCTCACCTGCTTTGATGGCAACCACGCATACTTCAAGATCCTCAATGTACAAGTTCATCCATTGACACAATTGATGTAATCAATAGGTAATACTTCTACCCTTGACATCAACTCATCCACTATGTCCATTGGACCAATCATCATCATCATCTGAAGTAATCCACATAAAACTCACATCACGTTCTTCTCAATGTTCTCTCTAGCATTCCACTATCCCTTTCTTTTTAAATTTTATTGAAAATTCCATGTCCAAATTGGTAATCCGAGAGTTAGAAAACTGGATGGAAAAGTTGCCGAAAACTATCTAAGGTGATCGAAAATCTCATCCATCTACCGGTCAACTAACGGCCAAACGACATTCAAACTAACGATCGAACTCAGCCAATTAATATTAAACGTTAGGTCAACTGTTCCAAGGTAAAATTGAGTCAAAGTCAGTTAAAGAGGTGAAATCTGGTGAATCAGTCAGTTAAGTACTGGTCAGTCAGATGAGTCAGTCAGATGACCGGGATGTCTAAGCATAGCTATTTCAGAGGCTAAATTTATGTTGCGCCACTATGGTGCAACACAGTTCTTTGTTGCAGCTTCACATCTCCTACCAACATGACTTCAAGCTTGCATTACAATTCAACCATTCTACCTGAAAATTCATCATCACATCTATCACCAATTGTAACAGTTCTCCTTTGCAAGTTCTGTCGCAACCATTCTCGGAACTACCATCAATCCATTTATATTATTCGTATTATCAATTCAATTCTATCGATCACCATATCCAAAGTCATGTACTCATCAAACCTTTGTCACCTGCAATTCCAGTTCCAAGTAACATCCTCTTCACACCCATACTTTCTAAGCTCCCTGCAATCCTGGAAAATCTCATCTCCATTCACTATACAAACCACCACCATACATAATCACAGCCACAGCAACACCACCAGTTTTTCCTAATTCTCAACTACATTCTGGTCTATCACTTGCAATATTCAACTTATCGTAATCTGCATCACCATCCTTGGAACCCAAAGCTCAGCTCTATTCCAAACCCATTTTACAAAAACATAACACTTCTCTGGTTCTTGAAATTTGAATTTCAATCACTTCTTGCTTCAATTGTACAACCAATTTACATTCCACCATATCCACCACATATACTCAAATCAAACACAGTTACCATCCTCAGCTCCACCAACAATTTCACCTACAATATCAATTCTTCTATGAATCGCCACCATTCAATTCATCTTATTCATGCGTGATTCAACATCATCAACTTGACCCTATGGGATTCAATTTTCCAAAGAAACTAAAACTAAACCCCATATAACCATCTCTGGCTTAATTAAGAACAAACCTTAATTTCACTGAAATATCAGTTCATCCCCTGAGACTAGATTTCACTTGCAATTTCAACCTAATCCATTTAATTAATTCAATACCCATCTCTAATATCAACCTATGTCTTCCAAGATCAATCAAAATCAAATCAGAAAACTTTTAATCAAAAAACTTTGATTTTGATCCTCTCGGACTTACCTTTACCTCAATTTCCTAAGATCAATCAACCTTAACACCTCCATCGATTCTTCCATGTTCTTCGATATCAACACATTCTCTCTCACTTATCATCTCTCAGTTCAACTAATTATTTTCAAGTTTACTTCGGAAATCTCTCACTAGAAATTCAACTCTCTGAATCGGCAGAGAAGAAGAGAGAAAAGAAAAAATGAAGAAAGAAGAAAATGAAGTCGGGTTCTTCTCCACTCGGTAGGTTTTGGGAATGAGTCCTATTAAGGAACCCATTCATTGGTTATGGGTGTCAAGTGTTCAAAGTAGAAAACTTGGTTGCCTTAATAACATTTATCTGTAAAAGGACCATTTTACCCTTCATACACAAATTCGATGATTTCTTCTTCGCCCAGTATCCGAATGAAGCGTTCAAGTAGTCCATACTAGGTAATTTTTTGAATATATCCATCGGTACTAGTTTCATGTCCAAGGTATTGTTTGTTTAATTTTTAATAATTAATGTTCATACTCCAATTAAACAGTGTTGACAAGCTTACGTGTCTTCACATTCTCTCCACCTCATAATATTTTCGTCCTCGAAAATTGAAAACCTCCTTCAGGTCTTTAAAACTCCTCACCTTATAAAGAAAACTTCCTATCATCTAGGTGCACGTATTGCTCATACTTACGAATTCAAATCCATCTAAGATGACTTTGAATACCTAAGAATTGATATAATGAATTTTATATATTTATGCATCAAAACAGGGTAGGTGTACCGTACGCATACCCATTAGTCATTCCGTCGACTGTATCGGTGGGTCTCTAATGGGGTCCATAGGGAAATGGAACGTTTTCTCTAGCCCACTAAATAGCTGATCTATCGAGATTTGATGGGATTAGAAATCCTTCGTCATATTTTCATGTTCCAAATTCCACAGCCTCTCACGTCTGTGGTCTGCCTGCCATGAGATTCATAATCTTATTGGTGAAAGTTTGGCACTAGATTACAAATGCAGAATGCCTGTGTAAGTATTGGTTCTGAGAGGATAGTGATCAGATCGATGCTGCTGATGCTTAGTCATCATGTTACTGTAACAATGGAAAAATTGTATTTGATGAGTACAAAACCTCTTTTTTCTTTTGAAAGAAAAACCGAAGGATTTTCATTAAGCACAAAGCAAACCAAGTTAAGCATTACAGGACATTTTTTCAACTTCTAACCTAGACATGACACACACAGGGAGTTCAGAACTCCATTTCCTAGTACAATTATTATTCCTAGCAAACTTCGCGAGTAAGTATGCTACTTGATTACATTTCCTACTCTTAAAGAAAACCTGAACATTACCTAAACACTTGACTAAGTGCTGACACTCTCTAATAATATTACTGTCTTCCCATCTGGTGATGATATTAAGTCCATTGATGCTTTCCATAACTTCTTTGTTGTCACCCTCCACAATGACATTCTGAAGCTGCAACTGGAAAATCCACTGAAGAGCTTTTAGCACTGCCATTGCTTCAGCTTGAGCAACATCTCTAGATCTTTCTACCCAAGTCTAGGCCTCCACCAACCTCCCTGTAAAATCCCTTATAATTAGAGCAATACCAGCATGAAAATTATTAGGTAAAACAGAAGCATCAATGTTAATTTTCAATTTTCTTATGGGGGGAGGATTCCAGTGCCTATTGTCATTATTATTGATCTCATTACTTCCTGTTACATTGTTAGCTATATGAACCTGGTTGGCACTAAAGATTGTGTGAATCTTATTCTCATTGCAGAAAGTGATAATTCTGTGTTTCAGGCTTGAGCTAGTGCATCTGTTGTTGTTAAATATCAGCTCATATCTAGACTTCCATGTGAACCACATGGTAATCACAATCAGATTTATCATGGCTTTCTTTTTGAAATAGATATTGTTATCTGGATTGCACCAACTTCTTTTCCAATGCTTGATATCTGTAATTGTGCTTAGATCCTGATGAACATCAGATGATATAGCATTCCACACACTTCTGGCATAATTGCAATGAATCAGGAGATGAGTGATAGTTTCTGCCTCATTATTGCATCTTTGACATTGCACTTCCATATTTTGATTATGCCTTGCACATCTTTCATTGACAGGGAGAATATCATGAGCTACTTTCCACAAGAACAATTGACATTTATGAGGGATCTGAAGGTGCCATATGCTGAGCCAAAATTTAGCTTCTTCTTCTTTGCTAGCTAGATTGGGATTCTTCTAACAGAGGATAGCCTTATAAGTAGAATTAACTGTGAAATGACCACTTCTTGTAAGAGACCAAATAATTTTATCTTCATGCTGAGTAGATGGTCTGATATTTAGGATTTTCTCTATCTGGTCTTGAGTGAAGTACTTTTGAAGCTTGTTTAGATCCCAGCTTTGAGTGTGTTCATCCAATAACTCCACAACTTTCATTTAATATGGATACTCTTCATAAGGAGAGAAATTTTGTTGTATTTGCTGAGAAGTGTAACCCTCAATCCAGTTATCTCTAAACACATATACAGAATTCCCATTTCCAATCTGCCATATATGAACTTTCTTTACCCAACTGATTCCAGTATATATGCTTCTCCATATAGCATTACCATTGCTTGAAATCTCATCTTGAAGAATGCTTTCCTTAGCAAAGTGTTTAGCTTTCATAATTTCCACCCATTTTCCTTCTTTTTCTTGGACTAACCTCCAAGCCAATTTTGTAATCATAGCCTCATTGAATATTTTTAGATTTTTGAATCCCAGGCCTCCCCATCTTTTTGGGATGCTAACACTTTCCCAAGATTTGAAATAGCCTCCCCAGCCTTGTTTCTTGTTCTACCAATATCTTCTTTGAATTGCTTCAAGTTTGTTTATGTTTTGTTGAGGAAGTAAGAAACAACTCATTTGGAATTGAGCCATAGAATTGGTCACTGACTGTATTTGAGTACTCCTGCCGGCTTGATTAGTCATCCTTGCTTTCCATTATAACAGTCTGTGTTGCATTTTATCTTGGATGTGGTTGAAGCATTTGTTTCTCTGTCTTCCCATGAAAAGATTGATTCCCATATATTTCTCCTCCAATGGCATCACTTTCATGTCTAGAATGTCACAGATTTGGTTTCTTCTTTCATCACTTAATTTTTTGTTGAAGTGTAAGCTTGACTTGTCTAGATTCACCATCTGACCTGAGACCTTGCAGAATTTGTTGATTATATTCTTTAGATTATTGATGGAGTTAGCATTGGCTGAAGAGAACAATATGCAATCATCTGCAAAGAATAGATAAGATATTGGGGGACCCTTTATAGCAAGGAAGATGGGAGTTATGCTTTTGTTGATCATTGAAGCATTTATAATTTTATTGAAACCCTCCATGCAGATTATGAACAAATATGGAGATAGACTATCACCTTGTCTTAGTCCTCTTGTTGGCTGGATTGTTTCTATTGGAGAACCATTTAGAAGAACAGAGATAGTTGTTGTAGTAATGCATTGATTAACCAGATTGCACCATTGTTCTGAGAAACCCAAATTCTTCATAATATTGATGATTAATTTCCATTCCATTCTTTCAAAAGCTTTTGACATGTCCAACTTGATTGCCACTGCTCCCTTACCAGATTTTGTTGTCTTCATGTATTGTATGACTTCATGAGCAATAACTGTATTATCTATTATGTTTCTTCCTGGGACATAGGCAGCTTTCCATGGGGATATTAGTTTATGTAAGAGGGGTTTCAGTCTTTTTGTCATGATTTTTGGGATGATTTTATATGAAATGTTGCACAAACTGATGGGTCTGAAGTCTGAAGGACTTTGAATGCAATTATTCTTTGGGATCAGAGTTTGAAATGTATTACTAAGTTCTTTGAGAATTTTACCCTTTCTGAAGAATTCTTGCACCATGTTGACAACATCTGCACCCACAATTTCCCAATTTTGTTGGTAAAAGCCAGCTTGGAAGCCATCTGGACCTAGAGCTGACCAAGATCTTATTTGTTGCACATTCTTCTTGATTTCCTGCACTGTTGGGATAGCTATTAACTCAAGATTTTCAGACTCTGTGATGCAAGGATTGATTAGGTTCATAACTTCATCATCTTCCTCTGGGTTACTAGTTGTAGCAATTTCTTGGAAGTGTGCTTTAAGTATTTCAGCTATCTCTTCTCTTGTATCTTTCTATTCTCCATTCTTGTTTTTCAATGAATGTATTTGATTGCATCTTCTTCTGTAATTGGCCTGAGCATGGAACACCTTAGAGTTTCTGTCATGGTATTTGATTACACTTTCTCTAGACTGTTGATAAGCAATTCTGTTTCTGGTGTCATACAGATTCTTTAGCTGGTGTTGTAGCCTTTGGTGCTCTTGAATGTCTATCTGTTGTTGATTGATGCACTGCTGGATTGATTCTTGAGTTTCTTTAATTCTTCTATCTGTGTCTCCATACTCCTTAACTCTCCATTCCTTCAGCCCCTTCTTTGTAGCTCTGAGTTTATTAGTGAACTTGAAAGCATCAGTTCCTTGTTTATTGCATCTCTAGTGTCTCCTTATTTCCTCTTTGCAAGATTTCTTCAGCAGCCAATGTTTATAGAATCTGTAAGGTTTAGATAGGCTTTCATTTTGTGGGTCTGTGGTTAAAAGAATAGGAGCATGGTCTGAGCCAGAATGGATAAGGTTTTTGAGGATAGCATTGAGAAATAAAGCCATCCAAGAAGAGAGGCACAAGGCTCTATCTAATCTGGTTCTAACTTGATTGAGCTGTGTTCTGTGGTTTGACCATGTGAAAGGACATCCTGTGAATGGGATATCAATGAGACCCAAGGAAGGAACATCATTGACGATTATTGGGTTTGATTGGATGGGGTTGATAGAGTAGTTCTGTCTTTCATAACTGTATAGAGTAGAGTTAAAATATCCCATTATAACCCATGGAATGTTCATATTTCTTCCCATTTCATGAATAAAACTCCATTGAACCTGTCTATCATTATCATAAGAGGAGCTATACAAACAAGTTAGGAACCATTCTTTGTTAGTGCCTTCATTTTTTATGATCACATTAATAATCATATAGTTAGAAGAATGAATAAACTCTAGTTCAACACCATCTTTCCATAGAAGAGCTAAGCCACCTACTCTTACTCTATCCTCATTACACCAAATGTTAGGATACTTCATCTGCTTCAGAAGTTAGGTAGCTTTTGCCACATTGGATTTTGCTTCAGATAGAAAAATAATTTCAGGATTATAATTGAAAATGCAATTCTTAAGATGGTCTCTAGTTAGTTTATTTCCTAGGCCCTGCACATTCCAAGCTAGGATTTTCATGTTGTGTATGCACTTAGGATGCCAATCAATAAACTGGAAGAAGAGTAGGATAAAATTTTGAAAACAAGGGTTTTGAGTGATTACCGTAGAATTTCCTTGTCCTGCATCAGAGCCTTGATTGTTAATGATGTATTTGTCCCAGTCTCCAGTTCCTTGCAGATTCATTTGCTGATTATTCCCCCATTGAGGCTGACTTGGTTCTCCTTCCTCAACAACTTCCTCCATTTGATTAGAGCTTACTATGGAGCTGTCATTCTCTCTTGTTCTTTTGAACCTTCTAATATTTCCACTCCTGCTACTCTGACCTCTTTCATAGTCGATGTTTCCACTGGAATTCTCCTCTTCTTGAAAATACTCAGTATAGACAGAGTTACAGTACTGTCCATCTTCAGGTCTAACAAATAAGACCATATTAGATTTTCTATTCTTGCTATTCTTCTTTGGAGAGATTCTGGTAGGAGCATCATCAATGTTCCAGTACTCATTGCTTGTCATGTTGTAAGGGATCTTGTCAAGGAACCTGAACAACTTCCGAGATAAGTGATGTCGTTTTATAGTTGTAGTGGTAAAAAGGTTCGTTGCTCGAACTTGTGAAGGATAACTTTAGACTTAAATTCAAAACTAAATAGAAAAATCACTAAAAATTATAGCAAACACTGACAAAGTTGATATCAATATTAAAAGAACACTGAGGCTAAGATTCCACTATTTTTCCAAGTTCAAAGTGATTTTATCTAGTATTTATATTTATTCAATTTTTGCGTTTAATTTGATTCTAAGCTATTGCAACATATAGATTTTCAAAATAACAAGTGTAAATCCAAAGTATAAAGCATCAAGAACCTATGGCTAAGCATGCTCTATCAAAAGAAATAACAATTGCTTAACAAAAATCATTCAAACAATTATAAATCAAGGCAAATAATCATAAAAATAATTGAAATAAAATAAATAAAATAGAATATACCAGTTTTTGTTGGAAAAATAGCTTCCTCTATCGCCTCAGCAATGGGGTTTAGCTCCTCATATTAATCATAATCTCAAAATACATGTTTATGGCTCAAAAGTTGATTAAAAGAGTGAAAAGTGCTAAGCAGCGGATTCTGTAGTTGCTGAAGGTCTAAAACAGGAGTCCGAGTTGTTGCTGAAGAGGTTCTGTGACTGCTGAAATATGCGACCGTACCTCGTTGTCACTGAAAATAAGTCTGCCTCTGCGACTGATTCTGAGGGTCTAATGTTCTTCGTCTTCTTCTTCTTTGCAGCAGCAGAAAAATTTCTGTATCGACTCCAGTTGATTTTTTTTTCTTTTCTAAGGCTCTAAACTTTCTCCTAAACTTTGTTGCTTCTCAATATGACTCGAATCAACCTATATATATCCACCAAACCCCAAAATTACTCGAGTTAATCCAAATATTTTCGTTTTTTTCTTCACCGCACGTTATGGGATTTTAATCTTCTTTTTACACGTTAACTTGGTTTCCAAACTCTCTCAAACTCTCTCAGGACTGAATAAGGACTCCATACACTCCTATCTTGCCGTAAAATCTTCACAAACTCTTTTGTAAACCGAAAATAACTCAAATCGTGAATTCTCCCTATTTTGCTCCAACACGGATTTATATCCCTGTTTAATCGATTCTACAGCTCATACCATACTTGTTTATCCTTAACAGAGTTAACCCAACGAAAATCAGCCATTGAATCGCCTTAAAAATCATCCAAAATTCGAACAGAAAATTCTGTTTTTTTGTAAACTGTTTCCCGCCAAAAATCTGTTTTCAAATGTTGAAGATGGGTGCTGAAGATGAATTTGGGCTACACATAGCCATAGGTGCCCCTTATCCGCTGCTGGAGTCCGTATAACACTTGTCCTTTGGGGTGCATTTAGACAACTTTTCGAGCCGATTTTTCCAAAAATGTTTATTCCCCAAAAATACCTACAAAGGGATAAAATACCAACATTAGTACAAAAATGGGTACTAAAAATATACACAATAGAGATGAAAATAGACACATAAATGCGTCTATCAATAAGTCTATAACATCTTTAGCCTTGTTTTTGCAGTCATCAGCATCGTGATCGATAATGAAGCAGGCTAGGCACAAATGGTGAGGTTGTTTCTGATAATAAAAAGGAATCCATTGAGTGCAGTTTGCAGCATTCTGAGCTAGAACTCCTCTTATGAGTAACCTTGAGATATCAATTTCAATTAGAGCTCCAACATCATTAGATTCCACAGGTTTAGCATCCTCAGGATCCAATTCTTTAACTACACCCGATATACTCCTCATTTCATTAACCACTGGAACATTGAGAAATTCCTGAGGCAAATCTTTGAATATGACCCAAAATTGCTGCTTGTCAAAGGGAATATCTCGGTAATTTTGAGTTGGATTCCACGGCTTGAGAATCCAAAGAAAACCATCCAGGCACCATGGGGCTTCAGTTAGAACCCATCTCCAATCATCTTTCGATTCAAAAGTGACAGTAAACAGGTTTTTGCTCTTCTTTCTTAGCTCAAAACTGCCTACTTTATTTCCCCAGATCAATCTAGCTTGTTTTTCAGCAAAACCTCTGCTGATGTTTTGTGGGAGAGATAACTTTTCCAATAATACTGCTTCCATTTCTTTGAAGACAAAAGCTTGGGTTAATTTGAGCGACATTGATAACTTGTCTGATGTCATCAGAAGACTCAATTGAAGCTGAGTCCAATTAATCGGTAAGGTTGTTGATATCTTCAGAAGCCATTGCAATGATTGGGTAATGCTGATTTTGAAGGTACGGTGAGATGATGATGCAATTGACTAACAAAATTACTGGATTTATAGAGATTTTTAGAAATCTTATCTTTCTACGTGTTCGATTCCATTTGAGAGAGTACAAAACCCCTATGCTTACTGAAAGAAACCTAGAACTCTTTTGTAAAGATATTGTCATTGGTTGATAAAGACGAACTCTTAGGTTGGCTCCTGCAATCAAGAACCCCAGCATTGTCCATATACAACTTGGTACTAGAATTGATATTTGACTCACGGTGACCAACTTTTGAAATGCCTATTTTGAGAGTCAGCATAGTTCCCTAGAAGTAAATTATCGGAATAAATCAATTCAGTTTGTGATTCCATGAGTAACAAACATTAAATGAATACTTATTCCAAGTACAAACACGAGCTAACAATCTTTAACCACATGAAGGAGATAAGAAGAAACAATGGTGTACCTACTACTAGTTTTTCATTCCTAATGTAGATGACGGATATCGAGGAAAGGATGGTGTTTTTCGCTCTAAGCATCATATAAGAAAAACTAGTCTACCATTCGTACAGAAAAAACACTACTACCACTAGCACTAGTAATACCAACTGAGCTATTATTTACCCTCACTTCCTAACAGTTACAAACCAAATTGATGAAGCATTATAGCATTCTGTGCATGCATACGGTTTTCAGCTTGTGGAAAGACGATGGAGTTGGGAGCTTCAATGACTCCATTTGTGACCTCGACACCTCTTTCTGCCGGTAGGCAGTGCATAAAATACGCTTCTGGTCCTGCTAGCGTCATTAGCTCTTCATTTACCTGCAATAGAGTTTTAAAGGGTGGGGAGTAATTCATATTTAGTACATATAATCACATGATGCACCAGTAACCTAAAAAAGAAGACTCTGCGCTACTGTGAAATAAAGTCGCTTCCTATTTTGAAAGAAGAGGTACTCCATGCAAGTTATGGACGAGTCAGACGACTCACTCCAAAGGGAAAATAGAATACGGCTATTGGACTACAGATGTTCAGTCATTGTTCTAATTTTTTTTTATCTATTTTATAGATCACAAGGTTTACTTCGCCACACAAAACTAAATTCGAGCAGATTACTACTATTTTAGTTTCACCTATACATTGTTCAGGGTTTTTCTGCATAGAGGTATCACTACGCTTTCGAAGTTCATATATTACTATGCAGTAAAAGGGTATGGTCACCTAATTACAACTCTTCAGAGTTCAAACAATCTATATGATTGTTGTGCGAAATCACATAGGTCAACATACACCATATAGAAGTCGTGATAGCCAAAATTATAAAAGTATACCTGAAATCCTTCAAAAACTTTACGGCGGTATTCAGCCTCCCCTTTTTGACCCATACTTGCCCAAACGTCAGAGTACACAACATTTGCCCCTTTAACAGCTTCTTTGGGATCATTGGTTATCTCGATTTTGCTTATTCCAGCATTCCGTGCCTTCTCAACTGTCTTTTCATCTGGTTCAAATCCTTTAGGACATGCACAAACGAAATGAAAAGGAACCACCGATGCCAACAAGAGCCACGAATGCACAATGTTGTTTCCATCTCCTACATACACGACCTGTGGTTCACATTGACAAAAGAGCAATATCAGCATAGTCTAAAATAAAACCGACATACGTGAAGGAATATTTGAAATAAGGAGAATTCAATTCGCTTTGCGAAGGTGTTATTCAATAACTAGAGAGGAATGAAATTACCTTTGTTCCTTCAAGCTGACCAACATGTTCAATTATAGTGAGTGCGTCGGCCATAATTTGAACAGGATGATTGTAATCAGTCAGGCCATTGATGACCGGTACAGAAGCGTATTTTGCCAAATCAAGAATGTCCTGCATTGCTAAAAAAGTTGTGGTAAATAGAACAAGAAACATAAGTACATGAAGAAAAGCACAAACAATGACCAGAATAGCTGATATATATATATATATATATATATATAAAAAGAAAGAAACAAAAACAAAAAAAAAACTCTAAAGGTTGGAGTGCTGTCCTATTTAAACTTGCTCAGTGGCGGTGGCGAAGCCACGATTCTTGGTAGGGGAGGGTAAACTTAAAGGGGTTTTAAGCAGGGAAAACAAAAAGCCTTAACTAGGTTTCCTCATGCAACTTATCCAAATTTTGTCAGCCTGGATGCAAATTTAACAATGGCTAGTAAAGATACGTGACTGCCAGCAGTAATTACTACCGCTAGTTCAAATCAAAGTAATCTTGAGTCAAAATTTAAACTAAACAAAGAAAGTTAGATTGAATTTACTCCATGTCATGCCCGAGTTTAAAAATATATAGTTTGAATGACTGGCTTGAACAGCCAAGATCTCCTGAACTTATGCTCAACTAACTTGAAGATAATAAAGTTATGAGCTCTGGATATCCAATTTGTAAAGATGGCATAATATGCAGGATCCAAAAACAGAAAGTCAACCCAAACAGATCCCATTACCAGTAAATGTAACAACTACTAGAATGATAAGCAAAACTCACTGTCATACCTGATGAGCAAATAAACGAGCCATAATGATATCATTATAGCCAGAAAGCACACGAGCAACATCACGTGTTTCCTCCCTTTTACCCATTTGAATATCATCCGGTCCTAAATATATAGCATGTCCACCTAACAAGAAGAACCCTGTCTCGAAAGAAACTCGAGTTCTCATTGACGGCTTTGCAAAGATCATTGCCATTGTCTTCCCTTTAAATGGTTGGAATGATCTGTCTCCTGATTTAAGTAGCGCCTTGACCTCAAATGCACGATCCAGGATCTTAAAGATAGTATCTTTATCAAAATCACTGATGTGAATAAAGTCTTTAAGCCCCAGTTTTGCTGAAAACTCATCAAATTTTACAAAATTCAGCTAAGTATGTTGCAGTATTCGTGGGTTGTTTCATGAATTCAGAACTACAATTAAGTTAAAGGTACCCTTTGTTTTTGCTGGCACAATAGTCCAAGTATTACGGGAACTTATTCACACTACTGGTTGTTCATTCTAACAAAAACTTCTTAATAGAGAAGTATCCACTAATGTAATATGTATGCCTTCACTGCATGCAAATTTTCTACTAATTATGATCTTGGGTATGTATGAACCACTAATAGATGTTGCATGTACTACTGTATAAGGTCACTAGCAAACTTATTACTCATCAGCAAGATTAATATCTCCACATAATCTCTGGGATCAATTGTGTCAGTTTCTTCCTAGTAATCCTAATTCACTCTTCTAAAGAGTGTTGATTATGATCCTAAGTCTGAAATTGATGATATTCTCAACATGCTCCAACAATTACAATATCTGATTATCAATCTATCATGCTAATTCACTCTTCTGAAGAGTGTTTGATTATGATCCTAAGTCTGAAATTGGTGATATTCTCAACATGCTCCAACAATTACAATATTTGATTATCGATCTATCATGCAAAACGAAAAGCGAAATATTTGTTCTTGAATGGCATGGCAGCAGTTGTTTTCAAGATTTTAGCCATACTTCTCTACTCAGTTCAAAGTCAGCCAAAAAACTTTGATTAGCATACTTTTATAAGAGAGAACCTAAACTATAACAAAACATTCAGGTTTCACATCTTTCGAAACTATGAAAATCAATATACATAAAGAGGTTAAGTTGAAGTTAGAGAAAAAGGCATCAGTATTTCAATTCAAGTCGTACATTACAAAATCTAGAAATACATATTCAAGTCGTAAATTACACAACAGAGAACCAGATAGTTCATCTGAAACCTTATTTGCTTATACATATCGATTTTGAGAGTTTGTACCAACTACTAATCGATGCTAAAACATATTATTGTATAAGATCATCATTAGATCACTTACTAGTCCCCGAAATATCAACACTACTCCAACACATCCAGTATCTTAGAAGGGCGGAACTCGAAAGTAATTTCATTTCTTTAACCTACATCTACAGACACACTACTTATCTGCAAAGGACTCTGGTGCAAGGTAGGCACTTGTAGTGGGTGGATCCTAAGTCTGAAATTGGTGATATTCTTAACACAACCTAGAAGTGTTATTATTTTTCCTCCTTCGTATCTTTTCTAGTTGTTCATGTTTATGTTAGAATTTCATTAATAGGCAGCTAATTAATGTAAAGTTGCAACTTGGTGGTGGGCCAATGTCGAACCAATTGAGTATTACAACATTTTTGTATTTTTAAACAAGTACCGTAGCGTGTCTAGCGAACTTGAGACTTGAGAGTGTATTAGGACTTCAGATTGATTAACTCAGTATACATTCTTCAACCATTTATGTTAACCTCTTACTTATATGTACACGATTCTACATGCTAGGACTAAAGCTTCAGCTGAAGAGGAGCTTTATATGTAAAAGCCTAAACCATAAGAAAGAACCAAGGTTCCGCTTCTTTCCAGCTTATCATGGCTTACATTGTACTAAATGAGGTTCAGTGTAATCAATCAGTAAAAGAGTCATTAATATTTCAAAATATAATTCACCCATATAGAAATGCAAAGGTTTCTATTCTACCAGACAAAACAATAAAGAAAATGAAACCCTAATAATACCACATAAAAAGAAAGCCCAACTCAAACTCGATAAAAAGACCCCATTTTTCCATCGCTCACGAACGCGGCTAAAACCCTAACCTAAACATGGTCAATTTTTTAAGCAAACCCATTATGTAAAATAGCAAAAATAAAAAAAAGAGTTATGAGATGAAATGAAAAATCTAACCTTTTCCATTAACAGAAGATGAAACGGAAGCAGATGCCTGGCACGAAATCCGGTTAGATTTCAACAAACTTGATGGAAAACAAACAGATTGTAGTAGTTTCTGAGCTGGAAAAAATGAAGAAAATGATGAGAGAGATGAAGTATCAGACTGAATGAGAGGGGAAGTACAACAGATGGATGATGCCATTGTTATTTGATTGGCTTAGAACTTTCGGAACTTTTGAGGAAACAAAGACCTTTTCGGCTTTTTCCAGAGGAGGAGTTCAGAATTTGGTGATGTGCCGTCAATTCTAATTTTATAATTTCTTTCCCTCGACAACAGTTTCGGTTAAGGTTTATACTCACAACCAAACCGATACTACCCGAAACCAATCCAGCAACTAGTAGTCGCCTAGCCGTTGATTTTACACATAAGTTCATTTGATTTTTTATTTTTTTTTATTTTTGACAAAAGGGCAAATTATATATAAAAAGAATGTAAGTGTAATAGAACATAGCTGCAACAAGTTACAAAAAAAACATGGCTACAAATAGTTCATGCCAATACAACGTTCCAATTACAAATAATGTACCTCAAAGGAATGTTGTCAAAAATCTTAGAATTTCTAGTTCTGTTATAAATGGTGCACTTCACAACAATGACTAGTTGATTAAAATTTATGTTTCTACCACCATACACTATGTTGTTTCTCTGTCCAGATGTTCCACCAAATTACAAATGGTAACTGTTTGGACCACATAAATATGAAATGGGCTTAATACGATCTTCAGCCTATTAGCCTTAAACAAAAACATTTAATTGAATCATGGGTTGGAGCCTAAATCCATTAAGGGTTAAAAACCGAATCTGTTTGCTTTTATTAAAGGTGACTAAATTCATTGTATCCTAAAAAGTGGATGAATTTGTTGATGGTAAGACCAGGCATAAATTCAAATCAGGAAATTAGAATTAATCAAGATGTGTATTTAGTCCAAATACATTAATTAATCTGGTCATCCTGAAAGGAGTGGATGAATATAGATTATTTATTGGACTAAGTACATTTTTAATGTATAGATACATAATTCTGATTTCAAATGAACCTGGAGAGCATTTGGTCTGGGTACATTATCAAAATGAATGCAGACAGGTAATTGACTGGATGCATACCCTCTACAACCTATAAATAGAGGAGGAATTTCAACCAGAAAGGTACACATTTCTAATCCTTTTCTCTCCATAAAAACCTGCTTAGAGCTCTTACTCATTGAGGCATCGGAGTGTCTTTGCAGGTACCCCTCTTCTTCATTGATCAATAATTCTAAGAGAGCCAAAGTCATTGGAGAGCTGAGATGAAATCTCTTCATCATCAAAAAACGCATCTCGAGGAAATATTGTGAATCATCTGATGGTCTACAATTCATTCATCGGGTATAAATCTTAATTCATCCAACGGTTAAGATTATATCTTTCAATACAAATCTCGAGGAGTGCTGTAGGAACATTTTTGCGACAACATCTTTTGGCGCCCACCATGGGGCAGAGAAGGAATCATAAAAATAAATAAATCAAGATCCAAAGCTACATCACAAGCAAGTCGGAGTGATGGAACATTTATGCATATGCAAGAGTACGAAGACTTCGGAACAATGTTGATCACCCACTCAAAGAAGAAGTTGAAACACCACCAGCAACGACGATATCATAATGTCCTTCTGCAAAAAATTATACCCACGTGTTAGAGCATAGCTCGGTTGAACCCACCAAGCGTTGGTATGTCAAGTTTGGTTGTCATATTTTAGTGAATCAAAACTCAATTAAAGAGTCGCTTGATTATGTACTAGAGACAACTTCGTATAGGTTAGGCTAGAAAGATTAGGATTATGAGACATACAAGTATTACTCGCAGATTTGAAGAATGTGAAGAAGTAACAAGCTACATCGACGACATCATCCTTCCTCTTGAGGTTAGTAATATTTTGACTTGAACTGTTTCATTCCCAACGTATCTTTCAAGACGTGTTATATTGAAAACATAACTGCGAAGCTGTGAATGATTATACTCTAGTAGACATAGTGTTAAGGAATTAGAATACGAAGTATAACGCTTATCTTTTGAACTTCGTATATAAGACATCGACATAATCGTATGAATGCTATTGTGATTATGTGTTTGGGTATGGGTGAAGATTTCGTCCTAGGAAACAATGTTTACATTCGTTTAAAGGAAGTACATTCATGAACTTTTTTATGAATCGAAAGGGAAATCGCTAGGTTTATTGGTATTGTTATTCATTGCATATCTTTGGATTACCAATATGTGTGAGTTAGTAGAACCGATCATAACTTGTTATGTATCTTGGTAAAACTAGTCACAATGCCTGACTTATGTATTGGTATGACTTTTATTAGTGTAACCGATCCTAAATAATCACCTAAGATGGTATGATCGATATTTGTAATTGGTGTGACCGATCCTAGTAATTGGTGTAACCGATCCTAGTAATTGGTGTGACCGATCACAAAAGAGTGTGTAATCGATCCTTGTAATTGATGTAACTGATCCTGGTAATTGGTGTAACCAATCCTGGTAACTGGTGTGACCGATTACAAGTAATACAATGAGAATATGGTAACCAGTCCTGGTAATTGATGTAACCGATCCTGGTAACTGATGTAACCGGTCCCAGTAACCATATTGAGGTAGAACCGATCCTTGTGTTTGGTAGAACCATAAACCCATGATTAGTGTATTGATATTTGATCAATCACATAGTTATTGGAAATCAGATGAACCAGTTCTAAACTTGTTTGGAAGTGTGGTATAATCGGTTCCAAGATTGTAAATATGAAAAAGGATTTACAAAGAAATAAGATGTCGACATACTTTGAACATGATCAGTAACTCTTATCTTTTATTGTTCAAAGATATTCCTTAATAGCTAAAGGAGATCCCGGACAGAAATAAGTTCAGAATCTTTTAATTAAGGTTGTTAATTTTATATGCTTTTAATTACCAGCAATTAAAATGCATATCTCTGGAAAAATTTTTTTGGTAATGTGCATTTACTAATTGGAGATTTTATAGTAGGATTTCGGTTATTTTTGGACAGAGCATTTCTAGGAATTATGAAAACCGATTTGGAAATATATTGCATACCTTAAGAATATTTCGATTTTGGAAATTCCTTGGTGTCCAAACTTCCTTGGTCTATAAATACCCAAGTTTGCATTTCGAACAAACTATCCTAAGAGCCAGCAAAACTACCTTGTTGTGTTGTTACTGGTGGAGCCGTCTATTCGAAGAGGAAAGTACCCTAATTAGGCGAAATCTCTTACGACCGCTCGTTTAAAGACTTCTTTGGTATTAAGAAGCTCTATGAGTACCGTTGTTGGGAAACTAGATAATTGCAGTATTATTAGTTTTCGATTTGATTTGATTGACTAATGGTTGTTGAACTTTGATTGCACCTAGTTTGTTTATTATTGAGAATCTTCTCTTCTGATATAAGATTCACTCAAACTATATCGAAGTGTCGACGGGATCTTTAGAACTGTTTGTAGATCTAAAGAAATCTTCTGATAATCCATTGTTAACAGACTCCGTTCTGTGCGTGATTGATCACAAGAGATTCAAGTTGTTGTGTGCAAGTGTTTATTGAAGATTTAAGAAGATTTGAAGACGAAAAAGATTTCTTATTCGGTTTCATAATCTTTGGTGTGCACAAAACTTGATCGGCTGGGATCCAACTATAATCGGTTTATCTTTGATAGATTTGATTGATTAGTTGCGTAGATCGGCATCAATATTTAGTATCTTGGTGGATCATATTATTGATTGCAAAATCTAATCTTAATTACTTTGGTAGTTGTTAATTAGATTGATCTAAACCCGACAAAGGAGTTTATTGGATTAAACAGAAGAGCCTTTGTCTAACTCATATCACTAAGATTGAATAGAGTTGTTACCGAACAGATTTGTTGTTCCTTTACTGTTTGGAATACGAACCAAAGGAATTGTTCCAAGTGCGTGACTTATTACAAGTTGGAGGCGCAGGGATACTGAGGGAACTAGGTGAACTATAGGTTTAGTTGCTTGGTCTCAACTATACGAAGTTGGTGTGATTTTGTATAGCGGATTAATTATGAGAGTATTGAATTCTGGACTGGGTCCCGGGTGTTTTCTGCATTTGCGGTTTCCTCGTTTACAAAATCTTGCTGTGTCATTTACTTTTGTTTTCCGCAATTATAATTGTTGTTATTATAATTTAAAGTAAATTACACAAATGTTAACTCCGTATTACTTGATAGTGATCCTGTAGAGTTTGGTTAAGTCCGGACCTATTATAAAGTAATCACACTTTGATTGTTGTATTGTCTCGATCTCGTATCCATAGACGATCACACAAAGTGTGAATGCCGATTCGTTGTTTTGTCTCGACTCAGTCCATAGACAATCACTTTCGGTAAGAGGACCTATAGGTGGAAAAGTTTTAGATTGAGGTATATTTGGGTACCCTCGCCTTTTCACCACAGGATAAGTATTATAAATCGCAGGGCACGTATTGAAACCCCTCTTTTAAGTGAAGGTGTTAATCTGAACGAAATAGACTTAGATCAGCATCAAAAGAACATGTTAAAACCGCGTCCAAATTCCCTTGACAATAGAGGCTTTCATTTAACCTCCCGTATTATGCAAGTAGAAACGACCAAAGTAACACCCGGAGATTTGGGTCTGCTCGAAATATTGCAACAGTTAGAAAAGGAAAATAGTCAAACATAATACTGGAGACCTTAGTGGATAAGAGACTGCAAATAGGTAATACCCAATACTCTGAAAGTATCGTTCCACGTCGGCATGCACGACTTTCACATGAGGGTTGGCTGGAACAACATGTGCGGAGTGGTCACGATAGGAGACACAGATCGTATGAAAGGCAAGACATTGAAGCAGATAATATCGCAAGGGGAGATCGACGACCGAATGACCGCTACGAAAGCCATCGCATCATCGAGGAATCAGAACGACGATCAGGACCTACCCAATGGCAAAACAATAGGTGCGAGCGGGAGGAATACCTCGGCGAGCAGAAGCGAAATGAGTACCTCGACGAACAAATGTGAAATCAGTATTACGTCGAAAACCAACGCTCAAACAAGCACAAACTAGAGAATGAAAAAGCAACACAAAACAAAGATTGTTGTTCCTCTGTGTCGCCTGCAAATAGGAGCCAATCACCTCAGATGGCTTACATGGGAATAATCTTTGATGTATTCCGCCATGGGTGCAATCTTGTTGTTACACATTAAAAAAAAGACACACATGTATCACACACGTGTGAGGATAGCGGTTGTCAACAAGTATACGCCTAGCGACATGAACATCAACTATCGGTGTAAGTTGCAATACAATCAACATATTCATGCTCTCTTAACCTAGCATCGCAAATATTCATCGCTCAAGCTGTATACTCGTGCGAAATCAGCGAAAAGCATCACCAACAATCACTAAGCAAATTTTCGCGCTACTTGGTCGCCCCATAACCGAGCTTTCCTAGACGCACCCTTGGTAAATCAATCAAACTCAAGACTTCCCCAACAATGCAACTCATGGAACCAGCATTCCTCGTTGATCCAACTAGTGATCCAGCTCATAATCCAATCAACGATCTGTTCTTTTAGATCGTTCCAAGTTCAAACTTGCACGATTTTAAAACGATTTGACTTATAAACCATTGCAAATTTTACTGATAATAGTCGAACAACTGGGGGCATCTGGGAAGGCACTGTACCTGATAGATAAGTTAGAAGGAGGGAGGTTATATTAAGCGAGCAACAACAAAATGAATCCCAAAACTTGGAACTCCAACAACTTGGATCAATAGTTGACAATTGACTTCGGGATCCATATTTCCGATGTTAGACCCATCCGCGCCTCATAAGGTAAGCCTAAACAAATTCTCAAACTGCTTAGATTATTCACATTTTCTAGTCATACAACAAATGCACAATTCACATACAAATGCACAACTCATAAAAAAATGCATGATCCACACACTTTGATACTAGCCAGAGTCGTTTAGCAATAACACTCGCATAGCTAATATCAGACACAAACTTCGGGCATACTAGCCAGAGCAGTTAAACAATAACTCTCGCATAGCTAGCACAGATCATAACTTGGCTTTGATTAGAGGAAATATTTCAAAAATTATTCCTTGCACGGTCTTAGTCAATACTTGGGCAAACTTGCGAGCAAGCTAAACCTAAACCGGTTAGCGCAAGCTCAAGAATAGCAAGGACCTTGTTCCATGGGTAATGGAGCCTCATTCTCAGTGCAATGAGAGTTCATTATACGAGGAAAAGAAATATATTTTTTAATAAAGTTTTGCTGGCCGATATGGAGTTAGAGCTAAAGAGAAAAATAATAAAGAATATAAAATTGCATATATAAGCTTTATCGAAGCTGGAACAAACAAAAGTTATTTTACGAATAAGCTTTTGTTGAGCAAATTAGAAAAATTACACGAGGAAACTTTGTTGGAGCCGGAGCGAAAATGAAAATATATATATATATGTGTGTATGTATGTATGTATATTTGCAAAAAGAAGTTTTACGGGAGCGGGAGCGAAAAGAAATAAAAAATCAAATCGATTTGCGATCTATCTTTGATGGAGTCAAAATTATTATATGCATGAAGAAGCATTCTAAGAGCTGAAACGAGGAGAGAGGAAGAACAAAAAAAAAAAAAAGGTAAAAAAATCATTTGAATGAAGAAGCATACTTGGAGCTGGAGCAAAAGAGGAAAAATAAAATAAAAAATATTTACACGAAGAGGCTTTGTTGGGCATGGAGGAAAAGAGCGAGGAAAAGAAAAAAAGGAAAAAAAAATCGCAAGGACGGACTGTGTAAAAAAAAACAGCTATATAATATGAAGATATCAAAAGAATGAGTTTCATATTTTACCTCATACTCCCCTGGTTAGAAATGAGATATAGTGAAAGCACATCACTTATCAAGCTCAGGGACGGAGGGAAAGGGTGCAAGTGGGGTCACTTGCACCCACTAAATTTGGAATTTTTGGGAGAAAGGGCTTGGGTTTTCTGTAGCTTGAATGACTTGTGGGTGCAAACAGAAATTAGTATGTCAAATACGTAGGAAAGTAAGTCAAAAACTGTTTTCTTCTTAGTTCTTAGTATCATTTAAGCTTCATTATTAACATAAATCTCGCTTTTTAACCGAAGTGGTAAGCTTTTCTAAACTGCGAGCCTCCATGCTACTTTAAGCAGTGGCTTAAATATGGATCAAAAATAAAAAATCGGGAATGGCGTAATTTTTTTTTTGTTTGACCCCATAGCACATATGTCCTGGCTCCGTCCCTGATCAAGCTCTCAATGCATGAGTATAATTGTGATATTTTACGACCATTTAAAAGATGTAGATCACGATTCGGCGTCATCATTATTGGAACATCAATTGGAGTATATTTATACAGCATCATACAGATCTAAGATGGTCTATACTCCACAGAAGAAATATGTACGCCATTTTTTTCCGAACTGATAAGTTATACAACAACTACAGTACGAGCAGAAAGTATTCCGTCGTGCTGGCATCTACGGCCTCAAATCACAAGTGAAGACTTAAGTCTTGTACTCATCACAAGCACAAAATCTCACCAAGTTTTGCGACAGTGCAACTACGTACGAACTCTTGTCTCAAAAGCGAGATACATTATCCAAGAGACATGCCAACATTTATAACAATCAATGCAATAGCTGATATAGCGAAAGAAAAAAAATTTGTTGTGCTACAAGCAAGAAGACTTGTTACAGCAGCAAACACATAACTTGAAACTCGTGATATAATCATCAAGCATCATTCATATTCGGCTATGAAAAACTCTCGTCCAGCATCACCAAGTGCAACCTTGTTCGCAAGCAAACTACCATATTGTTTCAACACGTAGCTTGAGGGCGTCAGAGTACAACTATGAAGCAACTGATCCAGAATACTCTTCTTAATATACAACAAGTTGAGAATTAAGAGGGGGCGATGTTTGGACCACATAAATATGAAATGGGCTTAATACGATCTTTAGCCTATTAGCCTTAAACAAAAACATTTAATTGGATCATGGGTTGAAGCCTAAATCCATTAAGGGTTAAAAACCTAATCTGTTGGCCTTTATTAAAGATGACTAAATTCATTGTATCCTAAAAAGTGGATGAATTTGATGATGGTAAGACCAGGCATAAATTCAAACCAGGAAGTTAGAATTAATCTAGATGTGTATTTTGTCCAAATACATTAATTAATCTGGTCATCCTGAAAGGAGTGGATGAATATAGATTATTTATTGGACTAAGTACATTTTTAATGTATAGATACATAATTCCGATTTCAAATGAACCTGGAGAGCATTTGGTCTAGGTACATTATCAAAATGAATGCAGACAGGTAATTGACTGGATGCATACCCTCTACAACCTATAAATAGAGGAGGAATTTCAACTAGAAAGGTACACATTTCTAATCCTTCTCTTTCCATAAAAACCTGCTTAGAGCTCTTACTCATTGAGGCATCGGAGTGTCTTTGCAGGTACCCCTCTTCTTCATTGATCAACAATTCTAAGAGAGCCAAAGTCATTGGAGAGCTGAGCTGAAATCTCTTCATCATCAAAGAACGCATCTCGATGAAATATTGTGAATCATCTGATGGTTTACAATTCATTCATCGGGTATAAATCTTAATTCATCCAACGGTTAAGATTATATCTTTAAATACAAATCTCGAGGAGTATTGTAGGAACATTTTTGCTATAACAGTAACAAACCCCATAACTTCCTATGCATTGCCTTACCTTTCTTAGATGGCCATTCCCATAATGTAGCTTTAACAGAATCAGAGAAACTCAATCAATACCAAAACTGTTGAAGAAGTAATTCCATAACTTTAAGGTTTCTGGACATTGCATAAACAGATGATTATTTGTGTATGATCTGATTTACCAGCCCTATAAAGAAAATCAAGAGTTGGTGCACCATTGTAGCATAAGGTCCATACCAGAAATGAAACCTTCAATGGAATCATTGAATTCCATAGTTGTTTGTAAGGGAATATCAGGTATCCATTCACATCCAAAGATTTGTAGCAATTTCTCATAGAAAATTCATGTCCTTCGGCAATCCACTTCCTTTTATCTTCACCTCTTGTTACATCAATGAGAGACGTAGGATCACCCAAATCCTGTAACAAGATAACTAAATCACCTAACTCCTTCCTAGAAAACTCCAAGTTTCAATCTTTTTCATCAGAGATACATTCACTAACAGTGGCATTCTTCTTCTTTGAGAGTGTATAAAGGGAATTATAAGTAACTCGAAGAAAGTTATCTCCAATCCACTTATCTTTCCAGAATAAAATTATATCACCACTATAGTACAAGAAGAATTCTGAAGATTATGGCCTTTAAACTTTAAAATACCAGCCTATAAGCTATGTTTTATAGATATATTAGAGTTGTTAAGTAAGAAATCATTATAGTTACCACCAAACTTCTGATGCATTATCTGTCTCCAAAGAGCTTTTGCCTCAGAACCATATCTCCAGATCCACTTGCAGTGCAGAAATCTATTGACCAACTTCAACTTTTTAACTCAAATTCCTTCCCTAGTTTTAGATAAAGTGGCCTTTAACCAAGCCACCCAACTCCTGTTTTATGAATTTGCAGAAGAACCACAAATAAATTCTCTCATCATAATCTTCTTTTATTTCTTTCATGACATAAACAGGCATATGAAACAATGAGTGATAATACACAGGCGGACTAGATAACACATTATTCACCGTGATAAGTCTTTGGCCCTTAAAGAGATACATGCACTTCCAAGTTGATAGCTTTTGATGAATTTTTTGAATGATGATATCCCGCATAGACTTGCTTCAATAGGAATACGTAACTAATTCAAAGGCCACTGAGACTCACTACATCCATAAGTACTTGCACATAAAGCACCATTATGATCACCAATGCCCACAATTGTACTTTTCCTAAAGTTAACTTTTAGACCTGAGATGAGCTTAAAGGAGAAAAGAATATTCTTTAAATTAGTGACTTTTTCAGTTGAGTTATCAAGGAAAACCACTATATCATCAGCAAATTGAAGATGCTGAATTTCAATGCCATTAGAGGAAACCTTGAATCAAGATATCGACCCATCTGAAGCTGTTTTTTTGATCACTAAAGATAGAATTTCAGCTACTATAATGAACAGAAAGGGAGATATAGGGTCACTCTGTCTTATACCCTTCTGAGATCTAAATGGAGTAGCTTCACCATTTTGAAGTTGTAGTTACCTAAAATCAGTGAGAGGCTAAAGTAGGATTTTAGGGTTTCCAAAAATGAGTTACTGGAGGTTGAGCACGAACAGTCTTCGCCTAAACCACGCACATTGGTTGTTCAAAGGATACTTCAATCACAAGAGAGGTTAGGGATGGTCTTAGGGATGTCGAGAGCTGATATAATTTTAGATAATGGTAAGAAATAGGGTTGTCGTTCACTCGGATTCGTAGAGATTAAAGTTTTTAAAAATACTAAATAAACATATACAAAGACTATTAACAATGGGCGAGAGGTACTGGGACTAAGGATTTAGCCAATCTTTATAACATAAGGTTCACTTATTTATTCTCAACAATTTTAGCTCAAGAAATATAAACATGGACTCTATTTTTGCCAAGGTAGATTCTCAAAACATTGATTGTAAATGTTAAGCATGGGACATCAAATCACCTAAGCTAAGCATGACCCATCTAATCAAATGACAACCAATTTAATCAAATCATATTTCAATTAATTTTAATGCAAAAGTCATAAAAAGAATAAAAATAAATTTACCCATGTATGAAGTTCGGCCTCCTCCGTCGTCCCAGTGTTGGGGTTTAACTCATCATGTCGAAAACACACTCAAAATATGTATTCATGGCTCAAAAATTGTTTACAAGAAGAGAAAATAATGAAACAGGAAATCTGCAACAGCACAGGTGCGTTACAGACCGACTGTTTCAACTCTCAACTGTTATGATGAAGATAATCGTTACAAATATGAAAATAAATGTTGCAGAAGAGGATGAAGAAACTGTTACAATGAAGATAAATGTTGCAAACCATTTGAAGAAACTGTTACAACGAAGATAAATGTTGCAAACCAGTTGAAGAAACTGTTACAACCAGTTGAAGAAACCGTCGCTGTTTCCCTGTTCTTCACGAGCAGCAGCAGCAGCAACAACAGAGTTCTGAAAACTCTTGATTCATGCCTCCTGAGCTCTCCTCTCGACCCCAAACTCTCTACACCCCTTCTATGTGATCCTAGGAACCTATTTATACATAATTGCGACATTGAATCTCCTCCATTAACTACAAATAATCTTCTTTTACTCGGGTATATTTTTTTCCATTTTTTTCATTGATTTTGATTTTCACGCATCTGAAGCTGTATTTATTTCCTTCTATACCTTCTTCACGCTCTATAATATCGATTAAATCTTCCAAGCACGTGCAGTACACGTTTAAATTTCTCACAACTCATGCAAGCTCATGTTTTTCCTCCAACTCCCTGTTTGGATTAAACCAAGTTATCCAGCCAAATTTGATCGATAAAATCACCCATACTAGCTTTATATAGTCATATCACGTCTACCCACTAAGTTTCAGGGATTGAATCTCACTAAATCACGTCCAAATATCCGATTGAAATTCTGCTGTTAATGAAAATATTTTCCCGCCAAAATTCATTTTTTGAATTTGAGAAGAACATGTCCTCCTCCTAATCCTGCACGGGTGTCCCTTTAGCACTTGTCTTATGGGGTGCAAATAGTAATTTTTGGGCGTAGATAGTAATTTTTCCGGGGTTCCTCCGACACATTTCTGGGGTGCCTTTAGTACTCTATCCTGGGGTGTAAAACACCACTTTTCGAGCCAATTTCGCCGCAAGAGCTTATTTCTCTAAAAATACCTACAAAGACATAAAATAACAAAATAAATACAAAATCGAACACTAACAATATATACAATTGAGACATATTAGACACAATAATGCGTCTATCAAGAGCACAGCATGGTTGAGGGCCAAGGTGTTAGAGCATAGCACGGTTGAACCCACCAAGCGTTGTTATGTCAAGTTTGGTTGTCATATTTTAGTATCAAAACTCATCTAGAGTCGCTTGATTATTTACTAGAGTCAACTTCGTTTAGGTTAGACTAGAAAGTCTAGGAATATTGAGACATACAAGTACTACTTTGAAGGCCTGAAAAAACTGAAGAAGTAACGACTGCATCAAAGACATCATCCTTCCTATTGAGTTTAGTAAATATTAACTTGATCTTGTTTCCATTCCTAACGTATCTTTCAATTCACTTTATATTGAAAACATAACATGCAAAGTTATGTTTATAATATTCTGGTGATTAGACTTGGTCATAGCATTATGATCAAAGTATCAAGGAATTATATTACGAAGTATAAACGCTTATCTTTTGGAACTTCGTAAATACGACATCAACATGATCTATGTATTTAGTTACTTGATTATGTGTAGAATATAGTTGTGATTTCGTCCAAGAAAATTATGTATTATTACATTAGTTTAAGGAAGTAGACTTATGAACTTGTTTCATAATCGAAAGTGAAATCATGAATGTGTTGGTTCGGTTCTTTATTGAATATCTTTTGGATGACAAATACTAGATGACAAGGTAGAACCTATCTTGAATTATGTTGAGAATTGAGGTAGAACCGGTGATAGCCTATAATGGTCAAAATACTTTGTGAAGCAAGGTGTAACCAATCACAAGCTACATTGGGAAGTTAGTTTTACTCGGCCACAAGCTACTTTGGGAAGCAAGGTGTAACCGATCACAAGCTAATTTGGAAGTAAGGTCTAACCGATCACATGCTACCTTGGGAAGCATGGTGTAACTGGTCACGACCTATCTTGGGGAGCATGGTATAACCGGTCACAACTTAAATTGTGAGTCTTGGTATAACCGATCCCAAGAGAAAAACCGAGTTTCCAAAGTTCACACATTTCTTCATGGTTGTGTGTGAATTAGGAATTAGGGTTTGCTAAGAGAAACTTCTAGATGTCGACATTATTTGAACATGTACATAACTCTTATCATTTATTGTTCAAAGATATTCCTTGATGCTCAAGGTGATCCTACTGAAATATTAAAAAGCATTTAATTATGATTTTCATAATATATGTTTTAATTACCAGCAATTAAAGCATATTCTCTAGAAAAAATTATTAGTTAATGTGCTACACTAATAATAGAAATTTTCTAAGAGAGATTTCGGAAATATTGGTTAACATTTATTGGAAATGGGAAAACCGCAATTAGGTACCGTTGGTGGGAAACTAAGTAATTGCATTGTTATTTTAGTTTTCGATTATTGATTTGATTGACTAACGGTTGTTGAAACTTTGATTGCACCTAGTTTGATTATTCTTGAGAGCCTTCTCTTCTGACATAAGGGTCACTCAAACTATATCAAAGTATCGACGGGATCTTTAGAACCATTTACGGATCTAAAGACATCTTGTGATAATCCATTGTTAACAGACTCCGTTCGGTGCTTGATTGATCACAAGAGGATTCAATTTTGTGTTTGTTAGAGCACTGCTCGGTCGAACTTGCAAGCGTTGTTATCTCAAGCTTGTTTGTCAAGTTTAGGTGATCAAAACTATAAGTCTTGATTGTTAGTCTACTTATATCTATGTCTCGGATTAAGATAGAATGTGTAGTTGAGATTTAGACTTCACGACGTTTATCGATTGAAGACGAAGATCTACTGAGGAGAGCTTAGAGGAACTTCATCAACAAAAGGTATGTGGAGACTAAAACTTATCTATCACTCAGAAGTCTATTATATTATATCTCCTAATGAGACTAAGTCGTATAGTTATATAGACTTTTACATTATACACATTTAATATTTCGAGTTGAGTTTAACTCGCTTATATCTTTCTCGAAATATGTGTTGGAAAGCTTTTTGCTTTAACTACGTTCATCACTATTCTTGACGAGTTTAGTTGGAAAACAATTTATTTGTTGGAAACTAAATAATGAGTCAAAAGATGATCATGTGAAAATTACCTTGAAACATCTTACATGATTTGTGTGAGACATTCATTTGATTTAGACTTTGAATGCTACGTATTGATCATTCGATCACTTGAAAATTACTTATAAGCTAATAGTTTGTGTGAGACAGCTATTGTCCTCTTCTAAGGATGTTTCAATGATTGAAATGGGAGTTTAGAACAAATAACCATTGTCTGGATATAACACAGTATGCAAACTGTTGTAGTATGATTCGGGTCTGGGAACCAAGTTTGCGTACCAATATGCGAACGGTTTTAACTGTCAAAGTCCGGGAACCAAGTTTGCATACCAGTATGCGAACGGTTTCACCTGAGTTAGGTCCGGCACGACATGATGCATACCCATTTGCGAACTGTCGGACATGACCAAAGTCCGGAACTCTAGTTTGCGTACTCGTTTGCAAACTGAGTTGGTTTAAGTTCTAAAATCGGTTAAGTGTGATTTCATACTCATGAACAAATACATTCATAAATGAAGGAATGCAATCTTTGCAAACCGTGGCTAAAATGTTCATGAACTGATTCTCTTGAATCAATCCGATTTTGTTTCAATTGTGTCTTGTATACTTTTATGAGAATATAAACAATTGAACAACTCTATGAGTAACACAATTAGATTCATTTAATTATCTTTTGATCTAGAAGTATTAGATGAATGTGGTTAATACAAAGTGTTCATATGGCTAACTTCGGTTAACTATTATTGAGCCAACTCAATATACACGTTTAGGTACGGTTACCCATATCTAAATGAAGGTATATTTCATTTGTATGTAAAAATCTAAGACCATCTAACGGTGGAGAGATATTGCTTTGATTTTAAGCAAACTTAGTTTGAATCTTAAATCAGGATTTCATCTAACGGTGAATATTGATTGCTTTGTTTCAAAGCTATCAAACCCTGATTTGAAGGCTATATAAGGGAGAACTCTAGCAACTAGAAAACCTAATCCCCACACCTCATGTGTGATACTAGTTGCGTACTAGAGTCGATTCTCCTTTATCCTAGGTTTTTCCTAAAACCATTATAGGTTAGCGACTTAAAGACTTTATTGGGATTCTGAAGCCAGACCCAACTATTTTCTCTGTAGTTGCGTGTTCTGATCTTACTTCTTATATCGTATTGAGTACTATCTTCTCTAAGATTTGCTCGAGATTTATCTCCGATAGGTATGATATAAAAAAGTAATCACAAAGCTTTTCGTCTCATTCTTTGTGACTCCACAATAACTTGTTCTACTACCATATAGTTAAGTTATTGTGAGGTGATTGATATTTCTAGGTTGTTCTTCGGGAATATAAGACCGGATTATCAATTGGTTCCTGTTCACCTTGATTTATCAAAAGACGGAACAAAAACTTCGTAGGTATTTCCGTGGGAGACAGATTTATCTATCAGAATAGACTTTTCAGTGTGAGACAAATTTGTTTATCAAGTCTTCGACTTTGGGTCGTAACAACTCTTAGGTGTGCGTGAGATCAGCTAAGGAAATCAAGTGCGTAGAGTCCTGCTGGGATTCAGAGGTGTAAGGAACGCGACTGTACCTTAATCGGTATGATACTTGGTTAGGGCTCAACGACATTCCAGTCCGAAGTTAACTTGTAGTAGGCTAGTGTCTGTAGCGGCTTAATACAGTGTGGTGTTCAAATCTGGATTAGGTCCTATGGTTTTTCTGCATTTGCGGTTTCCTCATTAACAAAACTTCTGGTGTCTGTGTTATTTCTTTTCCACATTATATTTGTTTATATAATTGAAATATCACAGGTTGTGCGTAGTTCAATCAATTGGTAAATCCAACCTTTGGTTGTTGATTGAAATTGATTGACACTTGAACATTGGTATTTGGTACCGTTCAAGTTGTTTCTCATAATAATCAGGCTCACGGACTCCTATCTGTTTGATTTGCTGATTACATTGAGAAACAAATATTTAACTCTTGGATATATTTCCTTGATTGAGTCTGACTGTCTAGTTGATTCTCTTGGAATTATATTGGAGTTAGTCCATACAGATTGTCGAACGAAATATTGGGTGTGGTTGTTAGACCCCCGCTTTTTCAGTGTTGTGCAGGTTATTGAGAAGGAAATTGGAGATTTGAAGATAAAGAAGATTTTCTTATCAGTTTTTGTATCTTGTGAATTTGTGCACACATCTTAATTGGCTAAGATCCAACTAGAATCGTGTTTATCTTTGATAGACTTGATTTTCTAGTTGTTTAAGATCGGCATCACTTTATAGTTACTCTTTGAGTTCTATATTGTTTGATTGCGAATTTGGAAATTAGTTATTTCGGTAATCAAGTTTTAGATTGATCTTACCAGACAAAGGAGTTTATTAGTTTAAACGGAAGAGCCTTTGTTGACAACTCAAACATATCTTTCACCAAAGATTGAATAGAGTGGTTACCAAATAGATTTATTCTTTACTATTTGGAATGCGATCCTAAGGAGTGGTGATTCACGTGCGTGACTCTAAAAGTCGAAGACGCAAGGATATTGAGGAAACTAAGTAAATAGGGGTAGTCTACTTTGTCTCAACTATACGAAGTTGGCATTAGATTTTGTATAGCGGATTAATTCTGAGAGTATTCAAAACTGGACTAGGTCCCGGGGTTTTTCTGCATTTGCGGTTTCCTCGTTAACAAAATATTGCTGTCATTTACTTTAATATTCCGCAATTATAATTTGTTTATTATAATTTAAAGTAAATACACTTGTACGTTAATAATAATCACTTGATATTGGGTTAAATTATGTTTGGAAGGCACATCCGGAGGTATATTTATGTTTAATACTACGGCTTCCAAATACTTATATAAACTACCATGAGCTTTCCAATATACCGGAGCCGGGTATTATCTAATTAACTAATTCCAAATGTGTCCCAAAGAATCTGTCGCACGTAGGTTGCGGTTCAATGGCCCATATAAATCAGGAAAGTACTGCATTTTACCATACCTTTTCTCTCTCTTCAAATATTGGGCGAGTATCTCCCAATAGATCCTTCAAACCCTGGTTCTTTTGGTGCAAATTATACCTCGACATAGGTGCTTTCACCCATCAAGTTCATTAAACGTAAGCTAAATTCCATCCCTACCGCGACCGCAACTCTAATTTCAATGAATTTGGATGTTTTCCTAACTTTTGATTTTGTTTGGATTGTGTCTAAGGTTTTGGGTTTTCAGCACTGGTAAAATCTTTGCTTTAAACTTATTTTAACACTCGCCCAATATTTGAATCCATGGATTTTACATGGTTATTTCAATTCTGGAAGTAATAAATTACTAGTTATTTCGTTGTTTTATACTTATTTGTGTGTTTATTTTAGAATTGGAGACACAATTCCATGGGTTTTTCATGGTTATTTCAATTATGAAAATAATAAATTACTAGTTATTTCTTTGTTTTATACTTATTTGTGTGTTTCTCGCTTAATTTACTTTGTTTTGTCTAGACCATGGTTTAGTCCATCATCTTGAAAAAAACAAAACTGTTTATCCTTTCAGATACCGATCCTATAAAACCATACATCTTAAATACAAATTTGTATTCCTTGACATTTAACCCTGTTTAATTCTTTGCAAAATTAAGTATGTATAGTTCTCAAAACAAACCCACTGAAACTTTTGGCCGAATTGAGAGTGAATGTTGTATCGTGTAGAGAGTAAATTGATATAATGGTACCCTCGTCTTTTCACAATGGCTTAATCTCTCCTGTGAGAGTTGAATTTTGTCCTATGGTCTTGAAATAATACTTTTTTCCCTTATTCGAATTTCACCATCTACAGAAGTATAGAGAACCTTGTATAGGAAATACATCAATTTATCCAGCTCCTTGATTAACTTTCTAGAGCAATGTCAATACACCCCCAATTAACATTATCAAAAGCCTTTTCAAAGTCCACTTTGCAAACAATTCATGCCTTATCTTCTCTTTTTCTTGTATCAATAAATTCAGCAACTATCAACATCTTATCATTTTGTCTTTCTTAAATAAAAGCCCCTTGAAAATAAAAAATGATAGAAGGTATAACACCTTTCATTCTTTGAGCCAACATTTTTGAAATTATATTATACACTCCACCAATTAAGCTGATTGGTCTGAATTTATGCAATGTCACAACTCCACTGTATTTAGAAATAAATTTTAAGTTTGTGCAAGTTAATCTCCTGTCAAGAGAGGAAGTAGATTCAAACTCTTTAACCACCTTCATTAGATCTTCTTTAATCACCTCCAAGAGCATTTGAAGAATTCCATTGTAAAACCATTTGGACCAGGTGCTTTATTAGATCAAGAATGCCAAATTACAGTATTGACTTCATCTCCATAAAAAGGCCTTTCTAAATGAATTATATCTTCAAGTGAAATATATGGCATTTGAATCTCATCAAATCTTGGTCTTGATGGAAATTGCTCACAAAAATATCACAGTAGAAATTAGTAGCCTCACCAGCAATCTTTGAATTGTCATAACACAAATCACCATCAATTCTTAAGCAATTGATATTACTTAGCTTGTAACTGTAAGAAGCTAGTTGATGTAAATATTTAGAATTCCTCTCTACATCTTTAGACCATCTATCTTTTGCTATCTGACCCCATTTTCTAGCTAGGTTTAAGGAAACAGAAGCATGTTTGGATTTGCAGTCTCTCTTTGAACAATATCATCAAAATTTAGAATAACAAACTCTTCCATGCAATTAATATTCAAGAGAATCTAGCTGAATTTGAAAGTCGCCTAAAGTTCTTCTCCAAGCCTTAATTAGACATTTTAAACCTTGAAGT
This sequence comes from Papaver atlanticum, assembly GCA_023531105.1. NCBI lineage: Eukaryota > Viridiplantae > Streptophyta > Magnoliopsida > Ranunculales > Papaveraceae > Papaver > Papaver atlanticum. The sequence goes on from JAJJMB010007708.1 coordinate 21,912,826, forward strand.
TTTTTTAGCAAAAACAAAACTTGGTTGCCTGAGAAAGATAAGATAGCCCGCCATATTTTCATATTATCCACAAAAGAATGATGAAGTAACAGATAATTGTCCAATCTAAAAGAAGATATAGTTTTCTCTATGAAATTGCAGTTAAGCATAATTGGAGAATGATCAGATATGGGACTTTTCAATCTCATTTACATTTATGAAGGACACTGCTCTTGAAAATCTCCATTCATTAGAAATCTATCCAGTCTAATCAAAGTAGGATGTTGCTGAGAATTGGTCGAAGTATATTTACCTCAATTAAGTGGAAAATCAATAAGAGAATGCTGTCTAACAAAATTTTTGAAAAAAATTTCCTGCTTGTCAAACACCCTCCAGGCTTGTTCCTTTCAGATTGAAACAAAATAGCATTTAAATCACCTCGCACCACCCAAGGATCATCAAATAGAAACCCAATATCATTCATTTCAACCCAGAATTTTCTGTAATCTTTATTATATGATGATGATGCTCCATAACCAGAAGTAGAAACCCATCTAAAATCATCTGCTAAATTCTTGAATTTAATTGTTAGAGAGAAAGCACCTAGCAAATTATCCTCAATTGCTACTACTTATTCCTTCCACATAACAATAATTCCCCCTGAAGCACAAAATGAAGGAACATAATATAATTGCATCCATTATTTCCCTTTAGGGATCTAATAAGAGCATCATCCATTAGTTTTCTTTTTGATTCTTGAATTGAGCAAATGGTGATATTTTTTTTCTTCGGATGGCGTGTCTAACTGTTATTTTGACATCTTGCCCCATTCCCAGTGTTCCAACACATAATCTTATGAACCATTTAACTCTTGATTGCCCTTAGAACTCAAGACTGTATTAAATCCATCAAATTCAATAGACTCAACTTCAATATTACCCGAGACTACTTCAATAATTTCATCCTTTGATAAAACTTCAATTTGATCGTCATTAGGTGAATCTAAAGATCCCAAGGCATCAAAATCTTCACTTTCAAGAATCTCCATATTGTTGACCGGATATAAGTTTCTGATGACTAAACTTTTGCAGATATCAATAGTTTTCGGATGATCACAAAAGAACCCAAACCTTTGCTAAATCCAAATGCATATTGACTCTAGAAATGGTGTTTAGGTCAGACCTCATTGCATATGGTTGAGAGTTTCTGCCCAAAATCTCTAATGTTTTGAAACTTAAAATGTTGATAATATAATTTAGATCCAACAACTCAATTGACTAATAATAGATGTTGGAGATTGAGTAAGAGATAAAGAGTCAGACTCAGAAAAATCATGGACAGGAATAGAACCGATTAACGAGTCTGGCATACTCGATACACATGTTTTCTCCATTTGTACCATATAGCGATCTGACGAGTCAAAATGATTTGCATCATGAATAGGACCACCTCCACTTTTCATATCTAGATGAAGGTTTTCTAAGATCGGTGCAGATTCGAGAAGGAAAATCACTTGAATCATGAGAATAATGCGAGGTAGTAGATGAACGCGCCTTCAAAGAAGACCAAAACGATTTCCAGATAACACCCTCAATGCCAGAAGGAATGCAAATAAATCTCATTCTAGAATCTCGAGAATAATCAAATCTAGAAATCTTAAGAAAGAACCAAAAATATTTGAGCACATCTCAATAAAAAGAACCACGTCATAGAATCCCATAGTTTTTTTTTTTTTTGTTACATAATAAGCTTCAAAAAGTTTTTTCTTGAATCCAAAACAACGCTGATTCTGGAATGAAATTCCAATTTCTAAATCCCTTGATACTCTTCAATATTTTGATCTCATCGTAGTTCCCTCTAGTTGAACGATATATCTCAAAGGATTTCGATCCTAGCGTGATACAAGTTATATTCATCACACAGAGATAAAATCCAGAAAAAAGTAAAATGAAAAATGAAAACAACGAGAAAAAACTTAACCAATAAATATCATCCCCAAGGGGAAGGATCATGGATCCGTCCTTAGACAACGAAGAAGTTCAGTTAGCACACTCCTGCAATGGATAAATCATAAAATCAAAACGAGCAGGAGGCTGAGTTTTTGAAGAAAATTGCCATGAAAGAGAAGGATCGTGAAAAGTGGATTCAACAATGACCAGTCTTCATTAATCTGATTGCTTCAGAGAAATCTCTCATTTATGTGATTTGTACGTTTTAAATATGTTATATTTAAGTCCGTAAGGTAGGCAACTATGCCGAAGCAAGTAAAATTCACCATAATACATGTTCATGCAAACATACACACAATTGATGAGAACTGAGGGAAAACCGAAGACCAATCCACCAAGTACTAACCTGGAGTTTACAACAATTGCTTACCTAATCTAGATTTGGTATTACAAAAAATTCCTAGAATAATGAGGTACAGATAACATGCGAGTCGTATTATTCATATGTCGTCTTCAACCGATATTTATCTACCTAGAAGAAAAAATGTTGTTCTCCCGAAGATATTACCTCATAGGGCTTCATTATATGGTTATTTGTCCTCGGAATAATTATGGTAAATTGGTAAACACATCATTCAATGAATTGTTGCACTGATCTTATGCATTTCTTACTTGAATTATTCCACCAATCAGTCAACTGCTAACTTGCATTGTTTTTTATAGATAAGTGAATAAGGTACTATAATAAAAATCTGAATTTGAAATTGTGAGTCAGAGCAAGGTGTATACCTGTTATCGTCAGAGCTGCTCTGATGGCAGCCTGAGTTGGAAATGTGACATTAAGAAATCCAAGTGGGTCATGACCAAAAATACATACCAGCGTCGTATCCCTAATCGTGAACAATTCTTAGCAGTAGAGAAGAGTCTGTACCTTTTTCACAATATTAACATTGATAGGTCATGCCACAAATAATATCTACCATGGGAGTTTCTTCTCAGCATACTTACTATTATAAATGAAGTTCTGAACAACACTGCAAATAAATAGCAACAATAAGTACAACAGTTACCTTATCAGCGTCATCCAGTCCTAACCGCCAACATTATTGTGCAACAAAATCTCTTCCCAACATCTCATATATCTCATTTGCTAGCTAATAAAAATAGAAATTGTTAGTGTTTGCAACAAACACATTGATATAAAAGTAGCAGTAACATACATTATTAAATATAATGGATACTAAAACTCATCGAAAGCTCAAAAAAAAAAAAAAAAAGGAAAATGAGAAATATATTGGTGGGATCTGTGTGCTAAGTCCTCTCTTTGAATGACATCGAACAACATCCCCAAATTTATTTTCTAATATTCCTTTAATCTAAGTTTCAATTTTTTAGCTTCTAGAAAAATTGTTCTCTCAAGTTGAACCCGTATATAGAAAGATATCTTTGTAAGGTAGTGAAGTCATGCATGCATGTAATAGTCACTTCAAAGTATTTCTAAATTCAGAGATTATGGAAGTTCAAAACACTATTACCTTTTTTTTTGTAAAATAATGGTAGGAAACAATAGTTAGGTAGTTCACGTACATCAACTCAAGATCACATGAGTCCTATGGACCGTTTTGGGATTTTACCCTTTCCCATACATGTAAAATTTATTATATATTAGTATATCATGTTTGAGAAAAAAAAATCAATAATAAACACAATTTTATTTCCGGGAAACATAAAAAAATGTACCACATAATCTCAAATATACAACATTGCAGAGCAAAGGACTTCATAATTACCGCATATGAATTATATCATGCATTGGAATATTCATGGCAATTGTTTTCATCTTTAAATTTGGAAGGGAAAAAAAGGTTAAAATAAATGCCAGTTTCAGCACCCAATCCATTCACCCAGAGATAAGCACATCAAACCTAAACAACCTCCTCATTGTTTCATGTTCATAAACTGCAAGTTGACGTCTATGAAGATGTTCATCAGTATCATTTAAACTCCCATCACCCATTGCCATTGCTGTGTCCTCATAAATAATCTTTTAGTCCTATTGTTAAAATTAAGGGAGCAAGACCATAATGGTACCTTATAGTAATTATGCATAACAAGAAGGTAATGAATGTTACAATGCATATCTTTTTTTGTAAGTTAAAATGCATTCAAAAGAACTAACTCGGGGAGTTAGCAACCCTTACATCAAAATGAGTAGATCCATTGAATGCTGGGATGTAAGGTTCAACCCTAACATTAGATTTATCTACTTCTAGAGCTTGCATAATACAAGTCGGGGGTTCATTCTTCCAATTGATAACAGTTTTAAAGGATTTAGCTTCCCTAGCTAAGATGTCAGCCACATTGTTTGCTGATCTAGGTACATAGAAGAAACCCAAAAAGTTTTGACAGAGATTAAAATCCTGTTTTACTTCCTCCATAATAGCTTGATTTTGCCAGGTTATCTGAGAAGGAACACCATTTAGATAATCAAAAAGGTTCTTATAGTCTCTCTCCACACTGAAATTTGAAAAGTCTTATTCTTTTGCCCATTTAGATGCTTGTAGGAGCCCTAAAACTACTGCTTCTTCTGGGGTTGATGCCGAGATTGGTCATGCTCTACCTTGTTCAAAGCTCCATGTGTTTCGTCTTGTTGCTCAGATGGAGTTGCAATGCATATCACCAACCAAAGAAATGAAAAATGATATATAAGCACTAAAACTAAACAATAGTAGAAAACAACTTTCATTTCTACTTCGGTTCACTTGGATAAACGTTGTTGCGCCTTGCATGAAGAAAATACACATGCAACAAAAGTCTTATATATCAGCAACAAAAATGCAAACTACTCAAGCAAATCGAGTAAAATCCAAAGAACGAAAAGCCTTTTGTTATCTTGATAATCTAGATCATGGTAGATCTAATCCAAACAAATGAGTTTATTGGATTAAATGGAAGAGCCTTTGCTTGAATCAACACAATTACTTCTTGAGATTGAGAAGAATAGTTACCGAAATAGATTAGTTCTTTACTATTTCGGAAGATGATCAAAAGGAGTTGAGTGCAAGAAGTCTTCACGACTGGTGAAACAACTTAAGATAGTGGACTCTATCTTAGAATTTACGTGCATTGACCATATTAGTTGTAGGGACAGAGAAACTGAGGAAACTAGGTAACTAGGGGTAGATTAATTAGTCACAATTATACGAAGTTGGTAGTGGTCTTTGTTTGACGGCTTAATTCTGAGAGTATTAAAAACTGAACTAGGTCCCGTTTTTTTTGTTGCATTTGTGGTTTCCTTGTTAGCAAAATCTTGTCGTGTGTTTTTACTTTACTTTCCGCATTATAATTATTGTTTTAGTTATAATAAAGTAATTGCACTTGTACCTTAATCAAAACACTTTGTGTGTGATCCCTATAGTTAGGTTCGATTTTATACTTGTACTCTATACCAAGTTTATACCTTGTGGTTGCTATCTTCTTGACGGTCTCTGTTTATATTAGATCACACAAGGTATCTGTCATATAGGTTGATATCGAAAACATTGTGGTGTACTTGAAAACCTCATCATTTTTATTCTCATCTAGGTCTTGTTCATCAGAATTAATGTCAACTGTTGTTGGACGTTATTGTGCTTTAAGTGCTTGAACAACATCAAATTCATTTTGCCAGAATTATAGTTGTGCAACGTTCATTGTTGTCGTGTCCATTCTCATGATTCTTCTCATGTGCGTATTAAAAAAAATTGTTTAACCGCCTTACGACCTTTCCTCATTTCTGATACCTTTTTATTACGCTATACTATTTTAAAAATATTGTTTTGTTTTTTTTCCAAAAAAATCTTAAAGCTTATGAAAAAACGGGGGTCTAACAACCACACCCAATATTTCGTTTGGCAATCTGAATAAACAAACTCCAATATACTTTCAATAGAATCAACTAAACAGTCAGACTTAATCTAGAGAAAAGTATATCAAAGATTTTTATATCTCTATCTCTCAATTCAATCCACAATCAGCAAATAGGAATTTGCGAGCCCGATTGAATATAAGAGAAATAACTTGAATGGTACCAAAGACCAATGTTCAAGGATCAATCAATTTCAATCAACAACCAAAGGTTGGATTTCTCAATTGATCGATTCAACGCACAACCTGTGATATTTCAATTATATAACAAAATATAATGTGAAAAAGAAATAACACAGACACCATAAGTTTTGTTAACGAGGAAACCGCAAATGCAGAAAACCCCCGAGATCTAGCCCAGTTTTGAACACCACACTGTATTAAGCCGCTACAGGCACTAGCCTACTACCAATGAACTTCGGACTGGAATGCAGTTGAACCCTAATCAATCTCACAATGATTCAAGGTACAGTCGTGCTCCTTACGCCTCTGATCCCAGCAGGATACTACGCACTTGATTCCCTTAGCTGATCCCACCCACAACCAAGAGTTGCTACGAACCAAAGTCGAAGACTTGATAAACAAATATGTCTCACATAGAAAAGTCTATTGGAATAGATAAATCTGTATCCCACAGAAATACCTACGAGTTTTGTTCCGTCTTTTGATAAATCAAGGTGAACATGAACCAATTGTTATACCGAACTTATATTCCTAAAGAACGGCCTAGAAATATCAATCACCTCACAATAATCTTAATCGATTAACGAAACAAGATATTGTGGAATCACAAACAATGAGACGAAGATATTTGTGACTACTTTTCAATCTTATCTATCGGAGATAAATCTCAAGCAAATCTTAACAAAGATAATACTCAATCACGATAGTAAAAGTAAGATCAGAACACGCAACTACAGAGAAAATAGTTGGGTCTGGATTCACAATCCTAATGAAGTCTTTAAGTCATTAACCTACAGGGTTTCGTGAAAAACCTAAGGTTAAAGGAGAATCGACTCTATCTTATGCAACTAGTATCACACAGAAGATGTGGGGATTAGTTTTCTTAGTTGCTAGAGTTCTCCTTTATATAGTTTTCAAATCAGAGTTTACAATCTTAGTTACCTTGGTAACAAAGCATTCAATATTCACCGTTAGATAAAAACCCAAGATAATATCTTTTTACCGTTAGATCGAAATTAGCTTGTTATACACAAATGAAATGTACCGTCATTTAGGTTTATGTAATCGTACCTAAACGTGTACCCCATGTTGGCCCAACAGTAGTTAACTGAGGTTAGCTATATGAACACTCTCATATCAACCTTATTCATCTTGACCATAACTAGTTCAAATGACACAAATGAAACTAGTTAAAGAGTTGTTCAATTGCTATATATTCATAAATGTATACAAGAACACAATTGAAGCAAAATCGGTTTGATTCACTCGAATCAATTCATGAACATTATAGCCACGGTTTACAAAGAATGCATTCCTTATTATATAAATGTATTTGTTCAAAACAAAACCGATTTTTGATTTTTAACCATTCAAATATGCAAACGGGTACGCATACTTGAATAGCCGGACCAAGTTTGGCTTTTGCCAGTATGCGAATGGGTACGCATACCTCCAAACACATCAGAAAATTCCGGTCACAAACCTACGCCAGTATACGTACGGGTACACACACTTAGGTTCCCGGACTTCTCAAACCAACAGGTACGCATACAGGTATGCATACTATGGTTCCCGGACATGGATCACATATATGCAAGAGTGCACAACATGTTTATAATCCAATGTTGGTTAAGTGTTCTAAACTCTTATTTCAATCATTGAAACTTTCTTAGAGGATGAAAATAGCCGTTTTCACACACTATTAGCATAAAAGTTATTGAAATAATCATAACGAAACATTTCAAGTCTACACCAAATGATTGTATCACACAAACCATGTAGGATGTTACTCAGCAATTTTCACATGATCATCTTTTGACTTTCGTCAAGAATATAAGATGAACTTGGTTGAAACGAAAGCTTACCAACACATATTTCGAGAAATATGTAAGCGAGTTAAACTCAGCTCAATATCTCAAATGTGCATAATCGAAAACCATATAGTAATACGACTTATGTCTCAATATAGGAGATAGAGTAGAAATAGACTTTCCAAGTGATAGATGAGTTTTAGTCTCCACATACCTTTTGTTGATGAATTTCCACAAGCTCGCCTTAGTAGTTCTTCGTCTTCATTTGATGAACGCCGTGAAGTCTAATGCTCAACTACACAATCTATCCTAGTCTGAGACATCACTATAAGTAGACTAGAAATCAAGACTTATAGTTTTGATCACTAACATTGACAAACAAGTTTGAGATAGCAACGCTTGCGAGTTCGACCGAGCAGTGCTCTAACAGCTTGTATTCCAAAGTTGATGATTATGCGACATCTTGAGTTATCTTTCTCAATATTTTTGCTTTGTTGACACCCACTATATCAAATCTTTCTCCATTTTCATTAACACTAAGATTAGATTTATCATGTGGGAATCCTCCATTGTTGGGATGAGGGTTTGAGTTTGTTTCTGGTGAAGAATAAATAGACCAGGTTGTTGAAAAATATTTGCAGTCTTGTAAGGTGATTTCTTTGGTACTTGATATTCATTCAACATATCACGGTTATATCAGTTCAGCTTTTTGAGGGTGTGGAAACAGGCTTCGTGCTTGAAACTGGAAGAGTATTTTGTTTGTCGTTTCTCTCAAGTTTAAGTAACCAATTAAGTTTTAAAAGTGTTTAAGAGAGTTCTAGTAATGCTAAACATATTATGAAAATAAGTCTTTAAGCATATACTAAAATATAAACTGGGACAGTTGGTACAACAGTTCGTGAACCGGAGGGCTTGTTCACCTGTCAGGGTGCAACAGTTCGTGAACCAGGTTCGCCAACCCTACTAGACTACAGAACTCAGTTGACCACAGTTCGTGAACCGGTTTCGTCAACTGCTGGCCTATTTATCCAACTTACAAAATTCAGTTCACCAATGGTTCGCCAACTGGGTTCGTGAACTTTTCCCAACTGAACTTGTGGTTTGCGAATCTGGTTCGCAAACCTTCTTGTATTTCTATAAATCGTATATCTATGGTTTGCGAACTGGTTCTCCAACCTACCCTGAGTATAAATATCGATAAGTTCATATTTCTCTCTTATGATGTTTGAAACATTCCCGAGTGATATCATTTGCATGGGCAATTTTCAATTGATCCACATATTAATTCATAGAACTAATGTTGTTAAGGACCCTTGAACATCTCTGCTAAATCATATTTCGAGATTTTTCACAAAACAAGCTTGACTCGAAACTTCTTATTTGTAATTCTACTAGAAGTTATACGACATAGTCTCAATAGATAGATGATAGTATGATGAGTAAAATAGAATAGTTCAGTCTTCACATACCTGATACATAAGTTCACCAAATGTCTTCGTCGATCTCCAGTCTTCAAGGGTGATCTCTGATACTCAACTAAAAGTCTAACCTAGTCCGAGACTTGATTTCATATATAGACTATAAATCAAGATATAGTTTTGATCACCTAACATTGAAAACAATCTTGAGATAGAAAAATTTGTGGGTTCAACCTAGCAATGCTCTAACAAGTTTAAACTCGAAAAATCAGTACAAAGTTGATTTTGTTATTGAAAACGGTCGACAATTGAGCTGTTGCCGTTAATTTTGGGAGATAAGATCGGCTAAAAAGCGTTTTAAACATGAACATAGATCTATCTCTTTCTCAGCATTAGTTTGCACATCTGACGTTCGATAAAAGTCCTCTTTGAGTTCTACCACTAGACTTATACAACATGTTTGTAATAAGTTCACTAACCAATTCTATTATCGGTTCCATACCATTAACCTTACTGTCCTTACAATCTAAATCGAACAGTAAATGTTGAGTTTTAATGGGGAAGAAGAGGAACATAAGTTAAGTTGCGGTTTAGCTCGGCACTTACTCGCAATCAAACTCGACAATGACTCACACTACTAAGTCGATTTGAATCAGTCCTAGTTAAATGATGTGGGGGCTTAAATTTGTTTTACTAGGGTTGATTTACTGCAACGTAGGTACTAACAGAAGTTAACGGTTTTCCCCAAAAAACGGGATGGAAAGGTCAACAATGCGCCATTTTATAAATATTGAAAAAAGGGTGGCATTTTCTTAAATATGAAATTGGAAGTGTGGAATTTTATTAAATTCCCTTTTAGTTTTCGATTATTGATTTGATTGACTAACGGTGGTTGAACCTTGATTGTACCTAGTTTGATTATTCTTGAGATCTTTTTTTTTATGACATAAGGTCACTCAAACTAGATCAAGGATCGATATAGATAAGTTTTGTTTTTAGATATAACGATAGGCTTATGATCATCCATTGTTAACAGACTCCGTTCTGCATGTGATCGATGACAAGGGAATCAAGATTGTTTATGAAGGTACTTTGAAGACATTGAAGATTTGAAGACAAGAAAATTTCTTATTGGTTTCGTATCTTTTGTGATTTAACTTCGTGCACACACTTGATCGGCTTGGATCCGACTAGACTTTGTTTATCTTTGATCGACATCTTATTCGCTAGTCGTATTAGATCGGTAAACTATCATTTGGTGGTATTCTTCGGTATCCGAATGTGATAGTTTGTATACCTAGATGTGGTTATCTTGATAGTTTATATCTTGGTATATCTTACCCAACAAAGGAGTTCATTAGATTAAACGAAAGAGCCTTTGTTGAACTCAACTATAATCTCTGATTTAATTCTTGAGATTGAAAGAGTGGTTACCGAAAAGACTAGTCCTTTATTGTTTTGGAAGACGATCCAAAGGAGTTGAGTGCTTGAAGTTTTCGCAGCGGCTGAAACAACTTAAGATAATGGACTCTATCTTAGGATTCATGTGCGTTGGCCAGATTGGTTGTAGGCGAAGGGATAGTGAGGAAACTAGGTAACTAGGGGTAGTTTACTTAGTCTCAACTATACGAAGTTGGTAGTAGTCTTTGTATAGCGGCTTAATTTTGAAAGTATTCAAAACTAGACTAGGTCCCATGGTTTTTCTGTATTTCCGGTTTCCTCGTTAACAAAATCTTGTTGTGTCTTTACTTTTACTTTTCACAATTATAATAATTATAGTTATAATTAAAAGTACACTGTACGTTATTCCAAACGCTTGGGTTGATCCCTATAGTTAAGTTCAGGTTTCGATACCTATTCTATATACCAAGTGTATACCTTGTTGTTGATATCTTCTTGAAGGTCTCTGTCTATATTAGATCACACAAGGTATTAGACTTATAGGTTGACATCGAAAAGATTGTGGTGTACTAGGTACCCTCATCACTTCAAACTTCATTATTGCATCATCAAAGCTACCCATAGTTCATGTATCCGCTGATTGCATTTAAACGACTCGATAACGCAGAAACATCACGTTTTGAATATTCCCAGTTTCTTGACTAAAAATCTTGTGAATATTCCCGCAAAGAGTATTATGTTGTTGTTGAGCACCACTGATAGAATCAAGCGTAAGTGTTGTATAAGTTATGTAAATAGCCTTATCTTCATCCATACTATACATTGGACCACAAATTTTCGTGAATGAAACATTTTTATGTTGAAGTGTTTTGTGTTTGTGATGAAGTGCCATTTTTTTTAAAGATTTTGTTTATTCTTATGATTTAGAAATTAACAGTTTGAGTGTGAAAGTTTGAGTTGGAAGTGTAATTATAATAAATTTTAGGTGTAGAAGGTGTGGTTTTAAGAGTTAAAAATGATTACACTTATAGGAAATGAGATTATAGCCGTTAGATAAACCTAATCGTTATCGGCTCAGAGAAATCCGAACAACTCAACTTGAGCCGACCGTCGTCTCAACATGAGCCGAGCTTTGGCCTTCTCCGGGTCGAATGACTCTGTTTCAGCTCAATTTGAGATAGGATAGGCAAGCTCCCAAATTTGAGTGTTAGGCTAAGTCTTATGGTGCTAGTTTTGCTTCTAGATTAGACAAAAAGCGTTGCATATTCTTCTTTTCTACTTCTCTCTCCAGATATATCTCGAATGCTAACTAGTAGCCAGGTAGTTGCGCTGTTTCATTCAGCGCAACCAAAATTTTAATTTTCGCGGAATGGTTCAGCGAGATTGTTTTATTTTTTAATCCGACCGCTGAGATGGTTGCGCTGTTCCATTCAACACGACCAATTTCTAATTTTTGCGGAATGCATGGTTCAGCGCATCTAGATGCTAGATTGGAATGACCGTAAGACTTGGGTGGATATTTCAGCTGACGTGGACTTCCAATCTAGATGCTAGGTTGAAAGACCATAAGACTAGCCCATCTGTTTTGCCCATTTACCCGTCCCACATGCCACTATAGGTATGGCTGTCAATGGGTATCCGATAGCCATTTCCAAATATTCGGATTCCGATAGGTTAATTTCCGACATAACCGTTATCGGATATCGGAACCGGAAAACTTATCGGAACTTTTTGTGGTATCATAATGGTACCAGTTGAGGCGGTTTCTGTTAGCCTAATATCCGACATCTGATAACGTGTATACTACACGTGCAAAATCTTATACCTAGGCTATACCCTTTGCTTGAATCACTTGTATCACTTCATTTCAGTCGACACAAAATAGAGAAAAAGAGAGAAGAAAAACTCACCTCCCCTGCCTTTCATCTTTAATTCAGTGCAAAATCATCTTTTTCTCTATTCAAATCATGTGTGATTACTGATTAGAAAACTAGGGTTTTCTTCTTCTAATTCTTTTGAGTTCAATTTCGATCTTAAAAACTCAATTTTCAATTTAGGGTTTCTGAAATTAGGGTTTTCAGAATTGATTCGTGAAATTAATCATGTCCCAAAGCGAAAGAGCATCCAATCATGTTGGTTCCTCAATCAATCCCTCAATTTCAGTGGCATCACGATTACAAGAACATGCATGTGTTCAAGGTTCAGGAATTAGCTCAACACCTGTTACACCCTATAATTCGTCCTAGAGAAGAAGGAGAAGTAGAGGAAGATCCAGTTGTAGCTGAAGAAAAGAAAAAACTACGTTCAACAAGGTCTGATGTATGTCTTAAATTTGAAATAAGAGTTGGAAAAAAGAAAGGTCCAGATGGGAAAGTGGTTGGGATAATTATATCCGAATGAAAATATTGTAAGAAGAGAATTGAAGCACCAAGTAACCAATGAACCAGCCGCTTGAAGTCCCATCTAGCTACTGCAGAGAGAAGCCAGAGAATAAGCCCGGATAAAGAAAGATTACTGCAATCAAAATAGGTAATGCACAAACTAAGTTAGTTAATTGGAAATATATCCTGATGCTACTAGGATGCTTGTTTCCAAGATGATTGCTAAGCATGGTTATCCAATCAATATAGTTGAGCATCCATATTTTAGAGGATTTGTCAAGTCTCTGAATCCTGCTGCTAAGTGTTACACTAGGAATACAGTTAGGGAAAATATCATGAAACTTTTTGCTGAGTTCAAACTGCAATAACAAGAATTATTTGACACAATAACATCTAAATGTAGTTTAACAACAAATATGTGGACATGTGAACATACAAAAGATGGTTATTGTTGTGTGACAATGCATTACATAGATGATGATTGAAAACTGATTAACAAAACACTAGCATACATTTTAGTCCCATCACCACATACTGGAGAAGTTCTAGCAGATTTTGTGAAATAAGTAGCTCTAGAGTTGAACATAGATAATAAGCTTTTTGTTGTTGCTGCTAACAATGCTAGATCCAATGATGTTATGATGGAAAATCTGAAGACTTGGCTTGATAACAAGTATTGTCTAGTTATTAAGGCGGATTTGTTCCAAATGAGGTGTAGCAATCATGTATTGCATTTAATTGTATTATGTGGAATGAAAGTAGCTGCTCCATTTGTAATAGATGCAATTAGAGAGTGTGTGAAATATGCCAGGTCAAGCCAGGCTAGAAAAGAGAGGTTTGCAAATGCTATGGCCCAAGTTAATCTTGCTGGAAGGTCTGTAGTTTAGATGTGGATACCAGATGGAACTCCACCTTTAAGATGCTTAAGGATGCAATTGTTTTGAGACAAGCATTTGTTAGGCTAGCTGAACTGGATACTGACTTCACTATACTACCAAATTCTCAGAAGTTGTAACAAGGAATACATATATGTGAATATTTGGAATTATTTGATGTCATTTCAACCAAATTTGCAGGTATTAAGTATCCCGCAACAAATTTGTATTACAATGGGTTGCAAGAGGTTAATAAATGCATTAAGGGATGGGAAATTAGTGAATATGAGTATATCAGAAACATGAGATTGAATATGAGGTCAAAGCTTGATAGCTATTGGGAAAAAAAAGTAACTTGTTGATGGGCATTGAAGTTGTTTTAGATCCTAGGTATATGGCTAGATGGGTAGTGTTTGTTCTTAAGAGAGTACATGGTGTGCCCAACTATTAAACTCACTATAATAAATTTTAGATATCACTCAATGCACTTTTCTCTTCTTACGAATCCAACACTACAACTCCATATTATTTTGATAATTGGAATGAGTTCAGTTGGGTTTGATATTTCTACAATTACAACAACAAGAAGTAATTTTGGTTATGATGAGTTTATGATGGAAAACAGTGTTTTGAGGTTCAGAAGTCAGAGTTGGAGTGATACTTAGATGAATCAGTTCTTCCTAGAGGCACAACCACTGAAGAATTGAGGTTTGATATATTGAGTTGGTGGAAGAATCATGCTCCTAAGTTCCCAACTCTTGCAAAGATTGCAAAAGATGTATTGGTTGTTCCAGTAACAAGTATAACATCAGAATCAATGTTCAGTACTGGTGGTAGGGTTCTTACAACTCACGGGAGTTCATTAGCTCCAGAATGTGTTAATGTATTGCTTTACTTAAATGATTGGCTGCCAGATCTCAATGACAGTGATAGTTGTATTACTGGTTGGTAACTTTCCTTTGATTCTTTCCTTTCATTTCCTTTTATATTTATTGCACTGCCATTGCCAACTAAACTAATACATTACATTTTCTTTGAAAATGTAGATGTATAAGGACTAAGGAGTAAGAAAGGACGAAGGAGGAATGCATCTGCAGTTGCACTGCAGCAAGTTGCTTACAAGAATCCACATCTCAGTCCAAGAATCCAACTTTTTTTGAGTTTTTCCTTTGCAAGAACATGTAATGTAACTAGGTAATTTGGAACATCTATATGTCTTTACCTTGTGTGGCATGGATTTTGAACTGAAAACTGCCTCTTTGAGATGAATTTGGGTCTGAAAAACACATTGTTTTATTTTCTGTCAGATACCGGAATTTATCGGAAAATCATCAGATATCCGATAACTCCAACGTAACGGAATCAGAATTGATTTTCAGATTTCCGTCGGAAATTAACGGACATCGGATATCCGATAATTCTTAACGTAACGGAAGCGGCTGAGCCACTATCGGTTTTGATAAGTGCCGTTGACAGTCCTAACTATGGGCAGTTGGATGGACAAATTTATTCGCCCATCTCCACTGTCTTTGCTCTTAATGGCCCAAACTTTTTATTTTCCACATTCTAACGAGATATTATTAATTCACTGCAAATTAATTTACCGAGGTAATACGGAAAAAAAGATACAAGAGCGGGCAAATCTAATCGTAAGCGGCTGTACTAATAGAAAAAGTGAGGACTTCGATTTTTTAGAAAGAGAAAACACGAGATGAGAGCTTAAATAAAAAACACCACAACAAGGGTTCGTTTTTCGGTCTGAGAGAAGAAGAAGAAGAAGAAGGAAGAAGAAGAAAGCGATGTCAGACCTAGATAGGCAAATAGAACAACTCAAAAGATGCGAACCACTAAAGGAATCTGAAGTAAAAGCTCTTTGCTTAAAAGCAATGGAAATCTTAGTTGAAGAAAGTAATGTTCAAAGAGTTGATGCTCCAGTTACTGTAAGTTCTAATCAAAACCCTATGTTTCTTACTCGAGTTTTTCTTTTCAGCTAATCTGATTTTGTATGAGTTAAAAGAGTATTTCATCAGTTTAATTTTTGATTTTTGATTTTTGTTTGAGTTGTTTGAGTTTAAGTTCGATCTGGTTTGGTTTTTAAACCTAGAAAATTGGGGATTTTTTTTGTTGATTGGGAAAAAACAGCTCTATGTTATTTGTATTCTGTAATGTTGTTTCTAGGTTTTGGAATTTTTGGAGAAATTTTGTGATTAAATTCGATGTGAAGTGAAAAGCTTAGTACATGCTTTTTTTTTTAGGTAGTGAAATTCTTTCTACGAGAAATCAATGCTATACTCTAGGGAAGAACTTAAAATGAGTAGGTGACACTTACAGGAGGTACTTGGATTTCATGTGGACGGGAGAAAGCAATTTCTGATAAGCCACTTGGGAAATAAGTAAATTGAGAGTTACATCTGATAGTGGAGTTTCAATTTTAGTCTTAATGGGTTTAAAACATCATAATCAGTATAGATACTTATGATTGTGTATTTGCCAGTGATTTAAATTTTGTCTCATAATGTTCCACGTAATCCCCCAACAGATGAGGTTTAAGCCTCAATAGCTTTGTGATTTCAGCACCAAGAGTCGCACCTAGCTGGCACACATATGAAGATGTGATCCAGCGGCTGAATCTTTCTAAGAATCATTTTTGTCATGTGAATTTGAATTAGTAACAAATGTATAGAGGAACTAATGTGAAGCATGGACAATCCTTGAAATATATAGAAGTAACTAATGACTCCAACTTTAAATACAATCACATTTAAGCATTATAGATACCTGTATTTTGTAAAGTAGGACAGTTCTAACTTTTTTCTTTTTGTTTAGTATGGGATTAGTTGTGTCCAAGAGTGCCCATCACATATCTGTATAAAGTAAAAGATAGTACAATTCTGGGTGGGCATTAGCCGAAGCTAGCCTAGTGTTGGATCCATCCATGATAACTTCAGTTGTCTAGGAGAAATCCTTCAACAATTTTTATAGAGGAAAAATGAGGTGTGCCTTATATATGCTCACAAACATGTGTCTTGGTCCTGGATAAAGATAACAAGTCAATCTTTTCTACTTGTTGATTAGTTTCGGGCTTATCTCAAACTCTTTTCCTCTTATTGTGTGCATGAAATTAACGCCATGCAGTATAAAGTTATTTTTTATTTCAATTACTTATAATCCCTTTTTCTTTTTCTATAGATTTGTGGTGACATCCATGGACAGTTCTACGACATGAAAGAGCTTTTCAAAGTAGGAGGGGATTGTCCGAAGACGAACTACTTGTTTCTTGGGGATTTTGTTGATAGAGGATTTTACTCTGTGGAGACATTTCTACTGTTACTAGCCCTTAAGGTGACATTAAACTTATTTCCTTAAGGATACTTATTGATATTTATTTACAAGAGTAGATCTGTGTTTTTTTTTTCTTACTTGGGAATTATGACCCTACAATTTCATAGGAATCTAGGATTGATTATGTTCCCGTAGTTGGTCAGTTATCTCATGCAATGGATCTTCATGGGACCTGTTGTGTTTGAAATTCATCTTAGCAAGTGTTGGGGAAGTATTTGATAGCGTTGTTCATTGTAGTGTTGTTTTTTGTCCATCATTATTCCCGTCACAAGAAATATGGTTTATATAAATGGTGTCTGCTAGTATTTCCACCAGTCTAGTATAATGCTTAAAACCAAGTGCATTACGTTCTCATGGAGGGGTCTGAATAGCGATGCAGGTTTTCAACAGATATTCATTATTTTATTTCATCCTGGCATATTAATCACATCACAGCTATATTATGTTGAGACAGTCCACAATATAGTTGTCAAGGCATAATTGGTTGCTCTCACTGCTTGACCAGTTTTTTGATGCCTATGGGTGGCTTACCAAATTAGTCTGTAAATGTCGATACATGGGTTGTGCATTATCGGGTGTCCTCCACAGTTCAACTCCCTGAAAGTATGAAAAATAATTTGAATAAACTACTCTGAGAAGGCATTCCCAGTTAATCTCCTCAAATGGTAATAGTACACATAAATATCATGGTTTATATAGTACATCTTGTTACTCGTTCAAAAACGCTGGCAACTTGGCAGATCACTTCAAAAGCTTGACAAATTGGTGCGGCCATAATTAGCTCCTGTCGGTGTGTAGATATATCTTGCTCAAAACGAATCTAGAAAACTAGAACAAACTGGCAACGCAATGTTCTCTTGTTAATCTAATGATCTGTATGCCTATCATGAGGACCTAGTAAGTGGTGATAGTATAGTTAATCTTATGTTCTATATAGTGTAATGTTGGATACTTGGGAAGAGGGATTTATGTTATCAGGAGTAGAGTGTAATGGTAGTGGTAGACATTGAGTGAGGGGCTGTTGCTCATGGATACCTAGAAATGCACGATAATATTAAGGAGACAGGACGAACCTAATGCACCAATAGTACTTGCAGCTGTATGGACTATGTAAAAATTACTGAAATGATTTCGGGTGAAGGGATATGTGAAACTTAAATATATAGTATTTATGTATGTCTCACCAGCAAATGGAGAAATCACTAAAATTCGGTCTAATTTGCCTGACATGAACCACAACTTGTGGTTACTTGGATTCTTGGAACTAACTGTAATAGCATCTGGTTGGGCCTCTTACAAGGCTTATGTTGCATGAATTCTAGTAAACGGCGGTAAACTACGTGCTGTAGTCTAACACTCCATGAATCTTAATCACAGCTTTATATTTTTGTGATAGTGCTTCCTGGAACTTTGGATTAAACCTTTCCTTACTCGCAGGTTAGGTACCCTGATCGGATAACACTTATAAGAGGAAATCATGAGAGTCGGCAGATCACACAGGTTGAATTCTCACATGCAAGCCTCACATGCTATTTCATGAAAGCCTTTCCACTAGCTTATCATATACATAACTTCTAATTCTTTGTCGTCTTTGCCAGGTTTACGGATTCTACGATGAATGTCTTCGCAAATATGGTTCTGTAAATGTTTGGAGATACTGCACAGATATCTTCGATTATCTAAGGTTGATAGTTTATCTTCTCTCACTAGATATATGGTGTATTTGCTCGATCTACTGTGAAGAGTGTCTGAAATACAGAGCACGATTAGTTTTGGAATAGGCTTCTCATGCGACTGATACCTGCTGTGCATCTAGCGACTTCCACGGTCCTCTATATGTTATGCACTTGGAGGAACATGGGTGCTTGATCCCCATCAGAGAAAAATTCACTGTGCACATGAACATGCTACAAGCAAGGGATTTGTTGTTGCATATCATAGTTCAGTGTTCTTTTTATATCTAGTGTATGTGCTAGTAGGGGTGATAAGAAAACACAAAGCCGATTTTCTTAATCAGGGACTTGAAAGATCTCAGTGAAGAGAGGGTTTCTCATAAATGGGAACCTAGAATGGATGTTAGTCTGATAGACTGACCTTAGAATGAACTTTGTGGATACCCTACATTTCATCTTTCCTGTTGAACTTATATTATGTCTCTGATATGTCGTGATGCTTTTTTACAGTCTGTCTGCACTCATCGAGAACCGAATTTTCAGTGTTCATGGTGGTCTTTCTCCAGCTATTTCCACACTGGACCAGGTCTGATCTCAAACCTTCTTTATTCATTACTAACTTGAAGCCTGTGCTATCTGATAATTGACTGAATTATATTCGACAGATTAGAACTATTGACCGGAAGCAGGAAGTACCTCATGATGGTGCCATGTGTGACCTTCTATGGTCAGACCCTGAAGACATGGTTGATGGTTGGGGTTTAAGCCCTCGTGGTGCAGGGTTCTTGTTTGGTGGAAATGTGGTCACATCTTTTAACCATGCAAATAATTTGGATTACATTTGCCGTGCTCATCAGTTAGTAATGGAAGGATATAAATGGATGTTTAACAACCAGATAGTTACAGTATGGTCTGCTCCAAACTATTGTTACAGGTTATTATTTTCTGCTTTGTCCAATTATGCAATTTATGATCCCCTTTATGAAGCAGTTTGTACTCATTCTTGGATGTTATCAGATGCGGTAACGTGGCTGCTATTCTTGAGCTGGATGAGAATTTGAACCATAAGTTTCGTGTGTTTGAAGCAGCTCCACATGTTTGTGCTTCAAAACTCTTGCTCTTTTTTTCACTTCATTTAAAAGGGCAGCAGATGCTCTTGTTTGTCAAACGTAGTTTTATCTTTCTTGTTAAAAACTTTTATGATTATTAAGATTGAAGGATTCAAATACAATAATGCAGGAATCTAGAGGGGCTCCTTCAAAGAAACCTGCACCAGATTATTTCCTCTAAGATTGAATCGGAAATGTTCTGGAAAATTATCTTCGAGTGCATTTGAGCTGAGTCATGGTTGGTAGCAAATTGTGTGGAAGGCAAGCGAGTGAGAGATAATGTAACGGCTCTATAAATGGCCTTAGGGGGCCTTCCATATTGGAGGCATTGGGTCATGATCATCTCTTATTGATGTCGTGTTTGCGATTTTGGTCTTTTCTCTCTTAATTGGTGGGGGTGTTTACAGTTTTATTTGTAAGAAAATGGAAATGTATTTCTTTATACATATATGAGTTCATTCATTGTAATAGATAGAACCCCTAGGTCACGCCCCACCTGCAAAAGACAAATTTGAAAAGAAAGGTTCAGATGAAGAGACGCGGCAGGAGAAGAGGATTCAAGCCAGGGTGATTTTTTTCGTATTTTTCTCAGAAAATTAATCATGAAAAATCATTTGCAAAAATATCTGTATGGTCATTTGCTAATGAAAGTTTTTGATTGTTTGATTAGAGCCTATTTTCTCTAGGAACTTGTCAGTGGCGTGAGGGGGAAACTAATAAGTAAACCCACCATAGAACAATCATGTCAGCCTTCTTTTATCTATGCTCCTGTCGAATTTCAGATAAAAAACCCTTGGATAAACAAGAACTGGACCAACTGTGGTGATTTTTGATGGGAGACCTTGCATACATCGTTGGTGATAATTATGTTTCATCCGTACTTTGTCTGCTATTCCATCTTGATACACTTTTAACTTCTCAAAATACAAAATACGGTGTGCATATTCTATTTGGAGGTCTTGGTAGGTACACTGCTAGAGGGGATGAAAGTTGGTCTTGGTGTTGGTAGGTAAATAGTGTGATGTCTGGTGTGTCAAATGACGCACACGCCAGCATATAAATGTTAAGCATCCTTTCATTGTGGCTGCGGCCGGCGGCCGACACCATCTTGTGTGCTAATTAGTCCAAACAGCAGGGACAAAATGAAAGATTTGTTGCGTGTAAAGTTAAAGATAACGGGATAAAGAAATACCAACTTGTTAGGTAGTGGATGTAGGGTGGTTATACAAAAATACAAAATGTAAGAAAGATTCTAAGCTTAATCAGGGGAATTGGAATCCTATGTAGGCTTTCATAATAATAAAAGTACGAAGAATGGAAGGTTTGACAATTGAAGAACAGGTGGTGATCAAGAGAAATTAGATGCCATCTATATGATTGGTCCCATTTCCATGGGAAATTGAATAAATAATTAAGAAACAACAATTGACAGATCCTATCCGTCCTTTTTTTCCTTTTCTTGCCAGTTGCTTACAACTTAACCAACTTAATTTTTTGTTTCATCAAAACTGACCATGGAAACTGGCTTTGGCTCATGTAGTGCTGCTCTAAACTGGAAATAGCATGGGAGGTTGAGCATAATCCAATATAAGCATCAACACTTTTCATAAGTGTTTGCAAAGAGGCACCTCTCACTTCTCTTACAAACCCACTAGAGGTTATTTATGCACGATGCATCTGCCAGTGGCATTACTCAGTTATTGCTGATCTTTGTTTATACTTGAAATTCTTACAGGAAAAAGAAGAAGTTGTGTCATTTGATGTACGCTCCGGTCATTATCTAACTATTATTATGGTTATACTTAAGCTCATAAGCAGATACCTACCTCATTGACAACCATTTTAAAATAAAAAATAAAAAAGGCATGGGCAAAAAGATATTTAAAATCATGAACCAAACCGCAAGTAAACTTTAGCTTTGCTAGAAGCAGTAGTATTAGTAGGGCTTCTCTTTAGTGTTACAGACCATGTGCAGAAAAAAGAAGTTAGTAAAATATAAACCAAAAAAAGAAAAGCAATTGTATGTTTCTGCACTTCCACAAACATATCACATCTTTATGAAATCCCTTCATTTTTACTCTTTCACTTTACAAATATAAATATAGATTTATGCTTTTGGTAATGATGTGTTAGCTAGGCTTGAAATTCCAGCTCTAAAGCTGTGTGAATTCTCATCAGTTCCTTACTTGCTAACATGTGGAATGATCTCTACTTGAAATTATTTTCCTAATCAGTTTTAAAAATCAAGTATTATTGAGTTATTAAAAATGAGTTGGTTTCCTTTTGGTTTTTTAAACTCCCTACTTTTTCTACTTTGGGATGTATGAATCAATTCTTCTTTCATTTCTTTGTGACATATAAATATTCTTTATATGATTAACAAAGGAACATCAAAACATTTCAGAATTTTACTTGCTTTGTGTGCTGAAATGGGTTTAACTGGAGGTATAGTCAGGAGTGTCTTCACCAAGAACCGGTCTGTCAGTTCGCAAGATGGCAATGTACGTTTCTTTGATCGCGTTTACTAATCAGTAATTCTTGTTGTTCTTGCTGCTTGCAGTTTTGTTTGGATTTTCACAGTTGAATTCTGTTCTTAGTCTGTGACTGTCATTTTTTTCTTCTGAAATTTAGTTGAAGTTTAGAATTATCAGTTTTTTGTTCTTTATATGATCTTATAGGTGAGGAATTATGGTGCGGACAAGAGAAAATGGATTTCTGTCAGATCTTATTTGTGTGGAGATGAACAATTCAATTCAGTTGTTGCTGAAGAGGATTCAGCATCAATTAGGAGTTCTGAAGCTACTGTAACACAACCAATAATAGAAGAATTTAATAGTGAAGCTGAAATCCAAAGCGAAGAGAGTGAACATGAGCCTACCGTCACCGAGGAGGAAACACAGAATTCGCCAACAAAATTCTCAAACGAAGACATTGCAGCTGTGGAAGATAATGCAGCTATCGTTATTCAGTCGGCCGTCAGACGCTTTCTGGTTCGCTCATTTCCTATGAATATGTTCTGTAATGAGGCTATGTACTTACAATTTTCTAATGTGTTCAAATCCATGATTTCTTATTCTTTCAAGCGTCTGATTTTTTTTATGTTCAGGTCAAGTGCCGAACTCGAGCAGTTATAGAGATGGAAGTTATGGAAAATGTAACTGAAGGAAAACAAAGTCCAAGCAGGGAGTCAATAGCTACATCAATTGAAGCACAAACAGGAGGTTCAGTGGAAGCTCTTGCAGTTCGGGAGGAAAACATACCGTTTCAACACCGAATGCAAAAGAAATCACAAACCAACATATGGAAGCTAAAGGTAATTACTACCATTAGTAAAGCCTACTCAAAATGTTAGACCAAAAATTCCTGCTTAGTAGCAAGAAAAAATCATTAGTGAAATGATAGTACATAATCCATCATGTTTTGTCATCTGCAGGAAGATTGGGATGATAGCACTGTAAGCAGTAACATTTCTAAACTGAGGATTCAGAACAGGCTTGAAGCAACAACGAGGCGCGAGAGAGCTCTAGCTTACTCGTTTTCTCAACAGGTAATACTCAATGTGGGAGGGTCTCTAGAGGTTTATTAGCAGTGAGCATAATGATTTTTATTTCTTTTACTGGGAAACAAACAGTGTGACTGTGGTTCTTATATGTTGATAGCTAAGGATTTGTTCAAAGAAGAAATCATCACGGTCGGATTCATCGGAAACGAACATGGGTTGGAGTTGGCTAGAGAGATGGATGGCAACTCGAATTCCAGAAGCCACATCAGTTGATGATCGTATGAGCAGTCGGCTTGAACCCATTTCCAGTGACCGTAGACCGATAACCATTAAGAGAAATTTTGATGCGCCTGGGGAGGAGGAGAGTTGTGGATCGAACGAGGTATCGCTTGGGGTTGATATCCTCACCATAACTGCACCTAATGCAACTGAAATCTCGAAACCAATAAAGAACGCGCTGAAAGCTACCAAGAATGGACCCAGGCGTAAGAATGCGTCCAACACGCGATACTCCAAGGTGGATTTCATAATTACAACGACTAATTTTTCCCCATTAGTTGGCTAAATCAGTTTCCAGATCCTCTGATGCTGTTGGTTTTTCCATTTTGTTACAGGCAAGCAAGAAAAGTTTAAAAGAAGCTGAGAAAGAGAGAAAACACAAGCAGACACAACATGGGACTGCTACAACAGAAGTCAAATGCAAAGATGCAGTAGTATCCCAGTTACCTTCATGACTGTCAGCGACGGACAATAGTTCATATACATAAAGCTTTCGAAAAGATTGGCCTGTGCTTCCTATGTAGGATTTTCTTTAAAGGAGTTGACTGCTAAGTTTATCATAGTTTTCTGTTCTTGTAATTTCCAAGCTAAGAGCTGCTTTCTTAGACAATCTCTGCAAATAACTAATAAGAATTATGAGTCTTGAGTTCAAAATGACATTGTTAGTACACCAATTAGCTATGGACTCCAGGAGCAGGGATGAAATCAAGTCCGACAGAGACACAAGTAAACAGAGAGAAAGATATGAAGGAGATAAATCTTACGGAACATAAACTGCAAATGTTATATAAGAAACATTCAATCTACCACAAATAATTCAATTTCATCGATATCTCTGTTCATACAACAACTTCTAGTTGCTGCTCAAAGAAGAACAAAAGAATAGTATAAATTTTATTCACACTCGCTATACTTTCACCTTTACGAACAACCGGCACATCAGCTGGATGTTGCTATCACCAAAATCTGAATACAAATTCTAAAATTCCTTCATACTCAATAGTGACTATCACAATTCAAATCACACAAAAACAGATGTTTGACAATCTTCACTTATCTGAAATCGAAATGTTGGGCACCCACAAAAGAATACTGCATATGTACCTAATCAATGAACTAGTTTAAAGTCTACTTCTACCATTCAAACTGGTGGGTGTTATTCGGTATATACTAGTATAAACTAACAAGATATGTTAAGATTTCAGTCCAAAACAGGGGTCCTTATGGACAAGTCCCCTGGTTGGTTCACCTTTGTCAAATATTCTCCTTAGCCTGCAGGATTGTTCAAGTATCAGTTTATAAGTAGATGGATGATCCCAAGCTATAAGCGAAAATTGGTCACCATAGTGCTCCTCCACCCCCTCAACAAGTAACTGCCAAATCAAGGCTCCTGCTCCAGCCTGTCCCTTCTTTGCCGATTCAAATATTTTATCATAGACAGTCTTCAGTAAAAAGTCTTTATTGTAAACTCCTTTGTTCACCCGCAAGGAAGAGCCAACTTCTGTGAAGAGAACTGGCTTTTTGAGCACATGATCACCGTCAGTCACATGAGAATCCACCCAGTGTGAAAGATAATCTGCTTTCTGTCTCATATCTGCTTCTGGGATCCTGAAAAAGAAAACGTGTGAAGTTTACCGAGACGAAAGGAAGGACATAACCCATACTATGAAGTCCGATTTTGTGCACCCTCTCTAACGAGTGTTCACGTGCCATTTCAATACCATCCATTGATTTAACTTTAGTAGCCAACGAGGGACGAGATTCTTAGCACACGCGGTAGTGGGTCAGTCATTAAGATTTTAGCCAACCAAATGAAAAGTCAAATTAACACTCTTTAAAGGAATGTGCACCATGTTGAACTACTATGGTGTCAGTATCACTCAGCGCTTGATTTTAGCCGACTGCTTTTTTTTCTTCATGTTATCGTAGGGCCTTGAGTGTCACAATGGTGGATAGCTTTTACCCTTGGAAAGATTGCAACTAAGTATGTTGGACCTTTTGTACCATTTCTAACTACCTATGTCATTTAATAACTCTCAAAACTACCATTCTCCCTAAAGATTATGAACAACGCCTTTTCAACAAAATACTAGCATCCCTTGGCCATACTTAAATACCCCTCCCCACAGTGTTTGAGATATTTGCTACTGTGTAAATGTAGTGAACAAGTGTCTAGATCCACCGGGATACTTAAATTTAGCTAGCAAGTTAATCTCTCCAGACTAAGAAACATATTTTACCACAAATCAGACTTTAAGGATAAAAAACAGAAATTTATGACCTAGACTGGTCAAAGGACACAAAGCCTAGGTTTAAAGATGATTCATAATGACAAAAAGGATGTATATCTGGACAGAAATCATTGTGGATGATGGGACTCTCATCTGCATTCTCAAATAAATAAAGCATAGACAAGTTTACTAACCAACTATCTGGGTATGCATGAACTGATGCAAAGTCAATGTTTGCAACTGCTGAATTCGGAATAAAATCTAATCCAAGTAAGCCTGCCCACTTTCCAGGATTTATTGTAGATCTTTTGGATGCTTTTGGCCCATAGAACCCTTCAAGTCCAACAGTCACCAGGTGATTTTTGTCCAAACTTTTAGTAAACGCAGCCATCTCTGTAATCCAAGACTGCACACCAAAGACGAGTATTATAACAACAAGTTAGCCCTCAAAAACGAAGTAACCATTTAAGTTGAACTAAAGATCATGAAGCTATGCAGTGGCTTAACAATCCAAACTCGGGACCAAGAGGACTCATACAAGCCTTTGAGGGATTTTGTTGGCCGAGGCCATGGGGGAAGATTTGATGGCTTTGCCGAGTTACTCTTTGATATTCTAGATAAAAACAAAAATAGAAAAAGAATGAAAACATTCAATGAATTAAAAGTGTCCTGCTCCAAAGCAGCATAGTTGGCTTATGAGAAAGCATATCAAAACTATACAGGAAATATATACACATTTAGTGAACTGACAAATGACAATTATAACATCTAACTTGTTTTGTTTATTTTGGATAAATGAAACACATGTACGAAAAGAAGTAGAATATGGTAGTTGTTGCAAATTAAGAACCAAAGTAAACATGCCCCGCGAGCCATATACAATTTTCAAATTGTTCTTTGGAGTTTGGACTCAACAATTAAGTCAATGTTTAAATGGAGTAATATAAAACTGCAAGAAGAATGTGTTCAGCTGGCTCACCTGAAGAACAGGAGCTGATGAATTGGATATGCATCTTGGCTCATTCATGAGTTCCCAAGCAAATATTGCTGGCTCGTCGGAATATTTGACTCCAGTTAAAGAATTCTTTCTAGTCACAACAGCCTACAATACACATAGGAAAACCAAGACACATTAAAACAACAACACTGATTCAACACACTGTAGCCCAAATAATGTTAAATGAAACATGTTTTCCATCGAAAGAGTTCTGCGGCTGTCAAAACTGCAAGTATAATTTAGCGAAAGTACCTTAATGTAATTTTTATAATAATCTTTCACAGTTGGATGTGAGAAAAATGAATCATTTAAAGATGTGACATTGGCTCCAGCTTCTTTTGCCCATCTCACATATTGAGCTTTCCCACCAAAAGCATCCAAGTTATTTACTAAACTAAGAATCAACCTTATTTTATGCCTCCTTGCTTCAGCTATTACAAAATCCAACCCCTGAAATCCACAAATTAAAGCCGAAACTCAAAAAAAAATCTAAAATCAAAAATTCAAAAATTCAAAAAGTAGAAGATGAATCCACCCATACCTGAAAGACTTTTTCATTAAAAACCCCAGGAGATATCTGAAGAGAAGATGGATTTTTGCCATCACTAAAAGCCCAAGTTCTACAAACAGTCATACCCATTTGAGCTCCTCTTCGGATCATTTCAGTAACCCTTTTTCTTGAATCATCCCAGATACTTTCTTCCAATAACCAATATGAATTCCATCCATTAACATACATAGTTGATTCATTGATTCCATCATCATCTCTAAAAACAAAATGAGTTGAATTCGTAGTAACAAAGTTCATCTTAGGTAACCATAATATTGGTAATTTGAATTTGACACCAAAATTCCAGTAAATAAGAGCAACAGTAGTTAGAAGACCCAAAAGGGGGTAAACCCTTTTTCTCCATGGTTGTTCTACCATTTTCTTAGGTGGTGACTTCTTGGTGTAATTCAGACACCATGACCAGACCTTTTCTTTTCTGGTTAAGTAAACGGGCGTGCTTTAAGCACCTTTTACCAACTCCTCTAGTACTCGGAACGCTACTACTCGACACTTTCGTTGAATTCCCAGGTACACGCTGTAAAATATTTTCCAAAGTTACCGTGCAAGTTGCAACCACTGGCCACCAGGTCCACCACTTTCACGTTGCTCGGTTGGGAAAATATTAGCGGGATACAGAGTTAAGTTTCCAGTTGCAGGGAAATGTTTTCAAAGTAGAAAAAAGAAAAAAAGTCATGAGCTATTATTTCCTTTAACAAACCGATTCTGTTTGATGAACATCATCTAGAATCGGTGCACATATACGCCTGCATACGATAACCTTGTTTGAATCTAGAACGTTCGTTAAGGGACACTCATATTTTCCGGTTGAGGAAAGGAAATTATTTTCGCAGTATTCCAAATTTAAAATCAGTTGTGCCTGTGTGTACGCCGATTCTGTCGGGCTTTTACTCTATTATTGTCTCAAAATAAAGAGATAACCCGTTTTTCATCATTTACTATTTCATTTAAAGAAATCCATTCACTACTTCATTCAAAGAAACACTCTACTATAATGTCAAATTCCATTTTCATTAACTACCAAGTTAATTGTTGCTATGGAAGAAGAGATACTCAGAAGAAACAAACGAACTACTAGATCATCATCAACTATTGATGTGATTTTAATTGTTGTAGAAAAAGTGGTAATAAGATTCGTTCAACTCGGACTTGTGAAGAATAATTTTTAGACTTAATTAAGAAAACTAGAAAAATCAAAATAATGTTTTGGTCAAGATTATAAAAAGCACTGAGACTCAGGATTCCACCAAATTCCATTCATGTGCTTCAAATAATAATTCCAATCAATTATAGATCAAATATTAAAAATATGGACTCTTATTCTTTGCCAAAAGTAGATTTTTGAAAAACAATGACTGTAAATCAAAAGCATGATGTATCAAAAATACATTGACCAAGCATACATCATCAAACAATATAACACCCATTCAATAAAAATCATAAATCAATTAAAAATCAATGCAAATAGTCATAAAAGAATTATTAGAATTACCACATGCGTGAAATAGGGCTTCCTCCGTCATCCCAGTGTTGGAGTTTAGCTCCTCATGGTGAAAACATGCTCAAAAGATAGAAACATGGCTCAAAAGGTGTTTTTATTGAAGGAAAATAATAATACAGCGAATCTGCAACGCTTTTCTGGCGTTACAGAAATCACCGTTACAATGAAGTGTTGTTTATAAACGATAACTGTTTTCTGCTGTTGAAGAACGATACTTCTTTGCGGCTGTTCCGTGTGGGTCAATGTTCTTCGTCTCCTTCTTCCCTGCACCAGCAGAAAACAACAGCAGGAAGCTTGCTGTTCGTCTTGATTTCTCACTCCTCAGCCCTCCTCCAGTCCCCAAACTTTCGACACCCCTTCTATATGACCCAACCAATCTATAAAGAGCGATTAAATCTCTCCAAAATCTTCCAAAATCTCTTCCTTTTTCTTCACGGCAAAGTTGCGGCAATTTCTTGTTTTAGAATTTCTACGCGTTTCTGAGCTTTCCTTTTGATTCTAAACTCTTCCTTAGATAGATACCAATCTTTGGGAAGGTTTATAGCACTTTAATCTCTCTAAAATTTCCTAAAATTGGTCACACACGTGACTTTCCATATTTTGCTATTGAGATAAAAATCCGTCGATTGAGCCCAGTTTAATCCATTTCAACACCCATGTTAGATTCCTAGACCCATAAGGAGTCTACCCTATGAAAATCAGAGGTTTAGTCGACCTCAAACTCCTCCAAATCACTATCACCAAAACTGCCAGGAATGTGTTTATATTTTCCCGCCCAAATTCAGAATTTGAACGTGAAGGGGAAAGGTTACCCCTTATCCATTGCTGGAGTCCGCATAACACTCGTCCCTTGGGTTGCATTTATCAACTTTTCGAGCCAATTTCGCCGCAAAAGCTTATTTCTCCAAAAACACCTACAAAGAGATAAAATACCAAAATAAGTACAAAAATGGGTACTAACAATATACACAATAGAGATGAAAATAGACACATAAATGCATCTATCAACTACCAAGTTAATTACTACTATGGAAGAAGAGATACGCAGAAGAAGCAAACAAATAACTCCAAAAGCAACTACATCATCATCAGCTGCCAAGTCAATTGCTGCGATGGAAGAAGTGATACTCAAGAGAAATAAACAATTTTAAAACCAAATCAAACAAATGAATATAGAAAAGGATGTTAAGAGAGAGATCGAATGGGTTAAAAAAAATTAGGCCGTCATGGATCTTCCCGAAGAACACCGGCATGAGAGTTTATTTTGGAATCTTATTGCAACAGATCTTTTCATACCAAGTTGGACAACGAGTACATGAAACCACCAACCTTACAGGAACGAGTATGTTTTTTCAAGGACCTTACATGTTAAGAAATTGTTCTACAAGTACAACGAGTTTCTCGCTAGTTACAAGGGGACAGGTTTGCTGAGAAGGTTGCATATACCAAATGGAGAAAAGAGTCGTTTTATCATTTCGAAGTTGCCTTGATAATTGAATCTCGCACCTTAAATCAGAGAGAATTTCATTTTATGCAATGGTTTTCTAAAATTATGTTTAGTTTCTTGTTTTCAGTGTACAAGTGTTTAAATTTTAATGGCATGTCTGACATTTTTCATGCAAAGAGGTCTCATTCTCTTTCGGGAGCTGATGCAAACCTTTTTTTGCTTTAGCTGTGAGATTTTTCCCAGGAAGGTTATTTTTGGGTCTTCTTCAGAACCCAGATTTATTTATTCAAAAAATTCAACTACCTCTTTTTTAATTTTCTATCTGGTAAGTTAATCGGATCCTTTTGTGTTTCAGGTTCTACAGTTAGAACCTGCTTACCGTATTGTTGTTTGGCTGCCTGGTAGTTAAGTTCAGGTTCTGCATTTTAAAGCTTTGAGAT
Source organism: Papaver atlanticum (assembly GCA_023531105.1). Classification (NCBI taxonomy): domain Eukaryota; kingdom Viridiplantae; phylum Streptophyta; class Magnoliopsida; order Ranunculales; family Papaveraceae; genus Papaver; species Papaver atlanticum. Next base: position 21,943,818 of record JAJJMB010007708.1, read on the forward strand.
TTTCTCTGGCAGCATTGCTTTTTGTCTTCTTGATCTTCCATGTGGATCTTCTTGCTGGGCGAGAGAGAGTACAACTAGCTCTTTAGACACAGCTTGGTTACCTTTTATAACATACTCACCTTGGTTTGTCATGAACTTTAATTTATGGTAATATGTTGAAGGCACGACCTGCATTACATGTATCAATATCGTCCTAGAATCATATTGTACGGTGACTTGGTGTTCAGAACTAGGAATACCATGTTTGTTTTTATCGGGCCTGCTTCAGCTGTAAGAGTCACCTCTCCCATGGGATATGTCTTTGAACCGTTAAAGCCCATGATAGCTGAACCATTGCTCTTGAGAACTCCCTCTCGTGTAAGTTTCATCTGTTCTGCTGCTTGGAGGTAGATGTTGTCACAGGTATACCCTTGATCAATTAGGATTTCTCGAAAATCCCAGCCATCTATGATTAATTCCACCACCAACGCATATGAATGTGGGAAAGTTGCCCCAGCTAGATCCTTTTTAGTAAATCTTATGTCGTCTAGCAGTAGGAGTAAACCTTCATAGTTAAGATGAAGACCTGTGACATTCACTTCCAGATACTTTCGTGTTTTGTCAGATGGGTCTGGTAGCAGATCATCCTGAGCTCTAGGTACTGGATATATCATATTGAAAAACCCTTTGACCTGGACATCAGGGGATTTCCTATTATGACCTTTCATTTGGTGTATGAACTCTGTCAGACATCCTTCTCGTGCCATGCTTTCTATGAATCTAATCAAGTTATTGCAATTGTTGGTGAGATGTTCGTTCGTTTCATGATTGGAGCAGTAAGATTTTCCTTTGCTATTAGACCTCAGCTTTTTGGGAACGACAGAGAATGGCTTGTCTTTCATGTAGCGCAATATAACTTCTGGTGTGGCATTTATTTTCAGGAAGTTTTTGGACTCTTCTTTCCGCTTCAGCTCGGACTCTTATCACATATACAATGAACAATAAAGTACACATGCTATATAAACTGAAGATTGGAAAATACATACACAGTGTACAACAAAGTACACATGTATAAAGATTGCAAAATGCATGTACGACGTACATTAAAATGCACATGTTGTATAAACCAAAAATTGCGAAAAACATGTGCAGTGTACATTAAAGTGGACATGATGTATAAACTGAAGATCACAAAACAATTTACATTAAACTGCATCTGTTATATAACCTGAAGATTTTCAATTATTCCATCAATTTCAGTGTGTTATTAAAGATCAAAATTACATATATGAAGATTTAAATAATCAACAAAGAAATTACATATAGTTATCAAAATCACATATGAAGAGAGATCTAAATCACATTAACGATCTCAAATAACTAAAATTCAATTTAGAATAATCAAAACCGAAACATGAAATAAGATAATCAAAATCAAAATCAAAATCCCATGTTGTATATGCAACGAAAATCGAAAACAAATAAAACCGAAAATTAAAAACATGAAACAAGATAATCAAAACATGAAACGAGATATCAAATACCTACTATTGGTGACCTGAAACACTATCTCAAAAGATATTTTTCGAGTTAAGCGGTAAAAATTGAAATAAAAATAAGGATTGGGATCCTATTCCAAAGGGGTTTGACAAACCCCTTTGACAAATCTCCTAATCCATTGGATGTAGAAAATCTGATGACCCATAATTTTGATGATGTGGCGATATAACCAACCCTTTTTTATTCGGCTCAGTTAGCCGAGCCAAAATAATTTCCTTTTTTGCCTTTAAAAAAATGGGAAAACTAAGATCTGCCTATATTTCCTCCCCGAAAAAAACACGATCTCTGTTAGGTGTTTTATTTATTTTTAGGTTTATCGTCTTCTTCCCTTGCTCTTCCTTGTAGGACTGTCAATATATGTTAATTTTAATTTTCTGATTTAACTAATCATATGTAGTTATTTTAGATTTAACGTGGGTTAACGAAAAACTCACACGTGATTAAGAGAATAAAATCATGATCACGTCAGATTATCACTTAGACTTCATGAATGGTAGTATCTTAACAAAACTATAGCACTTGCGCCAGGAGGAGCACCTTATAAAATGAGAATGGTAAATATACGTTAAATGTTAGATACGGTGGAACTGTAATTGGACTAATGGGATGTGTAGACAGAAGGTGTGCCTTGACATTACCAAATCTCATTGGAATCTGTCATCGCAAGGTAGTTTATTTGAGCTGGTCATTATTTGCATGTATATTTGAGTTGGTCTGTACGTGCTCTGTATTTTGCTTCAACATTGCATCCAAACTACAGTCCACTGATAGTCTTAGTTCCTTGAATGAAAATGTTGTCACTAGCTAACTACAACATCTGAAATTAGTCCTAGGCACCCTAACAAAGCCTCAATCTTGTACCAACTGACATCTGATAATATGAAAGCCTATATAGTAACTGAACCAAAATTAACAGGAATAAGTGCTATGATTTTTCAAGAGGTTTCCAACTGAATCCAGAATGCAACTACATACAAACTTTTGAGAGTTTTCCTAAACTTTAGTTTGGATACCCACTTCTTATGAGAAGGCATCCACATCCGTAAATAAGAAAAACAAAAGAGGATGTCTCTGAAGGATCTCTGAAATGTTCAGAATACTTCATGGAAAGATGAAAAACGAGAGAGTGATATGAAAACTAAGTGCGAGACTTTTTTACAGAAAGTATGGTCATTTTGTACACAGTCTGCCGTCTAATTCATTACTCACTGATGAATGCGTACTAAATTATTTGACGAAACAATTAACAAAAGTACTCATTTATTCGTCATTAAATCCACACTCAAAAGACTTACAAAATCTATAAATAAACGGCTCATAGAATTTACTCAACATAAAAGAAACATAAATTAAAAGGCTACAAAAATTTGCTCGAAAGGTACAAACAATGTGACCCCGAATTACTCATCTTCCTCGTCGTCTTTTTATGGAACCAGGAAATCAAACTTGTGAATCTGCAACAAATAGACACACCAACAATTAGTTCCAGTACAATTATGTTCTTCTGCAAATTCAAGAATTTAAGCCGGAAATACTGAACACTCAAATGGCCTGCACACAGGGGCGGAACTACCCTTGGACTAGGGCTTGCTTAAGCCAGCCCCAACAAGACGAAAAGACATTTTTTTCATAGCCCTTTTTGAGTTGGGCCATAGTACGTCAGTAAATTTTACCCTTAAGCCAGCCCATGAAAAAAGTCAAGTCCTCCCCATAACCAAAGTCTAGTTCCGCCACTGCCTGTACAGTTTACCTCGACCTTAAAATCTGCATGAAGCCTAACTTTGAATACCCATATGAACTATCTTGCAAACTAGTTATGTCATTTCAAAGTGAAGTGGCGTTCTCATTGGTTGAACCTACACAGAAATAGAAAGCATTCATCATTTTACATTTGAAACTATGTATTCAGCAGTGAATGCAAAATATGAGTATTACTTACATGGTTCAACAATTTTCAATTGTTCTTTATCTGCTTTTGTTGGGCATTTTCTCTTGTCATGCCCGAATTCCTCACATAAAGAGCACTTTCTCTTTTTGGGTACTGATACTTCAACAAAACTTAACATTCTACCAGAACTATTTACTTTTGCTTTCGATTTTTCAGTAGGTCTACCTTTCACTTGCGATATATGTGGATCTGCAATAAATGGATGACTTGATTTCTCAACTTCAACTTCAATATCTTCTTGAATTTTAAAGCTTGAAATTAGAGCCGTTTTATCAGCTTCAACTATCTTATTATGTTCATCTCTGATATGCGCAAAGATCTTTTTGATTCCTTCAATTGCCATCCTATATAGTGTATCTGACTTTGAAGCAAAACATGACATCTGAGTTGATCTTCGACAAATATGACCAAGTCTAAATGTTTCTGAGTTCTCATAATTATCAGACAGTAATGTTTCATCCATTATCCTAAATGAATTGGCAACTTTCAACCATCTTTTCAGAATAAAATGTGGTGGTATTTCATATACCTCCAGCTTCATAAGAACTTTAAGGACATGTTTGCAAGGTAAACCTTTAAATTCAAAATATTGACATTCACAATACCCCTCGTGCGTACCTGGCTTCATCTTTACCCCTTCACTGCGACCCCGCATAAAATGTATTTCTATGGTAGACAGGTACCCAAGATTCTCGAATTTCATATAAATCAGTTAACCATTCATTGTCGCTTAAATCAAACTCTACAATCATCTTTTTCCATCTTTCTTCAAACTCTTGTATCTTGTAAGTATGATGAATACATTCTTTCATATCTCCCTTGAACTTTGACTTCTTAAAATAAATATGTGATAATTTCTCGGGGAATTTTTTCTTAATGTGCCAAAGGCATAAACGATGGCGAGCATTTGGGAAAAATTTCTTTATAGCACCAGCCATCGCAGCATCTTGATCAGTTATGATTGCTGATGGATGTCTCTCCCCCATAACTTCAAGCCATATACTAAACAACCATGTAAATGTAACTTCAGTTTCATCTTGTAAAAGAGCACACCCAAATTGGATAGTTTGATAATGATGATTTACCCCCGTAAATGGTGCGAACAACATTTCATATTTATTCGTCCGATATGTAGTGTCGAAGAAAACTACCTCGCAAAATTGTTCATATGACAAACGTGATCGCGCATCTACCCATAAAAAGTTTACTGCTCTTCCATGTTCGTCACCTTGAACTCTATAAAAGAATTGAGGATTCTCACTTTGTTTCTTGTGTAAATAATCAATGACATATTGGGCATCACCAAGTTCTAAATTTTTATGCATAACATTGCGCAGATGATTCCAACAATCTCTTTTGTTAAATACAATATCTTGACCCTCAAGGATTACATGAACTTTTCCAACTTCAAGGTTTTCTCTATGGAATTTTTCGGCCATATCCTTTACATATTCATGCATGCTTTTATTGGACCGCATACGCATTCTTTTTCGCGGTGACACAAATTTGTGATTGTGTTCGTCTGAAAATGCCATCACCTTCCACATATCATTGTCTTCGTTAAAAAGGATTTGCATCTTAGACGTGCATCCACATTGTATAGTGTTGTAACTTCTGCTTTTTTTTGTCCAGCCCTTCTATATTGTCCACTTTTACTTTGTTTCCCTCCCGAGAACATACCATGTAAGCTGCTATCACTTTTATGACACCCCTCAGAGTTTTATTTGTTGATCGAACACGAATTGTAAAACCATTGCGTCTTCCATATTCAGTATAATACTCTGTTAGAGCATAGCTCGGTTGAACCCACCAAGCGTTGGTATGTCAAGTTTGGTTGTCATATTTTAGTGAATCAAAACTCATTTAAAGAGTCACTTGATTATTTACTAGAGTCAACTTCGTATAGGTTAGCTAGAAAGTTACTAGGATATGAGACTTACAAGTATTACGTGAAGATTTTGAAGAATGTGAAGAAGTAAAGAACTACAACGACGATATCATCCTTCCACTTGAGGTTAGTAATATTTGACTTGAACTGTTTCATTCCTAACGTATCTTTCAAGTCGTGCATATTGAAAACATAACTGCGAAGCTGTGAATGATTATACTCTAGTTAGACATAGAATTAAGGAATTACAATACGAAGTATAATGTCTATCTTTTGAACTTCGTATATAAGACATCGACATAATCGTATGAATGCTATTGTGATTATGTATGGGTAGGGGTGAAGATTTCATCATAGGAAATAATGTTTACATTCGTTTAAAGGAAGTACATTCATAAACTTCTTTTGTGAATCGAAAGGGAAATCGCTAGGCTTATTGGTATTGTTATTCATTACAAATCTTTGGATTACCAATATGTGTATTTAGTATAACCGCTCATAACTTTTTTATGTATCTTGGTAAAACTATTCACAATGCCTGACTTTTGTATTGGTATGGCTTTTATTAGTGAAACCGATCTTAAGTAATCACATGAGATGGAATAATCGATTTATTGTAATTGGTATGACCAACTCTAGATATTGGGGAACCGATCCTAGTAAGAGTTGCAGATCACAAGAGGGAATCGATCCTTGTAAGAGGTACAACAAGTTTTTAATAATTGGGGAACCGATCCTATGACTTGTGCAGCCGAATACAAGTTTATACCATAAATATGTGGTAACCGATCCTAGTACCTAGTCAACCAACTTTTGGTAACTAGCGTGACTAATCTTAGTACTCACATGGAGGTAGAACCGAAACTTGTTTTGGTAGAACCGTTAAACCCATGATTGGTGATATGATAGGATAATCAATCACATAGTTCTTGGAAGTCAGATGAACCAATTCTAAACTTGTTTTGAAGTGTGGTAAATCGGTTCCAAGATTGTAAATATGAAAAAGGATTTACAAAGTAAAGATGTCGACATACTTTGAACATGTGCAGTAACTCTTATCTTTTATTGTTCACAGATATTCCTTAATAACTAAAAGAGAATCCCGGATTGAAATTAATTGAGAATCTTTTAATTAAGGGTTTTAGTTTTTATATGCTTTTAATTTCCAGCAATTAAATGCATATCTTTAGAAAATAAAAATTAGTAATGTGTATTTACTAATTGGAGATTTTCTACCGAGATTTCGGTCAATAGTTAAACAGAGCATTTCCAGGAATTATGAAAACCGATTTGGACTTTATTGCATATCTTTGAGAATATTCGGTTTTGGAAATTCCTTGGTGTCCAAACTTCCTTGGTCTATAAATATTGAAGTTTGCATTTCAAGCAAACTAATCCTCAGAGCCAACAAAACTACCTAGTTGTGTTGTTACTGGTGGAGCCGTCTATTCGGAGAGGAAAGTACCCTAATTAGGCGAAATCTCTTACGACCGCTCGTTTTAAAGACTTCTTTGGGATTAGGAAGCTCTACGAGTACCGTTGGTGGGAAACTAGATAATTACAGTTTATTATTAGTTTTTGATTGATTTGATTGACTAACGGTTGTTGAACTTTGATTGCACCTAGTTTGTTTATGCTTGGGAATCTTCTCTTCTGATATAAGATTCACTTAAACTAGATCGAAGTATCGACGGGGATATTTAGAACTGTTTGTAGATCTAGAGACGTCTTGTGATAATCCATTGTTAACAGACTCCATTTTGTGTGTGATTGATCACAAGAGATTGAAGTTGTTTGTGTGCAGGTGTTTATTGAAGATCTAATAAGATTTGAAGACAAAGAAGATTTCTTATTTGAGTTCATAATCTTTGGTTTGCACAAAACTTGATCGGCTGGGGATCCGACTATAATCGGTTTATCTTTGTGATAACCTTGATTGATTAGTTGAGTAGATCGGCATCAATACAATTCTTTGTGATTCAAAGTATTGATTGCATAGTCTAGACAATTACTTTGGTAGTTGTTTAATAGATAGATCTTAGAACCCGACAAAGGAGTTTATTGGGATAAACGGAAGAGCCTTTTGTCAAACTCATATCACTTTGTTTGAAAAGAGTTGTTACCGAACAAATTTGTTGTTCCTTTACTGTTTGGAAAACAAACCAAAGGAATTGTTCCAAGTGCGTGACTTGTTACAAGTTGGAGGCGCAGGGATACTTAGGGAACTAGGTGAACTATAGGTTTAGTTGCTTGGTCTCAACTATATGAAGTTGGTTTAGATTTTGTATAGCGGCTTAATTCTGAGAGTATTCAATTCTGGACTAGGTCCCGGGTTTTTTCTGCATTTGCGGATTCCTCGTTAACAAAATCTTGCCGTGTCTTTTACTTTTCTATTTCCGCAATTATAATTCTTTTATTATAATTAGAAGTAAAATACACAAACGTTAATTCCTATTTACTTGATAGCAATCCTATTGTGTTTGGTTAAGTCCGAACCTATTATCAAGTAAACATACTTCGTTGTTGTATTGTCTCGATCTTGTATCCATAGTCAATCACGCAGGTTATCTTGTTGTCGTATTGTCTCGATCTCGTATCCATAGACAATCACATGAAGTGTGAACCGATTAGTTATATTGTCTCGACTCAGTCTATAAACAATCACTTTCGGAGAAAGTACTTATAGGTGGAAAAGTTTTAGATTGAGGTATATTTGGGTACCCTCATCTTTTCATACTCTTTGGCTTCTTCATAACTGTTAAATTGTATCCCTTAGTATGGTGTTTCTAGATTATTGTTTTTCTTATTTGTAGTCAAATTATCATGATTGGGGAAATCATCCATCGCTCCTGCAATCACAAATCTTTTTTCTCAGGCTACTTCTTATACATTAAATTGAAATAACTAAAAGTTCTACTAAAATCTCTTACATTTGCCTAGTAATTCTTTAGAATTCATGAAAGACACAATGTGCATATTGATTAGTACAGAAGTGGTGAAGGTAATACATGATAGTGTCGTAATATCTCATTCAATAACAAAAATAGAATTAGAGGTGATAGTAGAAAAGAAAGTACATTCGTTTTTGTAAAATGTAGATTACAGATCAAGATTAGATGCGAGCATACCTTGTATTTTAGGAGTAAAAATTATGCAGTAACCATTATTTACCTTGTTATAAGGAAGTTGATGATCGCATATAATCAGAATATTAAGAATCAACGAGGAGGCGCAACGGAAGAAAAAGAAAGACCTAAAAAAAAAAATCTTAAAATAGATCGTGGTTTTATTGTTGAGAAAATATAGGCAAATCTTTTTTTTTTTGGCTCGGCTAACTGAGCCGAAAATAAATAAATGTAGTTATATCGCCACATCATAAAAATATGAGCCGTCAGATTTTCTACATCCAATGGATTAGGAGATTTGTCAAACCCCTTTGTTACAGGATCCCGATCCTAAAAATTAATATTAACATAATTAAAACCAAAGATACGTAAACATAAAAGACGGATCAAAACATGAAATAAAAGATTAAAAAAAGATAAAAATACCGAAACAAGAGATCAAACATCAAACAAATATTTTTGATCGATCCAAAAGCAAATTGAAAACAAAACTAGACCGAAAAACAAAAGAATAAAAGTAATCAAATATTAGATACTAACCAGCAAACAAGAATCGACTTAATATATGTAAGCGCAATGAAAATATGTTAACATATTATTCTTCAATGTAAATCCATCTCCCTCTATCTATGTGAACCTCATCTAAAACTCAGATCTGATCTAAAGGAAAAAAAAGAATCTTTTGTATCGTTAACGCTGAGAGGGTATTTTAGGTGGTAGAAGTACTTAGATCGGTAGCCATTTGGACTAACTCGTCTAAAAAAGGATTAAATTGTTTCCAGTTTTGTAAATTAGGACCATCTAGTACTAGCTTGGGAGCACATGATTAAAAAGTATAAATCCCATTCAAAAGGGAACGAAACCTTAATTCCAACTTATGCATATAAATTTTCCATGCACCCACGGCCATTCTCCCTCATTTTCCATCTCTCTCCCAATGTATCTCTTTTAAGTTTTCAATTTCGCTATCATCTCAACCAATCTCTAAGATTGCAGGTACTCTCTCTCCTTCGACATTTTTAGGGCTTGATGTTAGAGTTTATGTTACTCAGTAACACAATAATTCTGCGTTTACAATTTTGTTTGTAGGATTTGGAAATTCAAGAAACAAATGGAGTCAAGATTGAAATCTTCGATGGTGGTTATTAATACTGAAAGTTCATCAAGTGGATTCATCGTTGATATGAATATAGGAATCATTGTTACTCATAGTGATGTTCTACTCGGTACTTGAATTTTTTTATTTTTTTTTATTTGCGAACGATTTGAGTAGTTGATTGATTTGGTTTACGTAGAGTTTACAATAAATTAGGTTGTTTCTTGTAGTTGGTGACCTAATTTTGATCGACAAACAAGACAGTTTCCCCATTTATGGAGATCCTGTCCATGATTTTGGGTTTTTGGGATGCGATCTTGATAGCGTTAAGTGTCTGACTTTGGAGGATATTCCCCTAGCTATGTGCATGAAAGTAAGCGAAGCGGCTCAGTATATTCAGGTTTTTGGCAAAAATAATGATAAGTTGTTCGCTTATTTATTTCATGTGGTGGTTTTTCTTCTCTTTACAGACCTTGTCAGAGACAAAGCATGGAAAAGAATCTACTAGAACATATTTTCTTCCTTTATATTACATTCTAAAAATAACAAAAATAATTAGATAGTAAGAAATAAATTGCTTAGTGATTAGAACCACGAGTTGATTACATGTTATGAAATAAAAAAGAGACAAAGTAGGGGAAAAAAGAAGAGAGAATTATGTTCATGTGTGTGTAATTACGTAGTTATAAGCCCTTATTTATATGGATAGAAGACATACTATCCAAGTATATATGGAAACCCTAATCTTCGATACAAGGGAATCTTAATCAATAAACTTAACTTTTATAACACATTTTTATTCTATTTTATGATGTTTCAATTTTCTTTCGATTGCTTTGTGTTAATATTAGAAAATTTAGGCATAAATCATTTTCAAAAATTGATTGATGAGTTTGCTAACAAGTATTTAAGAGACCAAAATTTATATAGCGATGTTAGAGCTTCCGACAAAATCACCTTTTAAAGTTCTGTTTAATTATGGATAATTGGATTTTAGTAAGTTGATAACTTCAAATTTTCCGCGAGGATGAAATATCTTTACAATTTATAAAGAGACAAGCTATGTGATCTAGTATAAACTCTTTTTTATTTTAGTATTATAAGTAAATATTATCTAGAAAACGTACAGGTTATATGTGTAGGATTTTGTTGTTGTTGTCAAAAAGGCGTTCTAGATGTTCTTCGCCAGGATCATTCAAATATCAGAGATGACCCTATCATCTATAATTTGTGGGAATTAACAAGTGAGAACGAGATATATTTCTCATTCATTAATCAGGAAAAGAGGGCAAGAAATAGAATAACTTGCTGGACTATTCATCGATTCAACTATGAAGGTCGCGCTAAGGACAACTTTGCGCTGGGGTTGGTAAAAAAACAAAAACCGAGAGTAATGGTTTCGGTTCTGGTTTTTCCAGAAACTGAGCCATATACAGCCTTAATTACAGACGACATTGATCAAATTATTGGAAAAATTTGTGAGGCTAGCCAAGATAGAATTGAAGAGAACAAGAGTCTGATAACACTAGGCAATATAAAAGATCCAAAAATGAAGAAGAGGTTTTTCCTCCTGATAATCTTAATCCTCATATCCATGTCATCACTACTAACGACTTACACAAAAACATCACTATGAGTAACATTGTAACCAAACTTCCATCCGCTAATACAAAGGGATTGGAAATTGACATGATTGGAGGAGGAGTAACAACAACAAAGGAGTATTTCCATAAGAATTAAGGAGAAACTGTAAATCTATCAATTTTTCTTAAATTTTTTCTTTTCAAAAGTATTTACTTTTCCAGTCTTTCTTTAGATAATATTCATTGTGTTACTACAATCTAGATTTTATATTTTTTCTAGTTCTGATTCTGATTGTTGGTATTATTATAATTTCAACGTACGAATTCTATTTTGGTATGTGCAAGGGTATGTGAATAAACATACCAAGACCCATCTTAAGACTTTAGTTAGTTTAAATGGTCCTGTTATTATCTTCTTAGTTGAAACCAAATCTCATTTCAAGAAAATGTCTTATTTGATAAGACCTCCGAACTATCTTATCTTTAGGATTATTAGTCATATATGCCTTGTTGGAGGCTTATGTCTTCTTTGTTAATATGGCCTTAACCTAAAAATCCTAAGTACTCATTGCAATGTCATTAAATGTGAACTAAGTATTGATGCCAGGTCAATGTGTTTCTAACATTTTTGTAAGGTGCTTCACAAAATGGTAATAGAGCTGAACAATAGAATCATGTAAAACAGTTTATAGATATAAATGGTCCTTGGACACCATCAATTTTGAAAAGCCGGGTGGTAACCTTACTACTCAGTCTATTATTGATGAAGCTAATAATATGTTGATTTTCTGGGTCTTCAAGGTATCCATTTTATGGGAAATCCCTTCGCTTAGACTTATAAAAGACATGGATTGGAGATTATCTAGAAAAGGTTAGATAAAGCTTTAACTAAGAAACGATAAATGGTTTAATTTGTACGATATAAATGTCATGCTTACCATTTAGCGCCTATAGCTAGTGGTCATATAGTCTTATCATTCTGACTACTTCTAGAAACACAGACCTGTCAAAAAATCTAATAAGTTCAACAAGTGTTGGCTTAAAGATCCTAGATGCAAACAGGTTGTAGTTGCTAAGTGGAAGAAAATATCAAGGTTTAATGTTTTCAAGCATAAGAGAAATCTAAAAGATGTTAAAATAACTTTAATAGATAAAAACATCCACTCCTTTGGGCATATTCATACCAACGTCAGAAATATCAATAATCAACTAGAACAACTTCTCTCACATGGCATAGTTGACACTAATGATACCAGAATTTCTAGATTCATTAATGAGTTAGACCATCGGAAAACTATTGAGGAATACTTTTGGAAACAAAGACCGAAAGATGATAATATATAACTTGATGATAGTCACACTGGTTATTTTCTTACCAGAGCCAACTATAAGAAAGGTGAACTCGAATATACGATCTATACAAGATCCAACAGGTATATGAATAACTGAAAGAAATGGTATTGCTACCAACCTTTTGCAACATTTCTCTGTTACTAGTAATCCTACTAGTGATAGGCATATTTTTAAAAATATCCATCCCTGCATAACTGACTCTAATAATATGTCTTTACTCAGAGTGCCCTCTTATGATGCAATAAAATATATCGTTTTTAAAATAAAATCTTGGACATCTCCAAGTTCAGATGGCTTCCCACATGGATTTTATAAAAATAATATGGGACGTTATAGGAGTGGATACAATTAATATGGTACAAGCTTTCTTTCAGTGTAAATTTCTATTTGTGGAGAACAACCATTAATTTTATATCTTTGATCCCTAAAATTAACTATCTTTAACATGCTTGTGATTTTAGACCGATAAGTCTTTGCAATACATCATATAAGATAATATCTAAAATCTTAGTTAATAAGCTCAAGCCTTTGCTAAGCAAAATGATTAGCCCTTATCAAACTGCTTTTGTGCAAAAAAATTTTTATCACAGATAATATTATGATTGCTCATGAATTAGTGGATACCATGAAAAACATAAGTCTAAGAAAGGTTTTCTAGCTATTAAATTGTACATGAGCAATACTTCTAATAGAATTGTTTTGTTTTCTTGAATGATTGTATGAAGTGTTTTGGTTTCCATGATGATTTCTGCCAAATGATTGTGCAAAGTGTGCCTACTGTTTCAACTTATGTTCTTCTAAACGGTGCTACTAATGATCTATTTAAGCCCACTATAGGTTTGAGATAAAGAGATCCCTCGTCTCCATACCTCTTTATTCTTTGTATGGATGTTCTTTCTAGGTCTTTAATCTCATCAATGGAATCAAAGTGTGTAAGACTAGTCCTTCTGTTTCTTACATGTTTTTTTCCAAAAGATACCTTGATTTCCTCCAAAACTAATCCTAAAGAGGTAAGAAATCTGAATTCCGTATTAGATAGTTTTAGTAAAGCTTTTGGACAAGCCGTAAACTTTGACAAGTCTGGACTAGATTTTAGTATAAAGACTTGTAACCAAGATAAAACTGCTATTACAAATAACCCGAATATCAAAAGAATGGGACTTCAAGATAAATATCATGGAGTCCCTTTCCTTTTGCAGACTAACAAATCTGAATCCTTTGGTGATATGTTAGAAAAATTTGATGCTAAATTGTTTATTTGGAAATCTAAAAATTTAAATAGACCTGCTATAACTTTTTTTTTACTCAGACAACCTTAGGTTCTCTTGTTACCCATCAATATCTATCTTTCCCATGCCTAAGAAGTTAACTGATTGAATGGATTCTACATAAAGAAGATTCTGGTGGCAAAAATACACCCAAACGAGGTATTTCATTCAAAAACTAGAACTACGTTGCAAACTCCAAACACAATAAAACACAAATATTTCCCGAACTATAATACTCTGTCTGATGAGGCTTATAAGAATGGTAAATGTTAGAGCATTGCTCAGTTGAACCCACCAAGTGCTGGTATGTCAAGTTTGGTTGTCATGCATATTTTAGTTCCAAAACTCAAAGCTGTTTGATTTGATTACTAGAGTCAACTTCGTTAGATTAGGAACATAGAAATATTGAGAATCGCTCTTGTTACTCATGAAGAACCTGAAAACGTATCGGCATCAGCGAACACATCGTCATTCAGTTCGAGGTTAGTAACAACAGATTTGACTTTTATTTATGTTACAATTATATCAAGTTAGTATTTACTAAAAACATAACATACGAAGTAAAATTGTTTACTTGTCTTTAGTATCGGTGACTTGGTCATTATACAATGATCAAAGTATCAAGGAAAGATATACTAGTTGTTTATTACAACTTGAGTATATGGAGTTACTAAGTATAGTTTATCTATGGACTTCGTGAATCGACATAACACTAATTGGTAAGTTTTTATTATTTAGTGTCTGAACTTCCGGAATGAATTCAACCATCAGTATTATATATGAAGGAATATCATAAACATAATCTAAGAAAGTCGACTTGCGAAATTATGTTTCGTAGTCAAAATAAAATTCAGGATCGATCACAGGACCCGTCCCTTGTGGCAAGAACCGATCCTTGACATATCCTGTTTGAAGTTTAATCTATAATTACGTTTTCGATATACTTGGTGATCTTCGGGTCTGTACAAACATCAAGATGTACACGGATTGAACTTGGACTGTTCACATGTCAACATAGTGATTTGAACATGTGCTAAACTCTTATTACTTAATGTTCAAGTATTTTCCTTGATTCTCAAAGAAAGATCTCAAAACCAAAATTCAAATATCTTCTTAAGATATTCGAAAATATATGCTTACTATACCCCATAGGTTTGCATATCTTTAGCTGTTATATTAATAAAGTACATGTCTGTATGCTAGCTAATATTAGTTTTCAACCAAGAGTGATTCAGAATATTGGTTGGATTACTGTTGAAAATTGTCAAAACTGAAAATACACATTTATTGCATATCTTAAGGATTTTCGGATTTGGTAATTCCTTGTTGTCCAAACAATCCTTGGTCATAAAACTATAAATAATGGAGCTTATATTCTCACAAACTCATCTCTTGACATGCTGTCTAACTGTTTGCATGGAAAGCCAACTCGTTGATATAGGAGAGTAACCCAACCAGGTAAAATTTCTTGCGTTGCCTTCATTTAAAGTCTTCTTTGCGATCAAGAATGTTTTGGTAGTACTGTTGGTGGGAAACTAAATCGTAGTGTTATTTTAGTTTTCGATTATTGATTTAATTGACTAACGGTATAGTTATCCTTGATAGATCATACTTGATTTATTCAATGGTCCTTCTCTCTTGAAATAGACCACTCAAGTTTGTTTGAGGATTAACTATTACAGATTTAGTGGTTCAATATCTGTAGATAAAACATGTTAGGCCGGAATCAAGTTGTTTGTGCAAGTGATACTTTGAAGATTGAAGATTACAAGACTTTTTTTTTTGGTTTTTTAATCTTTATGATACTTCGTGCACACTTGATTCTCTGGGATCCAAACAAGCAAATTATTTCGATAAACATCATACTTGTTGAAAGATCGAACAAAACTGTCTAGTTGCTTCTCATTATAGAGTTGCTTGGATATAACTTGTTTACTGAGAAATTATTTTATAATCTTTGTCTTGGTTTGATCTTTGACCAAAAGAGTTTATATTGATAAAATGAAGATATTTTATACTCAATTTTATCTATGACCATTACCGAGTCTGGGAGGTATATGGTGAGGTGGTTACTAGAACATGTTAGGCCTTACTATTTCGGGTTACCATCCAAAGAAGTTAAGAAGTAGAACTCTATATAACAGGTGAATCAACTTGAGATAATGGACTCTATCTTGGGGTTCATGTGAGTAGACCAGATTAGTTGTAGCAGCAGAGATTCTTAAAGACTTGAGTAACAAGAAGTAGCTTACTTGGTCTCAACTATACGAAGTTGCAGTAGTCAATTTGTTTAATGCCTGGATTTTGAGAGTATTCAAAACTGATCTAGGTCCGGGGGGTTAATTTGCCAGGCAGTTTTCCTCGTTAGAAAAATCTTATGTGTCGTGTTATTTACTTTATTTTCGCATTATATTGTTTATCTTTATAGTTAAATTAAATACACTCATACGTTAATTCACTTGGTAAACAATCCTATAGTTGGTTCGATTTCGAACATATATTATATACCAAGCTAACATCTTGTTGAAGTAATCTTTTGGCAGCTAGTATTTCTGTAAGATTACACAAGATGTGTCTGTAGTAGGTTGATACGAAAAGATTGTGGTGTACTCGCTACCCTCGTCATTTCAATAGTTGGATCAAGAGAGGTGTTTGTAAAGGATTAGTTGTTGTTAAACAAAATTATTACTGGGAGATAGCTAATGGAAAGGATATTCATTTTTGGAAAATATATGTGTGTCATCTTTAGGGAAACATGTGTCAAGTCAATTTGTCTTTAGTACTATAAAAAAAGTTAACCAGCTCATTGATGGCGACACTAAGGATTGAAACTTAAAAATCCTCATGCTCTTTTTCTTACTGATGCGGTTGAACATATATGTAGAATTTATATATGGCATGATCGATGGACAAGTCATAAGAATGGGAAAATTACTGTGAAATCTGCTTACGATATTCTTTTTAATGAGTCTCAACAAAACCCTAATGTTTCTGGTGTGTCTTTTCCTTCGAAAAGATTGTGGAGCTTGCATTTGCAATTACCTCCCAGAGTCTGACACTTCTTCTGGGAGTGTATTCTGAACTGTTTGCCTTCCAGAGATAGAATTGTTAGGAATGTACCTCTTATGTGCGGTGTTGAGAATGAAAATGCAACATTCTTTATAAACTTTTATGTTGCCTATATAATCTGGTTTTCTATGGATCACTCCATTTTACGTATGATAAGGAATAATAATTTTATTATTTGGATAACAAATATATTTACCTTTAACCAGTTTTACAATGATGATGTGCAGGAAATGATAAGGTGTCTGAGTTGTGTTCTATGGTATATTTGGAAGCTCAGATGATCAATAATATTTTAGAAAATACAATTCAAGCCAACAGAATTCCTTAGTTCTGCTAAAAATTTATGTTAGAAGTTGAAAATGCAATAATCCCTAAAATATTAACACTGGATAGTGCACAGTCCGGTACTTGGTGTCCACCAGATGGAATAGTTATAAAAGTTAATTTTGATTTATCTTTTATAAAACATAATCAGCCCATTGGTATATGACTAATTCTCGTAAATGGTGTAGGTCAATTCCTTGGAGCCAAAGGAAATAAATTTGTAAACCAGAGAGAAACAATTGTAACACTAGAAACAGGTAAATGGGCTAAAGGAAAGTATATTAAAATGTTGCATCGGCAACGGGATAATTATAATGTAACAAAAGCTATTAATAGTGTTCTGGGTAGAATAAATTGGACAACAAATAGTGTTATGCAATTTTAAACCTTGAATTGCTAATAGTGTTTGATAGCGTAAGTTTTACTACAGTATTTCACAGTGACCGACACCGGTAAAAGAAAGAAAGGCAGAACAGAAGTATCTATCTATACACCCCAGAAAAGAGGTATTCAGAATGAAATTTTAAACCCCTCTGAAAAACCTCTCCAAGCAACGAAATCCTAAAAATCTATCTTGATCACCATGAATTCTTCTCCCAGCCAAATCTTCACAAACACGTCCTTCCATTTCCGCAACAACATCTTCCCAAGTCTGTATCAATTCATCTGAACCTTTTAACTCTTTCATAAACCCTACAATTCTACAATTCATCTGAACCTTTAATAGCAGCATGTAAAATCTCTTGTAACCCTACAATCTACGACTAACCCTTCTTCTCAATTCACGAACCGGTTCATAAACCCCTCTCACAGAATCAAGATTTAATAGCAAACATACTAAAGCTTTCTCTTTTTCGTTAATTCGAATTTTAGCAACAGTTTCTTGTTGTTGAATTTGGGTTTCTAATTCATCTGCTTCTTCATGTACTAAAACCAAATCCTCTCAAGTTCCTATCTACTTAGCTACGTAGTTTTCATGGGCAAGCAATTTGCATCAGGATCAGCATCAACGTAGGCAGCAGATGGGAGAAGTGAAAGACAACGCCCACCGGTTCCAATGGCAGCACCTTGGCTTGTTTTCCCTCATGGAAAAGGTAGGAAATTTCAGAATTTTTATAATCCATGTGAACCCAATAATAGAAATTGCATAAAATCTATACCAGAGATGCAAGGAAGAGCATGTTATCACAAACCATCTCATCAAGGTTGGCTAATTGTTATTGGAAATATAGAAGATAAGGCTGAGTATTCTGTGGCTAATTCAAATTTAGATGATTGTTTCTTGTGGAACCCTGTATCATTCGAAACTATTCGATTACCTGACATCGATCGACAGTCTTTTAGTACCAAATCAAAACAATACTTTTTGTTCGACTTAGTGTTATCCTCACCACCTCCAAGTACTAGTGTTTCTGATCCTGACAACCTAGACTGCGTGGTATACCTACTTTTTAAGCGGGTAAACTATCGAGAAAATTCTGAGGATATGCACGTACTAGCTTTTTGTAGACCTGGAGACAAACAATGGAGAACAAAGGTGTTGTTTGTAACTGCTCCTCACGATTATTACTTTAGACTATCCATTGAGTCGCTGCTTTGCTTTAGAGGTGAGCTATATGCATTCTGTGTGGCAAACTTTGAAAATAATTGGGTTATAAAGATCGATATACAAAAACTATGGCAGCATGTTGTTGATAATAAACAAACCCAATATATTAGATTAATCAATAATGCGCATGCCGATTTCACATGGATAGGAGGAGGTTAGGAATTCAGTCGTTTCATGGAACATTGGGTTGAATCTGGTGATGAAATTTTCAAAGTTCATTTAAATTGCAGTCCTAGAGGCTTTAGGAAAGTTGCCTCGACACATATCTTCAAGTTGGATTTGTCATCAATGACTTGGGTTTTGTTGAAGACTTTAGATGATCATGTTCTCTTTTTGTGCATAAACATGGACACATTAGAGTCTAAAAAGTGTTATTCTTCTTCCACCGCGTGTTGCTCTGCGGCCGACATGGGTCTTGAAAGGGGTTGTTTGTTTTATACACTGCTCGAAGATCAAACCTTGTACACATTTGAAGTAGAAGACAATGCTACTACAATTATCATGCCGTGTTTGAAGCTTCCAACTCCATGGTTTCTTCCCACTTGGATAATGATGCCTACAACAGTAAACAGGTAAAATAGAGCAAAAATTCAACCACAACCACATTGTGTTTACGATACATTCTTATTTGTTAGCTTTTCTAATTATGGATTTTTTTTCTTCCAGCAAGCATGTTGCTGGAAGAAGGAGAAGAATAACAGATCTTCTAGTAAGCCAGGATACAACTGCAGCCAATACAGAAGAGGACATGAGCAGGTTGTCTAATAGTGGAGGAGAATTGGAAGCCTTAAAACAGTTGGATCTTCTTAATAGTAATGACATTTCAGAGGCGGTAGCAAGATTTCTCCATCCTGTGGATTACAATCATTTTCGTTTAGCCTGCAAACAAAATTCTGTACTTCTCCCTGCATTGAACAGAACATCGGCTATTCCAAGGACCATAACAACAACATGTTCATCTCCATGGCTGATTTCTATCTCTGAAGATGATGAAGAGGCAAACTGGGATATCGTTGACCCAATTCATAATAATGACAAGTACCTCATGAAATTGTCTAATCAATTGCTTGTGGGTGCTACAATCCGTTTTTCAGAAGATGGGTGGCTTCTGTTATCTAATGGGAAAAAAACTGTATTCTGCTATAATCCTTTCACAAAAGCAGTGATCCGTCTCCCAGATTTACCTGATGATTATGTACTTGGTGGAATGTCATTCTCGTTGGTACCAACTTCTCGCGATTGTGTGGTGGCTATCATCTCTAATTGGTGGGAACTAGCAGGTGAGAACGAGATATCTTTCTTGGTCATTAATCCGGCAAAAAGAGTAAAAAATAGAACACCTAGTTGGACTATTTATCAATTCAACTATGAAGGCCACGTTGAGGATAACTTTATCCCGTGTATTAACAACCCAGTTTTCTATAAAGGAGCTTTCTATTGCTTAGATTATAATGGAATGTTAGGAGTTTTTAATTTGAAAGGCGGTGTCAGTTGGAAAATACTTCCGAAGTCCTTGAAACAATTCGGTGGTTTTTATCCAAGTTATTTGGTGGAGTGTGAAGAAAAACTTTTACTGGTGAATGTTGGACAGAGTGGAAAATTGGTAGAGATATATAGATTGGATGATTCGGAGATGGTCTGGGTAAAACTGAACAGTTTGGGAAAGCATGCATTGTTCATAAGCTATACATCCAGTTTTTCAACAGTCGCCCCACGGAGTTGCATGGAGAACAATATCTACTTCCCCAGGTTATACGCCGGAAAGGTTCTATACTATTCTCTTGATACATGTAGGTACCATTCTGTTGGTCACTCTTCGCGAGATTTTCACAGCTCAAAGGAAAGATCAAACTGCACTTGGATTGAACCTAACTGGTCTCAAGCCAGTCTTCGCCAGGAGTCTGACTACATGCTTAGAGTTAGAGTTAGATGGGGATGTAGCTCAGATGGTAGAGCGCTCGCTTAGCATGCGAGAGGTACGGGGATCGATACCCCTACCCTGCATCTCCATTGCATATTATCCATATTATGTTTTACAAACAGAGTTTGGCACAGTTGGTCAGAGGCTTAGAGTGCGAGTTGTAGGACGTGGTATCGATCCCCTTCACACACAGATTTTGAATGGAGAGGTGCTTACTCTCTAAATGAAAAATCCACCCTTTGAGCTACCCAAGCCATCTGAGCTCTGTGAATCGGGCGAATATTGAGTCAACCTTGTGATAAAAATCGGTTTTCAAAATCCCAATGATCTCTTAAAATTTCTGAGTTTTCTTTTAATTTTTACTCTTGATCTAAATTCTATTATCATGTTTTAAAGTTTTATCTATCAATTTTATGTTGTTCTTGTTAGACTTTATGTTGGTTTAGCAACAAATCAGGCTTAGCTAAGTTAATCTCTGATTAGTTCTAATCTAAACTGGATTAAGTATATGCCAGATTAAGAATTGATTAGAGTTAAATATAGGAATTAGATTAGCTTAATGCTAGCTGAGGTGTCATGTTGACTAAGCATGATTCACCTAGTGAGGTGTCATCCAACTAATGATGGACAGGTTGGATGACACACAACTACTTAAGAAATGACTAGCCCTCTTCTAGCCTCTTTCATATATAACCAGAATTTCTGATTTACCATTGATTAAGTTAGAGGAAATAGAAGTAGAAGCTAAGTCATTGACCTATTCTAATTTTGTGATGCTTTTATTTCCTTCTACTGAATTGTTAAAGGTGTTTGTATCATGTTCTTAGTTGTCTGTAATTGATTGTTATTACTAATACAACCATATGAATGTTATAGCTAAGTCAGAACTATCATGGTGATCCATTCCAGTTTAGTATGTGCTAATAGCTCTGCATAAGGTGATTTTTAGTTTGTTGTGCATGTTAATACTAGGGTTAAGAATGTTCTCAGCATAAGGGTATTTATATGATCGTGGTTAAGTCTAATGAATGATGATTATGAAGCTGAAATTCCAACATTCTACTTCTATTTCCCCTAGTTATTTCATGTTCTTCAACTAGGGTGTATACAAAATGGTGTTTTTGGTTTAGTTTCAAGCAATCAGATAGAGAAATGGAATGAATTAATCTATCTACATCAACCCACACCTAGCTGTGTAATATTTTCACTGTGTAGGACATTGAATAGCTTAATACATGAGCTGTAAAGGTGACCAAGCAATAAAATAATGACTGCAAATGGGTTACCAGTAGTTCAGGTTGCATCTGAAGCTGAGGTAGAGTGTGTTGCACTGTGAAAAGGTGTTATGAAACATGGTATATGGAAGATAATAACAGAACTAATCCTATTATTGGACCAGTTTGTTGATTTATGGATCCATGTTGGTTGTGATTACTGTCCTACTATACAAGTTGTTATTGCCTTAAAGTTTATCTATCAGCATGGTTCTATAGAAAGTATATTGGACAACACTGAGAATTGGATGAGCTTAACTAACAGACTTTACTGTAGACTTCTACGTAGGGGTAGTGTTGAGCTTGTTAAGACTATTCTAGAATGTGCAAGTGGATGTGGATGTCCTTGACACAGATGGAAGCCTTCTAATTGTGTTTATTTTAGCAGCTGGATCTCCAGGATGTGACCATACTCTCATAAGAAGAGCCGCTAAATTCAATTCTAGTTTGTGGGAAGTTTTCAGTCCAACAGTTGCACATGTCTGTGCTTACCGTGGCCAACCGGATTGCATGCAAGAGTTTCCACAAGCAAGGGCTTACCCAAAAGCAATAGATGGGTGTGTATTGTCCCTTAAGTTCAAGGTTGTTGAAGCTCCCCAAGTTCATCAAGTTCCTGAAATTTTCTGCTCAACCCAAAGCTCCTTATTATCAAGTTGCTACTAGTTCTGTTAGAAAGTTATTGATGCATGGAGGTCTGGTTCTGAGGTTAATAGTCCTTCGTGTCTTGTTAGTTCGGACACTGTTTTCTTACTCAACAGAACGAGTGAAGCTAGTGGCATGTCTGATCTGGACAACTAAGTGGGTATTATGTTGGAGCTGCTTGGACTAGAGTTAACTTAGTAGATTGGGATTACTTGAGAGTATGAGTTCTAATGATTTTGACTCTTGGTCTTACTGGAGTATCATTCTCTTGATGTTAATGTTGAAGGAACCATGACTCTCGTTTGTGGAATACAAACAGACGTGAGTAAAGAAAATTTGATTGCAAACTTACTAGGAAGAAGCACAATACAGAACCTTCAAAACAGATCAAAGATAGCAATGAAGTTGTTGGACTTGTTTTGTTCCGGGATGTTGTCTCGTAAGTGGTGCACTCTACTAAAGAGCAAGTCATTGGATTGGCATAGGAAGAATTGGTCTGAGTTTACCAACCTCCATCCTTGTATAAGTTCTGTTGGTACCTCTGCCTAGTATAATTCTTAGATCACTAAGACACAACAGCTCCGAATGTTCCTGGGTTTGAGAGTCTGCTGATTGTTAGTCATACCGATGGCTGATTTCTGAATGTATTTGACGTGAGTACTGCCCTGGTTCAGTGGGAGCAAAAGTTTTTTCTCTGCTCAGGAGTTCCATGGGTTTACGGCAATCATCGGAATATGGATTATAATGAAGGTATGTTCAACATCAAGCTTCGGGTATGTTCTCCTTACGGTGCAGATTTGAACTTCATAGTATACTAGTTTGTTGTATTTATGTCGTTTGATTTTCGATTTCTGAAAATTGTAACTGTATGTAATCTGTACCTTTTCATTACTCGACCAAGCGTTGCCAAAGTGATGCTTTGAGAGTGATGAAAGAAATTTAATGAGAATAAGTGATGATTGTAGTATTCTTGATGTAACTTTTATTGTTTCCATGTGTCGCCAAAGTGATACTTTGGGAGATGATAAAAGCTACATATTTCGTTATGAAAAGACTATGTAAACTTGCGTTTCAGATGTTGTTCGTATGAAGATACTCAAAGGTTAATCATACTTGTAATTTCTGTAATGGAACAAGGTGATATATTTATACATAGTAAATGATAGGTCTTTTTGACTCAAAGGTTTAATGATTCCGTTGAGTACTATGTATAAGCTGATTAGTCTTGTTTTTCCTTGTTTAGACTTCGTATATCACAAGTTTACCCAAAGGTGAACTTGTGGTTGTAGTCTGAAATCAGAATTTTGCTATCATGAAGTTACAATGAGGATTGTTGGTTCTGATTTATAGTTATATGAAGTTTCATATGCTAGTATTGCTAATATCATTCATATGGAATACATGCTATTTGTTTCGTATGTATGTACAGTTGTTTGACTGATAATAAGCATGTATGTTTTAGTTTGATGGCGATTCATACATTGTTATTTGTTGTGTGTAAACGTTTTACTTGGCAATTTAAGATTCATGATCATGGGTTTACCCAAAGGTGAGCTTATGATGGTATTGAATTTTGTATGATTTATACTCTGAATGTTATAACAGAGGTTATGCCATCTCTGGAAGAGATGATTGCTACTTTAACAATGTAGTTTATATCATCTAAATAGAGATAGTTGTTGCTGTTGTTGGCAGTTCATACTATCTAAACAAAGAACAATGAAGTATAAACAACATTGTGTAATTATAAAGAATATTGGGAGTTTGATAGCTTTTGTTTTTATTATCATTTACCCTTGTTCTTGTTGTTTATATTTTATTGAGAACGATACAGAAAATTCCCTTATGGAGACATAGCTCATAGTGAGCACAGAAAAGTCTTTTCGGAGATGTAAGTCATAATGACAACAAAAGGTACTTCAGAGACAGCCCATGTTGAGTACAGAAAAATCTCTCCGGAGATTAGAAAGTAGTCTCATATTGAGTACAGAAGGTCGGCATAGCTCATATTGAGTACAAGAAGTCGGCATAGCTCATACTGAGCACAAAAAGTCTCTGCGGAGACGGCTCATATAGAGTAAAGAAAGTCTCTTCGGAGACATATCTCATAAGGAATTTGAGCATTGTTGTAGTCTCTTAAGTAAGACATTAGCATATCTCAGTTGAGATCATAAGGAATTTTGGTGTAGTCTTTTGAGTGAGACATTAGTAGATCTAAATTGAAATCGTAAAGAGTTCACTGTAGTTTCTTAATTGAGACATAAGTAGATTTTTTGAGGTCAAACAAAATTTCTGTTTGCCGTAGTCTCTTAATCGAGATATTGGTGTAGATCTCTTTTGAGATCATACAGAAATTGTGTTTGTTGTATAGTCTCTTAATTGAGACATTGGAGGAAATATTAGTTAAGGTCGTAAAGAAATCTCTTAGCGGAGATGTAAACAACTATTTCGACGCAAAATAAGTCTTTTAAGAAGACCTAAAGAAATCTCTCGAATAAGATACAATCTCAGTTGAGATTATCAAAGGTCTCATTGGTAAATCTCTTTTCATATTATGAGAAAATCTCTAGAATGAGATATATATAATGTTCTCGTTATGATTATAAAGATGTCTTTTAATCGAGACAGTCTCTTTAGAGATCATTTAGAATCCTCAATATCTAAGGTGTAAGGATCTTTGTTGTAAAGATCAGATGAAAGCATAAAGTTACACTTAAGATTGTTGTACGTTTAGTTTTCTGATTATAGAAATGGCGTATGCATCTTCTAAATGGTGTGTAGGTCTTTATAGTCGAACGCTAGCGTGCTTAATAACTTGAGCTTGTTGTTTTCAGTAAAGAATTTGTTTCCAACCAAAGTGGGAGATGTTAGATTTTATGTTGGTTTAGCAACAAATCAGGATTATCTAAGTTAATCTCTGATTAGTTCTAATCTAAACTGGATTAATTATATGCCAGATTAAGAATTGATTAGAGTTAAATATAGGAAATAGATTAGCTTAATGCTAGCTGAGGTGTCATGTTGACTAAGCATGATTCACCTAATGAGGTGTCATCCAACTAATGATGGACAGGTTGGATGACACACAACTACTTAAGTAATGACTAAGCCCTCTTCTAGCCTCTTTCATACATAACCAGAATTTCTGATTTACCATTGATTAAATTAAAGGAAATAGAAGTAGAAGCTAAGTCATTGACCTATTCTAATTTTGTGATGCTTTTATTTCCTTCTAATGAATTGTTAAAGGTGTTTGTATCATGTTCTTAGCTGTTTGTAATTGATTGTTCTTACTAATACAACCATATGAATGTTATAGCTAAGTCAGAACTATCATGGTGATCCATTCCAGTTTAGTATGTGCTAATAGCTCTGCATAAGGAGATTTCTAGTTTGTTGCGCATGTTAATACTAGGTGTTAGAGCACTGCTCGGTCGAACTCGCAAGCGTTGCTATCTCAAGCTTGTTTGTCAAGTTTAGTTGCCAAAACTATAAGTCTTGATTTTTAATCTACTTATAGCTAAGTCTCGGACTAGGATAGTAAGTGTAGTTGAGCTCTAAACTCCACGGCGTTCATCATGCAAAGACGAAGAACTACTCAAGGAACTTGTGGAACTTCATCGACAAAAAGGTATGTGGAGACTTGAACTTATCTATCACTCAAAAGTCTATCTATTTTATCTCCTATCTTGAGACAAAAGTCGTATTGCTATATAGACTTCGATTATACACATTTGCTATTTCGAGCCGAGTTTATCTCGCCTATCTATTTCTCGGAATATGTGTTGGTAAGCTTTTGCTTTGGCCAAGTTCATCTTTACTCGTGATGAATGTCGTGATTGAATATATCAATAACTTGAAAATCGCTTTGATGAAAAATAGAATGTGAATAACAACTATATAACATCCTCTAAGAAAGTTTCAATGATTGAAATGAGAGTTTAGAACATGTAACCACCTTTGAACATGGTGTGTTCTCACATTTGTGTAAAAGTCCAAAATCGGGAACCCAAAGTATGCGTACCCGTACGCGTACTGGTGGTTGTTGGAAATCCTGGTAAGTATGCGTACCCGTACGCATACTGCGGTGTTTTGGGGTAAAAACTGATTCTGTTGTTTTTTGTAAATTTGGGTGTGTTGATGAGAAACGAATTCAAACCCTAAACAAATGTTCTGCATATGAGTACTTTTAGATTTAAGAGATCAATCTATAAGACTCTGGCCTAAACCAAGAAATGGCCGTTCCAGACTCAATTCGGTCACAAAGTGAAGGAGAAGGGTTGATCTTAGGGAGGGAAGCGAAGAAGGTGTTTGAGATCAGAATGTTGAATTATGTAAGAGTGAATGTTTTATAACTCGTATTAGAATGTGGAACTGGCTTGCAGAATGTAAGCTATCAGTTCTTAGTGTTTTCTGGATACCTATGTTCATAACACTTGTGTTGTGTTGAAATAGGTTAAAATCCTATTTATACAAGTCATGTTTGAACACACCCTGATCTCGTAGGAAGTGGAGGCAATTAGGTAGTGGAGAAGTGGGGTTGTGCAAAAGGTGGTGATCATCACGTTTCCATTATGAGGGAAGACTGGTCACCCTTTCACCCACTACTCTCATTGCTGTTAATCGTCCGTCCTTTCCTGACACTTTCTCGTAGTGGGCGCATTGCACGCCGCACGTTGTAAACCGCCAGACCAATACCCCAGTAAGCATCCCCCAGTTTGTGACATGTTTGATGTCTCGAATATTTTTTAGGAAAATATATACAGCAGGCTGCTGAATGCGTCAAGTCATGAGACTCGTTGCTTAAAGTAGCACATAATGCTTTTAGGTCAAATAACAAAATTATTTGTGGAATCAATATTTATAAAACATCGTTTATAATCGATGTACATAAAGCATCGCTCTTAAACAAGCAGCTGAAAATAATCGATGTGCAGGAAACATCGTTGTTTTAGAGCTCGTTCAAATTAGTCGCGAATTGAACGGTATTAAAAAGTAGCTCGACCGGCCACTTTTGGGCGATCGTTTGAGAACCCTACGGGTGAGCTACCACTTGGTCGATCGTTCCCTGTGGAGGAGGGGTAGTCGATGATCACAGTGTTACCCTGTTGGCCTCCTGAAAATAAATCTAGACCATCCGACCAGGCTAGCGAAGTTGGATGGACGAGATAACTTGCGGAAGTTGCATACTACCGTTGATGCAAGTTAGGGTTTTAGAAGCCGTGCGTCCAACCCTATTT
Organism: Papaver atlanticum; assembly: GCA_023531105.1. Taxonomy (NCBI): domain Eukaryota; kingdom Viridiplantae; phylum Streptophyta; class Magnoliopsida; order Ranunculales; family Papaveraceae; genus Papaver; species Papaver atlanticum. Next base: position 21,971,697 of record JAJJMB010007708.1, read on the forward strand.
TTGGCTATCGATTCAAAGCACTGGACATTGGTTTGAACAGGCCGATCGGTCAGGTGCAAAGGCAGGCTGCCGGTGAGCACGATGACGTCTTCTGGGCCGCCTGAAATTGGATTTAAGCCATTCAATTTGGCTGGCAAAGATGAACGGATGTGATCAATTTGCGACAGTAGCGTGTTGCCGCAACGCAAACTAAGGTTTCCAAAACAGCGCGTTCACCCTAGTTTAATCAAGCGATTTGATGCGCTCTTGGCTTGCCATGAGCAAGTCGATCGACCAGGGATGAAGTTGGGTCGCCGGTGAACACGCTAGTATCCTTTTGATCATTCGAAGGAAGATCTAGACCGTCCAACTAGGCTAGCTAAGTTGGGCGGTTGTGATAAATTTTAGACCGTTATAGTCGGTCTTAGCTCGTTTGAGCTCCCTTTTCAACAGCGCGATCACCCACGTTCTGGCTAACGTTCAGGGGTGTTGCGGGTGAACTAAAGGGATTCTGATCGGATGGAATGCTAGTGGGCCCGCTGGTGGTTATCATGGATGTTGCATAGTTCTGCTGGGAAGATGCTAAGCTTGTTGAATCGTGTGGCCAAATCGTGTGGCCGTTATTGCTCTTTTAAGACTGACATGGACAATCTAGGTTTTTCTTAAGGAATTTAAGCACGTCGATCGTGCTAACTTTTAATTAAAAGCGCGTTGACACGAAAATCTCTTTATCAGAGAGTGGTGCAGCCTGTGTGAGTGTTTTCATGCAGATCTCAATACTGACACTTCGGGAGATTCGTGCTACTCCGCTGCAAGTGAACATTAATCGTCATGTCATGCCAATATTGATAGTTCAGCTGGGGAACATAGCATAGGAAAATACTAGGCAGGCAATGCATTAGTGAATAATGCTGGTGGAAAATAAAATTAAAAGAATATTTGAGATTGTTGTTACATGCACCATTCTGAGTGAATTATATATATATATATATATACACACAAATATATTGAATTGCTCAATACATCTGTGAGCGAAGAGGTTTATGCACTCATCACTTTCAGATGGCTTTTGTTCCTTTGCAGGATGACAGCGTATTAAATACAAGGTTTTACGATTTTACTCTTGAACTAAAAACCACCATCAACATTAAGTCCCCTGCTTTGTACGTAATAGTGACATTGTTGCGGGGTAAGCACTAGATGGTGATAGTCAAGAGATAAAATGATCAAGTTAAGGTGAATAAACGTTACCAGGGAAGTGACAGTTGTCTGACAGCCATATCATGATTGTATCTTTCGGGTACGCTGATTTCAGTCTGGTCACACCAGCGAGCATGTTCTGGCAGTAAGATTTGATGGGATGAAAGCGTTCTCCTTTGACTATCTAACGATCTTCTCCCGTCTTTAATTTGGGTTTCAATATGATTTGGTCGACGTTGAATCCCCATCTATCGGATAAATCTTGTTGTAGACGTTCAGCATATGCTTCCTCTTAGGGTTTCTGCAGCGTATATACATATACAAGTGAAACTAAAATATTCTTTTCGTTTCGGAATAGAGACTCCCCTGCTGAATCCATATCTTTTCATCATGTCAGACAAGAGTGGATCCTCTTCGACTCAGCCAGACTTTTCTACCAAACGCAGGCGGCTTGTATCCAGAGTATGACTTTGATTATCTCATGATTTTGAAGTGGTAATTCTTCCTTTTCCTTTTTGACGTCTACCATCATTTTTCAGAGTTGACGAATCCCTGGGTCCCGTGACGAGTCCCCTGTCCGGATCCTCCGAGTCAAGAAGATCATACCAGTATGCCTGTCACTGGTGAATAAGATTTTATTTGTCGTGATCGTAGGTGAAAAAATTTCTTGTTGTTGTAGAAGTACCCTGCTGGAACATGTGTCATGGTGGTTGACGATGATGATCTGGCCACTCCTCTTCCTTCAAGCTCAGACACACTTACTGCTGCAGACCTGGAAGACGCTGATTTGGGTATCTCCTCGTACGAGTACCCCAATGCAGGCTTGCCATTTGATGTTCACATGAAGTGTTTATCTTCTAGTTACCGAACTGTTGGTAAGTTCTTAGTAAGGAAGGAGTTTGTGCCTTTATACACAAAAATATGAAGAAGGTACGGCCACATTGCTACCATAAATGTGGTGCGACATTGTTCTTCTTCTTTGGTCACTACGGTGAACTGCCTTCTGCCCATGGTTGCAGAGATGGAAGATACATCCATCCGTGATGTTGCTGAATCAACTGTTGAAAAGTGGGAAAACATGTTATCTACCTGCGAATCCATGGAGTTCAACGTGAGCTGGTTGCAGCAGCACCTCGATATCATCAAAGTTGATCGAGCTAGCATCATCGCCAATGTCGTTCCAGCTACGAAAGCTATCTCGGAGGAGGAGACGGCTTTGACCGCGGAATCCGAGAAAATGGAGCAGGCGATCCAAGACTTGAAGAGTATGACTGAAAGGTATCAGGATAGGCTGAAAATGATGCTTTCGAGGGACTACAACTTGTTGGACGACCTTTTCTGAGCCGTACTTGTATTTTATTGTTTTGAATAAGTGGGTGTGAGAATGTTTGATCGTTCTTATTCTGTCTTGGGTTTTGAACACTATTTTGGAAAATGAATTGCATTGGGTTTTGGTAAGTAAATGGAGTTTACATTAACATGCTTTAACTAATGAAAATTTTGATAATTCAGATATGAGAGGAATGAAGAGTGCCTGATTGACCGTGTCATGAGATGGCGAGGGATGAAATAATGGTCAGGCGTAGTGTGCCTTGAGCCATTTTCCATTGATGAGTGCTTCCAATTTGCCTCTATCCTCTTTGACAATCTTGTAGTACCCACTGCTATATGCTAGGGTGATTACGTAAGGACCTTCCCATTTAAGAGAAAACTTTGGCGCGGACATGTCTTGCTGAATGTGCTTAGCAGTCTTTAATACCAGATCCCCTATTTAAAAAACTCGAGGTTTTACGGCTTTATCATATGCTTTGGAGATCCTTTTTCTGTATGCTTGAGCATGCTCTTCCGCTTTAATTCTCCTGGAGTCCAGAGTATCTAACTCTGCTATTCTGGAAATCGATGCTTCGGCCTCATTCCATTGAACTCCACTTGCTGCTGCAATCCTAGCCGACGGGATTTTAATCTCTGCTGGGAGAATTGCATCTGCGCCATAAACAAGTGAATAGGGAGAAACGCCGGTAGCGCTCCTAGGTGTCGTACGATATGCCCATAGTGCCATAGGAAGTTTTTCGCGCCATGTCCTGGGATTGTCATGCACTGTTCGACTGAGAATTCGAATCAGAGTCTTGTTGGTGCTTTCGGCTTGCCCATTCCCTTGAGGGTAGTAAGGAGTGGAGAAGACCTGCTTAACTCCATATTCTTCAAGCAATTCCTGTACTTGTTTGCTAGCGAAGGGAGTACCGTTATCAGTAATGATTTTCTTAGGTACACCAAACCGGCAAATGATGTATTCCTTGATGAATGCTGTGATTGTTGCTCCAGTGGTTCCTCGAAGAGGAATAGCTTCAACCCATTTGGTAAAGTATTCCGTCGCAGTTATGATGTACTCGTGCTGTTTCGATGATGGCGGATTGATTTTCTCAATAATATCAAGTTCCCAGCTGTAGAAAGGCCACGGGCTACTTACCGAATGAAGGGGAGTACAAGGCGTGTGGATGATATTCCCGTGAATCTGACATTCATGGTATTTATGAACAAACGCCGCTGCATCATCCTCCATAGTTGGCCAGTAATACTTTTCGTGCACTTGAAGGAATAACTTCTTCTTCCATTGGTGTTCACCTTCATGTGTTTCTTTCAGCATAGTCGGGATTTCAGACTTTTCCAAACATCGTAGTAGGTCGCCTCCAAAGCTTTTGCGGTATAGGATTCCGTCATGAAACACGAATCTTTTGGCCCTTTGCTTCATCTTGGCTGCATCTTTCTTGTTAGCGGGCGGCACACCGTCGCGTAGATAGTTGACGTATGGCTCTCGCCAGTCTCCAGCATATCCAATGTTAAGAACTTCCAATTGATGTGGTGGCGCTTAAAAATTTGAGCAGGACCCTTGGAGCGCTCGGGCTTGGGTCTTCATATCCGGCCAGTAGTAGCCAAGGCGTTGAAGACGTCGGTAAAGAGTCACCACTAACGTTTGTCCACAGACCTCACTATGAATGCGATTAAGTTGTAGCTGTGCTTCTTCGTCTCCAAGACATCTTGACAAAGACCCATCTGGATTCCGATGGTATAATACTGCATAAAGCATGAAGTAGTTTTACAGGGTTTTGAGACTAACCTTCCCTTGGGAAAGCGAACTGTTTAGCTCTTGAATAATCATAGTTCTCCAATCGTTGGCTTCAGTATCTTTGGACTGTGAAAGCCATGTTGACGCCACAGTCCATCTCCTCATGATCAAGGTCTCTTCCAAACCTTCGAATTGCAGCTTCGAGGCTAACGTAACTAAGAAATAGGCGTGTTTGTTGTTATTGCGGCCAATATGGATTATGGTCGCATTAGCAAAGTAGTTCAATAGCTTTTGCACCTCAGATCTATAAGGGGATAGTGTTACTTCTTTGAATGAATATACTCCATTCATCTGATTGACCAATAGCTTAGAGTCGCCCCTTACTTCTAGGTGTGTGGCTCCTGCTTGCTTGGCTAGTGACAACCCTATGAGGAAAGCTTTGTATTCTGTTGAATTGTTGGTGCACTGAAAGTCCAGCTTGAAAGAATGCGAAAAGACTTCACCAGTTGGAGACACTAGAACTACGCCCGCTCCTCCAGTATTACTGCTAGGGGTAGCAGAACCGTCAAAATACAATAGCCACGTTTCCTCTTTGACAAAAGAGATTTCCGGAAATTCCCCAGGAAGGTCTTCATGTAGCATGGTGGTACCTTCCACTGGGAACGCTGCTAGTAGATCTGCTATTGCTTGGCCTTTAATAGCTCTCGGAGGAGTGCACGTTATGTCTAGCTCTGACATTTGGAGTAGCCATTTGGCCGGCCTACCTATCAAGGTCGGCTTTGAGAGTAAGAATTTGACAGGATCAGCTCTAGCTATTAGCACCACTTTGTTCGACAACAAATAATGTCTGAATTTCTGAATAGCGTGAACTAGGGCTAAACATGCCTTTTCTGCCTTAGGATACCTGAGTTCAGCATCCCTCAAAGTACGACTGAAGTAGTATATAGGGTGTTCAATCCCTTCATCATCTTCTTGAGCAAGGAGGGCCCCAACTGCAGCATCGCTAGAAGTAGTGTAGAGGCATAGCGGTCTTCCTTGTATGGGAGATTTCATAACAGCTGGTGATGACAATATTTACTAGATCTTCTGAAACGCTTCTTGTTGCTTCGTGGTCCAAATGAAGCTTGCTTCCTTTTTTAGCAAGGGGGTGAATGAAGCGACAAGCTAAGCCAAACCAGGTATAAAACGCCGAATGTAGTTTACCTTTCCCATGAAGCTCTGGAGTTCTTTCACAGTTCGCGGAGGAGGCATCGTGAGGATAGCTTGAGTCTTGGCCAGATCTACTTTAATTCCTTCAGCAGTTACTTGAAATCCCAGAAATTTGCCAGAAGAGACTCCAAAAGCGCACTTCAAAAGGTTCATATTCAGTTTGTATTCACGGCATCTTTCAAACACTTGCCGCAAAACGTCTGTGTGGGTCGCTCGAGTTTTTGATTTGACTACTGATGTCGTTTTATAGTTGTAGTGGTAAAAAGGTTCGTTGCTCGAACTTGTGAAGGATTTTCGAAAATTAAATAGAATTGTTTTGACAATAATAAGAAAATACCGAGACTTTGGATTCCACCATTGACCAATTAATTAATAAACTCTAATCAATATTCATGCAATATTCTTCTTTAAAGTGATTCTAATATTTGCCTCTAATAGATTTTTGAAGTAATAATTGTAAGCACGAAGCATGAAACATCAAAAGTATTAAAACCAAGCATGTCCCATCAAAACACTTCACAACTACTCAATAAAAACCAATTTTTCTTTTAAGTTTTATGCAAAAAAATCATGTAAAATAATTGCAATAAATAATTAAAATAGAATTATACCACTTTTCATGGAACAATGGCTTCCTCCGTCGCCTCGGCTAAGGGGTTTAGCTCCTCATATTAATCACTTGCTCAAAATACATATTTGGTGTTCAAAAGTTGATTAAAAGAGTGAAAAGTGCTAAGCAGCGGATTCTGTAGTTGCTGAAGGTCTAAAACAGAAGTCCGAGTCGTTGCTGAAGAGCTTCTGTGACTGAAGGAAGATGCGACTGTACCTCGTTGTCACTGAAAATAAGTCTGCCACTGCGACTGATTCTGAGGGTCTAATGTTCTTCGTCTTCTTCTTCACAGCAGCAGCAGGAAAGTTTCTGAACTCGACTCTGTGATTTTTTTCTCGCTTCTCTATAGCTCTAAACTTCTCCAAACTTCCCCAAATTGTTCGTATCTCTAAATATGACTTGAATCAACCTATATATAGCCTCCAAACCACAAAATTACTCGAGTTAATCCAAATATTTTCTTTTTTCTTCACCGCACGTTATGGGATTTTAATCTTCTTTTTACGCGTTAACTTGGTTTCCAAACTCTCTCAAACTCTCTCAGGACTGAATAAGGACTCCATACACTCCTATCTTGCCGTAAACTCTTCACAAATTCTTTTGTAAACCGAAAATAACTCAAATTGTGAATTCTCCCTGTTTTGCTCCAACACGGATTTCTATCCCTGTTTAATCGATTATACAGCCCATACCATACTTGTTTATCCTTAACAGAGTTAACCCAACGAAAATAAGCCCTTGAATCGTCTTAAAAATCATCCAAAATCCAAACAGAAAATTTCTGTTTTCTGTAAAAAAAATCCCGCCAAAATCTGTTTTGAAAATTTGAGAAGAAATGTGACCTCCCCCTATCCAGTGCCGGTCTGTGCTTAGCAGCTGTTTGGAAATGGGTTACCCCTTATCCAAAATGAGAGTCTGAATAGCAAGTGTCCTCCCAGGAGCCTTTAGCAACTTTTCGAGCCAATTTTCCCAAAAATGTTTATTCCCCAAAAATACCTACAAAGGGATAAAATACCAACATTAGTACAAAAATGGGTACTAAAAATATACACAATAGAGATGAAAATAGACACATAAATGCGTCTATCAACTACTATGTCATCTACATAATATTCAACTTGTTTGTGCATCATGTCATGGAAAATCGCAGTCATGGCGCATTGGTAGGTAGCACCAGCATTTTTCAAACCAAAAGGCATCACAGTATAATAAAAGTTTCCGAGAGGGGTTCGAAAAGCTGTCTTACTTGCATCATGCTCATACATCTTTATCTGGTTGTAGCCGCTGTACCCATCCATGAAGGAGAACATGCCATGTCCGCTGGTAGCGTCTACTAGCATGTCGATGTTAGGAAGGGGAAAATCATCCTTAGGACAGCATTTGTTCAGATCTCTGAAATCAACACAACACTTAATTTGACCGCTTTTCTTCTTTACGGGAACCACGTTGGCTAACCAGGTAGGATGGTGAATGGGCTTGATGAAGCCAGCGGCTAATAGCTTCTGAATCTCAGTCTTGATTTGTTCCTCTACATCGTGTCTGAACTGCCTTGGAGATTGTTTGACTTGCTTGGATCCTGGTATTATATGTAGATGATGAGTGACCAGTTTTTCATCCAAGCGGGCATTTCCTCATAAGTCCATGCGAATATGTCTTGATACTTCTTAAGAAGATTCACAAGTTTTGTGCGTTCGTCTGCACATAGAGCCGAACTGATGGAGATAGGCCTTGGAGAGTCTTCATTCCCGATGTTGACGATTTCGAGTTCATCGGTTGTGGAGTCGGTGCCATCCTGCAACTGTCGTGGAGCATCTGGTACTTCTTTTTGCGGCTTGTCGTTATTGTTGCATTCCATTGGGCAGAGAGACTGGGCAACAGTCCCCCCCCCCCCCCTGTTAATTGCTAACAGCGGCGCCGGTATACAGTTTTCCCTTTCTGGTCACGACACGCCACAAAAGTCCGTTCTCTCTTGGTATGAGGACGAGCTAAGCTTTTGCTTGATGAAGAAGGATTAACGTGTCCTTTCAGCAGAGGCGTGCCGCGATACCTAGTCTATCTGTTCAGGGGTTAAAGACGGTCTTCCTTCTCGATCGACGCCCATGTGGGGAGTGGAGTGCAGTAAACCTTGTTTGATTAATCTCGTTAAATTTTCTTTTGGCTCAAACCGTTCCACGCCACAAATTAGTGCACAAGGAGACAATGATGCTAGGATGCGAACAACTTCTTCATTCAGCATAGTTTTCAGGCATTGGTGATACGTTGAGGAGATGATTTTATTATCATGAAGCCATGGTATTCCCATTATCATGTGGTTGTCTGGCTCATTCTCTATTACTTCAAATTTTACCTTCGACTGGACAGGTCCTACTGATACATTCAAATTGATGTACCCGTATGTGCTGGTTTGGTTTCCTTCGAAATCTGTCATCATGGTAGGCTGCCGCACGAATTTGTTTGGCCGAACCTTGGCCGTCTTGAGAGTTTTAAGGGTAATAACATTCGAGGACGCTCCCGTATCGATGAGAGCCCTTTTGAATTCCGAATCTTTGATGCGTTCAGTAACATGCAGGGCTCTGTTATGGCCCTCCTCTGCCATCATGTCGTCTTCAGTAAACGTAACATTATTCACGGACATCTTTAGTGTTTTTAAGATTTCTGGATGCGAATGAGCCAAACGCGTATCCAGAGCTATCTGATTAATTGCAGCGAATGTCTCCACTCGCTGATCCTTTGAGAGGTGTAGGAGTTCAAATAAACTTTCTACCAGAGAAGCTTCTTCCTGGTCCACTGGCCTCTGGTTGGTAGTGAAACTGTTGATTTGAGGACGATCATCGTTTGAGGGGTTAGCCCTCAACGCTGGAATTTCTGGAGCAAAAGAGCTGCCCAAATCTGATGTCAACCTGACAATGAAATTGAGTATATTGTTTATCGTTTCTTTCATCAGATCCATATTCCTCGTGTGGATCTCCTGTACTCGCGAAGACTCGACCAGGGTTGGAATTTCTTCATTGGCAGTGCGATCAGATATAATGTTGAGAGGAGAATCATCACCATTTGCAAGATTCTGACCGGCGTTTTAAGTTGTTAAATTAGTCCTAAGACCAACCATCTTGAACTTGAGAAAATTGAAATGAGATTGAAAATTGATCTTGCAACCGAGAGATTAATCTCCCACTGTGGTCGCCAGTTGTTTTGGGGTAAAAACTGATTCTGCTGTTTTTGGTAAATTTGGGTGTGTTGATGAGAAACGAATTCAAACCCTAAACAAATGTACTGTACATGAGTACTTTTAGATTCGAGAGATCAATCTATAAGACTCTGGCCTAAACAAAGAAATGGTCGTTCCAGACTCAATTCGGTCACAAAGTGAAGGAGAAGGGTTGATCTTAGGGAGGGAAACGAAAAAGGTGTTTGAGATCAGAATGTTGAATTATGTAGGAGTGGATGTTTTATGACTCGTATCAGAATGTGGAACTGGCTTGCAGAATGTAAGCTATCAGTTCTTAGTGTTTTCTGGATACCTGTATTGATAACACTTTTATTGTGTTGAAATAGGTTGAAATCCTATTTATACAAGTCATGTTTGAACACACCCTGATCTTTTAGGAAGTGGATAAAGTTAGGTAGTGGAGAAGTGGGGTTGTGCAAAAGGTGGTGATCATCACGTTTCCATTATGAGGGAAGACTGGTCACCCTTTCACCCACTACTCTCATTGCTGTTAATTGTCCGTCCTTTCCTGACACTTTCTTGTAATGGGCATGTTGCACGTCGCACGTTGTAAACCGCTAGACCAATACCCCAATAAGCATCCCCCAGTTTGTGACATGTTTTATGTCTCGAGTATTTTGTAGGAAAATATATACAGCAGGCTGCTGAATGCGTCAAGTCATGAGACTCGTTGCTTAAAGTAGCACATAATGCTTTTAGGTCAAATAACAAAATTATTTGTGGAATCAATATTTATAAAACATCGTTTATAATCGATGTACATAAAGCATCGCTCTTAAACAAGTAGCTGAAAATAATCGATGTGCAGGAAACATCGTTGTTTTAGAGCTCGTTCAAATTAGTCGCGAATTGAACGGTCTTAAAAAGTAGCTCGACCAGCCACCTTTGGGCGATCGTTTGAGAACCCTATGGGTGAGCTACCACTTGGTCGATCGTTCCCTGTGGAGGAGGGGTGGCCGATGATCACAGTGTTACCCTGTTGGCCTCCTGAAAATAAATCTAGACCATCCGACTAGGCTAGCGAAGTTGGATGGACGAGATGACTTGCGGAAGTTGCATACTGTCGTTAATGCAAGTTAGGGTTTTAGAAGCCGTGCGGCCAACCCTATTTTGGGCTATCGATTCAAAGCACTGGACATTGGTTTGAACAGGCCGACCAGTCAGGTGCAAAGGCAGGCTGCCGGTGAGCATGCTGACGTCTTCTGGGCCGCCTGAAATTGGATCTAAGCCATTCAATTTGGCTGGCAAAGATGAACGGATGTAATCGATTTGCAACAGTAGCACGTTGCCACAACGCAAACTAGGGTTTCAAAAACAAAGCGTTCACCCGTGTTTGATCAAGCGATTTGATGCGCTCTTAGCTTCCCATGGTCAAGTCGATCGACCAGGGATGGAGTTGGGTCGCCGGTGAACACGCCAATATCCTTTTGATCATTCGAAGGAAGATCTAGACCGTCCAACTAGGCTAGCTAAGTTGGGCGGTTGTGATGAATTAGAGACTGTTATAGTCGATCTTAGCTCGTTCAGGGGTGTTATGGGTGAACTAAAGGGATTCCGATCTGCTGGGATGCTAGTGGGCCCGCTGGTGGTTATCATGGAGGTTGCCTATATCTGCTGGGAAGAGGCTAAGCCTGTTGAATCGTGTGGCCGTGATTGCTCTTTTAAGACTGATATGGACAGTCTTGGTTTTTCTTAAGGAATTTAAGCGAGTCGATCGTGCTAACTTTTAATTAAAAGCTCGTTGACACGAAAATCTCTTTATCAGAGAGTGGTGCAGCCTGTGTGAGTGTTTTCATGCAGATCTCAATACTGACACTTCGGGAGATTCGTGTTACTCCGCTACGAGTGAACATTAATCGTCATGTCATGCCAATATTGAGAGTTCAGCTGGGGAACATAGCATAGGAAAATACTAGGCGGGCAATGCATTAGTGAATAATGCCGGTGGAAAATAAAATTCATAGAATATTTGGGATTGTTGTTATATGCACCATTCTGAGTGAATTATATATATATATATATATATACAAATATATTGAATTGCTCAATACATCAGTGAGCGAAGAGGATTATGCACTCATCACTTTCCGATGGCTTTTGTTCCTTTGCAGGATGACAGCGTATTAAATACAGGGTTTTACGATTTTACCCTTGAACTAAAAACCACCATAAACAGGCAGAAAGTTCACGTCCGTGAATTTCTGTTAGAGTTTGAAAGTGAAAACAAACTCAATCCGGTTACTTAAGTACGCGTACCCGTATGCATACTTAAGTAACTTTCTAAAATCGGTTTGTTCATGAACTAAAATATTTATATATTAAGGAATGCAATCTTTGCAAACCGTGGATATAAAGTTCATGAATTGATTCGAGTGAATCAAAACCGATTTTGCTTCGATTGTGTCTTGTATACTTCTATAAGATCTAAGCAATTAAACAACTCTCTAACTAGTTCATTTGAGTCATTTGAACTAGTTATGGTGAAGATGGATAAGGTTGATATGAAAGTGCTCATATGGCTAACCATTGGTTAACTATTGTTGAACCAACTAAGTGTACACGTTAGGTACGGTTACTCAAACCTAAATGAAGTTACATTTCATTTGTGTATAACAAGCTAAGTTCGATCTAACGGTTGAAAGATATTAGCTTGAATCTAATCAGGTTTTCATCTAACGGTGAATATTGAATGCTTTGTTACCAAGGTAACTTAGATTGCAAACCCTGATTTGAGACTATATAAAGGAGAACTCTAGCAATTGGGAAACCTAATCCCCATACCTCCTGTGTGATACTAGTTGTATATGCTAGAGTCGATTCTCCTTTAACCTTAGGTTGCTCACGATACCCTGTAGGTTAACGACTTAAAGACTTCATTGGGATTGTGAAACCAGACCAACCTATTTTCTCTGTAGTTGCGTGATCTGATCTTGCTGTTTCTATCGTGATTGAGTAAAATCGTAAGATTGGCTTGAGATTTATATCTCTGATAGGAAAGATAGAAAAGTAGCCACAAACACCTTCGTCTCATCGTTTGTGATTCTACAATATCTTGTTTCGCTAGTCGATTAAGATTATTGTGAGGTGATTGATATTTCTAGGATGTTCTTCGGGAATATAAGTCTGGTATATCAATTGGTTCCTGTTCACCTTAATTTATTATAAGACGGAACAAAACTCATAGATATTTATGTGGGAGTCAGATTTATCTATTCAATAGACTTTTCTGTAAGAGACAAATTTGTTTATCAAGTCTTTGAGTTTGGGTCATAGCAACTCTTAGTTGTAGGTGATATCAGCTAAGGGAATCATGTGCGTAGTCCTGCTGGGATCAGAGACATAAGGAGCACAACTGTACCTTGAATCAGTATGAGATTGATTGGGGTTCAACTACAGTCTAGACCGAAGTTAGTTTGTAGTAGGATAGTGTCTGTAGTGGCTTAATACAGTGTGGTGTTCAAATCTGGAATAGGTCCCGGGGTTTTTCTGCATTTACGGTTTCCTCGTTAACAAAACTTCTGGTGTCTGTGTTATTTCTTTTCCGCATTATATTTTATTATATAATTGAAATATCACAGGTTGTGCGTTTTATCGATCAATTGGTAAATCCAACCTTTGGTTGTTGATTGAAATTGATTGATCCTTGAACATTGGTCTTTGGTACCGTTCAAGTAATCTCTCTTATATTCAATCGGGCTCGCAAATTATTATTTGTTCGATTGCGGATTGAATTGAGAGATTGAGATATAACTCTTTGATATACTTTTTATAAGATTGAGTCTAACTGTCTAGTTGATTCTCTTGTAAGTATATTGGAGTTAGTCCATACAGATTGCTAAGCGAAATATTGGGTGAGGTTGTTAGACCCCCGCTTTTACACTAGGGTTAAGAATGTTCTCAGCATAAGGGTAATTATATGATCATGTTTAAGTCTAATGAATGATGGTTATGAAGCTGAAATTCCAACAGTTCTAACATGTAAAGTGATTTATTTCTGTTATTCTTTCTTTCTTTAGAAAAAAGAAAAAAATTCTTCATAAACATGTGGAACTAATCTTTCCTTCATGTTTTGCAGTACTCAAGTAGTGTCTCAGTGGTGATCCAGTGGTGGTTTTTTTTACATTGGTGTAGGAGATTTTCAATCTCTTTTTGGTTCAGTGGAAAATCTAGTCTTCCTATTTTTGCAGTACTCAAGTAGTGTCTCAGTGGTGATCCAGTGGTGGTTTTTACAACAATGGTGTAGGAGATTTTCAATCTCCCTTTGGTTCAGTGGAAAATCTAGTATGTGTCATGGATATGTTCAATTTATCAAAAAGGGTTGAAGTTCAAAAAACAGTGGTGTTTTTTGTGTTCTCTGTGATTTATTTGTCAGTTCACAAGATACACAAATCAGTTGGATTTGCTACCAGTTACCAAATCGTATCATATCTAAGGTTGGATATGATTTCTTCGTCACAGTACCGAAGTTACAGAATCAAAGAATTTGAGGGCATAATGGGTAATGCACCAAAGGAAAAAGCGCAATCTCTGGAATTTGAAAATTTGAAAACAAAACTTTCCAAGTCAGAGCATATATTCACTACGAAAAATCTTTCTGAGTTTACTGGGTATAAGCTAGGTCAACAGGTTATCTTTGGAAATATTGATGGAAGTGGATTAAACCCTAACCCTAAAAGCAAAGCTATAAAGCTGGTAAAGGAGAAGGTTTTCCTGCAAAAATCAAAGGAAATAAAACATAAAAAAAATCTACTGGAAATGGCTCAACAAAACAACTTGCAGCTGGCAGCCTTAACAAAAAGGATGAAGTATACTGATCTCAATATTGAGCATCTTAGAAATGCGAGAAGTAGTTTGATCTCGGCTACTGAGATAGATCAAGCGGCAAACAAGTGGCACAACTGCCTTATTGGAAAGATAATACACAAAGATGATATTGATTATGAAGCTGTGCAAAGGGAGATCAATATAATTTGGAGGAAATACAAGTGTGTGGAAATAAATATTATGGGTTGAAACCTATTTGTTTTCAAGTTCAAAAATGAGGAAGATAAGCAAGAGGTATACAAGAGAATCCCGTGGGTAACTAACTTCATGATAGTGGTTCTCCAAGAGTATGATAACTCGATACCACTGGAGAATTATACGTTTACTCATCAGATTTTTTCGGTGATTTTTCGCAACCTCTCCTTAGAGCATACTGATGATGGGATAATAGAGAAGCTGGTTCAGAATATTGGTCAAATGGTGGAGGTTGAAGGGAAGAAGTGTGTTACAATCAGGGGAAGGGTAGCAATGGCAAAAGATTCTGGTTGACTTAAGAAAGCCATTGAAGAGAGGTGTGTGGCTTTTTAATGCGGATAAGCAAAAGGTATGGGTGAAATATCACTTCAAGAAGCAACAAAAGACAACATTCCCACATTGTTATGCGATTGAGCATGATGAAGAGAAGTGTGAAGAAATTGCCTGGAACATTTTTATCTATGGATTAACAGACAAAGAGTTTGAAGACTACTATTGAAAACATGCACATATGGTTGAAGCACATGAGAAAAATCAAGAAAAGGAAAGAGCAGTGGATGAGCAAATTGGATCTTCTAGTGGGTTGGGTTATGAAAGTGAGGACGGGTCTGATCCGATAAAAAACAAAAGAACCTGCGACTCTGGAATTGAAGATAACTATATCATGTTAGATAATCCTCTTGCTAGGTGTGATGGAAACCAAATTCTTTAGTCTGGTGGAGTTTATCATAGTGACAATTCAAACCCAACCGTTACTGGTGAAGATTTGAACATGACAGATGCAGATAGTGAAGGGAGAAGTGAAGGATCCAACCACCCATCACCTACTGAAACACGAAGGAGTGCAGCAAATCAGGTTTGCAATCTTTCTAGTATCTTTCAAATTTTAAATTGGTTTGATTCTTTTATTTTTGAGTACTGTACTATTACTTGTCAATTTTTGAATTACTGGGTGGACTGTAATATTGGTTTGAGTCAGATTGTTCTAGACCTAGAAAATAATCTTCTCACTAATCCTAATTATAAAAACATGAAAATTCTTGCTTGGAATGTCCAAGGGTTTGGATATAAGGATACTAGGCAGCATCTAGGTGAACTGATTAGAGCCAATGAACCTGATATCATTTTCTTGTCTGAAACCAAAACCATGAATGTGAAAATGGAAAAAATTCACCTATAGGTTTAATTACATGAATTACTTATATGTGAACCCGATTGGTGCTTCAGGTGGTCTTTTTATGCTTTGGAAAGATGGAATACACATTGATGTTGTGGACATGAATATTAATTTCATCTATGTTTCCGTGAATATGGATTCTAGAAGTGGACATACTCTTATTAATTGTATATGGTGCCTTGGATAATTTAGGATGGGATAGGAAGTGGGATTATCTAGATAATCTAGCAATTAGGTATAGTTTCCCTTGGGTAATTATAGGAGATTTGAACTTCATAATTAGACAAGAGGAGAAAGTTTGTGGCAACAGACCTCCTCAAAGTCACATTGATAATGTTAAAAACCATCTAGACCATCTAGGCCTTATTGATCTGAACTTCATAGGAAATCCTTTCAATTGGAGTAATCACAGAAGTGGAGACTCTCTTATTCTTGAGAAATTGGATAGGGTATTAGCTAATTTTGACCGGCTAGAGTTTTTCCCAAAGGCTATAGTTTATCACTTGGTTGAAGTAGCTAGTGATCACAGTCCTATCCTTCTAGTAACTTCTAGAGAGGATAGCACATCTAGAAGACCTCTTAGGTTTAATAGGTGTTGGCTCAGTGATAATAATTGGAACACAAGTGAAAGAGGTTCTAAAGCTTATAAGCATGTCAAATGTTTGTATAATGTGAAGTTAGCTCTTAAGCAATGGAACCTGCATTCTTTTGGAAACTTTCAGACTCACATAAATGTTATTCAAAAACAGCTAGAAGATGTCTCCTCTGAAATGCCTGATAATGCTAGTGTGAAAAATAGTCTTGAAGAGTTTTTGAAATATTGGTATGGTGTGAGACAGGATTATTACATGCAAAGAGCTAGAGAGAATGTCCTAACTTTTGATGATAAAAATACTAAATATTTTCATGATAAAGTTAATTTTAGGAAAAGAAGAACTCAGATTGATTGTTTGCAAAGTAGTATTGGTGTGTGGTTAACTGAAAAAAACATGATAGCTACTGAGCTTAGAGAGCATTTCGGTAAAATAAGTAGAACTACTAATCCTCCTAGAGATAGGGGCTTTTTGGATGTTCTTACTCCCTGTATTACTGCTGAAGAGAATGCTTTTCTTATTAGTCCCCCTACTGATGAGGAAATTAAGGTCATAGTTTGGAAAATGCATCCATGGACTAGTCCTGGCCCTGATGGGTACCCTCCTGGGTTTTATCAACAAATGTGGGAGACAGTTGGTCCTGACACAGTTGACATGGTTAAGAGTTTTTTTCACTCTGGTCATATGCTTAAACAAATGAACCATAATTTTGTGTCTTTAATACCTAAGAACAATGCCCCTAGAACACCATCTGATTTTAGGCCTATAAGTTTAAGTAATGTGAGTTACAAAATTATATCTAAGCTCCTTGCTAGTAGGCTTAAAACAGTTATGGACAAGTTTATCTCACCATATCAAGCTGATTTCCTTTCCTCTAGGAACATAACAGATAATATAGTTATTGCTCATGAAATTGTGGACACTATGAGGAAAAATAAAACTAAGTCTGGTCTTATGGCAATCAAATTGGACATGTCCAAGGCTTTTGATAGGGTAGAATGGCAGTTCATAATTGGCATTTAAAAAAAATGGCTTTCATGATCATTGGTGTAACTTAATAGAGCAATGAATTTCTACTGTGTCTACTTCAATCCTTTTAAATGGAGCTCCAGGTGAGGTTTATTATCCTACAAGGGGTCTGAGGCAAGGAGACCCCTTGTCTCCTTATCTGTTCATTAATTGTATGGATGTCCTCTCTAAAATGCTTATTGATGCAGAATGTAAAAATAATATACAAGGTATCAAGGTTACCACTTATGCACCTTCTGTTAGCCATTTATTCTTTGTTGATGGTTGTCTTGTGTTTACTAGGGCTACTGTCAAAGGAGCTAAGCATTTAGAGAGTATGTTATCCAACTTCAGTAAGTACTCTGGCCAAGCAATTAACTTTGATAAGTCAGGTCTAGCTTTCAGCCCCAAAACTGATCCTAGAACCAAGTCTCACATTTTATCCATCCTTAGAATTAAAAACCTAGGACCTGTTGATAAATACTTAGGTATTCCTTTATTGCTTCAAAGGATTAAAATGGAGATTGTTAAACATCTAGGAGAGTCCTGTGAAAATAGACTAGCTTCTTGGCAAGAGAAATATCTAAATCAACCTAGGAAAACCGTTCTTATTAAGTCTACCTTAGGAACTCTGGCCTCCCACCATCTCTCTGTTTTCCCTATGCCAAAAAAGATGACGGATAAATTATATGCTATTCAGAGGAAATTCTAGTGGAATAAGAAAGGTTCTGCCAAAGGTGGCTATTTTATAAATTGGGTTAATATCTCTAAACCTATTGAACTAGGTGGCCTTAATATTAGAAAGACTAAGCATCTTAATGCTGCTCTTCTGGCCAAATTGGCTTGGAGAATGCTTAGTGAACTTTATGGGTTCAGATTCTGTGTCATAAGTATTATTTTGGATCTAATCCTCTGTATGCTACTAGCAATGATTCTGCGTCCTGGATTTGGAAAGGAATTTGCAGGGGACTTGAATTGATTAGGAAACACCATTGTTGGGAGGTGGGAGATGGAGCTTCGATTGAAATTTGGAAAGATAAGTGGGTTCCTAGTAGAACACCCGTCTTAATGCCTATTTTGCTTCTAGAGATATGAAAACTGTTAATCAGTTAATAGTTCAGGAAACTGGTCAGTGGATTGTTGATACTCTTAACTGCCTTTTTAATAGGGATATTGTTAGTGACATATGTCAAATCAGAATACCCTTTAATGGAAAGGATATTCTTAGATGGAAACCAACTCACAATGGTCAATTCAGTGTTAAGTCTGCCTACAAATGCATTACTCAGGATATTCATGGTAGTAAAAATGATAATTTCCCTTGGAAGTTTCTGTGGAAACTTAACCTCCCACAGAAAATAGAGCATTTTCTATGGAAGTGTATGCATGATTGTGTCTCTGTTACAAGCAAATTGTCCAGGTTTGTTTCATCTATCCCTAGTGAATGCCCTTTTTTGTCATAGGGATACTGAGACTTTGAATCATCTTTTCATTGAGTGTGAGGCCACTAAAAGACTATGGTTTGCCTTAGATTCAAATATTGCAGGTAACATTGAAAATATGAATCTGCAGGATTGGATTACTAGCAGGTTTCAACCTATTGGTAATCAAAGGGAGTCATAGGAAAAATTTGTTCAATTTGTTAGTTTTGCTATTTGGCAAATATGGAATCTTAGATGCAATGTGGTCTTTAACTGATACAGGAGTATCAATGGTTAGTATTAGTTTGCAACTGAGTTTTGCAAAAGAGAGAGAGAGCATCGATCTAGAGATGCTAGTTTGAGGGAGTTTCTTTATTTTGAAATTTCCTAGTACAGAAGAGATTCCAACTCTTAGATGGTTTCCTAGATTAGACGAGTTTCCTATCTCGTAGTTTTCTTAGTTTCCTAGTTTAAACGAATTTCCTAACTCGTAGATTTCTTAGATAGCAAGGCTGGTTTTCTTTATATATAGAGAACTATCGCAGTAGAAGAAGAACATACTTTTCAGAAAGAAAAGTAGAGACATTAAATTGTATTATTGAAGTTTACAGTTTAATAAAGAAGAACCTTAAAGTTTACCTAATAGTTTTGTTAAATCTCTTAGTGTTTTTCTAGGCCTGGTCGTATTCGTATCAAGTTGGTATCAGAGCTGGTTCCGACTCGCTTGGGATTAGTTGTGGTGTATGGTATCAACACGAATCCATTACATACGATCAGGAGAGGCTCCCATTGTATTACCAGACACGAGAAAACCCAGGAAAAGGATTAAAAAGAAGATGGGAGATGAGGAAGACAAAACGACTGAATCAGATATGGTTGAAAGATCAGACAAAATCTCAAAATTGGAGTTACAAATAAAAAACCTAGCAGACACCCTAGCCAAGTTTATGGAAAAAACATCCAAGAACAGGAAAGCTTCTCGAAAACCAACGTCAAAAAAGACCAATACGATGGATAAAGGAGAGAAAGTGGATGGTGAAAGTAAGGAGGATTCATCTGATCAAGATGACAGTGATGAGGAAGAAAGCGGGGATGAATCCAGTTTTGATGATGATAAGGATTTGTTCAACAAGAATCCATTCGGCGGTTTAAAAATCGAGTTTAAACTTGAAATTTCAGATTATGACGGAGCAATTGACGCTGAAAAATTGGACAGCTGGTTTGATAAATTGGAGACTTATTTTACGGTACATCGATTTGTCGATTCTCAAAAAATAAGTTTCGCTAGTCTGAAACTATCAAACCATGCTTCAACGTGGTGGAAATCTAAAAAAAAAATCAGCACATATCAGATATCTTGGAAACAGTTTAAGGAACTCATGAGGAAACACTTTTATCCAGTTGGATATGCAGATGAAAGATGGTATAAGTGGCAGCATCTTCGGCAAAGGTATCAACAAAGTGTGCAAGAATATACAACTGAGTTTCACAACCAAGCTTTGGCATTAGATTTAGACATTGATAGTGTAGAAGTTTTCCAAAAATACATCGGTGGTCTTACTGATTACATAAGAACGGAGCTGAAACTTTTTAGAGTGGAGGACATCGAGGAAGACATAATCAAAGGTGTTGCTATTGAGTCCAAGAATAAAAGTGCCGGAAATTCAGAAACCAAACGAATTGGAGGAAAGACCGAAGAAAAGAATCCAAGGAGAACTGGTACAGCAGGGAGAAGGGCATCGTGGAGTTTCCACAACTTCTAACTTGAACTGGAGTTCAAGTTTATTAAATAAAGGGAGCCATGATACAGGAGTATCAATGGTTAGTATTAGTTTGCATCTGAGATTTGCAAAAGAGAGAGAGAGCATCGATCTAGAGATGCTAGTTTGAAGGAGTTTCTTTATTTTGGAATTTCCTAATACAGAAGAGATTCCAACTCTTAGATGGTTTCCTAGATTAGACGAGTTTCCTAACTCGTAGTTTTCTTAGTTTCCTAGTTTAAACGAGTTTCCTAACTCGTAGATTTCTTAGATAGCAAGGCTGGTTTTCTTTATATATAGAGAACTATCGCAGTAGAAGAAGAACAGACTTTTCAGAAAGAAAAGTAGAGACATTAAATTGTATTATTGAAGTTTACAGTTTAATAAAGAAGAAGCTTAAAGTTTACCTAATAGTTCTGTTAAATCTCTCAGTGTTTTTCTAGGCCTGGTCGTATTCGTATCATTAACAATGCTCAAGTGCAGGTGAATAATCTGGTAAGCCAGGTTAATAAGATGTTAATGAATGGAATGCAAATTCTATGAGAATTTTGGCAGGTAAAAATGCTGCAAGTCATGGCAGAACTGCAACTACATGGAGTTTACCAGCTAATGGCTTTCAGAAATTTAATTTTGATTCAGCTTTTATGAAAGAGAATAAGTATATGTATATGGGAATAGGATTAACTGCTTTTAATGATGCAGGTCACTATGGGGGGGGGGGCGCAATCAATCTATGGAATAGGTAATGATGAGGAGCAGGCTTAGGCTTTGGAAACACTTGCAGCTATTAAGTGGGCGAAATCTAAAGCAGTGCAGAATCTGCATTTGTAGGGTGACTGTCTGAATGTAGTAAGTGCTATCAATGGTAGTATAGGTTCTATTAAATGGACAAATAATAATGTAATCCAGGATTGCAGGTTTTTATTAGAAAGTTTTACAACTTGGAAATGCACATTTGTGCACAGAGAGTCCAATGAAGTTGCTAATAGCTTAGCTAAAAGAGCTAGGAATTGTAGAGTGGATGAATTTTGGAACTATGATCTCCCAACATGGTTGAAAGCTCTTATTAGGCCGGTTCCTATGGGGGGTGGATAACCCACCCATTTTCCATGCCAGCTGGCCTGACAAACTGGCCGCGCCACTATGGGAAAAAAGATAAGCGATCGAGACTACACCGCTACCGGTCTCATTTCGATCGCCCGGTCTAGTTTACACCGCTAGCGATTTAAACTCGACCGTCCACGATCGGTGCTCTACCGCCTATAAATACCACCATTCCCTTCAGTTTTCATTCACAAAAATTTTTCCTTCCCTTCTTTAGAGAGCAGACAAGAGCGAGTTTTTACTTAAAAATGAGTAGTTCCAAAACAAATAGACAAAGGAAAAGAAACAGGAAAGAAAAAGGAAAAACTGTTGCAGATAGTGATATCGTATGGGTTCAGGATAAACAACAAGAGTTCGCTAATGTTAGGCAACTGGTTGGACCTGGTGTAACATCTACGCATTTATGTAACCATCCCGAGCGAGTTCTGTTACCTAAAGTAAGAGGTGGGTGGTCTGAGCTAACCGAAGTGTTTGGGTTACTCCCCGAACCTGTTCAAGAATCCTTGAGAAGATATCCTTGGCAGCGTTTATATTTCATGAAAGTAAAAAACCACAGGACTCAAGTTGTGCGAATTATTTGTGAACGTTGGTGGAACACTGCAAATATGTTCTTTTTCAAGGATTTTGAGTGTGGTAAGTTCTATTTTTCCATTCAATAGTTTAATTTTTAGTTCAGAAACAAATTTTAATTTTTAGAGATTCAATTTTTTAGTTTGATACAAATTTTAGTTCCACGTACAAACTTTAATTTTATGACCATGTTGTTTTTAGGGTTCACACTGTTAGATTTGTATATGTTGACTGGAATAAAAAGTGAGGGTGAAATAGTACAATTTAACCAATTAAAGTGGATATCAGAAGGAAGATGGAAACAATTACTCCCCTTGTACTCAAATGATACTGAAGGAAATCCAGAATCTAGACACTTACACTCATTTGGATTAAGAGTGTCTGGGTTGAAGGCTTTTTTGAGCCGTTACCATGCCAAGGGGATAAACAGAGCTGAAGATTATCCCGAGCTTGAACGTATTTTTGTATTATGGATGTTAGGTCAAGTTTTTTCCCCCAATGGTAGCTCAGTATCATTAATTGGTTTTCTAGACTCTTTAGAAGATTTAACTAAAGCGCCAAATTATGATTGGGGTTCTGCAATTTTAGCTGAGCTAGACATATGTCTCGGTGATTTCTCAAGTAAGAAGACAGATAGCTTAAATGGATTTTGGGTCGTATTGGAGGTAAGAACTATTTATTAGATTTATTATCGAGTTGTCAAACTAGTGGTGAATGTACTAACACATCAATTTTCGTCAATATTATTTTTCAATATTGGTGGTATACATACTTTAAGGTCGGCGAACCTGATCTTCACGATAAACGATTAATTTTTCCAGTAAAGTACAAGTACAAAGCTGATAATTGGATTGGTCAGATTAATGATGGTCAAAATGTCGCTGCTATGCGAAGGATGCAACAAGTGTTCAGAACTAGTATCAACATTACGCTAGTGCCGTATACAGTAATTGATGAGTTCCATGAACCAGCGGCACAAGCCATGCTTCAGTTAAGTCTTAAGCGACTTGTGTTTTACAGTCCAGTTAGTGGTCAGGGTATTTGGTACTACGGAGAAAGACATCTGTTTCAGCTACAAGGAAAAAAGGTAAAAGCAATAAACCCGTTTCCAACTTCAATAATTTCACATGATGATTGGATAAAGTTGATAAATAATGGACAACCTTGGGAAGAAGCTGATGATTTGATCCAAGAACCAGAAGATGACTATGATTACTTCAGTTGGTTTTAAAAGGTATGCAAGCTAAATATTGTTGTTCATCCACAAAACTTAGGTAGTGTTGACTTTCCAGCAAGTGGCAATTTGCCACTTACAAATCTTCCATCCCAACCCCCACCACCGACGGGCGAAACATATACGTACCCTAGCAGTCAAATGGGGTCGTCAAGTATGCCTCCAATATCTTGGGAAGTCCAGACTTTATCACCAAGTGGAGATATTGTTACAGCTCCACTTACTAGTGAAGGTATGAAGAAGAGCTATCCGTACAATGGTGTGGTGGCATCACAAGAAGAGTATCAGAACGAGTTGAGCAATTTTGCGTTTTTTACCAATCAATTCCGCGATTTTCACTTGAGACAAATGTAGGCTTTGAGGGAGAGTATGAGTTATGAATTGCCTGAGACTCCGTTAGGGTCAAGTTCTCAAATGCCCGGTGAGAGCAATGCAAGAAGTCGTGGAAGTGGAAGTCGTGGAGGTCGTAGAAGTCGTCATCACACTCCAACTATGGTGGAAGAGACTCAGCTACCACCACCAACAGCAAACGTGGAGACGGATTTCCAGTCTCCTATTGGTTTCATGCCCCAAGGTCCTGTAATTACTCCTGGTGGTGGCATAAATATGGATGCATTTAGGCAATCCGTAATTTATACCCCGGCAAGTTCAGCATTTCACCGATTTCAAGCACCTCCTATGGCTCCGGTACCATTTCAAGGTTATGAATCACTTGATGCTACTCAACCACCATCTCAGAGTCCAAATAATGAGTTTTCACATGATCAAACAGGCTTAGGGGATTATATATTTGGTAATCGTTAGTTTGATAGATAAATGTTAATCGTGGTTTGTTTAAATCGTTAATGTAATTGCACTTTTGTTTGATAAATAATAATCTTCATTTAAAGTTTTCTACATAAGTTAAAATTGAGAACTTAAAATTGATAAGCTAGATTAAATTGGGGCAACACTTTTAAGATTTCATAACAACTTGCATATCGGAACTTCTCTCCGTTGTCACGGAGCCACTTTGCACGACATCTTTGATCAATCTCCAGCAGGGTTTCACCACTTCTCATGTTTCAAGCCTCTTCCCTTATCATACCAATATACTTGTTAACATTCTTGGATATTGTGGAGAACCGAGCACTCAACACCATCGAATCACGATTGTTGAGGTTCGTTGTTTCTTCTTCAAATTTCAGTAAAACGCGTCCCAAAACGGAATAAGCCGTAATGCGCCATCAACGATTGGATGATTAGTGAAGAAAACATAATTCCTGCAGATGCATTCATCTTCTAACGTGCTAAAATTGCGCTGCTGTGCAACTCTCCAACTATTTGCTCATCTTATTTCATTTTGCACACTAGCTCGAAGTGCAACTCTTTGATTTTCGGCCGCATGTTGCTCTTCTATGAATTGAGCCATAGACATGTTTTGAGCCATTGAAAAATCTAAGAAAATAGGAAGAAGGTGTGAGTTAAAATGGTAGAGGAATGTGGTATTTATAGGGGGGGAGATTTATGGCCATTAGATCAGATTCTACTTAGCAGTGTAAACTAGACCGACCAGTCTTATAAGAGCCGCTAGCGGTGGAAACTTGACCTTGCCACTTAGCCAGGCCAGTTTGCCAACTCCATAGTGGATGGAAAAATGGCAAACTCCCAAGTTTACCATTGCCAAAGGAACTGGCCTTAAAGATGAACTCAATGTAAACCTTATCTAAATCTATCAATGAATTTATTAAAAAAAAAAAAAAAAAGCAGTACTAATGTCTTCTCTTACCATTTAAAAAGCCAGTACTAGTTGATTCTCTAAAGTGAATTGAATTTGCATAAAATTTCCACTAACTTTATAATTTGAAATATTTACTTTACTATTTCATTTCCGTTCCCTCTATAACTTTTGATGCACCACCACAAAATGCTTTGCAACGCTCATGTCCAACAGCTGCATATACCGAGGAGCCAGCAAAAAATATGAGCAGCAATTACCAGTTCATTTTAACTAATATTCCCCGATTCATTTTGACTTCTTGAATGAACTTTACAATGCAATTACTGGTTCATTTTAACAATGATGTGAAAATTAGACAATTTTGAAAAACCAAATTTGATACCATAACTTTTTCTTATTAACTACAGTATTTCACGGTGACCGGCACCGGTACAAGAAAGGCAGAACAGAAGTATCTATCTATACACCCCAGAAAAGAAGTATTCAGAGAATGAAATTTTAAACCCCTCTGAAAAACCTCTCCAAGCAACGAAATCCTAAAGTTTCAATACAATATTTCTCCATTAAAAATCTCTCTTGATCACCATAAATTCTTCTCCCAGCCAAATCTTCACAAACACGTCCTTCCATTTCCGCAACAACATCTTCCCAAGTCCGTATCAATTCATCTGAATCCCTAACTCTTACATCAGTAATTGCATCTAAAATCTCTTGTAACCCTACAATCCTACGACTAACCCTTCTTCTCAATTCACGAACTGGTTCATAAACCCCTCTCACAGAATCAAGTTTCAGTAACAAACGCATCAAAGCTTCATTCATACTTAATTTCTCTTTTTCGTTACTTCGAATCTTATCAACTGTTTCTTGCTGTTGAATTTGGGTTTCTAATTCATCTGCTTCTTTGTTTACTGATGAGATTTTCTTAATCATGCTGCGAGTTAGGTGAGATCGATAGGTTGATTGTATTTTAACGACAGCGGTAATTGGAGGGGGTTTAGATGGGATTGGAATTATTAGGGTTTCGTTAATGGAGTTTGAATTGATTGGAATTTCTTTGGTTGTTATGGATTGGGATTCAGGGGTGGTGTTTCTGTCTGTACGACTGGTTTTGGTTTTAGTTGTGGCGGTGGAGAAGGTGGGAGTTCTTGGAGAGACAAAACGAGATCTACGAGAGGATTTCATCAGAGAATGAGTAGTGAATTACAGAGAAGAAGCTTTGGATGATGAAAAAGGAGGAAATGTATGGAGATCTATAATTGCTGCTTAACTGAGGGATTTGAGTTTGTAGACAGGAGTGCGGGTAGGTGCCACTCAGAGCCATTCCGTCTTCATGGGCCATGACAGGACCCCGCTGCATGCATGCCAATTTTGCTCAGTTTGACAATGGGACACACCTAAAAATACGGAAAATGCTAGACAAAAATCAGCCGGTGATTTATAAGTAGCTTGACTGGAATGTCCAATGTTTCTGGCTGCAACTCAAAAAATTGTTGCCAGAGCACATGAATCCTATTTCAGTAACTAAGACAGGTAAACTGATGGGTGAGGTTATAGCTATAGAACCTAATGATGCTATTCCAGTAGACAAAGATGGGGTCAAGGTCTGCATCTCAATAGACATCAACAACCCTTTGAGAAGAGGAGTTATGGCTAAAACTGATACTGGGTATACAAGATGGATAAAATTCTTTTATGAGAAATAACCCCACAATATTTGCCCAAGATGTTTTATTATAAAACACACAAGAGGAGCATGTGATGCAGCTGCTGAATTTCTTAGGAAAGCACATAACAAGCCATACTACTTTGGTGTCGACAGTCCTAACAGCAAGAAGAAATTTGGAGAAGGAACTTCTACTGCAATTATCCCCACTATGCAGAAAAAGTTGGCACCAATACATTCTCCTTTTGTTCCTCCAAAAGATGGCATCTTTATTGGAGCTGCTCCAAGTCTCTCAACTCAAGAGGAAGATGATAACAATACAGGAATACTAGGCAAAAGACTTAGGACATCTGGTTCTCAGGAAACCAATGATATTGTGGCAAGCAACACTCTGCAGAACTCTATCACTTCTTCTCATGATGGTAAGCAAATGGAAACACAAGCCACAGACAGAATCACACAACAGGAAAAGCAACCAAACAACATAGCTGGGGAGAATAAGGTAAACAACTTTAAGTTTTTTAAAAACTATTTGATTTATATTACTTCAGTTAATTTATTTCCTCAAAAAAACTGTGCTCAAAATTGCATCTACTGTGAAAATCTCATAACTAGAATGAAGATCATATCATGGAATGTGTGTGGGTTTGGAAACAAGGATACTAGAAACCATCTTCATATGCTCATCAAATCCCAAATCCCAAAACCCAGATATAATCTTCTTGATTGAAACCAAAAACCAAAAGAAAAGAATGCAATATCTTATAGCTAGATATAAATTTCCAAATGTCTTCTTCCTTAACCCTATAGGTTTGTCAGGTGGCTTATGTCTTTTATGGAAAGACAATATTGATCTTCAAGTTGTGGATATGCAATTGAATATGATAAACTGCACTGTCAAATTGGATAGTCAAAATGGCAGTTCTTTGCTCACTTGTATATATGGTGCTCTAAATAATACTGATAGAGATGCCCAATGGAATCATATTAGCAATCTAAGAAATACTTACATGAACCCTTGGATAGTCATAGGAGACCTAAATTTTATCTTAGATAGGAATGAAAAAGAAGGTGGTAACACTCCCAGCCAGAATGATTTAGATCAAAACAACAATCTTCTGAACTCCAACAGCTTAACTAGCATGTCCTTTATAGGAAACCCTTATACCTGGACAAATATGAGGAATGGTAGTGAACTTATTTTAGAAAGACTAGATAGAGTACTTTCTTCTTTTAATTGGAATGCCATTTATCCTAATGCTGCTCTCTATCATTTGACTGTAATTGGTAGTGATACTGTCCTATTATGTTATTAACTAGCAAAATAGGAAGTAACACTAAAAAACCTTTTAGAGTGAACAAAGCTTGGTTTAGAGACTCTACTTGTTCTGATCTTATTAAGTCTGAATGGAAAAGTCACACTCATGGTTCTGCTGCTTACCAATTTACTCATTGTCTGAAAAATACCAAAGTTGGCCCGAGACACTGGAATTACCACCATTTTGGGAATATCCAAACTCAGATCATTAATATTGAGACCCAGTTATCTGATATTACTTCTAGGGGTGTCAATCATAATCCTACTAGGGTAGAAGAATTGACTAAAGAGTTAAAACATTGGTATGACATAGAAGAAGACTTCTGGAAACAAAAAGGAAAGGATGAGGCTTTACTAGGGGATGACAGGAACACTGCTTACTTTTACCAAAAGGCCAACTATAGAAGGCAAAGAACTCAGATAGATTCTTTGCAATCTGACCTTGAAATCTGGCTAGAGGACAGGAAAGACATTGAGAATGAACTTCTAAGACATTTTAGCAACATGAGTAGAACTTCTAATCCACCTACATCTGACGATTATCTCAATAATATGCATGCTAAAATTGATGATTCTGATAATGCTATGTTGATTGCAATTCCTACTGCTGTTGAAGTTAAACAAATTGTATTTGATATGAAACCTTGGACTACCCCAGGGCCTGATGGATTTCCACCTGGATTCTATCAGTTAATGTGGGATACTGGTGGTAATGATGTAGTAAAAATGGTTCAGGCTTTCTTCAATTCACATCATCTTTTGAAGCAATTAAACCATAATTTCACTACTCCAATACCTAAACATAATTGTCCTAAACATGCTATGGATTTCAGACCAATAAGCCTATGTAATGTGTCTTATAAAACCATTTATAAGCTTCTTGCTTCTAGACTTAAAGGTGTTCTTCATAAAATCATATCTCCTGCTCAAACTGCTTTCTTAGATGGTAGATCTATACATGATAATATAATAATTGCTCATGAATTAATCCATTCCATGAAGAAAACTAAGGAAAATGATGGTCGTGCTGCTATTAAATTGGACATGTCAAAAGCTTTTGACGGAGTTGAGTGGTGTTTTCTCATTGATAATCTTAAGAAACTAGGTTTCTCAAATGAATGGTGTACAATGATAGAGCAATGCATTACTACTGTCACTACATCTATCTTGCTCAATGGAGCTCCAGGTGAGGTCTATGTGCCTCAAAGGGGCTTAAGACAGGGTGATCCCTTATCACCCTATCTGTTTATTTTGTGCATTGAGTGTTTTTCTAGAAGTTTGATCATTGATGAAAGGAACAATCTTATCCATGGTTACAAGGCTAACAAGAACTGCCCTTCTATCTCTCATTTTTTCTTTGATGATGATTGTCTTATTTTCATAAAAGCTAGGAACAAGGATGCTAGGAATTTGTCCTCTTTGATTGACCAATTTAGCAAGTTCTCAGGTCAGGCAGTAAATTTTGATAAATCAGCACTAGCTTTTAGCAGCAAAGTCCCTGGATCAGTTAAGAATGACATTGCAAATATCCTTAGAATTAAAAGAATGTCTTTGAATGAGAAATACTTATGAGTTCCTTTGTTTCTTCATAAAAGGAAATATGACTCTTTTGTGCATTTAAAAGAGAGTTTTAAAGGTAGACTTGATAATTGGCAAATTATTTTTTTATTTGCTCCAGGTAAGATTGTCATGAACCAAGCTGTATTAGGTAGCCTTGCTACCCATCATATGGCTGTCTTCCCAATGCCCAAAGAGCTTACGGACCAAATGGATAATATTTAAATGAAATTTTGGTGGTGTAAGAAGGAGAAAGAAAAGGGTTATTTCCCAAAAGCCTGGAATGATATTTGTAGCGCCCCCAAAGTTAGCAGCTGACTAATCCAAACGATTAACTAAATAAAGAGGCACTATGAATCTAATTCAAATACTTAAACATTCAATTAAGAAATCTGCTACAAAACTTAACCCAAAACTAGCCCCGCTCTGAAATATATATATATACAAGAACTCCTCTCAAATGATATATATACAATAGTCATTTGGTTTCAAATAGAATATACAACATAATAAACATAGCAAAAGCTGATGGCTGAGACGAACGAAAGACTTGCTCGAAATAATCTTAATTTCCAATACAGTGTTTCCAATAATACCCTTGAAAATAATGATAGTTATTTGCATAATCAAGATGACGAGGTTAGAATTGGTAACACTACATGTTTAGATGAGGTTCAACCATTTTCATGCTATTATAATGACGATTATGATGAGGATAGTGTTGCTGAAGAATCTGAAATATGTAGGCATGGTGATCAGGAATTTGTTACTCCAATTGAGCTTTATAATGATAATGTTATTTCTAGTTCAAATCCAAATAATTTTAATAATTATTCACCTATTCAAAAGGACGAGGATTTGTCTAGAGATATCCCCGTTTTAGACGATGTAGTATTT
>JAJJMB010007708.1:22002041-22545419 GCA_023531105.1 Papaver atlanticum
CACCAAAGATGTATTTTGAGAACATGATTAATATGAGGAGCTAAACCTCTTAGCCGAGGCGACGGAGGAAACCATTGTTCCATGAAAAGTGGTATAATTCTATTTTAATTATTTTTGCAATCTTTTATATGATTATTTGCATAGAACTAATATAGGAAAATTGATTTTTATTGAGTGATTGTGAATTGTTTTGATGGAACATGCTTAGTTTTAAACTTTTGATGTTTCATGCTTGATGTTTACAATTGTTACTTCAAAAATCTATTAGAGGCAATAAATTAGAATCACTTTAAAAGAAAGAATTGCATGAATATTGATTAGACTATATCACTTAATTGGTTAATGGTGGAATCCAAAGTCTCGGTGTCTTTTTATAATTTGATACAATTTTATTTAATTTAATTTAAGTCTAAAAAATACTTCACAAGTTCGAGAAACGAATCTTTTTACCACTATCTATAAAACACATCAACCATAGATGGAAATTCTCATTTTCCAAGCAATCAAATGGAAATTCTTATTTCCCAAACAATTCAGAAAGACAAAAAAAGCATTACAATTCCTTTCCAAACAATGGAAAGATTAAAAGAAATAACAGTACTTTCGTAATTTAAAATAAAACAATGCAAGCAATACACAATCAGATAATGCATGAATTTGTTAAACATAAACTTTGGTAAAAGAAAACAACAATAATCACAAAAGAGTTAAATATAAATTCCCACCTCTTTTGATGACAAGCCACGTCTACCTCAAGATCCACGATCCACTGGTTCATCCTTGAATTGATCGTTGTTAATAAAGACTAACTGTTAATCACACAAGAACTCTAAGAATCCAGCCAAAATGGCTCACACAAGAATCATACAAGTCTATCTAATGGTTTTAAGCTCATTTATGATTTTACACCTTTTAATTATCTATCTTTAACATATCTGAGATTTACTATTTCAATTAGATTGGTCCTATAGTCCATTAACTAAGTCTTATGAGTATCTACAACTTTGTAGAAGAAACCAAAGACTAATTCAGACCATAAGGGGTCCAAAACATCCAACTAAGAACACATGGCACTAAGCCCAAGTCCACTAAAACAGCCTATTAACACAAGGCCTAGTCAAACTGGTCAACTGACAGTCACTAACGGTCCAAGAGTCAACTGACGATCAACGTCTATTCAAAGTCAAGCCCACTGGTCAAGGTCAAGGTCAAGGTCCTGGTCAAAAGGTCAACTGAGTCAAATCGATTCAACTCAGGTTTATAGGGTTAACTCGACTCAGTCAGATAACTAAGTCAGCTAAAAGAAAACGAGTCAGACTGACTAAGTTCAAACTGACAAGCCAAAGGTTCTTACCCATCTCCAATTCTAACATCAGTTCAACTTCAATCTATTTCATTACAACAAAACATCCATTTCAATTTATAACTCTAAATTGATTTACAAGACAACATAGCCTACCTGCAATTGCAGTTCCAAGTTTTTACAGCAAACACTAGCAGCAACTCTATAATCACCACCAATTCAACTACAGCCACCTGCAGGTCTAACTAATAACTCAACCTCAACTCAGCTTCCATACTTCAGTCCCCACTGTGTGTATCTTCTCAGCTCAAATCTAAGTTCTTAACATCCTTGTTCTCCTCTGGCACCTTTCCAATACACACACACAACACCAAAAGTGTATTTACTGAAGATTCATACCTGCCTGCAACGGTTCATACATTCATAATCACTACCACAATTTACAATTGCAGCTTCACTAACACTTCCACCTCCAACACCAGTTCTGCAGCAACAACCATATCACCAGACTCCATTTTTGTGCAATAACACCAGTAACACAAACATGTTCTTCACCACAAGCCAACAAATATTCTTCCCTGCCACTCATCTCAATTCTTCATTCTAAAACAAAACTCATTCCTTGTATCATCTCCGTTCTCTGTAATTTAACATATACCCAATTCCCAATATCTGCAACATAACACTACCACAGCCCATTGACATTGCATACAGTTCCTATAGAATCATTCTTGCTCAGTTCATCTAATATTTCAACTCCATTAGTCTTGTAATCAAACTGAGCCATCTATCAGTTAAGCTAACTTCAATTACATCTCAAAACAGCATCAACAGCTAAACTATTTCATCTCCATCGCATACCCCATTTATCTAACTCGACTATGAATCCATTAACAATCACACAACTTCAATAATAACCAAATAACTTTACTAAGATTACAGTGAAGAACAATTACCTCAACCATTTAGTCTCCACTAACAGCTTCAGATGCATTCAAAACATCACACATGTCCTGCAACAATCAACACACACCCTCAACTGATCTTCCAATCAATTCCAACACCTTAACTTCACTGTCAATCATTGCAACACGAAAACCCATCTCTAATCTATCTTCTAGACTTCCAAGTTCATCCTTCAATTACATCTTCTTTATCTGAGATTGAGACTCAAGAACCCTAATTCTCAAATTCACAATTAAACACGCTTCAGGGAAGAAAAGAAAACGAAGAACAGAAGAGAAAAGAAGAAAGAGAAAGAAAGAAGAAAATGAATTCTTCGATCGGGTTTTGGTGAAGATAAGGCCAACCAAATTACTGAGACACCCAACGCTCTGGATTAGGGCTGCCAAGGCGGCTAAACTGCAAAATGTCTATTTTGCCCTTTTAACAAATCTGATGACATCATCTTCATCCGATATCCGAATGACACGTTCGAGTAGTCCATTCTGCGTAACTTTTCGAGATCTATCCAGCGGTAATAGTTGCGTATCTAAATCGTTGTTAGATTAATTTCTATTAATTAACGTTCGTGTTAAACTAATCGAGTTATTATCAACTAATACATCTCTTGATCATTGCTAGACCAGTCAAATAGCGTTGACGAGCTTGAGGGTCTTTACAATATTGCACTGCCTAAAGAGTTAGGAGGTCTAAACATTAGAAAAACTGAATTGCTAAACATGGCATTACTTGCTAAACTAGCATGGAGGATGATTAATAAAATCCTGAGGAACCTTGGGTTGTTATCTTAAGAGAAAAATATTTTTCTGGTGTTAACCCATTGACTGATAGTGTTTGTAAGAAGGGCAGCTGGATTTGGCAAGGCATAAGTACATGTTTGAATTTCATTAAAAGACATTATGTGTGGGAAATTGGTGATGGCACTTCTTTGAATATTTGGAAAGACACATGGATTCCAAATATGCATATTTGGTCTGTGCATATTTGGAATCCATGTGTCTTTCCAAATATGCACAGACCACCAAATAATCACTATTTTTCCTCTAGTATGTCCAATGTTAGTCAGCTCATTGATCATGATAACAAAACTTGGAAAATTGATCATTTAAATTCCTTGTTTGATGAAACTACTGTTACTGAGATTACTAATATCAGAATCCCTCTTGCAGGTAGTGACAAGTTAAGATGGGAACCTTCTAGTAATGGAACTTTCACCATTAAGACTGCCTACAACACTCTGTTGAATGAACACCTAGCTTCTAAACCTACCAGGAATAACTTAGCTATTTCTTGGAAATCCTTCTGGAAACATAAGCTTCCTCCTAGATTTCAACACTTCATGTGGAATTTTCTACATAACTGTATATCCACTAAATCTAGGCTTGCTAGGTTTACAAGACATCATGATAACTCTTGTAGTCTTTGTAATAGTAGTGCTGAAACACCTCAACACTTATTCTTTGACTGCCCTGTAGTAAAACCAATTTGGAATGCAGTTAATCCTAGGTTAGAAACTATTCTTCATAATCAGGATTTATACCAATGGGTGTGCAGTTTCTTTCTCTGTGTGAACATTGCTATGCAAAAAGACTTTAAGATGTATGAAGAAGTTAGTTTTATTATCTGGCTTATTTGGAAAGCTAGATGTGGAAGAAAAAAATTACAATAAGGATTTCAATAGTGCACAGATCACTAACAATATTCTCTTGCAGATGAATGATTGGAATAGGACAAGAGTGTTACATTCAAATAGTTTGACAGCAACCACTATGATTAGCAAAATCTGGAAGCCTCCAGTAAATGTTGTTTACAAAATAAATTTTGATGCTTCCCATTTAAATAAAAATGTGTTATCAGGTTGGGGTCTAATTTGCAGAAATTTTGCATGTATCAGCAATGGATTGCAAGGAGGTGCATCTCTAGCAGTTGACCCTGAGTAGGTTGAAGCTAAGTCGTTACTAGAAGCAGTTCTATGGGCACAAAGAAAGGGATGGAAAAGGATTCACCTAGAGGGAGATTGTTTAAATGTAATATTGGCAGTCAATGGGAAGACAACAGCAATAAAATGGACACCTTAAAACATAGTCCAAGATACTCTCAACATTTTAAATTCTTTTGAATTCTGGGTTTGCACTTATGCTCATAGAGATGCCAATCACTTGGCAGATTCTATTGCTAAGTTTGCGAGAACTCATTTACTTTGTTTTGATTGGTTTAATAATGAGCCTGACTGGACTAAGACTCTAATCCAGCAGGACAAGAACAATTTGTCAGTTTAAAGTATTTGATCAAATGAAATTTCCTTTCCTATTAAAAAAAAGTATTAGTTGAAGTTGCAAGCACCACACACGCACACAAAAACAAAAATATTGGTACAGGCGTATACAATCAATGAAGAAACATCAAGATTGTGATAAATTACGACAGTAGATAGAGTGATTTTTAGCTTGTTGCTAGGTTGCCAACAAAAAGCTTTGTTTAATTTTTAATAAAAATAAATAATTATTTTCAGTTAAAATTCAGAAGGATTTTCAAAAAAAAAACAATTGAGAAACAGAAACATTCATTCAATTAAATAACCAAAGTGTTAAGATTACAAGATGTTTCGGAAACAGAAATGAGAGATATTTCATTAGACTGTTCAATTAATAAAGATCGCCGAATAACTTCTGGAATTTGCACCCATGTTTGTTGAGAAAAACTAGATAGTCTGGCCTCCTTTGCGATGAAGGATTTTCAATTGGGAAAAATACGGTTTAGTCCAAAAAAACGTTAAAAAGTACAATTTAGTCCGGGCCGAATTAACTAGGTAAAGAATAGTCCAAAAGCTATTTAAAATATGGAAAATATATAAATAACCTTCATGATTTACAATTTAGTCCAAATATTTACAGTTTAGTCCAAAGTGACTCACGATGATGTCAGCAACTTTAAATAATTAAATACCAATTTATCTTTTGAACCGCTCATCCAAAATTCACAAACTTTATATATTCGGAAAGCTCTTTTCGAGATCTACAAAAAGAGTACCCATATGACTATATAATTTTCATATTTTAAAAATCTTAGTTTACACTGTTGTACAAACATTACACATCTACAAAAATCCAAAAAATCCAAAGACAAGACAAGGTGCACCAGTTTGAACACCATATACAACTTGAATCGTCCACTTAAGCACCACTGCTAACAAGCATGCTATTAAAACCCAACACATAGCAAGTATGCTATTAAAATCAAAAAATCCAGAAAATTGTACGTCTACAAAACCTATCCATTGTTTTTTTCCACCTTTTTAAGCTCCATCGAAAAGTACCTAAACACAACAAGCATGCATTAAAATCATCTCATGATATCGTAAAACAACAACTTAGGTTTCATCAAGAATTAGTTTTTTTATACTTGCAAAAATCTCAAGCTATCTTTGAAACCCAATCCAAGAAAGTTTTATCAAATTTATTTAAAAGAAAAACACAAATCTAACAACTAACATCTTAATTTGATCAATTGATATGAAATGAAGACGTTAAACGTTGTTGATTTATACCTCAACAACCAATAAATCCATGAGACAATCAATAGTGTATAACTATGTACAAACCTACAAAAATTCTGAAAACCTAACATCCATACCCACAAACACAGGCAATCTACTCATGAGACGAGACAATGGCTTACAACTATGTACAAGTGTATAACAAAAACCTAGCAAATCCAACATCTATACCAATAAATATGCCATATATCAATAAGACAGGAAAATGGTGTCCAATTATGCACATATCTACAAAATCCAGAAAATCAACCCACAAAACATGCCATATATTCATGAGACAGAACAAGGTGCACCAGTGTGTATGATGTTATTTCAACTTTGTTGTAGTAAAAGGTTCTTTAAGACTTGTGAAGATTCGAGTTTTTAAATTTAATAAAAATATACAATAATATTACAATTGGTGCAAGAGGTACTGGGATTAAGGATTTAGCCAATCTTCATAACATAAGGTTCACTTATTTATTCTCAACAATTTTAGCTCAAGAAATATAAACATGGACTCTATTTTTGCCAAGGTAGATTCTCAAAACATTGATTGTAAATGTTAAGCATGGGACATCAAATCACCTAAGCTAAGCATGACCCATCTAATCAAATGACAACCAATTTAATCAAATCATATTTCAATTAATTTTAGTGCAAAAGTCATAAAAAATAATAAAACAAATTTACCCATGTATGAAGTTCGGCCTCCTCCGTCGTCCCAGTGTTGGGGTTTAACTCATCATGTCGAAAACACACTCAAAATATTTATTCATGGCTCAAAAAGTGTTTACAAGATGAGAAAATAATGAAACAGGAAATCTGCAACAGCACAGGTGCGTTACAGACCGACTGTTTCAACTCTCAACTGTTATGATGAAGATAATCGTTACAAATCTGAAGATAAATGTTGCAGAAGAGGATGAAGAAACTGTTACAATGAAGATAAATGTTGCAAACCAGTTGAAGAAACTGTTACAACTTGTTGAAGAAACCGTTACGACGGATGAAGAAGCCGTCGTTGTTTCCCGAGCAGCAGCAACAACAACAACAGAGTTCTGAAAACTCTTGATTCACGCCTCCTGAGATCTCCTCTTAACCCCAAACTCTCGACACCCCGTCCTTGTACCTGGAGCAATCTATTTATACTCCTAATCCTCATTTAATCAGGCCATATCTCCCAAATAATCTTCATTTATCAATATTATTCTCCACGGTCAAAATTTCCATTTTTTTATCTTCCACGCGCATGCAGCTGTATTTATTTCCCTCTATACCTTCTTCACGCTCCAGAATATCGATTAAGTCTTCCAAGCACGTGCAGTACACGTTTAAATTTCTCACAACTCGTGTAAGCTCATGTTTTTCCTCCAACTCCCTGTTTGGATTAAACCAAGTTATCCAGCCAAATTTGATCGATAAAATCACCCATACTAGCTTTCTATAGTCATATCACGTCTACCCACTAAATTTCAGGGATTGATTCTCATTAAATCACGTCCAAACATCCGATCGAAATTCTGCTGTTAATGAAAATATTTTCCCGCCAAAATTCATTTTTTGAATTTGAGAAGAAGATGTCCTCCCCTAATCCTGCACGGGTGTCCCTTTAGCACTTGTCTTATGGGGTGCAAATAGTAATTTTTGGGCGTAGATAGTAATTTTTCCGGGGTTCCTCCGACACATTTTTGGGGTGCTTCCGGTGCATTTCTGGGGTGACTTTAGTACTCTATCCTGGGGTGTAAAACACCACTTTTCGAGCCAATTTTACCGCAAGAGCTTATTCCCTAGAAAAGACTTAAAACAACTTTATTAGAAATAAAATGAGTCCTAGATAATGTAGTTATGGGTGAATATGCGTCACACTTACGTGCTTATCAGTGTACACCCTAGTTTTTAACGCAAGCTTACGGATTTATTTATCCACATGTGTACTAGACCCTAGTTATTTAAGCAAGTATAAGCTTACAGAGTCATTATTTTCAAAAGTGTACTAGTTAGTACGTCCTATTTATTTATGCACAAGTATAAGCTTACGGAGTCATTCTTTTTCACAAGTGTACTAGTTTGTACACCCTAGTTGTTTGTGCAAGCATAAGCTTAAGGAGTCATTACTTTCGCATGTGTACTAGTTTGTACACTCTAGTCTTGCATAAATAAGCTTATGGAGTCATAATTTTCACATGTGTGCTAGTTTGTACACCCTAGTTATTTATGCAAGTGTACTAGTTGGATGAAGATCTAGTTTTATTGCAATATCAAATACAGTCTTCACATTCTGCATTTCAAGACCAAAATCAAATTACATTGACGCCCCAACGAAACTGATGTAACATTCATTCTTTTGTTGATCACACAAATCATATACAGAAATTACTTGAATTTTTCAGGCCACAATAAACGATAGAGAAAAAGTAGTATATTTATAGGCTACCTGTTGTTTCTTAGAACTATATTCTACATATGCTAGTGCACCAATCTGTTTCTTCAGTTCCTTACCCTGAAATTATTTTCATGTACCAATCAGTTAACATTGAATTTCCGATGCATTCTTAACTAACTCGGAAATGAAAGGAAGGATGATAACTCTACATCTAGAATGTTATACAGAGATACTATTGCAGAAAACAACGGCTGGAACTATTCATATTTCATTTTATTTTTTACGAGCCTCATTCGATATTAGGTAGATACCCTAGTTATTTATGCAAGTGTACTAGGTAGATACCCTTGAGGCTGTTCATTTCTCTCGTTATGTCAATGATACACTAGTACCATGTGCAACTTCTTCCAATTCAAATGTGTTTAAATCTAACCAGGGAGTATATAGACAACAAAGACAAACGTGATACCGTGTAATCTGCGCTACTAAGTTATAACTACGTATAGATGCAGATGCCTCTTCGTTAGGATCTAGATTTTGCACATAATACTGCAACATTTCATTCCTACTAATAATTTTTGTAATAGCTGGTACTTCTGATTTCATTAACTTGATTACACACGGTTTCAATTATTTATTACTTTGGATAAATAACAAAATATTTGCATACAAGGAAAAAAAACAACTAACCTTTCTTGAATAGAGGTGTCCCAAATCTGAGCTTTGGTGACTTTAACTTCAACTTCCAAACTCCTAGTAGCCAACGCAGCAACAATAGTAGACTTGGTTTCGAGACTGAACTCATTCCTAGTCCCATCGAAAGAGTAGATTCGAATTACCAAACCTGAAACACAAATAGCCATTCATATTAAGTTAATATTATCTTCCTTACTGTACAGCTCCCTGAAAAATATATCATACCAAATTTTAGAACCTGAAAACAACAACTTTTTAACAATCCACAGGTGTACAATTATGTGCACATTAACCCGATCAACAGGTGTACAATTATTTTCACATTAACGATCAACATGTGTACAAGGTGTACAAGTATGTACACATTAAGAGTCAACATGTGTACAATTATGTACACATTACCAATTCAATATCAAAACAGCTGAAAATCATATTCTACTCAAAGCTATAAAGCTAATAATACCATATGCTAAATTCCTATATAGTGAGAAGCACTAAGGAAGACCGTCCAGTCAAATATGTAACAACTGATTTATACTAGACATACTAAATGTGCCACGTACTGCGTATAATGTGTTGGATTAGGGATCATACTTTATTAGATGTAAAAGTTAGATAGTAAATACATAATAGTGTAAGAAATGTGTAAAAAGATAAAAAAAAAATATTATAAGGATAACCAAAACTGCCACAATATGAAGAAAAAAAAAGAAGATTTCTGAAAGCATTAAAGAGTCCAACTCGTATAAGTGCTCGTGACAAAAAAACTGGAAAACGAGATACGCTCCATAAGCCATCAGCATTATGCAGCTGCTGAATCTTGAAAACGCCAGTTTTGATTTCCCATCGTGCCTCAGTGTGTGTAGCATGTAGTGAACCTAAAGTTCTTCAAGTTCCTGTCTCAGCTGCATAAAGACACAGAGAATACGAACCCAAAATTAAAAATATGTTTATACCAAGCGAAAAGGTACTTATATGATAAATAATGAAACAATAGTACATAGTAATATGTGTGATGCGATGAACATGAAGAAGATAATAAGAACGTAGACAGTTGAATTTACATGACAGTACACCTATTACATTGCAAATTGTGCTAAACAAAAAAAATATGAAAA
Organism: Papaver atlanticum; assembly: GCA_023531105.1. Taxonomy (NCBI): domain Eukaryota; kingdom Viridiplantae; phylum Streptophyta; class Magnoliopsida; order Ranunculales; family Papaveraceae; genus Papaver; species Papaver atlanticum. The sequence goes on from JAJJMB010007708.1 coordinate 22,012,043, forward strand.
TTAAGATATAGATCGAAAGAGATTAAAAGAATGCATTTGATTGTGGTTGGAAAAATGAAAGTGTCAAGTTAAGTACATAATCCATGTACTGTTAGTCCGTGACTACTAGACATATCCAGCTATACCAGTTGGCGCGTATTCTAGATCTATCTAGTATCAGTTGGTACATAATTTTCCCTAGATACAAATTCCACATAGTTACGATAGGTTTTTATCCATGTATGTGACTACCTGCAAATTTCATTTTTAGTACGTTATGGACTAGAAATTTCCATCACAGAACATTAACATTTCCCTGAACCCTACAAATTTCTCATTAATTTATATTTGTTTGAGCTGTTTACTCATGATTTATTAACAGTAAAAACTATATATAAAAAAACTAGGGAAAATAATTAATACTAACAATATTTATTGGACGGAAATTACTAACTTCATTATACAAGCCCATTTCTTTGTCATGTGAACCAAGGTTAAGCCAAAATATACAGCCTACATTCCCTCATTTCCTTGCCTTCAAAACCAGTTCCAATCCTTTTAAAACAGACCACCAATTCCGTAGCAAACCAGCAACCTAAAGCTACCACCTTCACTGATTTATTGGCAAGAACTCACCTCATTTCCTAAACAAATCTGTACCCAGCTCTTCCGTTCTTACCGATCGCTAAAACACATCTCAATATATCCAATACGGCTACCAGAACTCATGGCTAATACCCACACAAACAAATTTGGCCACAACTTCTTTTGACTGATTCTCAGCTCAAGAATTCAGTCCAAATCCAACACAAATTCAAACCCAATCATACCAGATGCTAAAGCTACAAACGTATTTGTTCTTCTCAGCTAAAACCACTTCAAATACTCCTCTAAATCACCATATAACAGGTGCACCAATATGTACACTTGTATTTAAGGTGTACTAATATGTACACTTGTAATACAGGTGATAAATTATAAAATGCACAAGAGGACTTTACTGACATAGTTACCCAAAACTCTAGTAACCTGATTCTTTAGCCAAACCAATTAACAACAAAGGTTTTCTAAGAACTTACACATAATCTATTATGTTAATGTAAATTTAATATAAGAAAATAAATGACCGGTGAGAAAACCCAAATCATGCTTCTAAACAGAATCATTACCATACTTCCTTGTACTCTTCCAATGAAACCATGCCAAATCATACAACACAAAATTAGCAAGCTAAACTGAGCAAGGTTTTATGAATAAGGTAAGACAGATGATGACTTTGATGACATAATTATCAAAGCTCGAGTTGGCCTTGTAACTCCTTACAACATGGTTTACACGATGTCATTTGGTATTAACATATGCAACTAGTTACAAACATACAAGAAATGTAAACAACAGAGATACTTAATACCATTAAAGCAAATGAATCACAAAATTGAAACAGAAGCAAATGAATCAAAATATTGAAACAAGATAAATCGAAAGCCATGTTAACTTCATAGAGATGATCTATAAGAAATTTTGTGGAATTTTTGACGATCTTTTTTTCTCAAAACAAATATTAACATGAGATAATTATAAATCTAAACTCTCACAACGAATCGAATAAGAAATTCCAACTGAAATCGAAGTAATTAGGTTTATGGAACCGTAATTTTTTTCTTCCTAAAATCGATTTCGAATCAATAAATTAACGTGATCACAAATTAAACACTAAGAGTAGTTTAAACTTACCTTTCAAATGGCTTTCAATGACGAAATCTTCAATTTAATTTGCTAAAACTGGATCTCGTTATCTATTCCCCTCCATTTCGAATTAATCTTCAAGAAAATGTACTGATGATGACAATCTAGGCTATTCAAGTTGAATTGAATTGATTTGATTAACGTATTTGTTTGATTAACAGATGTATATTTAGGAATCGAATTTTCACTGAGACGAGATTAAGTTTTAGGGATTTGTTCTCGGAGAGTTGAGAGAGTTGTTTCGAGTTTCGGCGTAAGAGAAGAAACAGAAACTAAATGATGAAAATGGAAATGTCCTTTGGTTGATGGGTATTACTGACATGAAAAAAAAAGAGTTTTGGACTAAATCGTTTATAAAAGAACCGACTCGTTTCAAATTGTGTAAATTTGGACCTCCTGATACTAGGCTTGAGGGGACATGACTAGACTGTCTAAAGCCCAACTAATTTGGGATTAAACGTTAATTTCTATTTTTCAATTCGACGGAATTAGGTGGTGTTAAAGAGAAATTGGTTGTTAAACTAAAATAATATATATCCTTCAAAGTTTCAAGACCTTTCTGAGAATCATCACAATCCCTCGACAACTAGTAGCATTATAAGTAGATGTTACAATTTAGCTTGAGCCTGCAAGGACGAAAAGAAAAGAAACGGTAAACTACCTCCCAATTGTTATTTTATCGCAGCGTGCCTGGTGTGATCCACCTTTTGTCGGCACATTTCATTCCTACTAAGCTACTTGCGAACCTGAACAATAATTTACCACAACAATAATGACCTTTGTCCAGGAAGTCAAAAATTTACTTGGTTTTTAGGTCTTAAATCATCGGTCCGATATTGAAACTAGCTTATGGTGCAGATGAGATGGACTAAATTTTGATTTATATCGTCAAAACAATCACAACAAGGTATTCTTATTCAGCAGTTTAAGGAAAATAAAGAAGCAACATATTTCCTTAAACTAGAGCTGGTACGACTTTGCCCGAGCACGTTCCAAAACCTACTTTAAACCCATTCCCCTGCAACACATAGAACAATATATGAGCATGAATATATACCAACTATCCCAGTGCAGTGTGACACAGCTACATGTCTTACTAAGACAAATGGTTGGCATTCGCATGACAAAGAAAGAATATTTTAGAAATGAAAACACGCAGGTAAGTTTGGGAGCTAAAGACCAAAATGAAAATAGGCAGAAACTATTATAGGTTTTTAGAATCTGGAAACAGTTATTGATTCAGGAAAATATAATCTGGAAACAGTTTGTGGGTTTAAGACCATAATGTTTTTGGACTCATCCTAGTTACTGAAAACTCGTCTAAATCAAAACCAACACACAAACTAGTTCTGATTGTATTCAAACTCTGGCTTCCCAGTAGGAATTCTAGTTGCAGAGATTTGCATTTGCATCTCCAAACACGTTCATGCATTTCACAAAAAAAAAAATCTGAAGATATAAAAAGCAGTAGATGCACCGTCATAAGCTGACATACCTTGCAAAATCCAGTAATAGTGACTTCATCTCCATCTTCCAAAAATTTACGAGTGGTACCATTTAAAGAGAGTGGAATTTGCCCGTTCCAGGATAACTCTAGTAAGCACCCATAAGATTCTGGCTCCTGTAGGGAACATGTAAGCTTCAGACCGGGGTTTCAAACCTACTTCTTTCATTGGTTTTATGCTGGGATAATAAGCATACAGGAATAAAATAGAGCAAGATAGAAATTGGGTTGAAAACATACTGGCCCGCTGATAGTTCCGGTTCCGAGAAGATCACCAGGTCTTAGGTTGCAGCCGTTGATTGTGTGATGTGCAAGCTGTTGCGTCAATGTCCAATATCTATACACAAGATACCAAGCAGTTTGAATGGAATTTACAAAAATAAATTATAATCAAGAATATACATATTACTATATTAGGTTCATTGAAGGAAGACCAAGTTGAAGCTGATAATATGTAACTTCTTGGCTCAAAAATTATGGTTTCTCCAAATGCTTGTAGGAAAAGATAACATGGCAGTTCAGGTATAGATAAATTCCCGGTGACATTTATTCCTTCACATCTGTTGTGTTCCGAGCAAGCGTACTGGTTTAAACTTCAGAGATGGTAATGTTGTGTCAATGTTGATGCTGTGCTTCAAGCTGAGGACCAGTTAGTTCAGTTCTTAATGCAATCACAGCTTAACAGCTATGTTGTTTGGGGCGAGTCAGTGTGGCATGGCGTCGGAGTATAGAATATGAAGCCCGACACTAATCATTCATTATTTTCCAGAAAACTTAATTTAGGTGAAATATTAACCAAACAACAAATGAATGGGGCTTTAATCTCAGTGCAATAAGTGAGCCAAAGATTGGAATGAATCCCTACGTGCTTTATTCAAGGTTTAGGTTTTAACAGATTCCCTACAGAAAGGCAGAGCCTTGGCTGAGTGAGGCGTCCGGGCACCAAAACTCACACTTTTGGCGCCTTAGGCAGCGCCTCTGACAACATAGCTTGACAATGGATTTAAGTACTGTTAGTTGGAAGCAATAGTCAAACATTTAAACTGAGATTTTGCAAGTCATTTCTAGGTATTTTTGGACATCAGTTATTGCAGTATGCAGGAGCGCCATACTGTTCGGAGGGTTAGAATTCGTGAAAAACATAACCTCTATTGTAAAGATTTACAAGCCACATTGTTTTCAGGTATAGGACTATATGAACTAGGATGCTGGTCACTCCTGGAAGTGTTTGTCGTTCGCCTTATGGGTAATAAATAGTACGCCAGTGGTCATTCGGAATAAGCAACTAAGATTTGAATACATTTGTGACGTAAAATTTCTTACAGGTGATTGAAGTTGCTCTTCGTGACAACTGAAGAATCTTTCTCTCCATCGGGTTTGATCCGGACCTGGCAGTAAAGTAGTGATGTTATTATCGTACCCGATAAACGTATAAACAATAATTATTGAATGGGGTAAGCTCTGACCGTTAGATTTCTCATGACTAGATTGTGCTACAAGAAAAAAATGCGGATTTTGTATCCATATATATTTTACCTCTAATGAAATGTCATAGTTTTTGGATGTCTTCTCAGACAAATATGGCAAGGGACGAGGCTCCTGCAATTAACATACAGTTCTTGAGCATCAGCTTCAGAAAAGGGAATACATGCATGAGAAGGAATATAAACCCGCTCTTTCAAATCTGTAATGGATGAAATACTTCAGTACCTGCTTAGGAGCATCACAAGTGAAAGGTTCCAAAGCATCAAGTGTCACAATCCAAGGGGAAATTGTTGTACCTGTACACATCCAAGTCAATTGTAAGACGTAGCTCCGTAATTAAAAGATCTGAATCACCAAACGACCATCAAGTACTGTGCAATAAAGCATTAATAGTTTCCTTAAAACTCTTCTGTTTGTCAACTACAACTGATTTAATAAGAAACGAAACATAGGCTCACCAAAGCTCTTCCCTAAGAAAGGTCCAAGAGGCACATATTCCCATGCTTGGATATCCCTAGCTGTTGAAAATAAGTTGCAGTTATTGTGGCTAAACTTAAAAAATAGCATTTTGCATTTAAAATTATGTAAGCTATTGAGTACCACTCCAGTCATTCATCAGCACAAGACCAAAAATGTGATCAGCTGCGTCATTGACATCCACAGACTCTCCTAACTTGTTTCCTGGACCTACTACAGCAGCCTGAAAACAAATCAGTTCAGGTCAGTCAGAACGTTAAGCTACCTGTCAAAGATAACAGGTGTCAGCCGTACACAAAAAAGCTGGTGGCCGATAATCTAGTAAGGAAATAATGACTAACCATTTCTAGCTCAAAATCCAACTTCCTTGAAGGTCCAAAATATGGTGGAGAATTGGGAGCTGGATGACCTTGACCTCTGGAACAAAAAGAAGAGCCAAGAAAATTACTTGCATGTGGATAGAGTATCAATCAAGAATACTTGTTGCCATTTGCAGGACAGTGATCAAAAAGAGAATTTTGCAATAACAATGAGCATGAAAAAGAATACTAAATTATTAGGAAAGCAGAGGTTTAGTATTGTTAATTAGGCAACTATAGGGTCTTTCTTCTCCTGGTTCATCATTAGTATCAATAATGGCTCATCTGTAGGTAAGCATCACATGAATGCAAACAGAGGCTAATCTAAGTGAGAATAAAGAAATGAAGAAGATAAATTTCTTGGTTATTCCTTTAAGTAAAGGATCATTAAATGCACAAAGCACGTGCACAAGATCTTGGCTAGCAACCAGAAACATGCAACCTACTAGAGTCTCAATTTGTCATCAGAAATTGATTCTTGACCGCTAGTATATTCAGGTGAAACCTTCACAAACCAGGTAATCGACGAAACAAAACATAGGAAGGACATTCACTAACCTGGGTCTAATAATATCTGTTCCAGATACAACGATTGATGATGCTCGTCCATGATATGCAATAGGCAAGTGAAACCTGAATAGAACAAAATTTCTTTTGAGAAAGACATAAGATTGGAGAAAATGATGGATAATAACGAGATTAAGTAGGATAAGCATGGAATCTAAGGCCAGCCTCAACTTCTTCTTTTACTCTTTGACATGTTCTTGCTCTTAAAATTTGGGACTGACATAAATTATTTGGTTAGGGAAAAATGCGATATTCATTCTATACCCGCTTGGTTTTTTTAACAAGCAACATTACGCAGAACTTCTGTATATAAGGTTAGGTGCTTCTATGAGTCAAGAACTCGAAGAAATCTGATATTATGACATTAGAATACAAATACTAAGTCAATCAGCCTAACGTATTCCTTTTGAAATCTGCCTCTATGTGACTTGGATGAAGCTTAAGTGCTTAACCTTTCTTCAAGAAGCTCTAAACAGAATCAAAAGCAACATTCTCGGATCCAGTTATACATATTAACACATACAAGATAAAAATCAATGTACCATTGTGGCACAATAGGGTTTTCTGGTCCACGAAATATGGTTCCACAATTCTTTGCATGATGCAAGGAGGAAAAGAAATCTGTATAATCCCCTATTACAGTTGGGAGAAGCATTTGTACTTTGTTCTGTACAAAACCAAACAAAAGATCAGCATTACAAATAGAATACCGCAAGCTAAACTTATTAAGCACATAAATACTTCCATTACCATTGGCAAAATTGCTTTCTCTCTCAAACTCGCATTGTCCCGTAATGTTGACTCATCAGCTAAAGTAACCAAGAAAACAGAAACAATTCAGTCAGTTTCTTGTTATCATGATAACAACTACATCTTCATCTTATCTTCTAACCTAAATTTTGCCAAGAACATAAAACTACTGATGATGTTCACTAACCAGAAAGCAATTTCTGAATCGTGGAGCGAGCTTCCTTCCATGCAGGTCGTCCCATTGCAAGGAATTTGTTAAGAGAAGGCTGATCATCAAAACCAAAGAGAAATACTCCATTATCTCTCACAGTCATCAACAAATATATACACGATAATTTTGATGACATATTCTTTTCATTCTGCTGTGAAAACAGGTTCCTAATTTCCGGACGTGATCAAAACCGAAAAAGAATTATTCACGCATAAAAACAGAATTGATTCTGCTAAGAAACTACACAAACTCAATCAAAATTTCACAAAAATTTGAAAAATTAAATGAAGTGAAGTAAAGAATTAATTACCTGAAAAAAACAATCGGAGTTATTAAGATTCTGTCCATTAAAAAGACCAGCAGAAGTGATCACTGAAAGATCCAAAACGAAATCACCGATTGCAACACCTGGACGAGGAAGCTCTTCTCCACTAGGTTTAAACACACCAAAAGGAAGGTTTTCTAGTGGAAAATGTGAATCTGCGTCGACTTCAACGAACGATTTCATCGCCACTTTTTTTCTTTCTGCTGTGAAATTCCCGGAAACAGATTTTAAAGAATTTGATTTTAAGACTCTATCAGTCATTCAGTCTAGTACTGCTAGTGAGACTGAAAACGAACAAAGATATTTTTAAGGGGCTGAATTGGTGGTAAGTATGAGCAGGGGTAAGATAGTAAAATAGCGACAACGCCTCCCCAGCTACTTCCGTTCCGTATTCATTGTTCCTACTCACTACTCTCCAGTGCGTACCTACCACGAGACGTTGGACATGTCCGAGGAAGATCCTCTATGATATCATCGCTAATACGAGTGTCGGGGAGTGCACCTAATTCCAGATAAGATAAACTGAAAAATCTTTGTGTTGCGTGAATTTCCTAGCTTGATTGGGTATACCAGATTAATTGGGGTATACCCAGATTTAAATGAATATAGTGTCCTTACTAAGGGGAGGCCAAAACAGGGTGAAGTTATTTTAGTATCCCTGCACTAATTAACCTAAAAACTAAACACTAAACTTAAAAACTAAAAACCGTTTAATCTTCTTCTAATCCCTCTGTTCTTCTCCTTCCTTCATCTTATTCCATCAATCTAAAATCAACCAAAAATTTCAATTTTGATTTTCTACAAAAAATGGTTGATTCTTAACGATCAAGTAGCAATAGAGATTCAACATGTAACATCAAAAGATCCAAATCAGGGGAAAAGGGTAAGGGAAAAGTTGGAATGAGTAAACCCGAGAATGCTATCCCTGAGAATGTTGAGAAGAACCCTCCATCGGCGAAAAGAAGACTGTAAATGATTTCTAAACTCAAACCCATTATTGTTTTGTGTGTTTTGATTGTTATATTAGATTAGAAATCGAAAATGATGATTTTCAGGGTCTTCAGTCGGCAGGGTTTTTTGAAAAATAGGATGCCGGCCTTAGGATGTAAGTATTAGTCGGCAGGGTCGTAACATGAATATCATGCCGGCTTTTCATAACAACCATGGCGACTGTGAAACATTAACCAGGGCTGGCATGGTAATCAATAACCAACCCTGCCGACTTACCGTTTCGACTATATGTCACAGAAACCTAATTTTCTTGAGTTAACAGTCGGCAACTTTCTTGAATAGGACCCTACCGACTGTGTGTTAGTCGGCGTGGTAGATGATTACAACCATGCCGACTAAGTATTAGTCGGCAATGTTTAGATTCTCGACCTTGCCGACTAGGTGACTAGAACCATGTTTCAATGTGTATAATTTTCATATCTTTTATTTGTGTGTTGTTTAGGTTCCCAGAGGGAAAAATAGAAGATATCCCTTGTCTTGTTAGCAATGCAGCAGAGCTATTGGAATTTATTGACAAGATTTATCCTTCTTTAGAAGATCCTAAAGATGAAACTGAAGAGAATTGCCCTGTAAGAAAGTTACTTCTGATGGGTAAGAAAGATCCTGATGAATTTCTAAGGTTTATGAACGGTTCTAGCAATCCCCTCAACTATGAAGAATGCACATCATCAGAGGAGGAAGAAGAGGAGGTTGATCCAAGAACTTTTTTCAAGGCATCTGACTTTTCTGGAGTGAACCCCTATTACAATGAGGCCGGTGACTACATAGGTAACATTGTAGTAACTAAAATTGCATGAATAAAGTGAATTACATCTTCCCATATTGTGTTTTCTGTTGGGTATAACTAAAGGTCGGCAAGGTAACATTGCCGACTTTTCAACAGCCGGTAATGTTAGAAATTATTTGCATGCCGACTATAAGTCAGCCGGCAATGTAGGAAATATTTATATGCCGACCATAAGATAGATGGCCCAAGAAATTCGGCATATTCTTCATTTATAGACCATTCCGGCCAGAAATAGTCGGCGTTTTCTTCATCCGAAGACCATGCCGGCTATACTTAGTCGGCACCTTATTCAAACGTCGACCTTGCCGGCCAAAGTTAGTCGGCACCTTATTCAATCTTCGACCTTGCCGACTTTTCACATTTTGAGAACCGAAATTTTTGATCTAAATCGAACTCATAAAACAGACAAAAGGTTTAATCTACTGAATTCTTATTTTCAAAATTTTAATCTAAACTCAATTAGTTAAGCTAATCAGAATTTTTAGTGTTAATTAAACAAGGGTATATTAGCCATTTAGAAAATACATGGTTAAGGGGTGGCATGTTTTACTTCTAAATGACCCAGGTTTTGTCTCATTAGGTATACCCCAATTAATCTGGATATACCCCAATCAAGCCAGGGTGAATTTTAGTGGATTTTTTTCTTTATTATTTTTCTTTATTTATTTATTTTTTGGCATGTTAATAAACTTGAGATTGTCTACTCGAAGTATAGGAAAAGAGCTAATAACTCAAGGTGATTCGTTCTTTCTTTTTCAATCTTAATAGTTTTAGAGGCTTTAAATGTCATGGCTTAGCTAGGTCCTAAAACAGATCAAAGTAGCTTTACAATGCGCGAATGACATTTTGGTATTCTTAGATGAGTCTATGGAATACATGGTCTACCTTCGATATTATCTTCTTGGTATTGAAATTGTATTGGGTCTTTTGGTAAACCTTGTTAAATACGGTTGATATTGGATGGCTAATCTTATAAATATGGAAGTTATGGCAGCCATATGGGTTGGAAAACTTAAAACTTGCTTTCAAGATATTTGAGTTTGCCTCTGGGAGATTCTTCAACCTTTTCTCTTAGATGGAAGAAATCGTGGAGAGGTGAAAATTTATAATATGTTCATGGAAAAGATCTAGCTAGAAAATGGTCAAATTAACTTTGTTAAATATTGTTTTTTAGCAATTCCTTTCTCTCCAACGGTTCTTTTTCTTCATCAACATCTTCATACTACTCCAATTAAATGCTTGACGAGTAATCACCCCATCTGGATTTCGTTCCCAAGCCAGATGGGGATCCATGAGAAGAGGGGAAAACTAATCTGAAACCTGCTACGTTCCTTGATCCATGTTTTGGGACTCTAGGATTTGAAATCTTGCATTGCATTACATCTTAGGCATCCAACTAAGTTTAGGCATATACCATACATTGCATTCTCTCATTTGGTTGTGTTTCTTTTTAATTCTTTGCACCTTAACTCATAACAGTTTGGATTTTAAAATTAGGCAGGAGCTCTCTTGTCTAAATCCGCCTCTTGTTGTGGGGCTACTTTTCTTTCGTCTCTCCATTCTTTTAATTGTGGTACCTGGCTCTTTTCTCCCTGATCCTCTTCTAGTATCCTGGTGAGTCTTCTCTACAAGCTTGATTCTATATCTTTTCATTGATTCTCCTTTTATTCTCTGTTTCAAGTTCATGCTTTTGTTATCCTTTCTACTTCTCTTTGATTGCCTTCGTATCTCTTTATTGTTCGATTAAATAAATATGTGTTTATCGCATTAAGTTTAGAAAACCGAATGCAAATCAGTGAATTTCAATCAAAAAACATTCATAGTATTTAAGATAGAACACACATACACATCAGATAGCTGCATACGAGGAAAAACACACACACACTAAAGATCTTAACCATTATAGATAATTAGTTGAGAGAAACCATCTTTAAAATTACTTAACTAGGCATCTGATATCTTCTCTTTCTCTTGCTACTCTTCTTCTTCTGATTCATCGATTTCAACTAATCTTCCCTCTCGTATCTGTTGATAGATTGCGGATTTCTCATAAACGTATGCATAATCCATTCCAGGGGGATACTCTGAATGAAAATATGCGGCTGTCACTGGTACACCGGTGATCAACCATGCATGGATTTCCTTAATTATCTCCTTCCCTAGTCTGGCCTTTTCTTCATCGCTCAGATTGCATAAAGCTAATCGCTGAGCTTGTGCAGGAAAAAAAAATGTTTCTCGTTGACAAACTGTGCACCTATAATATTAAACTCGATGCAGCTGTCCTTCTCGACATCGTATTGCACTGGTTGATGATATTTGAACACCTAAAGGAATTTTAAAATGATTGCAAGCCATTCTTTTTCTTTCTAAGTTTTATAATTTGTTAAAATTACTTTCTTGATCTGGCTTTATAGTGATCAGTAACCTTTGAATTTCCCTGGTATTTATTTAATTGAGTTTTCTTCACTCTAGTTTATTTGTTTTCAGACGCTTCATCCCCTCGTTTGCATCGTCTCTGCAGTAATTCTTGAATAGAGGAATTAAAGGAGAATTATGCAGTTCAAATTAGACCCTTCAAATCACTAAACCTTTCATATAGCCTGCGTTCATAGCTCGATAGAGTAGCCGCCTACCCTCTATTTTTAATTTCAAATTTAGTCAAACAAGGTGAAGAACTTTAATGTTTCCATTTCTTATGCCCCTATCTCTTGGGTCAGTTCATAGCCAACAGTGTAAGGCTGTCTTGTTTCATTCAGTGACACACATTTGCAAATCCTACATCTTAGTAACTATGAGTTTTTTTAAAATTTGGGATCTTTTTCTTAAAAACGCATCCCAATAAATGTGTTGTCGAATGTGGATTGGTTGAAGTTTTAGTTTCAAACAAAAAGTAGAACAAAGTTTAAGGTTAGTTTTTCAAGAATTCAAATTCTAATCTTTTCTAGTTGCTTTATAAACCGTCTCTATTGTTCTTCTCTTAGTACTCTTTCCTCATAATGTTTTTCTTTCTATGATTCCATTAAAGCCTCTCTCTGTTTAGTTTTTCTTCCTTGTTACTTCATTTAATTTTGAGAGCCTTCATTCTCTGCAATGGGGGATAGTTATAGCTTATATAAACACTTAAGTGGCCTTTCCGTAGTAGCACAACGTTATGCAAACTATACCATATATAGGGATTCTACCAACCCCCCTGCATTAATGAGAGATTTTGGTATAAAAGAAAACAGTATCTTAGCTCGTGTTTTCTCTATGGATCTTTATACTCTTAGTAACATAAGAGGAGTGTTAAGCCATTTCTGGGGTTCTAGAATTGGATTCCAAATTCGTGAAGTGGATCCAAATATGTTTATCATTACGTGTCGATCTGCTGAAGATTTAAGATGGATAGCTTTGAATGGGCCATGGTACCCATATGGTAATGTTCTTTCTGCTACTTCTGCTTTCCCTGGAATGCGCATCTCTACTGATGTTGTAAAAGAAATTCCCCTCTGGGCCAGTATCTCTAATGCTAAGCATGAGCACAGAACTGAAGAAAGATTAGTAATGATAGCAAGCAGAGTAGAAACGGTTTGTAGAGTTTACAAAGGAAGAGAATCTTCAGATTGTCTCCCAAGAGTTTTGGTGTGGATAAACATAGAAAAACCTCTAGTTATGAAGCTATTATTCAAAGTGGATAAATACCCAGTGAGGGAATTAGTCTTCAACTATCTCAACCTTCCTTCGAAATTCTGCACCCATTGCTACTGACTAGGTCATAAGATAGGTCAGTGTGCCATTTTACAAAACCGTCCGTTGGAAGATATTTATGACATCACTATGGCTTCTCCTGCTCCCGGCGATGATATTTTTTGGCTTAATGATACTCCTATTCAAATCTGGAACCCCAATGACAGTTTTGATGCTCATGGCAACTCATAGTCAGTTGAGAAGTTCTTGGCTATTCCAGGGATTAGTGATACTTTTCATAGCTTATTTAGAGAACCACATGAGCAAAGAGCACAACACAGTATGATACCTACTTATGTTATTCCAAGGAGTGTAGAGCAACCCTATGAGGTTCTAGGTCCAGTTACTTACGATGAAGACATGCCCATTAACTCCATTTTGGGCAAAAAAACCTTTCCCTTTAATCTTCCAGAAAATTTCATTCCCTTGAATAGTCCTAGTTCCGATTCATTCCGTTCTGTCAACTCAGAAACTCACCGAGTGATAGATTCTATTGCTCCGATTGAAGTCGTTCCCGATCCGGGTAGTGAAACTCTGCCGGACATAGTTAATCCATTTAGATCTAGAACCAATCTCTCGGTTCCCTTGGTTAATAGAAGACTTTCTTTTGGTTTTTCTCCGCCTTTTGTTGATGCTCGAGAAAGTTTGGGTTCTCCTTTATCTTCTGATTCAATTGCATCTGCATTCTCTTCATCTCATGCTATCCCTAAGCATCCCATTTCGCATTGCATCTCCGCATCATTAACATCACCTCGAAATCATCCAAAATCATCATTCAAGATTTCAATCCCTGATTTTCCCTCATCTTTTTCATCAGAAGGGCTATGTATTCTAGCTTCTGATAATGGTAATTCGCTTCAAATTGACCAATATGGATCAAATCTTAAGGAACAAACACAGGTGAAAGATGATTTTCCACTAATCCCCTTCTTATTGACTCTCTATATGTTCAGCAGAATGAAATCCAGGTACTTCCAATCTTTGAATTTTCTTTCTACTCCCTCTTTTATTGCTTTTGATGGACTCTTCATAACCTTTAATCTTTGTTAGTCTCAATTGTTATTCCTTTAGAACATTGTCCTTAGAAGCACTTTAAAGTAATTGAACATAGCTCTACTTAGTAAGGCTCACTAGGATTTCACAATCACATTTCTTATATGTTTATTTATTGTATGTTTATTGCTTATAATTTTTGCCTACTAAAGTGTCACATTGAGCTAGCTTTTCTTAAACAATGAAAATCATAGCATGGAATGTGCAGGGTTGTGGCAACCCTTTCACCCAGAATCACCTAAATCAACTAATCTCTGTAGATAAATCTGAGATTTTATTTCTATCTGAAACAAAATCTCAAAAACATCTAGTTAAATCCCTTCTTAAAGATTACCCCAATACTCATATAATAGACCCAATTTGATTAACATGAGGCTTAGCTTTAGCTTGGGTTGATGGTTTCTCCTTTAAAATTGTACAATGGAACATTAATATAATTAATGTGCTAGTTCAAACTAATTCTGAGTCCAAAAAAATGACTACTTACTTGCTTCTATGGTAGTCCATACCCTCTTAATAAAAACATTGCTTGGGATTTCCTTACTGAAATATCTGAGCAAATAGATAAACAAATTATGCCTTGGATCCTCTTAGGAGATTTGAATATGATCTTTAGCCAGGAAGAAAAATTAGGGGGGCTACCTTTTAAATTTTTTGAATGTGATCATTACCATAATATATTAAGTAATGCAGCGCTACTAGATATAGGTTTTAAAGGGTATGAATTCACTTGGAGCAATCATAGGGAAGGTTCAGCTAACATCCAAGAAAGATTAGACAGAGTTGTTGCTAATGCTGAGCGGAATATTCAATTTCCCAAAGCAGAACTTTCTCACTTAGTGGCTGCAGGTTCAGATCACCGTCCTATAGCCTTAAGTTTGGATACAAGCTATATCAAACTAGAATATACCTTCAAACTCTATGATACCTGGCAAAGAGAAAGCTTTTGTGTCCAAACTATTAAAGACACCTGGTCACATGGTATTAGGGATAACTTAACAAATTCCTTGATCCTTAACCTCCAATCCCTCCAAGTTAACTTAGCTTACTGGAAGAAAAACATTTTTGGTTTACCCTAAACAAATAAAGAAAATCCTGTCACAAATAGAAAACCTAAACAACTCCAGCTATGTTTACAAGAAAGAGGAAAAGATTAAAGAAAAGTTATCTCGATTAGAACATCTCTATGATACCCAAGAAGCAATAACAAAACAACAGTCTAGAGACAATTTGGTTCAACTAGGGGAGAAAAACACACAAAAATTTCATACAAAAACCTTAAAGAGAAGGAAGTGGAACAATATAGAATGTTTAAAAGTGGCCAATAATGAAATTACTTTTAAGAGAACTGAAATGCAAGAAACACTCACAGACTTCTTTCTAAATCTTTTCTCTGACCCTCCTCTAATTTCAGTCTCTCTCAACCCTGATCTTTTCCATAGTATACAACCTAGTATATCCTTAGAAGAAAATGCTACCCTAAATTCTATACCTACTGCAGAGGAAATTTGATTAGTTATAAAAAAAATTAAAACCTAATAAATCTTCAAGACCTGATGGCTTCCCAGTAAGTTTTTTCAAACTCAACTGGGAAACTGTAGGTGAACAAGTGGTAGCAACCATACAACTATTTTTTAAAACAGGAGAATTACACCCAGAACTCAACAAAACTTACCTCTTCCTTATTCCTAAATGCAGACACCCTAAAGA
Organism: Papaver atlanticum; assembly: GCA_023531105.1. Lineage (NCBI taxonomy): Eukaryota > Viridiplantae > Streptophyta > Magnoliopsida > Ranunculales > Papaveraceae > Papaver > Papaver atlanticum. The sequence goes on from JAJJMB010007708.1 coordinate 22,027,733, forward strand.
TCCTAGCAACTTTAGACCAATAGGACTATGTAACACCATCTACAAGATTATTGCAAAAATACTAGCCAACAGAATGAAACCATTCTTAAACTCTTTTATCTCCCCATTTCAGGCAGCCTTCCTCTCCAAAAGGAAAATCTCTGACAATGTAGTTATAGCTCAGGAACTTATCCATCCCTTTAAGAAAAACAAAGTAAAACATGCTGGAATAGGAATAAAAATCGATATGTCTAAAGCCTTTGATAGAGTCAATTGGGATTTCCTTATCACTGCGATGAAAGCTTTTGGTTTTGACAAAAACTTTTGTAACCTTATCCATCAATGCATCTCTACCCTTACCTTTTCATTATCTACGTTGATTTTTTTTCCAGAATGCTTCTTTCCTGTGAAGAAGGGCAGATTATTCATGGTATCAAGATAACTCCAAAAAATAGTCCTATCCCCCACCTCTTCTTTGCTGATGATTGTCTACTTTTCATTAGGGCAGACCTTAAAGAATGTCATAACATACTGCAACTTATAGAAATTTTTAGCAAATCATCAGGACAGTTGATTAATTTTGATAAATCTGGAGTATTTTTCAGTAAAAAAGTCCAACCTAAGCATCAGAGAATGATTTGCAAAATCCTTAAAATAAAATAAAAAATGATCTAAAGGATCCTTATTTAGGAACTCCTCTTTTCATAGATAAAGCAAAAATAAAACTCTTTGAAGGTATAATAGAAAAGATGGAACAAAAAGTACAAGGTTGGATAGGTAAGGTTCTAGCTCAAGCTAGTAAAATAGTTCTCAACAAAGCAACTCTGGAAGGTATTGCTAGTTTTCAAATGAGTTATTTTATCCTTCCAAAAAAAATCACTCATAAAATAGATGCCTTACAAAGAGACTTCTGGTGGGGGAAAAAAACCAACTATAAAGGTTACTATCCTAAATCTTACTCTTGTTTATGTAAACCTACTAGTAAAGGAGGTCTAGGATTTAGGAATGCTCATAAGTTTAATTTAGCATTAATAGCTAAACTTGCTTGAAGACTCTTAAATGAACCTAAGGCTCTTTGGGTGACTCAACTAAAACCCAAATATTTTAGCAAATCCTCTGCTTTCAAAGCTAAAATATCTTCAAATAGCTCTTGGATTTGGAAATGTATTAGTAAAGGAATCAAGTTAGTAGAGCAAAATAGTATATGAGAAGTAGGTGATGGCATTAGCATTAATATCTGGGAAGACAATTGGATCCCTAAACTAGAGGAAAACCTTAGTACATACAAAACTGTGAATAACTCCCATTTAACACTTGTAAGAGATCTTTTAGATCCCATTACCAATAAGTGGAACTCTATTTTAATTTTTGAACTGTTTCCAGAACAAATTGCTAGACATATCTGTAGTATAAGAATAGCATTAGCTAAATCAGATACTCTTAGATGGCTTCTAACTAATTCAGGAAAATTTACGGTCAAATCCATGTACAACAAGCTCAACGAAAGAACTGTGAATAACTATAACCTAGGGCAGTCTGACGATTTCTGGAAGGGATTATGGAAAATAGATGTATCTCAAAGAATAAAGATCTTCACATGGAAGTGTTTACAAAATGTTGTGTCTACAAATCTAAAATTATCTAGATTTATGGAAGATATAACACCTAACTGCACCTTTGGATATATGGAGCATGAATCCATAGAGCATCTTTTTTTTCATTGTCCTTATGCCAAGTCTGTATGGGCAACAGAGCCATACCCAGTTGACCTGAATTTCGATACAACTACTACTTTCTTAGATGTTTGTAAAGATTGGATAGGAAAAGAAGACACTATTATTCCCATAGAAATAATCATGACAAAGATTTGGTTTATATGGAAGGAAAGATGCAATAGAGCCTTTGAAAAACAACAGCAGACACATAGTCAACTAGCTCTAGAAATTCAAAGAATTTAGAGTATTGGCATAAGGATAAATTTTTGACTAAACATGTCAAACTAGAACAGTGGAAAAACCAAGTTGGAAAGCTCCTAAATTTCCACAAAAGAAACTCAATTTAGATGCTGCACGGACCTCTATGAATACACCAGCAGGTTTTTCTTTAATCTTCAGAAATGATGCAGGGAACTTCGAGCAAGGCAGAGCAGGACCCATCACAGTTTCATCTCCAGAAGAAGCAGAAGCTTTAGGGCTTTTGCAGGTAGCAAAATGGGCGACGGAGGAAGGTTTGTCTAATTTTAGTGTAGAAGAGGATTGCAAGAATATTTTTGATTACCTGAATGGAGAGGAGTCTCAAATCAATTGGCAGAATCAGACGATTATGGATGAAGTAAAGAGACTTTTTAACCTTTGTAAAAAAAATTGGGCTTTTTTTATATTTCTAGATCAGCAAACGATGTAGCTGATATCCTTGCTTAGGAGGCTAAATCTTTCTCAACTTGTATTAATTGGAAGAATGAACCTTCTTCTTGTATCGAGCATGCTTTAGAAGTAGATAAATCTAATACTTGGGTTGGAGTTCATAGCCCAACATTAAATGGCTCTACTATTATTGATGTAAGGGTTACTAACTCCCTAAGTTAGTCTGTTTTTATTCGATTCCAACTTACAAAAAAAATAAAAAATATTTTAGCTAGCATTTTATTATATACATGGTTTTTCTCTTTATTGCTTCGTCTAACGTGAATAAAGTGATTAAAAAAATAGTTCGTGATGTTATGGGACCCTTAGAAAAACAAGAAAATGTCACAATTATGTGGTGTGGGAACAATGTTGGACACCTTAACAAGGAGAAGACTGTTCATTCGAGGAATACACCGTCGCAAAGTACGTGTATTGTAACTTAGACAAGGAAACAAATAAACTCAAAGATCCCCTCTCGACTTAAGTTGGAAAGACATCCCCTCTCAAATAAACTCAAAGATCCTAGCGTCTGTGGTTTTTGGAAAGACATCCCCTCTCGACTTAAGTTGTTTTATCTTGATATTACTTTTACTGTTATGGAAATTCATTAGTTTTTGGGAAGATACGTTGGGTAGAAGAACAATCTTTTGCGACAAAATTCATACAATGGAATATTGTGCGAACCCGATAGCAAGTTGAGGTAGTTGGATCAGACCGATTAGAAGACTTTAACAAAATCACGTTAAAGAACTTTGCTCGTTACATTCTCTCTTCGAAACAAGTTAGTAGATAGTTGTGGGGATATCTTATCTTGGTCGACAGACAAGAAGGGTCTTTCTTTTGTCAAGTTGGCTTATTCTTGGTTCGAAAAGGAAAATGAGATTGTGACACCTAATGTTAGTATATGGCCAAGATCTTTGCCTCATAATGTAGGATTCTTCTTATGGTAGGTCTTTAATAAACAAATGACAACAATGGGTATCCTTCAAAGAAAAAAGATACAACCATGGTGGTAAATGGTTGTATCTTGTGTTACAAAGAGGTTAAATCTTCGTGCATTTATTATTTTACTGTCCAGCAATTACCAAAATAATATTTACTTTTAAATCAAATGTAGGCTTGGATTTTATTATGCCAAATTTTATCAATTTGATTATGAAAGGTTGGAAAGTTAGAGGAATATCTTCTATAGGTTAAGATTCATATAAATTTCGACCCACGACCATTAGTTGGACAATATGGAAATGCATAAATAGTTTCATCTTCAATAATGTTAATTTCGAAATGTTGTAAGTCATCGAGAAAGGGAAGGTTCAGGTATATTCCTGGTGTAAAAATATGGGCATATTGTTGGATAATATAATTGGGGACATTATTTTGTATCTTAATCTCGTTGGGGTGCATTGTTTTTAGGTATTAGCTTGCTTAGAAGTTTTTTTTGTCAGTTTGCTCCTTTTGGAGTTTGTCTGTTTTGAGGTCTGTTTTGTATAATTTTAGTGATTCACTTTGCTTACTGCTTGTGACTTTGTGAGCCTTTTTTAATTGATGTTAATCTTTACCGAGGAAAAGAAATGTTGATAAAAAAAATATGTAGCAAAAAAAAGGCCAATACTCAATAATTGCATTGTTCTCAGACAGGGAAAGACCGTCATTGTACGATGTAGGTACTCACAAAAACCACTTATCAAATTCAGCACTTAATAACAAAATTGCAAAAATTAAATTTACTTAAATATAAAAGGTTATACAAAATTTAACCAAATGATATAATCAAATATGTACTCATCAATGCTCTATAAAGTCAGTAGGTGTTTAACCATAAAAAAAAATAGTATGATCCATATGTTTTAATCTCCCCATATGGAACTTGTCGTTTTAGTCTCTCTATAAATACCATGCAATATCATAAGGAACCATTGGCCAATTATCCTTACAACTCTTTGCATCTTCCATGAATGGAATCGATGTGGCATGTTTATATCCAAGATAATCTCTAAGGCTTTTATGATTAAAACCATACATCAAGAGCATATTTAGTTGCAATCGATCAGTGTGGCTTGGATGTTTACACTTCTTGATCCCTGAAAGCACAAAGATTACTTGCCACATTTATGCCTATATAACTTAGCATATTAGGTAGAGATTTATAAAACAAAACCAAAGTAAAAAATGGACCAAATGAAGAATTTTCCTTTTCCAAATAGTATATTGGAAATGATTGCATTCATGCTCAATAGCCGTCGAAGATTTTTTTTTTTCTTCTCCTTCATGACAGATAATCATGTTTTAATCTCAGCAAAATATTTGCTTCCATTGCATTTAAATTAAAGCTGTCTCTTGAATTACCTTGTTTGATCATCTCTGGTATGAGAACCTTAATATTGCTGCTAAAAGTGTCCTTACCCAAACTGTTCTAGGTATTATTGCTTCCCATCACATGGCACTCTTTCCAATGCCGAAGGAGCTTACTAAGAAAATTGATATATTCAAATGAGATTTTGGTGAAATAAGGAACAAGACACTAAAGGCATTTTTCTCAAGAAATGGGACCATGTAGCTCTGCCAAAAGAGTTGGGTGGTCTCAATATTAGAAAATCTGAACTAATGAATCTTGTTTTAATGGTTAGGTTAGCTTGGCGATTTTTGGAACAAGAAGATGCTTTATGGGATAAAGTTATTATGCATAAATATTTTAAAGGAATTGATATTTTAGCTGATCATATCCCTTCCGGAGGTTCTTAGATGTGGAAAGAAATTAGGGAAGGTCTAGAATTCATAAAACAAAACTATTGCTATGAAATAGGTGATGAGTTTAGGATACAAATTTGAAAGCATAATTGAATTTCGCAATTAGGAAAACCTCCTAACTCTAGAATGGCTTCAGCTGGTATGAAACATGTTAGTCAATTAATTCAAGTAGAACTAGGAAATGGAAAGTAAATACTCTCCAGGCTCTATTTGATGACAAATCTTATTAAGCTTATTAAAATTCCCATGGTACTGATAGAGTTAGATGGATTCATAGTAATAATGATTTGTTTTCTGTGAAAATTGCTTACAGAGCAATATTAAATAGTAGGGCTGACTTAAACTCTATGCCTAACCATCAACTCCGGTGGAAGAATTTTTGAAAGCTGATTTGCCGCCCAATATTCTATTGTTCCTTTGGAAATGCATACATAATTGTTTAGTTGTTAATGATAGAATATCTAGACATGTTAACGTTGATCCAAGTTTTCCTTTATGCAGGTCTCGTTCGGAGAATTTACAACATTTTTTTATTAACTGTGTTTATGCAAAGAGTATAAGGTCTTCTCTAGACCCTGTTTTAGCTCCTAGAATTTTTCAATGTTGCAAAACTGATTGGATTGGGGAGTGGTTCAATAATTCTCTTGGTACAGTAGGACAAAGACATAATCTTATAGTTTTTGCAGGTAGAACCATGTGGTTTATATGGAAGAGTAGATGCTCAAAAGTTTTTAAGAATTGTGATATTCAGCCTAGAGTATTGGTTGAGCAGATAAACCAATTCTGGACTGAATGGAGTACATCTTGTAATAGTATCATAACAACTATTGTTACAAATAGGATGAACATGAATGTTAGATGGAAAAATCCTAGTTTCCCTTTTATTATGATTAACTTTAATGACTGTTTTGTTAAACAAAATAAGAAAGCTGGGATTGGACTAATCGTTCGCAACTTGACAACCAGATGCGAAGGAACTAGAGGAATACCATTACTAGCGTTTGACGAGGAACAAGCTGAGGCTATTTTCTAGGCTAAAGAAAGGAGTATAAGTCATTTGCATCTGGAAGGAGACAACCATAATTTGTATAGCTGTCGTAAATGGGAATATAACAGCTGTGAAATGGACTACAGGTTCAGTGATTTCAGATTGTTTAAATTTATTAGCAAAATTTGAAGAATGGAAATGCATTCATGTTTTTAGGGAAGCAAATAACACTCCTGACTTAATAGCTAAAGAGGCATATAATTCCGATTCTAAAATATTTAGGTTTCAAGGTTTTCCTTTATGGTTATTATCCTCAATTGAGGCAGACAATGTAGACTGATTTCTGGTCTTATCAATAAAATCTCCTTTGCTATTAAAAAAAAAACAAAAAAAAATGTTAGCTTAACAACTTTCATGTTTCTTACAATCTTGGATACATGTTCTTTATGTGTTTCTCATTTGTAATCCGCTGGTTAAACAAATTACTCAAGAGATTTTGAACCTGGATCTCATAACATTTTTAGAAATCAGTTAGCTAGGAGCTGGTCATGGTAAAAAAAAATTGTATAAGGTAATTAAAACTACTCAAAACTCTTAGTTATTCAATTAAGATTTTTATGGAACCATAAAATATCCACGGTATTCAAAATGGATTGTTTAGATTCTACAAATATCCAAGGTATTTAACTCATTTTAGATTTTTAGATTCTTATGGATTATAAAGGACCCAAGATATAAAATGATTCTATGGATATTTACAGGCAAAATATGTATGTTTTATTATCATCTCAATTCCAACCATAAGATTTTTGTGGATTCTCATATTAGCTATGCCATTTAGGTTTGCTTGTTTTACACTACGTTTTCTTTATGAAAATGAAAGCTCTATATTTTATCAATACAAGTTATATAAAAAACTATGCTAAGAAATTGATTAGTACTAGAAAAATAAAACTCGTCTCAGTGACAAATGTGGTATTTTCTAATTCCCCATTTCAATCGGATTTTATAATTAGGTGAGTATAGGTCATTGAGCTCTTAAGTTATGAGCATGAAGAAATAGTGACCAAAATTCATCCTACTCTTAACATTTCAAATGATGAGCATTCATAGAGATAAATTATTTAACTGTATCTTAATCTTGCATACGAATCAGTTGGTAAGTAACATATCTTAGATGCGAAATTATTTTTGTACATGTTAAATAATTTATTCATTTAAGAATTCCAAGAAACTGTAATAAAAGATTTTGTTCATCAAATATTTTATGCATGGAGATGATTTACGGTCCCCGTTCATTCTATTCGAATAGACCTTTTATGTATTTCCCCCCCTCCCCCCCCTCTTTTGATAAGCACTTTGATGGTTAAAATCTAGAGTCCGACTTTGTGCATCGAATTTTAAATGAGGTGCATATTTCTCCCTTCCTTCTTTAACAAACTAAAAACTGTATCGGTAATTACTAATCCTATTAATTCGCACATATCTCTAATACTCGATTGTCACATTCTCTTTCTCCTCTCTTCTTAATAACAAGAAGACGAATGTCTGAATAATAGGAATTCATACAAAAGAATCCCAGGAGAAAGTTCAATTCCTACACATCAATGATTTTTTTATAGAAATGTCTATCTCTTGAAAAAACTACGAACACGATGGCATCACTAATCACACACAACTAGTGATGTTCAGGCTTATGAAGATACGACTATGGAGATAAATAAATAAACTAGTTTATGAATATATATTTTTGTTATATAATTTAATCACCTTAGCAATGCCAAATAATACGGAACATGAGTTATGCAACAATAAGATTAGTAAAAGGTGGAGAAGGCAGTGATGATGATTGGAGTAAAATTTAATTACAGATTGGGTTCCTTATATGATGAATAAAATTATGAAATTGAAGATTAATGTTGTGATTAGGCAGAAAATCCTGAACCTGTTTTCTGTAAGATAATTGAATTTGGGAATGAAAAATAAGCAAAGGTTGGAATGATATTATAAACAACCCAAAAATGTTAAATTATGATATATTTTTTTTATAATAACTATATATGTAAAATAAATAAATATAGGATTTAGTGTACGGATTGAAAGAACAAACATCGATCATTGATTTTGGCATAGGAAAGTTATGACACCAGTAAATTAAAGATTTGAATAACAGTTTGGGTATGGAATGATCCAATACTATTCTTTGTTTCATACACCACACTTTTATGTTTTTTTGTTTTTGTTTTTGTTTGTTTTTTAACTATATGAGTGTCTATGTGCTCCGAGACAAATCTAACAATTGTCTTGCTTAGTTATTTGTTCTTCATATAAGTTTGTAATGGTTAACTTGAAAATAATTGTGGGTGTTTTTATTTTTTGTTTGACAGAGGACTTGCGCTTTGTGTACTGGTGTCATGATAGCTGGAGATGGTACTGCTGTGTTCACTGCAGAGTGCTCACACTCCTTCCATTCAATTGCGTCAATACATATGTGAGGTCAGGACACCGGATTTTCCCAACTTGTGGTACTAAATGAAAGGATATTCATGTCATTCGCCCTGCACCAGCCCCAATATTGCCACTTATTCCTCCACCAACAGGTTTCGGACCATACCCATTACCGCCTTTTAGTTTTCCCCCATCACCATTTCACCTGTCACTGATCACATTTTCTGAGCCACTTGCCTACAATGACGATGATTCCCTAAATTTACGATCCAACTCTTCCTCTGGTAACACATATGTTATCAGGTTTGTAGATATCAAAACACACACTGAATTTCCAGCTGTTAAGCGGTCAGTTTCACAAGAAAACTTACATATACTCGTCAATCTCAAATCTAATGTTACTGGTGATATAACTTGCCGTGCACCAATTGACCTCGTCACGGTTCTTGATATAAGTGGTAGCATGCAAGGTGAAAAAATTCAGTTGTTAAAGCGAGCCATGAGGTTTGTGATACAAAACCTTGGACCTTCTGACAAATTATCTGTAATTAGCTTCTCAAATGATGCCCGCCGCCTCTTCCCCCTTCTCATCATGACTGATTCTGGTAAACAACGTGCACTACATGCTGTGAATTCTTTGTTTGCTGATGGTAGTACAAACATCGTAGAAGGACTCAAGAAAGGCACAAAGGTTATTGAATTTTTTATTTGCTTCACCAGATTAAATAATATGGAAGTGATATGGTTCTTTTGGAATAAAACCCATATATGTTAAGTGAATTTGTGGCAGTTAAACAACGGATACATGGCAACGTACCAACAATTTCCAGTTCGTAATAGCACATGAAATATCAAGGGAAATACTCAGTGAGAAAAAAGTCAGTTATAATTTGTTATCTCAAGAAGTGATGAAATAAAACCTTCCTCGACCTGTACATTTGATTATTTGATAGGGAAAATTGATGTTTGGATAAGGATAAATCAACCACGTTTGATGTTTTATCTAACAAAATATATCGATCCACAAAAGGGAATGCCAAAAACTGGGGAAAATAACCAAATATCATATCGCAAACTTCCCTAGGGAACAATAGGCGAACCACATATATTAACCATCTCTTATTTCTTTGAAGGTTTAGATGGGTTATATTAAGTTCATAACGTATAAGACTTTCTCATTTCTTTTTCAAGAGATTTATAGTTATTTGGAAATTTTCCTTTTCACCTCTTTGATTTACTTACTACTTCTGTTATTTTATAAAATTATATGGAACAATGAGAGAAAGAACTGCCGAAGAGAAGAAGAGAAATTGACAATGGAGTTCTAGAGAAATGTGAAAAATAATAGGACTAGTAATTCCTGGAACACTTTTTTTTTTAAGAAATCAAAATTAAAAAGAACTGAGAATAATACGTGACGGTTGAAGAAAATCTAGCAAACCCATGAAGGGACTAATGTGCACCTCGGTTAAAACGGGGTGCACAAAGTTGGACTCAATAATGATAATTCTAGCGGTTTTGATTAGAAAAAAATATCTTTAACAATTAATTCTTACTAACTTTTAATTTATTAATTATCACTAGTTATCCATTTAAGTCTTATTTTTTGAAACCTATAATGTTTAAACCTTAAACCTTTTGGTACATTAACCCTTTAAACATCTTGCAAAATCTCTTCATCTTTCTCTTTTTTCATATTTAATATCTCTTCATCATTCTCTAACAAATTCACTTTACAGGTGGCCGCTAAGAATTATATTGCTCCTTGTGCATGTGGTAATAGTGCTCAGGTTAAATCAAGTAATCAACACTGTGAACAAAAAAAATATTGTCCAAATATCACAATTTTGTCGAGGCAGATGAAAACCTTGCCAAGTTATATCGACATGAGTTCACGAAAAGTTGGTTTATATAAAGGAGGCACTGAGTCAATGGCAAAAGAGATTGGGTAATATTTCTATGCTAATTTCTCAGTGTCGGTTTTCTTCTGTAAGAATTCAATTGATTTCATGGTGCTTCTTAATATCTATTGCAGTTTTTTTATCCCCCCGCAGCAGACTTGTAAAGGTCTAGAGTAGAAATTCGGTTGGGAAAAAAAGCCAAAAGACATCTGTTGGAAAAAGAAAACAAAGTAAAAAGAATTGCAGTGTACTGATTTTCAAAAATCTAATTCAGTAATTCACTTGCTTAATTTTATTCTTCTACTAGATACTTTTTGGGTTTTTTTTTACCGCATTTCATCTCTAAACCCTTGCGAGTCTACTGCGGGTGGATAAAAAAACTGCAACAAACATTTAAAGGCGCTATGAAATTAATTTAAATTCTTACGGAAAAAACCAACATAAAGAAATTAACATGGAAATATCTCTTTTGTCAGTGACCTGATGCCTCCACTGAGTGACCCAGCTTTCCGGGAACTCGTGGCCCGATATTTCTAATATGAACCTGATATATTTTGGTAAGGTTATCGTCTACATAAATAAGATTATGAAATTTGGATAATATATTTTTTGTTCACAGTATCTATTTCACTGTTGTTAACCTGATTGTTTGAACTACTATCAAATGCACAAGGAGCAACATAATTTATTAGCAACCATCGAGACAAGTGAATGGGTATGAGAGAATGGAATTATTAAGGAAGAAAAACATGAGAAAGATAAAGAGATTTAACTGCAAATTTGCAAGATAGCTAAAGGGTTGATGTACCAAAACATTTTAAGGTTTAAGCATATATAAGTTTTAGAAAATATGGGTTTACTTAAGTTGATGACCAGTGATAACTAATAGGATCAAAGTTAGCAAGACATTAATTGTCAAAGATATTTTTTAAAATCAAAACTGCCCGAAGATCCCCTGCCATTTAAATCTTTTCGTTAACTATATTGTATTATCATTATTAAGTCCAGCTTTGTGTGACCCATTATAACATGCACATGTTGAATCTGCAATAATAAAATACTATAAAAATAATGTTGAATAAAATTATTGAAAAAAATAAATTTAATTATTGGAAATCAAACAATACAAAGAGGAAAGAGTTACCTGATGACAAGATGTCCTAAACACAATTATTCCTGGCACATCTCAATAATGAGCAATGCTAATATCCCACATTGAAATCGCATCCAGAATAAAACTGCCCTATACAAATATTGTATAGCGCTACAATATTTTCCCGCTCATATGAACTAAACAAGAGAGATTAGAAAGAAATAAACACACGATGCAAAACAAATGGAGAAGAGGTGAAAATAAGATGGGATAATAGTCACTTCTATTGTGCTTTGAGAAGAGAATCTGAATGCTTTATATAGGGGAGCAAAGCGGAGGTCAAGAATTATGTACAGTTAATGCAAATTAATGAGAGAATAAAATCTGGATTAAAGACAAAAATAAATTTGAATTAATACAAGATTTTTTAAAACGGGAAAAAGCAGCAAGGCGGTTAATTGCACATTATGTCGACAAAAAAAAAAACCACATTAAGACATAAATTAAATTGATTTAAACTTATTTAAGAAATAAAATTTAAATGTGTTATTACGAAAGGATATATCTCAGTTAGGAAATAAAAATTAAAATGTTATTGCAAAAGGATAGATCTCGGTTGACTCACACATCTGCGTATTAAGCACTAGGCATGGCAAGTGTTTCTCCCCTGCCCATGCCCACCCAGCCAACAAAATAGCTAACTAAGGTTCCTAGTTATATGATGGTATCCATCTTTTGTTTTTCTCAATGTGGGACTAAAGGTTATCTCTTTCATTCACTCATGAAAATGAGCAAGTGTCCATAGAGACCCTTAGGTCCTAAGATCAAACCACACGAGACCAAAAGCTCTTAATAAAAAAAAAAAAACTTATTTTCTCCAACAACACATTCTTTCCTCCTGGTTTGTTGATTTTCTCCAACAGTCACGTGTGTAGTAGGGTAAAAACTGATTCTACCGAAAATGATAAAATGGGGTAGGTTGATGAGAAACGAGTTTAAACCCTAAACAAATGTACTGCACATGAGTACTTTAGATTCGAGAGATCAATCTGTACAATCTTGGACTAATCCAAGATATGGCCGTTCTAGTCTTGGTTCAGTCACAAAATGAAGGAAAAGGGTTGGTCTTAGGGAGGGAAGCAGAAGAAGTGTTGAGATCAAAATGATGAACTCTGTAAGATATGGTTGTTTATGACTATGTATTATAAGGTAAAACTTGCTTGTAAATTGTAAGGTGTATGTTCTCTGTGTTTTCTGGATACTTGTGTTGATTTCCCATTCAATAGATTGAAAATCTATTTTTATAGCAAGTCATTGTCGAACACCCTAATCTCATAGGAAGTGGAGGTTGTGAAGTTGTGGAGATCGTGTGAAAGTGATGAAAACCGTGTCCCTATTGTCAAGGGAGGACCGGACGGTTCTGCATCCACTACTTCTCTACTCTTGTCAACTGTCACCTTTCCTGACATCTTCTCATAATGGGTGTGTTGCACACCGCACGTTGTAGGCCGCCAGACCAATTCCCTGATGAACATCCCCCATTTGTGACATTGTTGATGTCTCGAGTAAAAACTGTAAAAGAAATTGACTTGCACAACTATCCTGACCTGCATGACTAGGTCGGCAAGTCGTGTTGTGGTACGTGATTATTCCAACACCTCTCCTTGAATGAAGAGTAGTTATGAGGGGTGGAGAAAAAAACGTGATTATTTGATCAACTAAGCATATGGTGTTGAACCTGCATGTAAGACATGCGGGTTTCTACCAATTATATGCGAGTTATGCTACATGTAGGTAGTAGCAGGTCAAGTCTCGCATGACTTTTCAAGAGAAGCACTCAAAGACGTGGTGCTTTTGATTGAAAGTTTATTAGGGTTTAAAACAAAACCGATACATATAATGTATCGTTCATTAATAAACGGTCCAGATCTGCCACACCGCAAATCCTTTATAATTAATGTTTAAAATATTTGGCACGTGTGACTCACACGGTCAGTCGCAAGTGCCATTTATATAATTTTAAGGAGCCTGACATATGAGCTATGGACGATGGTTGGTCCGTTGAGAAGAGGGACGATTGGTAGAAGTCATGGCACCTCATTGGTCGACTGGATCACAAATTATGTATTGGATCGCTTCACACCCGAATCTTCGTTCAATTTTTTTATTTGTCGGCGTCCTAACTTTAGTATACCAACCTTGGAATGAAAAAATTAGTTGTTGTTGATGGATATAACTATGCTCACCCCGTTTGTTCTTTGAAGTTGTACATTAAATCCAATATTTCTTGCATGGTTATTATAATAATCATAAGATTTTTGTGTTGTTTCAAATATCATTCAACCTTTAGTTCTACTTCATTACCAAATTTCAAATTTAATTATCTTACGAGAAAATCCTTTCTCCAATTCGGGATTTTATACCTTATCACAAGATTGATCTTCTACTTCACATTTTTTTTTCATCACATGGAGAACCCAAACTATGATCTCTAATTTTTTTATAACAATCATCACTATTGTAATCCTTATAATCATTAATCTCATTGTTGCAAGGCTCATGTTCCAGAACTTTCCAGCATTATTAGTCGATTAAATTATAGAAAGAAACAAAAAACAAAAATATTTACAAACTATTTTTTTTTATCCCGATAAGTGTATTTTCATAAGCTGGAACATAATTAGTTTTGTGTGATTGGTAATGCCATTGTGTTTTTAGGGTCTTCAAAGTATGAAGAATTTTTAACAATTTCCATTGATATGTACGAATTGAACTTGCTTTCACGATTATTTTGCATGAAATTCTATAATTCATACCTTTCACATTCTTTGTTATTGAGAAGAGAGGAAAAAAAGAAAGAGACAATGGACTTCTAAAGAGATGTGCAAAGTAATAGGATTAGTAATTCCCGATCACTTTTTTATTTTGTTAAAGAAATTAAAGTAAAAACAGTTGAGATAATACTTGACGGTCGAAGAAATCTAGCAAACTAAGAAGGGAGGAATGTGCACCACGGTTAAAGCCGGGTGCACTAATTCAGACTCCAAAACCTACTTCACCCGTTATAGGGTTGAGATTGACCGACAAAACATTTGGAAGAATGTTTTTAACAAAACATGTTGACTGTAAGATTTTATTTATATGATGGCCAACAACTCTGGTGACATGGCACACAAATTAGTTTTTAGTCGTGTTTGGATTAATCATTGATAGTTGATTGAGAATAAGGGAACGACGATATGATAGGATTTTTTCAGTTGAACATGGCTGAAAATTGAAAATTTTGCATTAGAATGATTATCAGTGATATAATGAATAGTTTGGCTGATAGCAACGTTAATGAGGAATCTAGATATCCAGATTCTTATCAATACCGAAAAAACCATATGATAACTTGAGTACGTATCAAATTTCTACTTTTCCATTTGAACTCAAGCAATAAGATTTCAGTGATGTTTAAACATTTCTTATCTTTTAGTTAAATGTCGTATACAATTGATTAACCTCGAGAAATATAAATTATTCATTAGTTAAAACTTCGCTACATATTAAATTCCTAAGAGATTTTATTTAAATGAGCAGTAATAGAGAGTTGATTTGCATTAAATGATGATGAGGAATTTTGTCAAGCATCAATCAAATCCAGGATTACAGATCTTGCCACTCGAGGTGAGAACTTGATGGGTGCTGCGAAAAGCCCATTCCGGACCTTTTTTCGACACACCCTTAGATTGTTGGCCTCCTAATTGACCTTTTTCCGACCTCTACTGTTAGGTTGTTGATGCTCGAGTAGTACCTTATGAATTAACCTAATACAACATTCCAGATCAAACCACTGTGTGATAGCTTTGTTGATAGAAGCAATCTGAAATTTCTTACGATTCCCATATTTCTCTTCATGGCTATTCTTAAGGATATACAAGTGCAACACACCCACATGCAAGAGCAACAATCAAACCCAAGAAGAAACATCACATGGCCTGTCAAGAACTCTATCCAAAGTAAATTTCATAACTCTCGAGAACTATAGCTTACATTTGGGAGGTATGTTCTTGACTGTGGGAACTTTTTTCCAGAAAATCCTGATGGAGTAATTCCAAATTAAGACAAGGCAGTTGATCAGAGGGTACGACAGAAACAATACCATTTGCAGTATTGGATTCACCAGGTGATGGTTAAGGAATACCATGTATAAGAAACTATGCATCTTTACTACCAACTAATACCTCACCTGCATGTCTACATGGTCGACTCCAAGCATGATGCAACATGCAATCTGTGCACAACCACATCTGCAGCCTCCACAAAGTAAACTCCCAGGCATTGCAAACATCATGAATGGTGGATAATCTAACCATGCAGCATTCTTTTTCATCCCCATTGACAAGATGCTTGTCATTCAGGTGGCGAATCCCAGAGTTCTTGGCATAACCACTGCCTCCTAGCCCATAGTTTTTGCAATGATACTTATTGGTTTATTTTTTTGTATATCAGTAACAACATTTTTAATAACTGAAGGAGCATTAGAAACTAACTCTAAAACATTATTAACACCAATATGAGGAAAAACCTCATGGGATTCTAGAATAAATTTTGCAAGACATGAAACATACCAGAAGATGATTCACATATTTCATGATTTTTTTTCTATATCTTCAACTATTTCACCTTCTTCAATTATAGAATTATCCTTATTTCTTATAATGGACCCTGACATTTCTATTTGAACAATTGAAGGAGTTTGAGATTTCTTACCAGAACTCTGAGATTTTTTATTTGCACTCTCTGATGCAGAACTATTCTTTGGTATCCAAGTTTATTTTTCCTCTCTATATTCTACAACTAAGTGACCCACCACCTTGCAGTTATTACAGAATTTAGGAGTTTTAGAATATTTGCTTTCTGAAAGAAACCCCCATACTTGGTTTGAACCCAAATTTGATGTGGAATTTTCTTTGCTAAATTAATCTCTACTAGAACACTTGCATAATACCCTACTTCCTTCTTGAGAGTAGTTTCATCAACTGGACTACCTAGTTCTTTTCCAAGAGATAAAACTATTTTTTCACTCCAACATTCAATACATAATCTCGGAAACTGAACCCATACAAAAGCTGAAGATGATTTTTGTTTTTCTGTCTTGAAATCAGGTTCCCAGAACTTTAACTTTAAAATCTGATTTTCAACAATCCAATAACCAGACCAAATCATCCTTTTTATCTTCTTCATTATCCAGTTTAATGATTAATAAACCCTTTCCCAAAGGGATTAGCTGAACTGAACCAACTAAATTCCATTGTTTACGTAAAATAGATTCGGCAGATTCCATTTTAAGTGTGACAGACCGGAAAATTGGGCCTGATGCACCTGGGCGCGCATGCCGTAACTCCCCCGATGCGCCATTGTGATGATACATACCGGGCCATAAAGCGAGGCAAATATACGTCCATTTGCCCTTGCAAGCATGCTCCTGGAGCATGATGCAGCTAACTTAGCTTCCACACCATTCCAATTTACCATAGAACAAGGGTATAAATCCTTGCCTCAACGTAGGAAATTCATCACTGAGTTTCCTATCTAGATGACTAACCATCAACTACCTCATCAAGTTTGGCCACACTCATCTCCTATGTCGAGCTATTGAGCCAGATGATATGAAAGGCCAATGTGACGCAATCATCTCGCAATTAGATGATATGAGCGGCAAAGTGCTGGACCGGCAATGCTACAACTTATTGCGGCGACCTACATACCCTTCCCTACTCTAAAAGGATTAAGCACAGACCGTAGTTCATCCTCGAAGGGACATGCTACTCAAGCCAACTTGTTTGCAAGGTTATGGCCTAGCAATAATGGTAATGGCCTAGTCCGTATAGGCCGTTCCATCAAAATTCACAAAGGTTACACATTATCGAGTCTGCGACATGGCATAGTGATGCCTAAGCATCAAATTCCCTATTTGCAAGGCTATGCAGCTATAAATGAAGCTTACACATCATTTATACTCTTTCGGCTAAGCTATGAAGCTTACTTGGTGCATAGTCCCATATGCACCTTCAACCAACTACCCCTCCCTATATATGTTTACTTGACATTTCTACAACTGTGGAAAGGGGAAAGGATTGACATGCCTGTTTCACTATTCATGGCCGTTGCCTTGTACTTTTGAGTAACCGACAATGATTGCTGAGTTTCTGCTTTGTAATGCATAATGATTGCGCATCACTTGTTCTGACTATTGCACAATGATTGCGCAACACTTGTTATGGCTATTGCATAATGATTGCATAACATTTATTCTGACATATTGCATAATGATTGCACAATATTCTCTCGGCCAGCCCGCTCTGGCCTAATGCACAATTGTTGTGCGATATTGGCTCTAGGCCAATAGTTTGCATAATGCGCAATGATTGCGCTGCAACGCCCAAGCCCATCTACCCAACTGGCCTAATTCATCATGATGATGCAACATTGGTCCTTGGCCAATATGCCTTCGAAATGCGTCACACTTGGCGCTATATTGGCGCTAGACCAATGTTCCTCTTAACGCAACATAAACTTGAGATGAAGCTTCAGCTCATGCCATGACGCATCTTTGAGAATGCACCATGCTAAAAATTCAGGGAGTTATATTAAGCTTCACAAAATCTAACCGACCGATTAATATAAATTTCTACCCGTCAATGCTTTTATCAATTACATCATCTGGAATGCAGATTGCAGGATCTTCACCCTTCTTTCCACACTCAGGTAGACCAGAAATATGAACTGATGTCTATTTTGCTTCGATCAAGGACTTCAATTTCACTCATCTTTGTTATCCTCGGTTTCCATGATTTCATCCAGATTTTCCTCAAAAATTTCCAGATTGTCCACATGAAATTTAATCATTTGGAGATCATGAAACTCTCTATAGGATGGCCAGCAGACAACATGGAAGATAATTTCCTTGTGAGCAATTGAGGATAATTATTTTAGGAGTTCTTTTCTAGCAATCAGTTCTAAAACTCCTTCACAAAGATTGGTTTCCCTGACTTCAGTTAAAGAGGGCATGATCTGATACGAGCAGAGTTCAGAACAAAGATCGAACCTTCTTTTATTGGAGCTGTCCAGAACACTTTCGACTTCCTGAATGCAGTATTCTCCAACAAATTCACTGTACACCTTCCCATTCTTAGCGAACAGGATTATATGAATTTTCCTCGTTAAAAGATCTTGAAATCTACAGGAGTATATCAAATTTGATATAGCAATTTTTAGGTCTTTCATTGTTCTATGAAAGAACCGAATATGCATCAAGTTCTTATAAGATTTTTATCTTCTTATAAAGATATTCGTAGATTTTTCGGAAATCTTTCTTAAAGGGAAATAAATGAAGTTACCCATTATAAACAAATTTCTATAACACACAAAGTGTTTGGGTAGGTAGAAATCTGTTTCATTGTAACAGTGTATTATTTTTTATTGTTTTTCCTCTTCCATTTATTGAGATATGACACATCATCATATTCCAAAGATGTTTCTGAGTCTATTCCCTTTAAAGAATGATAGGCAGAATTTGCCTTTTTAAATTCATTGCTCTTCTTTTTAAAATATTTTGGAGCATACCACACAAACCAAGGATCAGCAAAATAGTCCTTTCGTCTTGATGTCACGAAACAGGAATCATGGTTTATTTTTCTTAATTCCTTTGATACAAAAAAGAAGAGAATTTTGCATCCTACGAATCTTGCATTTTTTCTGAAGATGTTTTTTACTACCACAAGAATAACAATGTTTAATATTATGAGAGTTATAATTTTTGTTGTTACCTTTGTGTGAAATTTTTTCGGATGCTCCTTCCTTTTTTTGTATTTCTTTTAGTTTCGATCTCTTCCCTATTTCATCGGCCTTCTCCTTTATTTCTTGGCTTGACTGATCATTAGTTGTTGGTTTGTCCCTCTTGGTTTCTTCATAGTCACACTGAGTAACTTTTACAGAAGCCTCTGTTTGAGTACATGAGGATTTGACGAACTTTATCTCTTTGTCAAGACCTGAGGTATTGCAACCTTCATAACACAAACCACGGGTATCCCCATGACATCTCCCTGTTTCCAATAATGAGGATATATTGTTTGAGCTTTCATTAAGTTTTCTCAGCATGGAGATTTCTTCTTTTAATGATTCATTTTTATCAAGAGCAGAATTAAGAGTTTCCTCTAAATGCTTTATGTGAGAAAGAAGAATATTTTCTTTTTCTTTGAAGCATAACTGCTGAGAGTTTAATTCTGCTTTAGAATCATCAAGTTCCTTTTCTAAAAGACAAACCCTTTTTAGGGATTTATCCAAGTTTTTCTCACAGATTTCTGTATGAAGACGCTCAGTGCACATTTTCTCTTCGAAGCATAGAACTTGTTGAGAGATTTCTCCTTTTAGCAAGTTATGTTCTTTATTGAGATCTTCAACCTTTAAAGTTAGATCTCCTTCTCTTTCGAGTGCAGAAAGAAGTTCACTAGAGCAAAAAAGAAATTGCATGATTAATTCTTTCAGTTCAGATGTTTTTACACTCGATCTTTCATTAGAAATTTCAAGTATTGAACTCAAAAATATTTCGTTAGAGGTATCTTCACTTGAGTAACAAGAGTTTGAAGAACTGACTTCTCTTGAGCACAAATCTTGTGATACGTTAACTGAGTCTTTAGACTTTCTTCGCAGTCGCTTAGTCTTACTTTGACCCATATCTTATAGGGTGGATCGCACAAAACACAGATTGTTAGATCTTTTCATGTTTGCCTACTATGATACCAATTGAAAAGACGAGGGTACCCAAATATACTGATAGACGCATTTATGTGTTTATTTTCATCTCTATTGTGTATATTGTTAGTACCCATTTTTGTACTTATTTTGGTATTTTATCTCTTTGTAGGTGTTTTTGGAGAAATAAGCTTTTGCGGCAAAATTGGCTCGAAAAGTTGATAAAATGCAACCCAAGGGACGAGTGTTATGCGGACTCCAGCAACGGATAAGGGGCGACCACTGGATAAGGGGTAACCTTTCCCTTTCACATTCAAATTCTGTTTTTGCGGGAAACCAAAAACAGAAAACATGCAGTTTTGGTGGTAGTGATTTGGAGGAGTTTGAGGTCGATTAAACCTCTGATTTTCATAGGGTAGACTCCTTATGGGTCTAGGAATCTAACATGGGTGTTGAAATCGATTAAACTGGGCTCAATCGACGGATTTTTATCTAAACAACAAAATATGGAAAGTCACGTGTGTGGCCGATTTTAGGAAATTTTAGAGAGATTAAAGGCAAGATTTTCTTCCCAAAGCTTGATATCTATCTAAGGAAGAGTTTAGAATCAAAAGGAAAACTCAGATACGCGTGGAAATTCTAAAAAAATAAATTGCCGCAACTTTGCCGTGAAGAGAAAGAAAGAGATTTAATCGGTCTTTTTGATATAAATAGGTTGGTTGGGTCATATAGAAGGGTGGTCGAGAGTTTGGGGGGCTTAGAAGACTTGAGGAGGAGAGAATCAGAGATTTACAGGCCGCTGCTGCTGCTGTTTCAACTGCTGCCAGGCCTGAAGAACACGAACAACATTGACCCACACCGAACCATCGCAAAAGCAGTCTTATATTCAACTATAGGAAGCTGTTATCGTTTCTAACCGTAATCGCTTTAAACTTTTAACGACCATTATTTCCCTTGCAAAAAGCTTTCTGTAACTACAGCTCATCCTTTTTAATAAAAACACCTTATTTGATCAATGAAATCAACTTTTGAGCATATTTCTAATATGAGGAGCTAAACCCCAACACTGGGATGATGGAGGAAGGCGAATATCATACTTGGGGTAATTTTATTAATTTTTTTTTAAGACTTTTGCATTAATTTTAATTGAAATTATGATTTGAATTAATTAGTTGTCATTTAATTTGATGATGTATGCTTAGCTTAGGTGTTTTCATACATCAATGTTAGGATTTACAATCAATGTTTTGAGAATCTACCTTGGGAAAAATAGAGTCCATGTTTTTCTTGAGCTAAAATTGTCAAAGAATTAATAATTGAACCTTATGTTTTGAATTTGGTGGAATCCTGAGTCCCAGTAACTCTCGCACCCTTTGTAATATTTTTGTATATATTTTTATTAAATTTAAAAACTCGAATCTTCACAAGTCCGAGTTGAACGAACTCTACTTATCACTTTTTACAACAACATAAAATCACATCAATTTTTGGCGCCACCGACGCGGATTTGTTTTTAGATTTAGAGTTTTTAGATTTTTATTCTTTTGTTCTTTTTTACGTTTCTTGGGTATTTGTCTTTTTGTTGCAGGTTTTGAATCAAAGAGGAATTGGAGACGAAAGACCCGGGGGATTAAAAGCTAGACAAAGCGAAAAGAACGGGGAAAAGACAAAGATATTTTATTTATTTATTTTTTTAATTAGATTTTATTTTTATTTTTAGAAATTGTAAATAGGACTTTATTTTTGTAAATTTTTATTTTTGTCAATTTTTATTTTTGGACATTTTTATTTTTGGGACATTAAACATTGGACATTATTTTTATTTTTAAACCCTACGGAAGGGTACATTTTTTAAATATAAACTGTTTGCAGGGAAGGACGACGATTACGATATCGTCTCGGCCCATCGGGTTCGCACACTGACATAGGAGTTGGTGGCCCGAGTCGACTTCAGCGGTTCTTCGCCCGTCTGGTACGGGAGGTAAACTTTTAAACACCCGCGAATCTCCTGTCAGCGGGTTTACTGTCTTCCTTAAGGTGCATATATGCTGAGGAATTGAATACGAACATTTATTTTCCTAGTAAAGGGCAAGGCCAGGCCTTACAAGATAAGAGTTCGGATTTCATCTCCGTTCTCTTCTTGCCCGCTTTAGGAAAACAATACCAAACGCGATCCCAAGCCTAAAATATTGATTAGAACGAGACCGATAAGGTAACGAGCTTGTAGGAAAGTCGTTTGAAAGGACTGTATTGGGTATCTTGTTAGCCTAACTCAAAGTTCAGGAAGATTACTGTAAGTCGATTAGAGCCGCCTTGTAACCCAGGGAAGCGTTGCCAAAGAGGTGGGGGTATCAAAGCTCCTCTGAGCTTCCCCTACTTCTCTTCGACTTACTTTATTCGGATCGTTCTAGAGAGGTTTGCTAAAAGTATACCTAGTTGCCTCTTGGAAGGATAGAAGCTGGTCTAGAAACAATCTAAGGGAGCCATCATGCTTGTTGTTTGCTAGATTTTATAGGTTTGATTTGGTCGAGTCAGCCTTGTTTGTGATTGTGTAAAATTCCCCTGCAATTAAGAATGTCGAACTGGTATGATAGAAACCAATACAATGAGTATCAACCTGAATTTGAATATGGCCATCATCATTTTTATGACCATGGTGGGAATAGTAGTTGGGAACGCCAACCTTTTCAAGGTTATGGTTCATACCATGGTGAGCCCAATTACTATCCACACACACACCGGTCATACAAGCAAGAAAATAAGGATTATTATAGTGCTAGTACCTCGTCTTTGGACAATACAATCAAACTGTTGAAAACTAGTCCTTATTATGATCCTTTTGTTCCTATTTATGATCCTTCCGTATCTTTAGAAGAGTCTCTTAAGCAGTTAACTGAGCAAACAAATAGGTTTATGTCGGAAATGAATAGACAAACTGCACCATTGAGAAAACTTTCTATAGAGGAATCCCTCAAGCTGATGGCTGAGACGAACGAAAGACTTGCTCGAAATAATCTTAATTTCCAATACAGTGTTTCCAATAATACCCTTGAAAATAATGATAGTTATTTGCATAATCAAGATGACGAGGTTAGAATTGGTAACACTACATGTTTAGATGAGGTTCAACCATTTTCATGCTATTATAATGACGATTATGATGAGGATAGTGTTGCTGAAGAATCTGAAATATGTAGGCATGGTGATCAGGAATTTGTTACTCCAATTGAGCTTTATAATGATAATGTTATTTCTAGTTCAAATCCAAATAATTTTAATAATTATTCACCTATTCAAAAGGACGAGGATTTGTCTAGAGATATCCCCGTTTTAGACGATGTAGTATTTTCTTTTGATTACGAAGACAATAATGGTTTAGAGGAACGAGTTTATTCTGAAAATACTGTTTTATTGTCTAGTGATTTAGAAACAATAGTCTTAGACAAAGAAAATGAACTCGTAGAGATAAGTGAGGATTAACTTGACTTAGAAGAATCAATTGCCTATTTTCAGGAATCTGATGACCTAGAAATTAAGGAGATTGTGACTAGTCTATCTAGAGACACTGAAAACTCTAAGTTTGGGGGTGATTATCATTCTCCATGTGCTTTAACTCTTAGAAAGGTCCCTCACTTGGGACTTGACATATGTGCCTCAACCATTTTAAAAGATTATCTTCAAACACATTTTCCTGAACCCAGTGATGTCCATAAGGAAGTTCAGTTGTTAGAAACCCATCCCCTGGTTGATGTGGTTTACCCAGGCTATGATACCCTGATAGATTTTGTTTTCCCACCAAAAACTTTTCTACCAATTGTGGGAACGTATGAGTTTCAAATGTGTCAGTTATTTAGTTTTGAGACTACGCCTAAGTACTTTAGGAGATTAGAATTGACACATTTGATTAAGAATGCCCATCACTTTCATTGTGGTCAACTTTGTAAGTCAAATCTGATTGACTTTAGGAATCCTCAATTATTCAGGTTATTATTGTGTGCTTCTAAGTTTTTAGTTGAGTTTTTCCAGACTCTTAAACCTGAACTTTTGGATCTTAGCTATGAGGAAATCCATCCCATGAAAATATTTTATATAGATCCTTTCATAGAGCCTGAACCCGAACCACAACTAGATGTAGTTGTCTTAAACATGAAACTAGATAAGGGTATGCATTACATGTTCATTTTCTTGGCTTGTTGCAGGTTCCTTTTATTTGTGATAGCTTTATTTGGTTTTGATAACCCATAATTATTTCGGCTATTGCTATATGATTTGAGGTGACTAATCCTTTCTTAGTCTGGCTGAAGACTTTAAACTTAACACTTCTTGGGAGGTAACCCATTCTCATGCAACACGGTAATATCTTTCCTTAACTCTTTTGCTTCAAATGGTAACAGTTTATCCTTGTTCATGCTTTTAATTTTATCTTTAGAACATTGAGGACAATGTTAGATTTAAGTTTGGGGGTATGGGAGAAACTTTTTAGTTGCATTATAAACTCTAGAGCCTAGAAATTTATGCCTATTAAGGATGGCACTAACCAATCTAAGTGGATAGAAGCATTTTGGTTTTAGGAGTTGAGGAACCAATCTGAGTGGATGGAAACATCTATATAGAGTTTATTCATAAAAGCACGGAGCTCAGGTGTTAGAAATAACATGATAGTTTCACCGTATCTCGGAATCATCTTATTACTCCTGTTTTTGTTTTTGCAAATTTTTATGTTGATGTCTGCTGGGTTGAAATAGAGTGATTGAGTTACTAAAAAAAAAAAAAAAAAAAAGACCAGACCAGACCAATTAGACCAATCGGAATAAATATTAACACTTGGATAACAATATGTGTGTGTTCTCCCTGTCTCCGTCGCCTAAACAAGCGTGGAATGCAGGATCCACGGGAATTACCATGTAATCTGCTGACAAGAAGCATGCGCTTGGATCCAAAAGATCTAATCATGTCGTTAAAAATAAAATAAAAAAATAAATAAAGGTTTATTATAAAGTCGACCGCTGGTTCCCTTGTATATGCCAGCTGAGTTGATGTAGATTTAGGATTGTCGACCACTGGTTCCCTTGTATATGCCAGTTGTGTTGATATTAGTCCAGAACAGTATCTCAATCCACTAGGTCATAGGTTCATCTTGGCATTGAAGTCCATTCGCAACCATCTACTTCTATATCCATCTTCTTAATCTATTCATGTGATTTGTTTGATTCCGGATATTGATGTCCATAGTGCGACTATCTGAGTAGAGCTCTGTCACTTATATATGAATTTTAGTATACTTGAGTGCAAACTCATTTACAACAATTGGAATTTCGCATCAGGGTACTTCCTCCCGTAATCAATTAGTATGCCAACCAAGGAGGTTCTTTAGTGCATTCCAAGGTTCTACGTAGATAGTTAGGGTCTGGAGTAAAGGTTTTTTGGGTACACCTCTGGTAAACCCTCCCGAGACTATAACTCGGCCACTAGGGCCACCCAGGGGTTTAAAGGCTTGTTGCACATGCTAAGTGCAATCGACGATGCCTACGACAGTGAGTTAGGATTTTATTTTCTGTTTTTGATTTGCTCGGGACTAAAAATAATAAGTTTGGGGGTATTTGATAGACGTATTTATGTGTCTATTTTCATCTCTATTGTGTATATTGTTAGTACCCATTTTTGTACTTATTTTGGTATTTTATCTCTTTGTAGGTGTTTTTGGAGAAATAAGCTTTTGCGGCGAAATTGGCTCGAAAAGTTGATAAAATGCAACCCAAGGGACGAGTGTTATGCGGACTCCAACAACGGATAAGGGGCGACCACTGGATAAGGGGTAACCTTTCCCTTTCACATTCAAATTCTATTTTGGTGGGAAACCAAAAACAGAAAACATGCAGTTTTGGTGGTAGTGATTTGGAGGAGTTTGAGGTCGATTAAACCTCTGATTTTCATAGGGTAGACTCCTTATGGGTCTAGGAATCTAACATGGGTGTTGAAATCGATTAAACTGGGCTCAATCGACGGATTTTTATCTCAACAGCAAAATATGGAAAGTCACGTGTGTGACCGATTTTAGGAAATTTTAGAGAGATTAAAGGCAAGATTTTCTTCCCAAAGCTTGATATCTATCTAAGAAAGAGTTTAGAATCAAAAGGAAAGCTCAGATACGCGTGGAAATTCTAAAACAATAAATTGCCGCAACTTTGCCATGAAGAGAAAGAAAGAGATTTAATCGGTCTTTTTGATATAAATAGGTTGGTTGGGTCATATAGAAGGGTGGTCGAGAGTTTGGGGGGCTTAGAAGGCTTGAGGAGGCGAGAATCAGAGATTTACAGGAGGCAAGAATCAGAGATTTACACGAAGAACTTCGACCCACACCGAACCGTCGCAGAAGCAGTCTTATATTCAACTATAGGAAGCTGTTGTCGTTTCTAACCGTAATCGCTTTAAACTTTTAGTGACCATTGCTTCCCTTGCAAAAAGCTTTCTGTAACTACAGCTCATCCTTTTTTAATAAAAACACCTTATTTGATCAATGAAATCAACTTTTGAGCATATTTCTAATATGAGGAGCTAAACCCCAACACTGGGATGATGGAGGAAGGCGAATATCATACTTGGGGTAATTTTATTAATTCTTTTAAGACTTTTGGATTAATTTTAATTGAAATTATGATTTGAATTAATTGGTTGTCATTTAATTTGATGATGTATGCTTAGCTTAGGTGTTTTGATACATCATGCTTAGGATTTACAATCAATGTTTTGAGAATCTAACTTGGCAAAAATAGAGTCCATGTTTTTCTTGAGCTAAAATTGTCAAAGAATTAATAATTGAACCTTATGTTTTGAATTTGGTGGAATCCTGAGTCCCAGTAACTCTCGCACCCTTTGTAATATTTTTGTATATATTTTTATTAAATTTAAAAACTCGAATCTTCACAAGTCCGAGTTGAACGAACTCTACTTATCACTTTTTACAACAACATAAAATCACATCATATACCTCAATCTAAAACTTTTCCACCTATAAGTCCTCTTACCGAAAGTGATTGTCTATGGACTGAGTCGAGACAATACAAATTGGTATTCACACTTTGTGTGATCGTCTATGGATACGAGATCGAGACAATACAACAATCAAAGTGTGATTACTTGATAGTAGGTTCGGACTTAACCAAACTCTATAGGATCACTATCAAGTAATACGGAGTTAACGTTTGTGTAATTTACTTTAAATTATATACAATTATAATTGCGGAAAACAAAAGTAAATGACACAACAAGATTTTGTTAACGAGGAAACCGCAAATGCAGAAAAACCACGGGACCTAGTCCAGAATTGAATACTCTCAGAATGAAGCCGCTATACAAAATCAAACCAACTTCCTATAGTTGAGACCAAGCAACTAAACCTATAGTTCACCTAGTTTCTTCAGTATCAATGCGCTTCCGACATTCAATAAGTGCACGCACTGGAACAATTCCTTTGGTTCGTATTCCAAACAGTAAAGGAACAACAAATCTGTTCGGTATCAACTCTAATCAATCAAGTGATATGAGTTAGACAAAGGCTTTTCTGTTTAATCCAATAAACTCCTTTGTCGGGTTTAGATCTATCTAACAAACAACTAACAAGTAGTCGAGTTTAGATTTTGCAATCAATAATAGGATCTATCAAGATGCTACATACTGATGCCGATCAACGCAACTAATAAATCAAATCTACCCAAAAGATAAACCGATTATAGTTGGATCCCAACTGATCAAGTTTTGTGCACACCAAAGATTATGAACCCAAATCAGAAATCTTCTTCGTCTTCAAATCTTCTTACATCTTCAATAAACACCTGCACACAACAACTTGAATCTCTTGTGATCAATCACGCACAGAACGGAGTCTGTTAACAATGGATTATTACAAGACGTCTTTAGATTTACAAACAGTTCTAAAGATCCAGTCGACACTTCGATCTAGTTTGAGTGAATCTTATATCAGAAGAAAAGATTCTCAAGAATAAACAAACTAGGTGCAATCAAAGTTCAACAACCGTTAGTCAATCAAATCAAATCGAAAACTAATAATACTGCAATTATCTAGTTTTCCACCAACGGTACTCGTAGAGCTTCTTGATCCCAAAGAAGTCTTTAAACGAGCGGTCTTAAGAGATTTCGCCTAATTAGGGTACTTTCCTCTCCGAATAGACGACTCCACTAGTAACAACACAACAAGGTAGTTTTGCTGGCTCTTAGGATAGTTTACATGAAATGCAAACTTGGGTATTTATAGACCAAGGAAGTTTGGACACCAAGGAATTTCCAAAACCGAAATATTCTTAAGATATGCAAAATATTTCCAAATTGGTTTTCATAATTCCTGGAAATGCTCTGTCCAAAAATAACCGAAATCCTACTAGAAAATCTCCAATTAGTAAATGCACATTACCAATTTTTTATTTTCCAGAGATATGCATTTTAATTGCTGGTAATTAAAAGCATATAAAAATTAACAACCTTAATTAAAAGATTCTCAACTTATTTCGGTCTGGGATCTCCTTTAGTTATTAAGGAATATCTTTGAACAATAAAAGATAAGAGTTACTGAACATGTTCAAAGTATGTCGACATCTTATTTCTTTGTAAATCCTCTTTCATATTTACAATCTTGGAACCGATTATACCACACTTCCAAACAAGTTTAGAATTGGTTCATCTGATTTCCAAGAACTATGTGATTGATCAAATCAACACACTAATCATGGATTTACGGTTCTACCAAACACGAGGATCGATTCTATCTTAATATGGTTACTGGGACCGGTTACATCAGTTACCAAATTGGTCACATCAATTACCATGACCGGTTACCATATTCTCATGGTATTACTTGTGATCGGTCACACCAGTTACCAGCAGGACCGGTTACACCAATTACAAGGATCGATTACTACTCTTTTGTGATCGGTCACACCAATTACTAGGATCGGTTACACCAATTACTAGGATCGGTCACACCAATTACAACTATCGATCATACCATCTTAGGTGATTACTTAGGATCGGTTACACTAATAAAAGTCATACCAATACATAAGTCAGGCATTGTGCCTAGTTTTACCAAGATACATAACAAGTTATGATCGGTTCTACTAACTCACACATATTGGTAATCCAAAGATATGCAATGAATAACAATACCAATAAGCCTAGCGATTTCCCTTTCGATTCATAAAACAAGTTCATGAATGTACTTCCTTTAAACGAATGTAAACATTGTTTCCTAGGACGAAATCTTCACCCATACACATAATCACAATAACATTCATACGATTATGTCGATATCTTATATACGAAGTTCAAAAGATAAGCGTTATACTTCGTATTCTAATTCCTTAACACTATGTCTACTAGAGTATAATCATTCACAGCTTCGCAGTTATGTTTTCAATATAGCACGACTTGAAAGATACGTTGGGAATGAAACAGTTCAAGTCAAAATATTACTAACCTCAAGAGAAAGGATGATGTCGTCGATGTAGCTCTTTACTTCTTCACACTCTTCAAGTCTTCAAGTAATACTTGTATGTCTCATTATCCTAATCTTTCTAGCCTAACCTATACGAAGTTGTCTCTAGTACATAATCAAGCGACTCTTAAATTGAGTTTTGATTCACTTAAATATGACAACCAAACTTGACATACCAACACTTGGTGGGTTCAACCGAGCTATGCTCTAACAAGAACAATAAAATAAAATGCACTGAGTCACAGACACTCTTTCTCCTCACTGACAAAGCCACAAGTTAGCCCCAAATTCTCCTTTTTCCTGTATAATCAGTTGCCGTATACCCGTTGCATAAGTTTGAGGCTGACCCCATAGAAAAATAGTCAGTTGAACATCCGCAAGTATATCGTCAACTCTCTTCATTCTGTAGTTGAAATCGATGTCATTTCTTTCCTTCCAAATAACCTATTTTATCGCGTAAGGTATTAAACTCCACAGTTGTTTTTCCATTTTCCAAGTCCTATTCTGCAACCAGCTTGCAAGGTACGCCTTTATTGAAATACGAGATACCCAACTGATATTAAAACTATCTGAAAAATGGCTCCATACTTTCATTAAGGTTGAACAATGGATGAATAAGTGGTCGGTTGACTCGTCGCTAGTGTTGCAAAGGACTATTGATTACCGATATTAGGACCCACTCGCATTACCAAACACAAGCCTTGTTTCGGCGAATGATCTATGAATTTTTACGTACCAAAATGTTGCCTATTTATATAGCCGTCCAATTACAATTCCACGTGCACTTTCTTGACCTTCCGAATTATTTGGAATTTTGATGTTCCGAACCAGAATCCGGTGTATTAATTCGGCCCATCCAATCATCAACCTATTTGACCAAATTTGACTTTTACGAAACTGAACGATACTTGTCCGTTTGCATTCCGACGAAGCGTTGCCCAATTTCGAATCCCTAACTGGGGAGGGACACGAGTGTTAATTTGTGTAAAAAGATTCATTTTTGATTCTGTTGAGACCCATTTACCCATTAAACAGGATCATTTTGGATTTTTGTTTTGTCTTCGGGTGTTTGTCTTCTTCTTCCTTGAGTAAAATAAAATACAAATATACAGTATTCAATTTCCAAAGGATCCTCACTCCTTTAGTCTGAACTAAAAGCTTGTCCCCCTCACAGATAGTTTTCCACCGTATGTGATGTTTCTCTCTCATCCCATTCCTAATCACACTCTTCTCTTCAAAGAACCCAAAAGATCACCATGGAATACTACTTCATCTCCTCTACAAGGTTTCATCTTTCTCTCCCTTTCTTCTTCAAATTGAACTTGTGGGTTTTCTTCTTCCTTGATATTTAAGTAGAGGGTTTTGCTTTTTTGTTTCTTATTCAACATATTATTACTTGATTTTTCGGGGTTTGTTTTGATTTTGACTGATTGATTACTTAGGAAATGAAATAGACAAATGACTTGCGTACTGAATATCATTTACCGCTCTTGTTTTACGGCCAGGTAGACTTTATTTCGATTGGGTTAGGACTAAAGTACATTTCTTTGGTCTAATTATGAGTTTGTAACATTAGTTTCGAAATAAAATTGTAAAGAATGTTACTTGCACGACACAAAGATAAACTTGGAAAACCCATTATTTGAAACAGAAGAATGTATCAAAGAAACTTGTCTTGGGGTCCATCGGCATGATCTAGCTCCATGCTCGTCTATATGTAGCATTGTAGGCTTGTATTAGTTTCCTTAAGTCTTAATACTAAGCATAATTTTGGCTTAAGAAACATGTTAGCTTCATCCTGAACAATAAGCATACTAGCACATGATTGTCATTTTGATTAATGCTGCAATTTTATGAAGCTGTTCTTGTGGACTCTCGGATTAGCGCATCAAAAGGAGCTAGTCATTATGTTATGGTACTGTCGTCCAGTATTTACTATTTTCTATACTTTTTTAATGTTATTGATACCACAGATTGTATGCGTGAACCAAGAATTGTCTTGTTTGCACTGTAGTGCCCCTCGGAACCAAAGGAAAGAATCAGGGAAATGTTCACCAAGGTTGAACTCTCGGTTTCCTCGTATGACACTGCTTGGGTGGCAATGGTCCCTTCACCAAATTCACCATCATCTCCCTGTTTCCCCAAGTGTTTAAGCTGGATATTGGAGAATCAGCTTCCGGATGGTTCATGGCCTGTTGCTCACGACCATCCCTTACTGATTAAAGATGCTCTGTCGTCCACATTAGCGTGCGTCCTTGCTCTGAAGAAATGGGACATTGGCGAAGAGCATGTAAACAAAGGTATG
The DNA here is from genome assembly GCA_023531105.1 of Papaver atlanticum. Lineage (NCBI taxonomy): Eukaryota > Viridiplantae > Streptophyta > Magnoliopsida > Ranunculales > Papaveraceae > Papaver > Papaver atlanticum. The sequence goes on from JAJJMB010007708.1 coordinate 22,059,847, forward strand.
TGATACTTCCCTCATCATGCTTTCATTCATCGTCCTTCCTGTTTCTTTTCCTTTAAATGGTCTCAATATTTGCAGGCCTTCAGTTTATTGGATCAAAATTCTCTCTAATCAGTGATAAGAATCAGCATGCCCCAATTGGATTTGATATCATATTTCCTGGTATGGTTGAATATGCTAAGTTTTTAGGCTTAAATCTTCCCATGAGTACACCGGCTATAGATGTTTTGCTCCAGCACAGAGACTTGGAGTTCAAAAGGTGTAGCCTCAAAACCTTTTATTTTCCACAAGAAAAATGATTTGAAGTAAGAAAATATGTGCTCTAATAAGCATGAAACTAGGCCCAGCTTATCATATATTATACCTTTTAGATGGACTTCTAAAGATGCTGTGTTTTCTCAAGGCTAGATGCTTCGCAGAGAGGATGTTTCGCTATTAATCACAATTTCCAGTTAAATACGGAGGCTCTCTATCAATGACTCCGAGATTCACTTTTCATGAGTCAACTGTCAGCGTGAAAAAGAAAAATTTAAAATATCTTGAGGTTCTTGATTGTTTGTTTTCAGAGTTGTCCATTTTTACTAACTTTTCTTGTCACTGCAAATGTGTTCCTCCAGAGTTTCTGAGAGCAACTCCGAGGGAAGTAAGTTATATCTAGCATATATTGCAGAAGGTTGGGGAAAATATCATGATTGGAAAGACATCATAAAGTATCAGAGGAAGAATGGATCACTGTTTAACTCACCATCTGCTACGGCAGCTGCTTTTGTTCATCTTCAAGATAGTAACTGCCTCAATTACTTGCATTCACTCTTAGAAAGGTTTGGTAACACAGGTGATTCTTTCTCCTTTTCGTTAGAGTTCTTAGGTATCTATGCTATCATACAATACAAATTAATCACTTATGTCGCCTTTTACAGTTCCAACAGCTTATCCTCTAGACATATATGTTTCTCTCTCCATGGTTGATAATCTTGAGAGATTGGGTATCGATCGACACTTTAAGAATGAAATAAGAATTCTTTTGGATAGAATATACATGTACGTTCAGGTTTAACACTTTTATGTTGGATTAGTAACTTAAGTTAGTTGAAGCTTTGATAAGTGCGAGATTGGCCAATGACAGATGTTGGTTGCATATGGAGGAGGAGATATTCTCAGACATGGCCACGTGTGCATTAGCATTTCGGATCTTACGAATGCATGGATACGACATCCCCGCAGGTACTCAATCCAAGAGAAATTATCAGTTAGGAATCTTCTATTTATTGCGACTAATATATCATAATTCTGGTGTAGATGCTCTAGCCGTGTTTGCTGGAGAAAATTTCTTTGAAACTCCAGGAGGATGTCTAAAAGATCTGTGCAGTACATTAGAGTTTTATCGAGCTTCACATATCTTGATATCTCCTGATGAACAAATTTTGGAGAGACAACATTTGTGGTCCAGTAATTTCCTAAAACAATGTTTATCCAAATGTTTGACAGCCACCGATGTGTTTGATGGACGTATTATCCAAGAGGTAAGTGTGGGCCTTGTCGAATTCTGATACCCTTGTGAGTACGTGTTTCTTGTGGGTCAGCATAACCTTTTCTCCATGTGACATTTTCTTGCAACTTTCTTGTCAATTGCATTTCTACATTTAAAAAAAAGTTTAGTTGGTGAGTATGGTTGTTATCTTAATAGTGAATATATGTCTTTAAGAATATTGTAACCGTGCGGCTGGTTGCTATGAGTAACTGCGATGTTCTATAAAATTGATATTGACATTGTTATCAAAAGTTGCGCCTACCTACCTACCATATTTTGTATATTTCAGGTGGATTATGCCCTTAAATTTCCCTTCTATGCTAATTTAGAACGCCTTGAAAACAAGAGAACTTTGGAGCACTACAACATAGATAACTTGAGGATTCTCAAAAGTTCATATAGGTATACTTGCTGAACTGTTGGAGAATATGAATCTTCTTAGAATTTGTCAAATAAATCAGTAGGCTACTATCAGACATATTTTATCGGTATCTTTCTAACTATTGGCAGGTCCTCGAACATTGAAAACAAAGATCTCCTTGATTTGGCTGTTGAAGACTTTAATCTTTGCCAATCAATACACCAGAAAGAGCTGCAACAACTAGAAAGGTGCCTATTTTATGTGCAGAGATTATTTTAAATTAAATATTTGACTCAAAAGCTTAACTACCCTTTTTCTTTCAAGGACAAAAAAGAGGACGACAGGTAATGCTTATCGAAAGTAACTTTGGTGCTCTTCTGATGTGAGCAGGTGGGTTATAGAAAACAGATTAGATAAGCTGAAATTTGCAAGACAGAAGTTGACATACTGTTATTTCTCTGCTGCTGCGACTCTTTACTTCCCTGAATTATCTGATGCTCGCATGTCATGGGCCAGAAATGGTGTCCTAACTACTGTGGTTGACGACTTCTTTGACATTGGAGGTTCCGGAGAAGAACTAGTAAATCTAATAGAATTGGTTGAGAAGTAAAGCTTAATTTGTCCTTACTATTTTTACGTCTGTCCTACCAAGTTCAGTTTAAATTGTTGCTCATTTTACTAAAGTTTTCACTTTGTTGATTCACTAGTAACGTGACCAATGAAACCTATTCCATTTTGATGATGGGGACTTTAGACAGTAAGTCTCCACCATGTATTTGGTGAAGTTTTCGTGATGCACTTTACTTGTGTCAACGGAGCTGGATTCTTTAGTAAGCTTTAAGAGTTTGAGATGTTATATTAATGCCATGGTTACAGGTGGGATGGAGTTTCAACTACTGATTTTTGCTCCGTACATGTGGAGATCATATTCTCCGCAATTAAAAATACAACAAATGAGATAGGAGAGAAGGCATTCTCACGGATAGGGCACCACGTCACAAGCCACATAATTGAGATAGTGAGATCTAGAGCCCTATGTTTATTCTGTCTCTATATATACTTACAAGTTATGGTTACGCGGCCTAAGTGTTATTTCTTTGGCAGTGGTTGAAATTGCTAAACTCCATGATGAAAGAAGCGGAATGGACCCGTAACAAAGTGGTACCAACACTGGAAGAATATATGGCAAATGCATATGTATCTTTCGCCTTAGGACCTATTGTTCTCCCAGCACTTTATCTCGTTGGACCTGATATCCCGGAGGAGGTTGTTCGAGATACGGAGTACCATAATCTTTTTAAGGTTATGAGCACATGTGGGCGCCTCCTAAATGACATCCAAGGGTTCAAGGTATCCGTTACTTCCCTATTGTATTTTCCAGTAATCTTTATAAACTAAATGTGTTAGAGTCAGTCTATCCCACCCTCTTGCATCATCCCTATCGACAACCCCATTTTGTGTGGCTCACATATGATTAAAATGCTGATTTATGTCTCAACACTTGTTCCTATAGATTCTAACCCCTTCAAATGCTGTGCTAGCAGTCTAAATTTCCATATGATGATATATGTTTTCTGGAGGTATTCTCCTTAAATTCGGTTGTAGAAACATTCTCATTCTGTTGATATATTTTATTCTATATATCCAATGTGTTCTTCACTATAAATAGTTACTTGCAACTTTTCTAAAATACATATATGTATAGATATGTTGGGGACCAACAAGTGAGGTATTTCAATTCAGGAGAAAATCTGTCAAGTGGTTTAAATTTTGGGCGTCTATAATATTCTTTTTTTTCTTCGTCGTGTCTGTCTGCTGCAGAGAGAAAATAAGGAAGGGAAACTGAATGCTGTATCACTGCTCATGATTCCTAGCAATGGTGTTGTTTCTGAAGAAGAGGCTGTGGAAAGGATTAGTGGTATGATCGAGATCAACAGAAGAGAATTGCTGAGATTAGTTTTACAGTCCAAGGACAGCGTGGTACCAAGACCTGGCAAAGAATTATTCTGGAAGATGAGTAAAGTAGTTCATCTGTTTTACAGGAATAATGATGGGTTTACATCTTTACAAGAAATGGTTAGTGCCGTTAATGCTGTCATTGAAGAACCATTAAGCATTCAGTGATGTTGTTAGTGCCGCATAAGCTCGTCTAATTTCTATATTGTTAAGCAATCAACCTTACTTAGCTTGTCTTTAGTCGTCTCACCGGATATGAACTAATACTACAAAGTGAATGATTTTTCTTTTTTGGAATACAACAATGTTTTTCTACAATACACGCCAAGGGTCCGTTTGACACGCTTAAATCGGAAGAATTGGGTCTTGTGGAGAACTTTCAAGACCCAATGGTCTTCTACAAAGCCAACAACGTTCTGGATATCTTGTGGAGTCAAGATAATTGGGTCTTTCTAGAACCCTAATACATGCTGAAGACTTGTGTCTTATCACTAGAATCAAGATCTGCAAAAATGCACCTTCCATCAACCATCTTCTCTTTGCTGATGACTGTATGGTCTTCTGCAAAGCTAACAAGATTGAAGCCCAGAATATTATGGACATCCTAAACATCTTTGGACAAACATCAGGCCAGCTTATCAACTTCAACAAATCTGGAGTTTTCTTCAGTAAAAACACCAACCCTAATCTCATTCTTACCATCAGCAACATTAAGCAACATTATGGGGGTTCAAGTGCTTTAGTTGGATGACAAGTACTTGGGCTCTCCTCTTTTTAGTCACAGAAGCAAAATCAACTCCTTCAAGCCTGGTGTTGACAAGCTAAAGATAAGACTATCCAACTGGAAAAATGTTCCCCTAAATCCCGCTGGGAGAGAAGTCCTCATCAAATATGTCACATCTACCGCTAGTATATACCATATGAACTGCTTCGGGATCCCAAAACAAACCTGCCAGGACCTCAACAAACTTCAAAGAGATTTCTTCTGGGGAAAAAGCTTAGAAAATCCAAAAGTTTACTGGAATGCAGTTTGCAAACCCAAAGAACTGGGAGGATTAAGTTTCATGAATATGAAACTCTTCAACAGCTCTATGATCACTAAAATTGGTTGGAGGTTAGAGCAGGATAAAAACTCTCTATGGTATCAACTAATGGATGCTAAGTTTCTAATTGGCAGGAATGTGCTCAATATGGACATCAAAAACCAAAAGATGGAGACTCCTAGATATGGAAAGGCATCTTAGAAAGGATTAACAACATTCAACATCATTGTGCTTGGAGAATTGGCAATGGGAGGAAGATCAAAATTTGAGATGATATCTGGATCCCAAGTATCCCTTCAAAAATTACCAAACCTACAAACTGCCCACACTTCATTGAGACAGTTTCAAATATTCTTCTACCTAATGGACACTGGGAAAACACCCTGGTCCAAACATACTTCAATCCCCATACTGCTCAGGCCATTCTAGCTCTGGATACTCATCCAGGGGAGGAAGACAAGATTCAGTGGAATCTTAATGACACAGGAAAATTCTCTGTCAAAGCCCTCTACAAGGCCAAGATAAATAATCTTTACAGGAATGATACTGCAACAAGAAATTGGGGAGCTATCTGGAGTATGGACATTGCTCCAGTCATTAAGATCTTTACTTGGAAATGTGCTCATGAAATCCTTCCCACTAATGTAAAAACAGCTAGCATCCTACACTACATTGATCCTATGTGCCAAATATGCAAAAGTGGGGAGGAAACAATGACTCACATGTTCCTAAATTTTCATGTTGCCATCTCTGTTTGGCAGGAAATAATTGGCTCTACTCATGCTCATTTTGATAATACAACAATCTTCATAAATTGGCTGAAATCCTGGTATCTGCCTGGAGATGCCAATAAAAGCTGCAACCTGTATGCTACTACTTGTTGGTTTATCTGGAAGGATAGGTGTGATATGATTTTCAGACATATCCAGCCAAATGTCAGACAAACCTCAAACTGCATCTGACAGCACTTATGTAATCATAACAGAATACATAATCTTCCAAGCCATATTATGAATACTTTCTCTCTAAACTATGAAGAGCATGAACCAGCTGAAGAGAACAACATTGCTCCATACAACCTGAACCATTACATTAGAGGAGCCTCTGGCATAATCATCAAGATATGCACTCTCCAAGATCCTGAAAGTCTAATGTATTTTACTGCTCTAACTACTATAGATTTTGCAGGTAATCCCATTGGAACAAGAGGACACCCATGCCACTCTGGAATTGGGGGAGCAGATTTAGCCTTCAAATGGGCAAAAGAAATGCAGCACACCAATGTGGAAATACATGCTGAATCCATGGAAATCCTGGTCCGTTTCAAGTTGCTATACCACAATGCTGTCAAAGGAAGATTTCATCTGAACTTTCATGAAAACATGAACCATGAAGAAGAAGACAATACTACCAGAATCAACCCAGTTAATTTTATTTTAATTAGTCTCAAAGTTATCCATAGACTTCAAAATATGGAAAGTTTTAATATTGCACTTTCTTGTAAGAACAATGTTGGCAGCACTAGTGGCAGGAGTCCTCCAAACCTTATGTACCTGCATTAGGCTTTCTTTGGCCTACGTTTTTCTAAAAAAAAAGACAAGCTTTAATCGGAGGTAATAGTGTCCTTTTGGCACTATGATTTTTATTAGCTATTACACCGGATTGTTCTTTAAACACAACGTTCTGGATATCTTGTGGAGAACTTTCAAGATAATCAAAATCAGACATTGTTTATCTAGCCCTCTTAGATAAAAAAATATGCAGCACCATTGCTATCTCTCCGCAAAAAAAAAAAAAAAAGTGACTATGACTCTCAAACCGAAATTTGATATCTAGAATCATACTAATAACAATTACAAGGTCCAGTTAATGTATGAATTTTTTTTTTTTTGTATTTTTTTTCTCTAATGGTGGTTAGTTAGTGGCATCTAAATACTAATAACAATTACAAGGTCTATAGAAACAAGGTTCGGGGATACACCCCTACCTCCTCCAAGGGAGGTAATATGAGAACCATCGTGTCAATTGATTTATCCCGTAGAAAGTTGCCTCATTAATGGATTTTATTAACACCTCATTATTAGACTCAAAGATAACTCTATCTAAGCTTCTAGAAACATCCTAGCTTACTGCCTCCTTCATTGCTCTGCACTCCAGCTACCGTATTTCATGGTCCTCAATCATTCCTCCGTCATAACACTTTTCTTTTGCTCTATGATAATTTCATGTAAAATATTTTATTATTAGTTCAATGGCACCTTCGAGAGTGCTTTTGGTAAAAGAAGCATCCAAATTAAATTGAGTTATTCCTACCATTACTTCCTGTAGAAGCTACAAGTGAGTTACGGATACTGCTACATCGCAGACTATTAATTATGTCAATGGACATCGTTCTATTAGGTTTGATATTATGAAATATAGTTGCACACCTATATTTCCATATCATCCAGATAGTAATCATCAATGGAAAAAGATTAGATTCACTACTTACTCCTTGATCATGATTATGAAGACTACCCGCATTTTTTTCTTCTCAAAACACTAACAGAAAGGTTACCACCAGAGCCACGTCAACCCCAAATGAAGCAGACAATGAATGCTTTCATGACTCCTGGTGCAAGCACTTCAACTAGGCGTATCTTTATAGATGAAGAAGTTCGCATTGCTCCTGAACGTCGATCAGAAAGGAATCAACAATCCTATTTCGTTACGCGTGAAGACCTGGAATGAATTCTCCAAAATCGAGGTAAGGAAAACCTGGTAACCATTCATCAGCACCAACCTTACCCTCATTATGCGCAAAGAGTTCCTCTTCTAAGAGGATATTCCTCTCCTTAATTCTCCCTTTATGACGGTACTGGTAAAGCTCGTGAACAGATTTCTCATTTTCTAGAATCACTAGGAGAGCATTAATACAACCACGTCCTTTGCCTGAAATAATTCTCAAAATCACTTACTGGGAGAGCATACACCTGGTACAACAATATTGCGCTAAAAATTATAGCCAATTGGTGTGAGATGGTTAATGCCTTCTACAAGAAATATTTCTTTGTGTCTGAGAAAGTCACTCTATCAGACCTGGGAAGAATATTTCAGCGAAACAATGAGCATCCAAACGATTATGTCAAGAGATTCAGAATTCAGGCACTAGATTGTCACGATCCAAATGTAACTGAACAACAATTGGTGGAATTATGCATCAATGGGATGGTGCATGTCTATCGTGCTTTGCTAGAGAACATGCGGATTCATACATTCTCTTAACTTCATGAAGCTGCTAAATGCTTAGCTACAACAACACCTTCCTTACTAGAAAGAATCAGGCCTGCTAGGAATGAAGGGTCTCATGAGACTCGTGGAAGCATATGATCAATACAACCTTCGACCTTCTGTAAGCAGTTTCACTGAAGGAGCAAGAGGAAAGCCACCACTTTAGAGATGCAACATCCTGTGCATCCAAACCCGCCAGCTCCAACTCCAGTACCACATGCGCGACTGCCGTAATGAGAAAACCACGTCCAAGCTACACCATATCTGGCTCAACGGCAATAACGTCAACGAGAGGCGCTTTCGAAATTTCCTCTCCCATGGAAGAAGTAGTTGAATTACTGGAGGAGATTGCACCTGGGGACTGAAGGAGTGCACATCATATTTGACTCTCTCCATGTCAGGAGCTTCATTATATTTGCACAACCCATTAATTAAGTCGTTCGCGAAAGAGAACTTCCTCAAAGGCACGATGCGAAGATGATAAGGGCAAAAGAATATGGCTGGGGACTGCTCAGTACTACTCATCTCAACGATGCTGAATTTAGAGAGATGCAGGAATGCTATCATTGTCATTCCAAGATGTCCAAAGATGTAGATATACTCAAGAGAGCATACGTATTGTCAAATCCCAGTGATATGCCTAACCGTGTATGAAGCACAACGCACAAACAAAAACCGCCAAGTTGAAAGCTATGTGGGTACTCGTGGACATGGGACTGTCTCCCTCTTTTCGAATCCTTCCATAAAGTTATCGTCAACTCTTCTACCAGGATGATTGATCCTATTGATGAATCCTATCTTGCCATTTTGAGGATATCAAGGAAGCCTAATGAGTTTTACATGCCTCAGTCAACATCAAGGAAACTACCGGCCCCATCATCAGCTTCTCCGCGCATGTCTTATCCCCTACCTTGGCATATATGAAGCAACTTCCTGGAGAGGATGCAAGTTCATACATCCGAAAGTTCCACACACAAGTAAGTCTTGTTGAAAACCTTCTTTACAATCATCCATTCTTCATCCCATCAGGACATGGGGGCTTGATCCGTCTATCAATCCAACTGTGACTAGGCAATGTAAATGGAAAGTTGGCCCCTTTTAATATTTCATGCTTACAAACTATTTCAAAGCAAGATCTCGATAAACTCAAAATCTTTGCAAATCAATTACCTACTATTTAAAAACTAGTAAATCAAACCACGAAAGAACACTCTCCTATCTCTTGAAGAACACCTTCCTTCAACTCCATTTCCTGAGTCAGCTTCTCAACTGCTTCGCTTTGTCTAGTGAGACCACTATAAAGAACCAAGCCTGTTGCAATTTTCAAATCCATGGTAGTAGTAATTCCTTGATGGAACAAGGAAACATTAAACCCGAAGTCTACACATATGTCTCGATGATACTCCCGATCGTTCATTCAGAAGCAGCATGCCTGGTCATACCACATATCTCATCCACTAAAGATAGAGCTTCCTCCATGTGCTTTGCTAATACAACACTATTACTGGATTTCTTGGTCGTGGAAATGTGTCTATACTTCTCCCATATTCGGGCGTACAACTCGGCATACTTAGCTGACACACTGAACCCTCCAATTAACACGTGATCTATAAGAGGAGCATCAAATTGAGGGTCGAAGATAACACCTGCAACAGAATGAACAACTATTGCCTTTTCAGTTCCGAAGGAACCACCATTGGGAATATTCATGTCCACGGTCATGATACTGGTACCTTCATCTTCCCTGGAAGGCGCAGTCACATCCTTAACATCATTGGTCGCCTCCATCCCTGGACTATCTCTTGGTCCTTCCTGCAACATCATCCCAAATAATGGATGCCGCCTTCGTTGTTATTAGATCCCGAATCTGTTCGGTTTTTATCATCGTCATATAAAAGCGGCTTTATATCATCAGATCTCTCCTTTTCTTCTGGAGGAGTCTTGAACGCATCGTCATCCCGGCTACCTGTAGCTAGCGCAAGTCTAACAAAAGCATTCATCTTCCCAGGGCACTTAAATTACGGAAGAAGTTGAGCAAGATTAGTTCAAAGTTACCCAGATAATTCATCCAGTCAAACGGAGCAAAACATGTACATACCCGTACATCCGAAGAATTGAAGATCACTGTAGCTTCTCGGGTGCCACCTGTAATCCTCTCTAACCGAACTTATTTTTCCTGGGGGCTTCCTCCACCTTGTCTAGAGGATACCACTCAGACGCCCACCAAACAACTTAAAACCAAGATCTCCTGCAATCGGAAGGGTCAACAACGCAGCTACATTCTCCAAGACTAGCCCTGACATGATCATTGTCGAACATATATCTCATCCATCCATCCTAGGAGCGCAATGGAGTTTGGAAAATTTTGAAATCCACTGGAGAGGCTGGATACTCATTCTTCTGGAGACATACTCTTATTACACGTTCCGGAGAGATCGATGGTACAACTTCTACACCCTCTGGTCCAGGAAGAAGAATCGTCACGTGATTAAGATAAGTCCTAACAGTCGTATAGGACACTTGAAGAAGTCATCATCTATATTTGGTATGTCTTTGGAATCATTAATGCATTCTTGCTTAACAGCGTAAATATCTCCAGGTGACATCTTATCCAAACAAAAAAATTTACGCTCCTAGTTACTATTGGGCGGTTACATGTGCAAAACAGAAAACAACACCTACATTGAGTTCTCATTGCTCACTTTGCTGCTGACCATAACTATCAGAGATTACTTTGTTGCCGTTGATACTCGTTCTACCGCTGCTAACAAAGAAAGTTATTCACACAGAACTAAATGTTCAAATTTGATCAACTACTCGTGGATATTATACTCACAGCTAAGATACAGCCAGGGTTTGTACCCGCAAAATAATTAAAAACAAAAAACAAAAAACGAGATACTTACCTATCGACGAAGGGAGGAAAGAGCTGCAACAACTAATATCGGGCAAAGAAGTTGAGCACCTCTTTTATACCCGTCGAGTTTGCAAAATCCAAGAAAGGGAAGGATTCATTTTCTTTCCTTTTCACGCGCGAGTGGGCTGGGTGCCCGGTACAGTCCCGGCTTGTTATCCATGAAGAGCTCACCCGCAACCCAGATGTGATCTAGGAAGATAATTGCTACCTACCGACGCTTCATTCTTTGTTCGGATCCAAGCCAACTGTTATTTCCCTGGTAACATCTTCCTCTTCTCATTGATCTTATTTTGTCTGTCACCATCTAGTGCTTACCACGCAACAATGTCACTGTTACGTGATAAGCAGGGGACTTAATGTTGATGGTGGTTTTTAGTTCAGGGATAAAAATGTAAAACTCCATATTTGTATGCCTGCTTTCTGCAAAGAAGTAGAGCTGTCAAGAAGCTGATGAGCGTCTATACCTCTCTGCTTACATATGAACTATGTAATTCAATATTTACGAAATTCATTAGAATAATATTGGTGCATGCAACAACAATCCCAAATATTCTATGAACTTTATTTAAGCTTTTTTTTTTGCTTAATCAATTGATTTTATTACCAAAAAGAATATCAAAAATTACAAAAACTCCCAAGGAGCAAACTGAAACATAAAAAGGAGAGTACTAAAAAAAAACAAAAAACAATTACATTGGTTTTTCAGCAGAACCTATAGTAAACCTGATCAGGTGACTCCATTATTGTAATAAAATTGGGCTTATTTTGATACCTCTGGCTTACACCCCTCTCCAGGCCTGCTCCTCTCTTAGCAAATGAATCTGCTGTAAAATTTATTTCTCTAACATTGTGATCAATCTGCACATTAAGTATTGAGCTTCTTATTCTTTCCCATCTCACCTGGAAAAACCATGGTAACTTTCCTGTCCTGTAAGCTTGAACAACAGCATATGAGTCTGAGCAAATAATAATGTTCAGTTTTCCATTCTGTACAACCCATTCTGTAGAACCTATAACTGCCATGATCTCAGCTAAGAAGTTAGTACCAATGCCTATACCTGTTGATTCAGCATATACAAATTCACCACTACTACTTCTGCAAACAAATCCATAACCTGCTAAACCAGGATTACCTCTGGAAGCACAATCACAGCATATCAAAGCTTGGTTTTCCTCAGGAAATTTAAATTTCACCTCTATAATTCTTTGAATTTTTATAGGTCTTCTTCTCAGATCAAAATTCCTAAGTACTTGATGATCATAGTTACAGTCCCACATATAACATGTCATTCTTATTGAACAGTCTTTTGTTAACTGTTTTATTCTCTGTTTTAAGCTGATAATATCCACTTTCTCTTCATCAAAGACAATTTTATTCCTTAAGAACCAGATTTCCATCATTGTGATAGATGCAGCCAATATCCACACTTCTTTCACAGCACTACTTTTGAGATTTGCAAATTTCATCACATCTTCATAAGATTCAGGATTACAAAACAAAAATATTCCCCCAAGCCATTTCCAAATCAGCTGACTATAATTGCAAAACCACAAAATGTGTTTAAGGTTTTCAGTTTGCTTACCATATAGATAACACTTTGATGCTAGACTGAAGCCCTTCCCTTGCATTTTCTCATCTGTAGCACATATGCCCCTCACCAACTTCTAGACATTACAAGCTATTGTAGGGTGCAACACAGAATGCCATACTTGATTCACCCACACAACCTTATTATAATGAGTCCTTATTAGTTCTGCAGCAGAGCTTACTGTGAATGTGCCTGACATTGTACCAGACCAAATCATTTTATCTTTACTTCTTGAAATAACTGGTAACTCTTCTACCCTGAAGTAGTGTAACATTCTTTGAGGTATTAGCCACTCTCCCTCAACAATTAAATCTGAAAACTTCATATCCTTATTTTGTAAAATGTAGTCATCATCTGGAAACAGTTCATATAAAGATTTATCTTTCACCCAGTTATCTCTCCAAACAGAAATCCTCTCACTTGTCCCTGGAATCCATCTTGTATGTTGTCGTACTTCTTCCATTACCAAATTCAATCCAGGCCGCACTGAAGAATTTTTGTAACCAGTTATCCATTCACCATTAATATTTGTAAATTTTTCTCTCATATGCTTAGCCCATTCTGCCTCAGAGTTTTGCATTTTCCAAAATAGTTTCATTAAGAGAGATTTATTCACCACTTCCATTCTCCTTATACCCAACCCACCTTCCTCCATGGGAAAACAAGTTTTATCCCATTTCAATGTAACACATTTTCTGTCATAGGGATTCCCTGTCCAAAGAAGGTTTCTGATCATTCTTTCACAAGTCTTCATCACACTCACTGGACACTTATAAACTGACATGTTGTAAATTGGGATACTACATAATATAGATTTTATAAGGGTAATTCTATCTTTAAAAGCTAGTAGTTTCCCAATCCAGCTAGCTAATCTGTTTTGTAGCATCTCCACAAATCCCCAAATTGTATTTACTTTTACTCTCCCTGGATGTAACATCACCCCAAGATACTTGTCTGGAAAATTAGACAGTGGCATTTGTAACTCTGCAGCTATTTGTTGTCTTCTCAATTCAGTTACACCACCAACAAAAACTTTACTCTTTACTTGGTTAATAACTTCGCCTGAAGATTCTTGATAATCTCTCAGTAACTTCATAATCTTTTGCAGATTCCTCTTATGACCATTGAAAAACAAAAAAACATTATCAGCAAAAAATATATGTGTTGGATGTATCCCTCTTCTATTTACCATAGGAACAATGTTGCCTTCATTTACCATTTTCCTCAAACTTCTTCCCAAAACATCCTCAGCTATGACAAAAAGAATTGGTGACAATGGGTCACCTTGCCTCAACCCTCTGCTTACTGGAAAGAAACCAACAAGACCTCCATTAACAAGGACAGATATTCTTGTTGAAACAAACAATTGATGTAGCCATTTAACACAAATTTCAGAAAAACCAAACTTCTTCATTGCTTCAAAAAGAAATTCCCAACTAAGGGAGTCATAAGCTTGTGTAATATCAAGTTTTAAACCAACATTACCCCCTCTCCTTTTGACATCCAATTCATTAATTATTTCAGAAGTTAATACTATTTGTTCTTGAATGCATCTCCCCTTGATAAAGGAACCTTGTTGTTCTGATACTACTTTATCCATCAATCCATGCATCCTTGTGGTAATTATCTTGGTAAAGATTTTGAAGGAGAAGTTACTGAGCCCAATAGGTCTAAACTGGTTTGGCTTTCTTGCACATTTAACTTTAGGAAGTAAAATAAATAAATAGAATTCAAACCTCTAGGAATGAAACCTTTTTTCCAACAGAATTGAATAGCCTGAATAACCCCCTCTCCAATAATGTCCCAAGAAAATCTGTAGAAAAAACCTGGAAAACCATCTGGGCCTGGAGCACTATCTTCATTTAAAGATAAAATTGCATTTTTGATTTCTTGAGAAGTAGGCACACTCTCTAACATATTGTTATCTTCATCATTAATCACTTTAGGGATTGCATCAAAAATACCATCCACAAACTGAACTTCTTATGTAAACTTCTCTTCAAAATATTTCTCCAAAGAATTAGCAATAACCATTTGATCAGTGACAATTGAACCATTTTCCTCTTCTAACTCAGATATACAGTTTGCTGCTTGTCTTATTTTTATTGAAGTATAAAAAAATCTGGTATTTGCTGCTCCATCCTTTAGCCATTTTTCTCTTGACTTTTGTTGTAGAATTGCTCTTTGTTGTTGTATTAAAATTTCCTACTTTCCTATAGCTACCACCAAGTTATTTAGTAAAGTAGTATTACTAGGATCATTGTCAGATACCAAAGATTCTTTAAGAACTTCCTCCTCGGCATTTGCAAGCTTAACTCTCACATCTCCAAAAACATTCCAATTCCACTCTTTAATTCTTATTTTCATTCTCTTCATTTTATTCATAAAGACAAAAATTGGATTCCCTCTGATATCTTCATTCCATACTTCTTGGATTAGTTTTTTGAAGTCCTCATGTTCTAAACAAACTTTTAAAACTCTAAAAGGCACATTCTTAGGTTTAGAAACCTGCTGACAAGAACCCAGAAGAGGACTATGATCTGATACACTTCTTATACCAACTTTGTAGCTCCATTCAGGGTATAATTCCATCCATTTCAAATTAAAGAAAGCTCTATCCAAAGTACAGATGATTCTTTTATTGCCTGCTCTATTGTTACACCAAGTAAATTGCATACCAGAACTGGGAGCTTGAATTAAATTGCAAGTATTAATGCACTCATTGAATTCCTGCATTGCTATTCTTAAAGGAGATCTTCCACCTCTTTTTTCATCAACATTCAAAAAAGTATTAAAGTAACCTAAAATCATCCAAGGTAAATCCATATTACTTATCCTCACCATTTCTAACCATAACTCTCTTCTATCAGCATACAAAGAAGCAGCATGAACACCTGACACCAAAACTCCACCAACACTTACTGTTATTACTTGATTTGTAATTGAAACCACAGTTGGAGGAGATATAGAAGCACTCCAAAAAAGCCATATATTACCCTTTCCATTATTCACAGAATTATGAATTACCATATGATACATTCCAGCTAATTTTAACTTCTTACAATCTTTAAAATTCCATTTTATTTTTGGCTCCACCACCCAAACTAAAGTAGGTTTAAATTGGTTAACTAAACTTCTGAGTTTGTCTTTGGCTTGTAGTCTTCTTAAGCCTCTGACATTCCAGAAAATTGTCTTCATTTAGAATTAAGAGTTTGAGAAGAACCAGGACTTCTCATTCCTTTTTTCTCTTTGACTAAATTAACTGCATGTTGTTTTCTTGTTGTTATTAGACTTATATTTTTTGGTACTAACTTCTTTATAACTTCTTTAACACCAACCTCCTTTTCACACACAATAGATAGAGAGTGTAAAACAGATGAGCTACATGAAGCAACTTCCAAAATTTTGTTCACACTTATAGGAGGAAAATCTTCAGTTTCTAAATTTTGTAGAATGTGAAATTTACCTGAGCTATTATTTGCTGATGCTGCAATGCTATCCAACTTACTCACAGAGGGAATAATTGAATCCACTATTGTTTCATCACTTAAAATCTCAGTTTCAATAATGTTTTCCTTTGCAGCTGGAGTTTGACATATATCAAAGCCAATTGGAGTTGTAAAAGTAATATTTTTCTCCTTAACCCTCCATTCATTTCTTTGGATAACCATATTATCTTTTGTAACATCTTCCAAATTGGAAATTTTCTTCTTAATTCTACATTCAGCAACTAAATGACCAACTGCCTTACAATGGCTACAAAACTTAGGGAGTTGAGGTATTTGAATCTCCTGAATAAAGCTCCCATACTTAGAGTTAACTTCTACTTCATATGGTAATGGTTTTGCTAAATCAATTTCTTCTAAAACTCTAGCATAATAACCCACTTCTCTCTTCAATGTGGTTTCATCCACCTTAATAGACCTACCAATTGTCTCACCTAGAACCAGAATAATTTTTTACTTCTAGTATTCCATTCCCAACCCTGGAAAATGAACCCAAACAAAAACCGTAGTTGATTTTTGAGCAGCCGTATTGAAGTTGGATTCCCATTTTCTTAATTTAAGAGTTTGTGATTCTACAATTCAACACCCATTCCACAGATATTTCTTATCCACTTCATTATCCAATTTAATAATGAAAAAACCTTTACCAAGAGGGATCAATTGCACATTACCTGTAAGCTTCCATTGATTTCTCAAAGATGTTTCAGCAGCAGCAAATTTCAACTTAACAAAATCCAGTCTCCCAATAAAACTATATCTCCATTCATTAAGGCTTTCATCTATTTCTTCATCTGGAATGTATAGTGAAGGTTGTTTACTCAAAAAACCCTCATCTGGAGAAATCACAGAATTAACGGTCGAATACCTAAAATTATTTGTTTCCATTCTCGATCCAGATTTTGGATGAGATTTATTGAGTTCAGACATCATTAATACCTATATTGTAAGAAATTAGGACAAAAACAAACACCAATCATTGATTAAGATGTTGGATTCACTACAAAAAAAAAGAGAAAATTCTCTGAGAATGATGAAGTTTGACGAGAAAAAATTTACTGAGTCGTACTCCGATCCTCAGACACTCTCATTCTTCAACTCACTGGGGCGAACTTTATTTAAGCTACCGTCTGCATTATTCATTAATTGTCGGGTTTGCTGAGTATATATCCTATGTTATGTTCCCAGCTGAACTCTTAATATTGACATGATATGATAATTAATGTTTACTCTAAGATGGGTAGCATGAATTTCACAAAATGTCAGGATTAAGATGTGCATGAAGGTACTCAATCAGAGGCGCGCGAGCTGCACTGCTCTCCAGGATAAAATTGGTTATTTTGTGTCAACGTGCAAAATTCACCGAAAATTTGATTTATTTTGTGTCAACTCACAAAATTCAATTTTTGATCTAATTCTATCAATTTACAAAAATTAGGTTTTTTGCCCCAAAACGGAGCCAACACGATATCTCGATCCCTATTGGTCGAGATCAAACCTAGGCAAGCTAGGAAACTAGGCTATCATATAGCTAGTAGGAGTAGAATCCTACTAAAAGTTAGAAAAAAAAAAAAAAAAAGGAAACTGCGACAAATAAAGGCATGAGCAAAAGGGGGACGACCGCGCTACTTGACCGGCCAGTTTGCCCTAGCCGGTTCCCCCCTTTACCGACCGGCCTTACCCCATGTTACTGTCCGCCGGTCCCTCTTTCCAATGGACCAATCATATCGCTCCTACCCCGCAAGCAACTACTCCAAATTGCTAGACAAAGTAGGCCAGTCGCACTGCTTCTTATATAAGAAAAATAATCTAGACCGCCCAAGTCAGTCGCGGAATGATCACGACCACACGACTTGGACGGTCGATTTGATGAACTTGATTACCTCCTGGCGCGACCAAACAAGTTCCATGGTGCTCACCGACGGGCCCACTTTTATTTCAGCCAATCAGAACTCTCAGAGCCCGCGGGTAGCATTCACAATTGCTAGCCAAAGTAGGCTAGTCGAGCGGCTCAAAAAGGGTTTTAGTTTGATTAAGACCGCCCACGGAGGTCTTAAATCGACCACAACCGTCAACCTTAGCCGGTTTAGATTCTATTTGGGGCGAGCAATGAAGTGCCATCATGATTACCGGTCGTCCCTCTACCATGAAGATCGATCGTCCCGTCCACAACCTGCCGAAATTAGCAACTGCTCAAAGTGGGCTGGTCACGCTCTTTACAAAACCTTAAATAAATTCAACGACAATCAACAACTGCCACAAATCAATCTCAACCGCTCAAGTTGACCAGGCGATTTGACCGGCCTAGATCTAATTTGAGCTAACCAATGAGATGACATGATGAATACTGGTCATCCATCTCCTATTAGGGCCGATCACCCCATCCCTAGTCTACACGAACAATTCCTGGAAGCTGCCCAAAAATGGCCGGTCACGTCCCTTTTAAGACTGTAAAATTCGTGACCGACTCAAACAGGCTCTATACAACGATCCTTTATATGCATCGATTATTTTGAGCTGCTTGCTTAAAAGTGATACTTTACCCACATCGATTACAAACGATATTTTATCGATAATCCAATTATTTAACCTAAAGGCGCCATATGCTATTTTTGGAGCGCTGGCTCACGACAAGTTTCACTCATACAACTTGACATGTCACTTACGACCACCTGCCGCCAATCCTGCGCGTGATTGGTCGAAATAATTAGGTCTTGCAAGCAAGACCCACTTAGCAACTACCATAAAGGAATTGTTTTATTCTTCATGAAACTTGCTCCATATTTCCTACAAAAATACTCGAGACATCAAACATGTCACAACTGGGAGATGTTCATCAGGGTATTGGTCTGGCGGTTTACAGCGTGCGGCGCGCAACACGCCCATTAAAAGAAGGTGCCTGGAATAACGGATAGGTGTCAGGTAGAGGAGTAATGGGAGTACAAACCGTCATGTCTTCCCATAACCATAAGACACGTTTTTTCACCAGTTACCCATGATCTCCACTACTTCACAATTCCCACTTCCAACGAGATCAGTGTGTTCGACTATGACTTTATAAATAGATTTTTTTAATCTATTTTAACCACGACAACATTGGTTATCAAAACAAGTATTCAGAAATCATCCAGGATCGACAGCTTACACTTTGCAAGAAGATTCTACATTCTGATACAAGTCATAAAAACTACACTTTACAGAGTTCATCATTCTGATCTCAACACCTTCTCTGCTTCCCTCCCTAAGATCAACCATTCTCCTTCATTTTGTGACCGAAGCAAGCCTGGAACAGCCATTTCTTGGTTTAGGCCAGGATTGTACAGATTGATCTCTCGAATCTAAAGTACTCATGTGAAGTACATTTGTTTAGGATTTAGATTCCTTTCTCATCGACATACTCAACTTACCATTTTTAGCAGAATAAGTTTTTACCCTACTACAATTGTACTTAATGATCGGAGAAAATTTAGCAAAATAAGAAGGGAGCAACATGCATCCCGATCAAAGCCGGGTCCACAAAGTCCGACTCTAAAATCTAGTTCGCTCTTTATAACCAATATAAATCTTAATTATCCAAACTCAATCATTATAATCAAACTAAAATACCTATAAATCTAAGCATTCTTTCAAGAAACCATACACGAACTCGATCCTCAATAAAATAACTTATTTTTTTCGTTAAAATAATAAAATTCTTTAGTCCCAATTAGGCTTGTGCAACTCTAAATTTTAGCTCAATAAATTGATAAATTTCGTTGGTTCCATTCCCAAGACTGTACAAGTTTTACTGTAAATCAGGTTCAAGAACCATACCAGATTTAGGCAATGATAAAGAATAAAAACCTCCGAGCGACTACTCGCTGCTGGGCGCCCCTAAGGTAGCAGTAGGTGCTATTATAGTGATTCATCCAACAAAAGGTTCAGAAACGACCATTCTCTGAATTATCTGAAACCTGATTCCAGACTTGGTGAAGAGAGTGATGAAGATGAGTAGTAGCATGACTCTCGAAGGTGACAAGAAAATGGTAACAACTCCTAATGGAATGGCAGAAGAAGATGAAGAAATTGGAGTTTCATCACTAGATTTCGGAAGTTCAGAAGCCCTGGAACAAGTACGTAAACTAACAGATGTAGGTTGCATGACTCGACTTCTTCATGAATTTATTGCTTATCAAAGAAATTTAGATCTAGAACTTGAAAATCATCTTTCTCAAAGAACAGATCTTGAAAAAAAACTTAACAATTTACAAAAAAACGCCGAGGTGTTAGAATTCGTTAAATCTGAAGCAGATTCTATGTTAAATCAACATGTAATTTAGCTGATCAAGTTAGTGGTAAGGTACGAGAATTAGATTTAACTCAATCTAGGGTGTATTCGACGTTATCGCGAATTGATGCAATTGTTGAGAGAGGTAATTGTATTGAAGGTGCTAAAAAAGCATTAGAATCTGAAGATTATGAATCTGCTGCTAAATATGTTCAGACCTTTTTGGAGATTGATGAGAAATTTAGTGATTCGGATGGTGGTTCTGATGATCAAAGACAAGAGCTTCTTGATTCTAAGAAAAAACTTGAAGGAATTGTTAGAAAGAAACTATCTAATGCAGTTGATCAACGAGATCATTCGACGATTAGGAGATTTATTAAGCTGTTTCCTTTGTTAGGTCTTGAAGAAGAAGGATTACAAGTTTATGTTAATTACTTGAAGAAAGTTATTTCAGTAAGCTCTAGGTTAGCATATGAAAATTTGGTGGAGCGGATTGATCAAAGTCATGGAAAAGATTTTGTTGAATGCTTAACTAGCTTGTTTGGAGACATTGTTTTCGCCGTCGAAGAAAATGATGGGATTTTGAGAAATCTTTGTGGTGAAGATGGAATTATTTACGCAATTATTGAGCTCCAAGAGAAGTGTGATTCTCGGGGATCTCTTGTTTTACAAAAATACATGGAATTTAGAAAATTGAGTAGAGTAGAATCAGAAATCATTTCGTATAGTAAGAATATACTCTAAGTTGGAACTGTGGAAGGCCCGGATCCGAGAGAAGTTGAGCTGTATTTGCAAGAGATGTTGGATTTGACACAATCGGGAGAGCAATATACAGTGTTCATGGTGTCAAAAATTCGGGAATTGAGATCCGTTGATCCTGAATTAGGTCCACGGGAGACAAAAGCATTTAGAAATGGAAGTTTTAGTAAAGTTGTTCAAGAAATTACTGGGTTTTATGTGATTCTGGAGGAATTCTTTATGGTGGAAAATGTGAGGAAGGCAATAAAGATTGACGAGCACGTGCCTGATAGCCTCATTACTTCTATGGTTGATGATGTGTTCTATGTTTTGAAGAGTAGTTGTGGAAGGGCTATCAAAACTTCAAGTATGAATTCGTTACTTGCTATTCTCAGCGGCGCAATGAATTTGTTGAGCAATGAGTATCAAGAAGCTTTGCAACATAAAAGGAGAGAACCAAATCTTGGTGCCAAGCTGTTTCTTGGTGGTGTTGGTGTACAAAAGACAGGAACTGAGATTTCAACAGCTCTAAATAACATGGATGTGGTGAATATGTCCTGAAACTACGAAATGATATTGAGGAGCAATGTATAAGGTTTTCCCAGCACCATCTGACCGAGTAAAAATAAAATCTTGTTTGTCTGAATTGGGGGAGATGAGCACCGGTTTTAAGCAAGCTTTAAATGCTGGAATGGAGCAACTGGTCTCCACTGTGACTCCTTGAATCCGTCCTGTGCTGGATGTAGTGGGAACAGTTAGCTATGAGCTGTCTGAGGCTGAATATGCAGAAAATGAGGTGAATGACCCATGGGTTCAGAAGCTCCTCCATGCGGTGGAAACAAATGCAACATGGCTCCAGCCTACAATGACATCATCCAACTATGACTCATTTGTTCATCTCATTATTGATTTCATTGTTAAGAGGTTGGAAGTGATTATGATGCAGAAGAAATTTAGCCAACTCGGGGGTCTTCAACTGGATAGAGATGCTAGAGCACTAGTCAACCATTTCTCTGGTATGACTCAGAGGACCGTCAGAGACAAGTTTGGTCGGCTTACCCAGAAGGCAACTATCCTCAACTTGGAAAAGGTTTCTGAGATTTTGGATTTCTGGGGGGAGAATGCAGGACCCATGACTTGGAGATTAACTCCAGCTGAGGTGAGGAGAGTTTTAGGTTTGAGAGTTGATTTTAGAACCGAAGCAATTGCTGCTCTTAGATAGTAGACCTCATCTTCTTTTCTTGTTCCGCTTGGGAAGTCCTCGTTTTCCCTTTCTAGCCTACCCCAAGAAGAAGAATAAGATACTTGAGTGTTACAGAATTCCTAAATTTAGAGATTATACCCTGTATCCTTTCTGATGAGCACTAATACATATACAAATTTACTGAACAATTTTTCTACTTTCTTAAGAAACTTTCTGATTGAATGAAATATGGATTCAACGACACTCAATTGCGTGTTGCTTATATCTTGAAAAGCCCTACAGTTTCTCTCTATCCACAAAAACCAGACAATAGTCCCAGGCAACACTTACACCACCAAAGCACTTCGACCCGAAGCTCTCATATGATCAGTGTTCTTTCCAGCTTGAAAACATATGTAACAATGATCGTCCCTAATGAAATCGCCACCCTCGTTTACACATATTGTCTTGTGCTGCCAATGAATTTTTTTGGAGCTCTATCTCCACCCAAATCCTGAATTACTATCTCCTCAATACTTTCAGAATTGGTTCCGAGACAAGGAAACACCATCATTCTACAATGCGGATTTTCGCAAAAACCACTTGCAAAATTCACAGGCTCAGCAACAAAATTGCAAAATTGCACCTCTTAGACATTAAGTATAAAAAATTCACTAACTGATGTATGATCAAATGTATCTTCATCAGTGCTCTCCATATATCACTTCTCCATCGTTCTACTTGTTTTACTCTTTGCCATTTTGAACCTGGATATCACTGAAGTTTTCAAAATCAGTCAGCTGGTGGTAAAAAGAAAATCTACTAGAAATATCTATGTGGGACCCGCAACTGGATATATAGACAGAAACTGAGGATAGGATTTGCAAAAATCATCCATGGGTAAGATTTTTGAAAAAGCGGAGACATAAAAAAAAACTTACCCAGAGCTAGAAGAAGGAAACAAATTAAAAATTATGCAGATTTCTTCGAGCATTTCAAGCTCAAATACTCCTTATTTTCTTAAACCTCATGAACCCACATCACAAACATCATCAAGAGTCAATTTCCTAACATTTAGAAAACAAAATAAATGGCATGAGCGTGCTCTATCTGCTATAAAAGGGTCTGGGTTCCCTGGGTCTGGGTCTGGTTTTCTTTCTACAATTGAAAGAGCAGTTGTTGAAGAAGAAGAGTATAGGAAAGCTAGGTCTGAAGTTAAACGGAAAGGAATTGATATTGAAGGTTATTTAATTGAGGGTATGTCAATTGGAGGTCATGAAACTTGTATAATCATTCCGAGATTGAATGCTGCTCTTGACATTGGAAGATGTCCATCTAGAGCTGTGAATCAAGATTTCTTGTTCATAACTCATGCTCATCTTGATCATATTGTAAGTTTCTCTTCCATTCTTTTTATTCAGTGCCTCCTTTTGTACGTAATATACTTCTAATTGGAAAATGATACTTGAGACAATAGAAACTTGATTAGTACCTTAGAAGTGTCATTGGGCATCTTGTTACAAACATTTACAAGTTTCTGAATAGTTTGTTCAACCAAAATGATTTCTCAAGCTCAAATGGCACCAATATTAGAACTTGCTTTTCAGAGAAAGGGTAGAGGTTTTAAGGCCAATTGAGTTGCCCTATGTATCAGATGGTTTCATGAATATGTATTAGTTTACATTTTGGTCCTGGCTGATGTTGATTCAGTTCATTGCCTTTCGAGTTTCATTAAGTTGGTGGACTAGTTAAGTGTTGTATTGAATGGTCACTACTGTTAAATGCTTAAAGATTTGAAGAAATATTACACTAGACCACATCAACATTCAGTACTTGTGTTTCATGAAAGGTAAATTGTACTACCATGTTGGTGCTGACAAATCATATCTGAGTGAAGATTGTGTGTCCTGCAAATAAAACTTGGATAACCAATTTGTGTTATTTAGCTCGAGTTTTGTGTCTTTAGATTCTTTAAATTGCTTTATGGAGCTATCCTGTATATTCCAGAATGAGTAATTTGTTACGTGATTTTAGGGTGGGCTTCCAATGTATGTTGCAACTCGTGGCCTTTACAGCTTAAAACCTCCAACAATTTTTGTACCTTCATGCATCCAAGAGGATGTGGAAAAATTATTTGACCTTCACAGATCTATGAGTCAAGTGGATTTGGAATTTGATCTTGTTGCTTTGGATGTGGGTATGTCATCTTTTTTTGATAATCTATTAAAACTTATCTCCATGGCTAATGTAAGCTACCAGCTGACACACAAATTTGGTTCCAGGTGATACCTATGAAATACGGAACGATCTTGTTGTTAGAGCATTTGAAACTAACCATGTTATTCCTAGTCAGGTTTGTTTTCCTAAAGTTGGATCCCCAAATTTGTGTCCTCTTCGTCTTCTTTTTTCTGTCATTTTCGCCTATAAATGTGTGCAGTGTGGTAGACTGCTTGACCCATTTGGTCAGTAAATGTAATTCCTTTGTTTGTGCAGGGCTATTGTTTTTACTCGGTAAGGAAGAAGCTTAAGAAGCAGTACTCTCATTTAAAAGGAAGGCAATTTGAGAAACTAAAAAATTCAGGTGTTGAGGTTTGTATTTGTACACTACTCTGTCGGGTGCAAATTAGACATATCCACTCTAGATTTGAGTTTTAAAATGATGCTACTTGTTGGAGCTGGATCCAAATTCTCCAGCAGTATGCTTGACAAGTTTTTTTTTCTTAGATTACAGATACTGTATTATCTCCAGAGGTAGCTTTTACAGGAGATACATCGTCCGACTTTTTTCTTAACCCACGCAGTGCTGATGCCTTGAGAGCAAAAGTTCTGATTACTGAGGTAAAACTGTTGAACTGAATTGCATGTTAAGTTTGTTAACAGTACGCATGTACTCCGTAGAAGTAAAATCACTCAATTGATAATAGCAATTAGCTAGCTGGTGTAATAAAACAGAAAGATACAGATAGTTTCACCTTGCACTGAGTTTTTTTCCGCAGGCCACTTTCTTGGATGAAGCAGTTAGCGTTGAGCATGCTCGAGATCATGGACATACTCATTTGTTTGAGGTACACAGACAACTTTTTGTCACTGGTTTTCCGCTTCTATCATTTCTCCATGTCTTCATGTCCAGGAACTAGTGCTTTTCTTTCACCATGAGTTACGAAACAATCTACTGTCATCTGTAGTATTTCTTGTGTCCTTACTCCAGAAGACCCAAATAGTGGAATATGACTGGTTTTGTCGATGATCTCATTCTGAATTATGAAACTCTTGAACCCATGTAGATCATGGAACATGCAAATTGGATCCGCAACAAAACGGTACTGCTCACACATTTTTCGTCCCGGTACAAGCTTGAGGCAAGCATCAAAATCCCATTCAATTATGATTTTTAACTTTGCACATGCTAAGACTATTTCAGTTTGTCCTCTAATATTTATCTGATAAATCATACCCTTATGGGTAAGGCTTTGAGTAAGCTGTCTCCATCAGGAGCTGTTTTATCTGATAAATCGTACCCAAAATCTGAAAACATCTGCAATAACCTCTCTGAACAGTTTTTCATTTTACTCTGAAACACATGTAAACATGATAAATGACCAATGATGATAGGTTATATCCTGCATTTGATTGGCCATTATGTAGGCTGCTAATGTGTTCTCTCTTTCAGGACATTCGGGAAGCTGTTCTGAAGCTACAGCCAAAGATGTCGGCCAAGGTGGTTGCTTTGACAGAGGGCTTCAAATCAATGTACAATAACTGAATAACATATAGATGATTTCTAGTTCTGCCCAATTTTGTTGTCCATTTAGATTCTCGTGATCATGTCCGACTTAATTTATACCATTAAGTGATTTCAAATTGCTTGTAGCACGTGTGCCGGCACCGCACACCATGGCAAAGCACGTTTATTCGTGTGCTAAGCCCGTGGGTTGTGTCGTGCCTAGCTTTTGACTAGTAAAGCACAGTACGGCACATAGCACGTGAAGCATGCGTCTTTATGTGTCGGGTTGTGCCGGGCAGACACGTTTTACACCTCTATGGACTGCCAACTGGGTTTCTTTAATAAACTGACTGGGTTTCTTTAATAAACTAACTGGGCTTTTATAATAGGCTATTCTGAGCTTCTAACCGAATGGACTTCCAAGATAAGCCAACTAAACTGAATTTCTGTAATAAACCGGCTGAGTTTCTTTAAGAATCCTATTTTGAGGCATACCTAATGGTCCCAAAATAGGGTCACTAGGTAAAAAAACTCATCACCCGTTATCCATCCTTTTTTGGTAATGGCATAACTACCCTTATGTGATTAGTGTTAATGATTATGATTAGATTTAATAATGATAATGATTAATTAGGAATACTAAGGATTGACTAAAATTAAACTATTAGTGGTAAATTAGTAGAGAAATCAGATTTATGCGAGAGAGTTGAGATTTTTGAGAGGAAGAAGAAGTGGAAAAAAAAACTTGGGTTTTGAGATTTTAGTGATTAGAAGTGACCAAAATGTGTGATTCAAATCATATTCACATGTATACTTGTAGACGATATTTAATCTCCAATTTTTAGGTTAAATTCTTAAAAAAAATTGAATTTTTACAAACTTTTTCGGATTTTTAATGTGGGTTCGGCTACAAAATTACTAGCCGAATCTTGTTGGGAAGAACTGTTCGGCTGATATTTCTAAAGGCGAACCTAAGTGTATGAAAAATATATTTGATGTTCCGCTTATTCGAACTGCAATCGTTGTTGGCCGAACTTGTACTTCGTAGTTTGGTGTTTTATAAGTTGCGACTTACAGAGTCATGTACGGCTTACTATGATACAGCCGAAGCTGGTAGTGTAAAAACACAGGTTAAAGGTTTGGCTAACAATCACATTTCCAATATGAGCCAAACCTTGCCTTGGTGATCATTTTTATAGGTTGTCTAGTAATCTAACTTTTCGAACTAGCCAAACATGGATTTTATCCGAAATAAACAAGGTTCGGTTGAAAATAATATATCAGATAATCGGCCGAACCTAAATGTCTTCTTCATTATAAACTGGGTTCGACAGAAAACGTGATATTTCAATATCAGCCGAACTGTTCTTCTGAAACATAAAAACGAAGAAGATCTGGGTTCCAATATGCAGATTTGGAGCTAAATCTCTTTGCGCAACGGTTCACACGACTCATTTATACTTGTAGTTTTAATGAATGATCAAAGATTTGTGAATCAACAATTAATTGCCGACGAAAAATAAAATCAAAACGGTATGATAATGATTAAATTAGGTTAGGAATGAAAATGATTTTGGATTTTAATTAGTTTAGATTTATGTTTTAAATTTAGGTGAAGGGTATTTAAGTAATTTAAAATAATTAAGGGTAACTTAGTAATCTACCCACTACTAGGACACCCCTTATAAACCCACCTCACATAGGAAAATGGTTTTGTATGCCTCAAAATAGGTTTCTTCTTTAATATACATAATCAGTTTCTTTGATAAACTGAATGAGCTTCCAAAATAAGGCAACTGGGCTTCTATAATCCAACAGTTTCTAATACAAACCACTGGGTTTCTTCCACAAGCCAAACAGATTTCTATAATAAATCATCCGGTTTCTACTATAAACCATATTTCGCATTTATGGAATAGCTTGTGCGGCTCGCACATGCACCATTTTAACGGGGTACAAACACTACTCAATTTGAAATTTAATCTGGCAAACAAATTTAGCATAGTTGTGATTGCCAGGTCTTAAAATTATATGCCGTTATTAGATAAAATCTTGTTGTTAAGAGTTTTTTTGTGATTACTTCTGGCAAATGCTTTTGTCAATAGATCCCGACGCTTCATAAAATACACTAGTTCATAAAACAATAAATTTTATTATATGAAATACACACGCACAAGGAGGTACCTTTTATTAATACAATGGTTAACACCAATTGTGCCTAACCCATATGGAAAACTTACCTTATTTCAAACAAATTATGAAAAGTCATTAGGTAATGATATTAATGACCTGAGTACGGGTCCCAAACTGGATCTCCATTTCAACCTCAGCATACGATTTACTTATGAATGCAGCTGCAGATGTTTTGAACAAGTCGATCTTATTTTTAAGCTCAGTAATACCAACTTTGAACACCTTTCTTCATAAAACTAAAACTTGGCACGTTGTTAGCCGAAAATTTTGTCGCTATTTCCTGAGAAAATAACATCAAGAGAGGTTAATTAACGAATGATCAGAAATTTAAACCAGAACATTCGCAACAAGAACAAACTGATGTTTACTGCTAATTAGATGGGAAAATTTAGTAATTGTACCGGTAGTTGGTCCACGTTAATTTGAACAAAGTTAACATCGTTGTATCTCAAAGATAGCGTATCAAAGAATGCAGCTGTGGCAGGACACCTTTGGCACGAGCTTGCAGGGCTAGTGAAACCAATTACCGTCTTTGCAAAACAAAATCAATACAATAATGGATTAAATAAATAAATAAAATGTAAATCGCAGAAAATAATAAGAACGAGGGGTCAGAATTGATTACATATATATATATATATATATACCAAAAGTAAAAGAAAACTATATTATATATATGAGGAAGATCCCCTCACATTGTTATTTTCACACTATCTCACACGTTTGGAGATATTTTTCTCAATCAAAATTAAACGGTAACGTATTTAAAGCTAATATTTAGGGGATGTGTTCGTCTTACAAAGATCTGCATACCCATAAAAAATGAGCCCATTCCGAAACCTATAACTCCACCATCTACTACTTTGAAAATTGACCGTCGAAAGTAAACTAACTTTTAACCGTTAAAATTAAGATTGGTAAATGGTGAACTTTGGTATTTCAGAATGAGTTCATTTTTGTGGGTATGTAGTGCTTTGTAAGACGAACATATCCCCAATATATTAGCTTCAAATACGTTAACGTTTGATTTTGATTAAAAAAATGTTTCCCAACATGTGAGATAGTGTGAAACAAGAGTGTGATGGGATCCTCCCTCATTATATATACATATATATGTACCAGTCGATCCACATAATTGTTCCATTCATTTAAAGAGTTAATATACCTAGCATTTTTAGGGGCGACTCCAAAAGAATTAGGGGCGACACAAAAAAGACAAAAAAGGTCACCTGAACGTAAAATGTAGCCATCCCTTATCTCCCGTTTTTTTAATGGCCAAACTACCATTTACAATCGGTAGATAACTTTACAATCGGGAAGTTAATCCACAATTGAGAATCAATTTAGTTTATATAACTTCCGAATATAAAGTATCCCCAAAATAAAATCTTCTATCTTTTGAATTTTGATTATCCTATAATCGGTAGTAAATAAAGTTATCTTGACTCCCGATTAACCTTTGGCTAAAATGCTACCATAATCGGTAGTGAATTTAGGTAATTTAACTCCCGAATATAGAGTAGCCCCAAAATGAGATTTTGCAAAAATTCTCTATCTTTTGAATTTTGATTATCCAATAATCGGTAGTAAATAAAGGTATCCTGACTTCCGATTATAAATTAGACCTCTTTACCGAAATCCTATCATAATCGGTAGTTAAGATAGTTCATATAACTCCCGAATATAGAGTTGCCTCAAAATGAGATTTTGCAAAAATCCTCTATTTTTTGAATTTTGGTTGAGCCTATAATCGGTAGTGAATGAAGTTATCCTGACTTCAGATTATGTAGTGGCTCTCTTTGCAAATATCCTACCATAATCGGTAGTCAAGATAGTTCATATAACTACCGAATATATAGTATCCCCAAAATGAGATTTTTCCAAAATCATCTATTTAATGAATTTTGGTTGAGCCTATAATCGGTAGTAAATGAGGTAAAATCCTGACTTCCAATTATACAGTGGCTCTCTTTGCAAATATTCAATCATATTCGGTAGTCAAAATAGTTCATATAACTACCGAATACATAGTAGCCCCAAAATGAGATTTTACAAAAATCCATTTTTTTTGAATTTTGGTTGAGCCTATAATCGGTAGTAAATGAATTTATCATTAACTTCCCACTAATAGTAACCCCAAATACGCATTTAGCACAAATTCATATCAATCAGTAGTCTTTGTGCATTTCTTAACTACCAATTTACTCTCAACAATCGGTTCAAAAATAACTTCTGATTACGGAAGGGCATTAACGTATTCTACTATCCTTTTGGACATCCCTTAACCTTGTCTATGGGTTCGGAATAAAAAAGTCGCCCCTAATTCTTTCGGAATCGCCCCTAAAAATGCCAGGTTAATATATTCGACTTTCAGAGCAGAAACAGTTCCAGAATCAGATGTTGATGAAAATACAATAAACAAGACAACGAATAAAATAGCAGCTGACGATGGCAAACAAGATTTTGCACCTATTTTTTCAGTATCGATTTATGCTAATTGATAAGAAATGTTTGTTGGTCTTCCATATGTGCATTACTATATAGGCAGGCAGGCATAAAGATATGAAAATAACACACACAAGTTGGTTTCAATATAGTAGACACATAGTATAGATTGGTAGTTGGGGTAATAAAACGCACATTTTTCTTGCAAAAGACATAACTCAACAACTAGTCACGGCTTTATCCATCTAATTATTCGTGTTGTAATGAGTAAGGACCGGCGGGGACATACCCGGGTAGCCCACGAAAAAAAATCCTGTCGAGCAAAATTTCAAATCATAGCATTATTAAACAAGGTCGAGATGTCACATTTCAGTAGCAGGCTCCATTACCCACAGGCACGGCTTGGGGTGAGTATGGGCCGGTTTTCACCTCATCCACATCTAATCCAATTCATTGCAGATTTTAAAATTGGCATCCGCGCATCCAATCCAACATCCAACGGATGCATAGATGGACAGATTGGATGCGGATGGTGCAATGGATTTATTATATAATTAAAACTTTAAATCGGAAAATAAAAATTAACATAAATGACTTGGATATAATGACCAATCAAGAAAAAAGAAGGAAAAAAATGACTTGAATTTTCATCTCAATCTTAAGCCATAAATGTTTTGATGGAAGAAAATGACGAGGAGATAAGTTTGTTACACGGTGGACGAATTTTTTAAGACTGCACCCACCTCCAATCCTAATCTGTCGGATTTCCAATATTGCATTCGCATCCAATCCATTAGTGAACGGTTTGCATACTCATCCGCAAAAATGCGATTGGTTTGGATCGAACCATCGGACCATAAAAACTAGTTAACTATTTAAGATTAATAAGAAGATAGTCTTATCTAGTGAAAACAATCAGCTACTCATTTACTTAGAAAATGAAAACTATATTTTTCACCATTAATTGAATGTTAAATGTGAAAATTGCCATTCCCACTAATCATGAACCGTGATAGCTACAACTTTCACTAGTTTCAAGATTTAATTCAAGTGAAACCGTGGATTTTCAATTATCGTTTTTGTGAAAACTGATATTTTCATCGCAAGGTGAAAGATCGAATTTTCCTATTTCATGTGGAAAATTGGTTTATCACCTATTTCTGAGGTGAAATATCAAATTATCTGGTATGACTGTTGTAAAGAAAAAAAAAGTAAAAAAGTAATTAAATTAGTGAAGAAGCAAAAAAAATATGAAAACGAGTTATTTGAGGAAGACTTTTAGGGTTTATCCAATTGTTAACGATTGTGGTAAAAAAAATGAAAAAGAGTTATTGTACGAAGGTTTTTGGGATTATCCAACTATGAATAACCGTTTGTTAAACAGAATTTAATTTACCTAAAAGGTTATTTTTGTAATCACATATTTTTTAAACTAATTTGGGTTCTCTATATAAACAATTTTGTTAGAGCATTGCTCGGTTGAACCCACAAGTTTTTCTATCTCAAGTTTGTTGGTAATGTTAAGTGATCAAAACTATATCTTGATTTCTAGTCTACTAAGTCAAGTCTCGGACTTGGTAAGAATTGTAGTTGAGTATCAGAGATCCCCCTTGAAGACTAAAGATCGACGAAGACATTTTTATGTGAAGACTGAACAATTATATTTTACTCATTATACCATCATTCTATCTACTGAGACTATGTCGTATGACTTCTAGTAGATTTACAAAGAAGAAGTTTCGAGTCAAGCTTGTCTTGTGAAAAATCTCGAAATATGATATACCAATTAGATGTTCAAAGGTCTTTAACAATATTGTATCACTTGGGAATGTTTCAAACATCATAAGAGAGAAATATGAACTTACTGATATTTCTACTCAGGGTAGGTTGGCGAACCAGTTCGCAAACCATAGATATCTAAGTTATAGAAATACAGGAAGGTTGGCAAACCAGTTCGCAAACCACAAGTTCAGTTGGGAACTGTTCACGAACCCGGTTGGCGAACCATGGTGAACTGAATTTTAAGTTGGATAAATAGGCTAGCAGTTAGCGAATTCAGTTCACGAACTGTGGTCAACTGATTTCGGTAGTCTGGTAGGGTTGGCGAAACCCGGTTCACGAACCGTAGCACCCTGAATCGTAAACAAGCCTTGCGGTTCACGAACCGTTGTACCAATTGTCCCAGTTTATATTTTAGTATATGCTTAAACACTTAGTTTCATAATATGTTTAGCGTTACTAGAACTCTCATGAACACTTCTAAGACTTCATTGATCACTTAAACACTTATGTGTGTGTATCATGATTAAATTCTTAGGTGTTTAAATGAACATCAAATAGCATTTAGTTCTTTGGCTAACTTGCAAAACCGAACTGTCATTATATACAGTTCAGTAACCGAACATATGTGTATACTCTTTTATTGTATTTTAAAGACCTAAAGTGTTTGTTTGATTCTCAAGTTATCTTAGCTTGAATTCTAAGCTAACCCTGGTCTTTGAAAACTATAAATAGAGCATCTCTTTCAACTGGGAAATAAATCCCTAACACTTTGTGTCCTAGTTGATTCTAGAGTCATCCTCTATTGACCTAGGTTTCCTCTAAGAAAAATAATTAGGTCTACGACTAAAAGACTTCACTTTCGGGATTCGTGAAGCCAGGTTCGACTATCTTTACCTTGATAGTTCATGAATCCTGATCTTGCTTTTCTGTTATCTAAGTTTACGTAATCTCTTTCAGGCAAGATAGATAGTAACCGCAAAGTTCTCTTCGTCTAAGACTTTGTGATTCCTCAAGATAGATATCTAAAGACTGATCTTAGTTGATCTTTCGAAGATTTTTCTTGAGAGGTGGTTAAGA
Source organism: Papaver atlanticum (assembly GCA_023531105.1). Lineage (NCBI taxonomy): Eukaryota > Viridiplantae > Streptophyta > Magnoliopsida > Ranunculales > Papaveraceae > Papaver > Papaver atlanticum. Next base: position 22,093,423 of record JAJJMB010007708.1, read on the forward strand.
ATCTAGGATGCTTTTCGGAGGATGGATTGCAGGAATGTCAATGATGTAATCATTGAACATATCAAATGGGTCGTCGTTGGACTTAACCAGATTACTAACCATCTGAGGGTTAGCAAGGATAATGTCGTCATCTCCATGAGATTGCACAGAGGGAACTGGAAATAAGGAGTTAAGAAGGGTAGAAGAGATATTAGAAATCCTATTTTCAGAATTCATAACAAGAATAGGACTTGAGTTCATAATAACATTCTCACGTAACATCTCACCATCCGTAGCCACACCTACACTTTGATCACCTTTAGACTTTTTCACATCCACTTTTTCAACTATAGAAACTCTTCTCTTGTACTTTCTCTTCTTTCTTTCCGGTTCCCTTATATTAATTGTGAAATCCAACATAGTGCTGACTTTTAGCCGATGTTCAGTAGTCGCTTTTATTCTTCTGACTGCTTCATCAATATCCACAACAAGATGACTCTCCTTTATGACTAGCTTCCCACCATACGAAAACCCATCTGAACTGTTCACCTATTTTATTTTCCTAATCTTCAAAAGCTTCCAAAGAGACTTTGGCCTTAACTTTTATCATATTCCTTGCCTCCACCATTCTCATATCCTCATTAGATCTTTCAGCATCAGCTACAATTTGAGCAACCACCAAATCAAGCTCATTATTATTTTTTCCGCACAGGGTATTTAGAAGTTTGTTCACTGTGAAGAACCGGAAAATTATGCCTAGCGTACCAGGACGCACAGGCCATAACTTCCCAGATACGCCATCATAATGCTACTTACCGGGCCTTAAGACTAGGAAAATGCACGTTCATTTTCCCTTGAAAGCATGTTTGTGGAGCATGATGCAGCTAACTTAGCTTCCACACCGTTCCAACTTACCCTTGGTCTGCGAAGGGTTTAAAGCCTTGAAGGCTATGGCCGATGCACCTTGCATGCATCAATGGCTTTCGAGTCTTGTCCAGGCATAAGACATGCCTTGAACTTACGCATAGGCCATTGCAATCCTAATACCCCATCTTCACTTAACTTAGGCATCACCGAAAGCATGCACTTGTCTTGCTTGTGCCAAGGGTGCATCAATCAGGCTCATACCGTACTTTCCTTAGGTTTATGCAAGCTTCGCTAACTTGCATATCAATGTAGATTACTTTCCAGGCCATGCCCAATTCGCAATTGATGCATATGCCATCTCCGTATAGCTTGATAGGCAGTATGAGCATCCAGTGAGTAGCATGCAACTAGACTCATCAAGTGCCGCCACAATAATCTCTTGCATCGAAATACCGAGCCAGATGATATGAGAGGCCAATATGCCGCAATCATCTCTCAATTAGATGATATGAGCGACAACGTGCTGGACCGGCAATGCTGCAAATCATTGCGGCTGCCTACGTACCCTTCTCTACTCTAAACGGATCAAGCACAGACAGTAATTCATCCCCGAAGGGACAGCAACTTAAGCAAACTCGTGTTGCAAGGCCGTGGCCAAGCAATAGTGGTAATGGCCTAGTCCGTGTAGGACGTTCCGTCAGAATGCACAAAGTTTGCGCATTACTGAGTCCGTGTCATGGCATAGTAATGTCCATGCTTAATATGTTCCATTGGCAAAGCTACGCAACTATAAATGAGGCCTAGGGATCATTTATGTTGTTCCGGTTAAGTTATAAAGCTTACTTGGTGCATAATCCGCATATGCACCTTCAACCAACTACCCCTCCCTATATATGTTTACTTGACATTTCTACAACTTAGAAAAGGGGAGTGGATTGACATTCACCAAGTACCATTTTTGAGGTGCTTGCTTCACTATTCATGGTCGTTGCCATGTATTCCTGAATAACCGGCAATGATTGTTGAGTTTATGTTCTGGCTCATAGGCCAGTTCCAATATTGTGCAATAATTGCGCAACATTCACTCGGCCAGCCCGCTCTGGCCTGATGCACAATTGTTGTGCGATATTTGTTTTACGCCAATAGCCTGTATAATGTGCCAGGATTACGCTCAAGGTCATTTACCCAACTGGCCTAATGCATTATTTGATTCGAGATTGGACTTTGGCCAATATAACTAGCAACATGATATTGTCCCTTGGCCAATATGGAAAACATAATGCGTCACTTTTGCGCGATATTGGCCTTAGGCCAATATATCTCTTACCACGCAACGGAAGCTTTGGATGAAGCTTCATCCCAGGCCATGGCGCATATTTGCTCATGCATCATGCGAAAAACACGAGGTGTTACAATCACTCTCCCTTGAGCATTCCCATGTCACCCCAATCTTAAGTCACGAGCTGCCTCTAATTCTAGAGCAGATAATTGTGTTTTGCTAACTTATATTTACTCATATCTTGATGACCACTGTGACCTGTCAGAGGAGGATTTACTTCAACAGATATTTCGTTCCCAACACCATTAACTTGTTCATCGACTATCATCAGATCTCCTTTCACACTGTTCCAAACGATGATCCAATACCCTGCATATCCCACAAATCATCCACGGAATAACATTGTAGTTAACTGAGATCCATGCTTCATCCTCTTTAGCCTTAACAAGCACCCTCCTAGGAAGAGAACCCGTAAAATTGATCTTGATCAGCATCTTCACTGTTTTATGATCTGGAGAGAGACCCATCGGTTCAGCAAAACCACATAGTTCACTAATAGATGCTGTCATTGCTCTATAAACTGCTGGAGTAAGAAACTGATTGGGAATTCTACATAAGAAACTGTGAAAAACTCATAGTCCATATTTATAGCAGCACCAAACGAGAAACCTTGACTCGGAATTTCTATAAGAACCACCGAGTAACCATCCAAACACCACGGACCATCATCTTTAATTCTCATAATATCAATCTTACCCCTAATTTGTAGAGATGAACATTAAGCGTTGCACCAATTTTTTTGATTGACACCTCTTTAAACATCGGCCAAAAGTCTCTTCCCAAATTCCTCACTTTGCTGGTAGATATAGTTACATGATAGCATATCCTACCTAGCATACATAAAGTAACATCTTCTTTTTCTTTCTCTAATACCATATGTTTGTCTAAATATACGACTGGTTCTATTGCACTTTCAAGATTTAAGTTTTCTTCATATTAACAGCTAGATTGTCTACAATATCATTGCATTTTTCTGAGATGTTGATAAAATTGTTTTAGGAAGTAGCCATAAGAAGATGATTTCCCCTTGTAACTTGATTTCCTTTAAATCTATATTTATACTTAAAAAACTTTGTACTCCTGGCGATTAGGATACCAACTAATTTTAGAGACACCCATTGAGAGATGATCATGATTAGGTGAAGTAAGGTAGGGTATGGAGAGATAAAAAAAGATCAGAGAAAATAATAAAAAAGAAAAACAAAGAAAAAGATGTTGAAAGGAAGAGGATCTAGTTACAGAGGAACTAGACAGAGCAGAGAGAAAATACAAAATCAAAAGAAGGTAGTTAAGAACAATCAACCAGAACTTAGAAACAAAAGGAGTGAACAACCCAAATGATAATTCAATGAAGAATCAGAGAAAACCTTGTAAAACATTCAACCAACAACTCTACCAACCCAATAAGGCGAAATAAAATTAGAAAACTCAAATTGTAGATCACTTACCTGACCGAGATGATGACTTCTACTCTTCAACAACCATGCAGGGAGCACACTAACACCTAAGAACCACTCATCTCACACCAACCCAATAAGGCAAAATAAAATTAGAAAACTCAAATTTTAGATTACTTACTGTTTTGGGGTAAAAACTGATTCTGCTGGTTTTGGTAAATTTGGGTGTGCCGCCGAGAAACGAATCTAAACCCTAAACAAATGCACTGCATGGGAGTACTTTAGATGCGAGAGATCAACCTGTACAATCCTGGCCTAAACCAAGAAATGGTCGTTCAAGTCTTGCTTCGGTCACAAAATGAAGGAGAATTGTTGATCTTAGGGAGGGAAGCAAAGAAGGTGGTTAGATCAGAATGGTTAACTCTGAAGGTGTGGCTATTTTATGACTTGTATCAGAATACGGAACTGGCTTGCGGAATGTAAGCTATCAGTTCTTGGTGTTTTTTTCTGGATATTGTGTTGTTAACCAAAACTCTGTTGTTGGTTGAAATAGGCTGAAAACCTATTTATATAAGTCATCGTTGAACGCACCCTGATCTCATAGGAAATGAGAGCAGTTGAGTGATGGAGAAGCGAGATCGTGTGAAAATGTTGAAAACCACGTCTTTTAATGAGGGAAGACGGGTCGGTACACACCCACTGCTTCTCTGCCGCAACTAACTGTCCACTTTTCCTGACACTTTCTCATAATGGGCGTGTTGCACGCCGCACGCTGTAAACCGCCAGACCAATAACCTGATGAACATCCCCCAGTTTGTGACATGTTTGATGTCTCGAGTATTTTCGTGGAAAAAATGCAGCAGGCTGCTGAATGGGTCTTGTTTGCAATACCTAGTTATTCTGACCAATCACGCGCAAGCTAAGTGGTCATGTGAGTAGCTGCCAGGAGCTATCCATGTACATTAAAGATGTGGTGATCGGTCCCTATAGGAGAATGGTGGCTGGTAACCATTTTGACATCCTATTGGTTGGCCCAAATTAAATATAAACCGGTTAAGTTGGCTAGCCAAGTTTGATGGCTGAGATGATTTGCAGAAGTTTGTGCTAATTCATGAAATTTCGTAATCAGAAAATTCAGATGTGAGACCCTCACTAAAACTGCTGTAGAATTCTCATACGAACTCGGATTTTGACGATCCGCCCCTCCATTCTTATCAGAAAAGAATTTCCTATCTTCTCTTTCGGCAATATTTAGGTTTTGAGGTCGTTTAGGAGGTGAAAACAGCCCGACGGTAAAAACTCAGGAAGAATTTAGGAGGAATTCTGTCAGTTTTCAGCCATGACCTAGTCCGATTGATGTGATTTTTTAGTATGTTATGATAGACATCCATACGAAACTTTTGGCATGTAGCTCATACTAAAATTGTTTACCAAATGCTCCCAATTGTTCGTCCAATCTTTGGGTGATCGTTTATGGAAGAAGAGCGGCCAATGGTCACGACGACATTTTGTTGAAAGCCTAGAATAGGAGTGTGGCCGGCCGATTCGACTAGCGAAGTTGGACGGCCGAGATGATCTGCGGCAGTTAATGGCCGCCGTTGATTAATTTAGGTTTTTAAAAAGCCGTGTGGCCAACCTATTTTGGGCTAACGGTTTTTGGTGTTAGCCGCGCGCTGGGAGTTGTTGGACCGACCAGCACAATAGCCGGGCCGCTGGTGAACATATCCGCACCATGCCCGTTGATTGAGATTGAATCTAGGCCGGTCAATTCAGCAGGCGAAGTTGGGCGGCCAAGATCGTTTTGCGGCCGTAATGTATGCCGCTTAATAGAAATTAGGGTTTTGTAACTCGCACGACCAACTGTTTTGGTAAACGTTTAGTGGCCCCGCTTGCGAGTCGGAAGGATGCCGATCGGCCTGGGCATTAGCAGGCCCGCCAGTGTACATGATGGTGCTTGTCCGACCATGTTAGGAGGCGGATATTTTTGATAAATCGACTGGCCAAAACGTACGGCCGTGATCGTTTTTGAGACTGACATGGGCAACCTATATTAAATTCCTGAAGGAATTAGGCGCGTCGACCAACCAACTTCCAACTTTATTTAAAAGTGCGTGTGGCGCGTTTAAAGCGATCTGATTGGTCGATGGGAAAGAGGGCCGGCAAGCAGCAACATGGAGCGTGGCCAGCCGGCCACAGGCGGCGCCTGTTGGAGCGGATTGGCCGGTCAAGTGGCGTGGCCGCGCCTCCTTTTGCTGTTGTTTCTATTTGCCGCAGTTCCTATTTATTTCTTGTTTTCTGGTAGGACTTTGCTCCTACTAGCTCCATAGCGGATTAGTTTCCTAGCTTACCTAGGTTTGGTCTCGACCAATAGGGTTCGGGATATTGCGCGGGGCGCAAAAAACCTATTTTTTGCAAATTGATAAAATTAGGTTAAAGGACTGAATTTTGCGGGTTGCCACAAAACCAATCAAATTTTGGTGAATTTGCATACTGATACAAAAATCACTAATTTAATATTAAAGGGCAGCATAACTTTGCGTGCCTTTGATTGAGTACTTCCACACGCATCTCAATCCTGACACTTCGGGAGATTCATGCTACTCGGCTGAGAGCGAACATTAGTCGTCATGTCATGTCAGTATTAAGAGTTCAATTGGAAACATGGTATGGAACAAATACTCAGAAATTTACAGAATATTTGGGATTGTTGCTACACGCACCATTCTGGATAAATTTCATATAAATATACTGAATTGCTCAATAAGCATGTAAGTAAAGAGGCATGAGCACTCATCACTTTTAAATGGCTCAACTTCTTTGCAGAATGATGGCACATTAAATAAAGGGTTTTACAATTTTAGCCCTGAACTAAAAGCCACCATCAACACTTACCTGACCGAAATGATGACTTCTACTCTTCAACAACCATGTAGGGGAGCACACTAACACCTAAGGAACCACTCACATGTCTCACGGATAAAAGCTAGAATGACTTTCAACAACCACGCTGGGAGCACACTAACACCTAAAAACCACTCACAAATCTCACGGATAAAATCTAGAATCACTGAAGAAGATCTCAGAAACCTAATTTTGACTAAGGTCAACGACCTAGAAATTGATTTTTGATTCTCATGTGAAGATGATGGCCTCGGTGAAAACAACAAAATTATGTGAAGATGCTTTTGTATTCTTTATTTCTTTCACGAAGATACTAACTATATTGAATCAAAATTGGGACATCACATGGAAAATTGTATAACAAAGATTAAGACATTTACATCAAAACTAGAATTTTTGTAGTGGTACAGATTAGATGATTCGTTTTAGCTAACGGGGGCAGACGTGAACAACAGGGACGCATTTGTTCCTCCAAACCCAAAAGAATTAGACATTGCAGCTCTTATCTGCATATCCTTAGATTGAGTTAAAGGCATGAAATCATCTTGGAACACTGGATCTGGTTGCTGGAGATTCAAAGTTAAAGGAGCAGTTCCCTGCAGCAAGCAAGAGTTAATACCACAAGTACTTGCGAAGAAGATGTATTGCGGATAATCTACAAAGCAGGTATAGAAAGTTATAAAGAAAACAAAATATGATGCTTACATGGTATGTGGCTAAAACCGCAAAGATCGCCTCTACAGCTCCAGCTGCCCCCAAAAGATGACCTGTAGCACCCTGAAAGGGAAATAATAATTTCACTCTATCACCCATCCTTGGGAATGAGTAAAAACTCACACTTAAAGTATCACTAATAGTCATCTTGTTTATCAGGAAGCTTAGTTGTCTAGTCTAGAATGTAAAAGATATACTCGTAGATCCAAATTCTTTAGGTTTCTGCCAATTTTTCACATCAAATGTAGGAAATTTGAGAGGTAAAATCATTTGCTTTACCAAGTCATCAGAACTTACCTTTGTCGAGGACAAGGCCAGAGCACCTGAATTATGCTTTGGAAACACAGATTTTATAGCATTAGCTTCTATTGCATCCCCTGCAAATAAAATATTTCAATAATATAAATTGCCACCAGGAAAAGGCTTTGCAGATGCATCTGGAGCGAAATCACATAAAAGGAGAAAATTGATTATGTTCAGGAATCGTACCTAGAGGAGTTGATGTCGCATGCGCATTTACATAGTCCACTTCATTAGGATGAAGGCCAGACTGCAGGATATGGAAACAAGGTGATCTGCTTTAGTAGAACAGAGGATCAATGGTAACTCCATACGACAACCCTTTTGGAACTGAATGAGCACATGCATGCTACAGGGCAAGACAGGGACAACGGACGGGACAATTTATATCCCAGAATTATCGAGAATCTTTATTGCCTTAAAAAATTAAAGGCTAAACCTTAAAAGCACGTAATCCATACTCCATAAATATCTACAAAAGATAACCAGTTCAAAGCTAAAAGTCCCTCTACCTGTTTTAGTGCACGTGACATGGCCAAAATTGCACCTCTACCATCACTGTGTGGTTGAGTAATGTGATATGCATCACCTGAAAATGCGAATTGTGGATAAGAAACAACCCGAGGTTAGATATAAGCAACTATGAACCATAACATATCCACTATGAAGACCTGACATCCCATAACCTCGAACCTCAGCATAAATTCTTGCTCCTCGTTTTTGCGCATGCCCAAGCTCCTATATGTCACAGAAATGGATGATAGCATGAGATGTAAAAAACTCAAGGGAGAGCAGTCTCCGACAAAGAGACCTCAAAGTGAACAAACTACACTCGGAAGTTTAATGTGTTTGGTAGAACAGTAGACTAGACGCACAACATAAAGTATAGATCAGACGTGTGATATGAATGTCGTTCTTCAGAATCAGGATGCAAATTTCCAGTTCAGATTAAGAAGGCAAGAAGTTTTTCCGAGAAGAGACTCTTCTAAGCATGATGAACAAAGTAAGATTAGCTGCAACACCTCCCTGGGACACTATGCCAAGTTCAATTTGTGTATGACATAAAAATGACAGACTTACCTCCAACACCATAACACCGGAACCTTCACCTATCCTGTAGCAAATGTTTGATGTGTGAACACCAATAAAAATGTGGAAAAGATCACTTTTTACCAAACCCAATTGAGATACGAAAACGTTTGCTTACACAAATCCATCTCTGCCACAATCAAAAGGACGAGAAGCTTCTTGCGGTACAGAATTATACTTTGTGGTCAATGCCCTTGATCTGTATACACAGGAAAGAAGATGTCACGTGTTAACTGCAACCTATGGAAGACTTGACATATAGCAACAACGAGAAACAGGGTAACAGTCTAAAAATATTAATTTATGGCTAAGCCAAGTATGCTTTCAATGTGAAGATCCAAAAAAGAAAAAGTCATAAACGGGCACACAATTTGTAACTATTTTCAATTTGCCATCAATGGTAAACAAAATATGTAAAGCCATCAATCTAATGAAGTTTATGAGACATGGAGCAGATTAATAACTGGCGCAAAAGTTGCATAATGGATACCAATGGTGAACAGGAAACACAATTGTGTGATGAAATTGATTCACAATCTGAAAACAATCACGTCATCAAGTAGATTAAGTAGACAGCACAAGAAGAGTTCAGAAAACCAGAAAATATGATGATAGCATTATCGTGTTCTGCTGCTTCTTTTAAAACTCAACGCCTCAACATATTCGTAGTTTTTTACTTTTCAGATAGTCTGGGCATCCGCCAAGGAAGAAAATCAAACGGCCAAACTAGCGGAAGCAGAAGGCTAAACTCATAAAGAAACAGTGCTGCAGTATGCATGGATCGGCGTAAAGAATATATGTATCATATTAGAGGTAACAGATATTGATATCCATATAACACTTGCCATATATGCAACACTGACAGAAAATTATAAGAGACCAGATTGCAATAGTTGAACTAATTTTCATAAGTAGAGTATTGTGTTACTAAATTCAAAAGGAATAATAAAAGAAAAAAAGAAATACTCATATAACATATGAAGCATGAACTGTCACATTGAGCAAATACAAGTGAGTATTGGTCCATATCAGTTTGTAATGGTGTATCATTACCTACAAAATCCTGCTATTGATAAAGCATCAATACTGGATTCTGTTCCTCCAGCTACCATTACATCTGAATCTCCAAACTGAATCATCCTCGCAGCATCTCCAATTGAATGTGCACCAGTAGCACAAGCTGTTACGGCAGCATGATTTGGACCCTAAAGTCAAAAGTCAGAGTTTACAGCAATTCCATACATTCAAAGTGCTAAGCATGAGAAACATGTATTTTCCTTCTGTTTTCAGACATGGCACTTAGAATATAATTTGGAAACATATTGAAGAAGAGGAGCCCCACAGGCAATATCATTAACAAGCGTACTCATCTATCAAACTGTTCAACTGTGGGGCCCAACTCTTTTGACTGCCTGGTAGTCCATAGATGGAACACCTGGGACATCCATGGTCAATGAGCTGATGAGCACAGGGCATCACATATGTAAAGAGTCAACTGTTTTTAATGAGCTTATAAGATTCACTTTTGGAAATTCAGGGAGGGGGGAAAGAGAAAGAAAGAACGAGAATTGGTAGATTTAATCCAAGCACCTTGAATCCATATCTCATGCTAACATGACCTGCTGCCATGTTGATCAATATCCGAGGGATAAAAAATGGACTAAGCCGGCGCAGACGCTGTGATAAGAAAACAGAGTAGTCACAATACATTATTGCCACGACCATGAAGCTCATAAACATGGCTTAATTAAGTTAAGGACACCCGAAAATAATGCATCATGTCAACAAATAATCTGATAAATCAAAAGTTTATTCATAGAAGGCAACCAACCTTCTCACAGATCATTTTTGCTGCATCCAAAATGTCACTGATGCATCCAGTGCCTGCTCCAATAGAAACTCCCTGGGAAAATCAAGAAAGAAAAGTTTCATTACAAAAAATCAAGTAAGAAAGTCACCAAGAAAAATTCCCAACTCTCTGAACACTATAATCGTATAGAGAAAAAACAATCTGTGACCAGTAAACTTTACCGTCCTTTCTTTCTTCTCGAGTTCAGTAGGCAGCCAGTTAGCATCTCTCAGAGCTTCATCCGCAGAACACAGCGCATAAGCTATAAATCTCGCCATAGACCTATTGTCCTAAAAATAAAAGAAACCACAAACATGAAAAACTACATTGTATTAGCTCATATGACATCAAAACATCCTTCTCATTTTCCATAGAACTATGTGAATAAAACATCCCAGCAACCAATTCTCGCAAACCGACATTATGTCCACATAAAATTTCGGACAGGGTTTAGGGTTTTAGAAAATAACCTTAGAATTCATCCATATTTCCTCATCAAATTCACCAAAATTGCTCCCACAAGGAACAATAGCTGCCACTTTAGATGTTAATTGTTCAAATGTCTGCAACTGAGTTTCCTCATCAAACCCTTTCATATTAAGATCTTCCAAAGTAAGTGCCCTAACTCCAGAACATCCATTTATAAGTCGTTTCCATGTAGTTTCTACTCCACATCCAAGTGGTGTCACCATTCCTAACCCTACAAAACTCAACCAAATTTCAAATTCGTGTAAGAAAATAAAAATGATAAATGATAAAATAATCAAATTGATAACAGAAATTAGAGATTACCAGTGACAACAACTCTTCGTTGAGGAATTAACGGAAGCGGACCAAATGGATCAGATGCAGTAGTAGAAGTAGATATTGAACGACTTACATGAAGATAACGAGAACGAAGCAATTTACTCCAGGCTCTACTCATTGCCATGACTACTGAACCTCTCCTACTATACTCGGGAAATTGAAATTATGAACCCTGAATCCTACACACCGAATATAGGAATTCGAGGGGATATTCATGCACATCTCCACCGTCCAGTCTTAAAACTGGACCCCTTATCTCCCAACCTTTGAGTTTAGTGAAAACTACCACCACACCCATTCTTCAGTTTTTTCTTACCCTCAAACCCACGGGCGTGAAACCTCAGGCGCGCACCCATTTTCTGGGTGAAAATTTCTCATACACCCTTAATTTCTGAAATTAGGTTCTATCGCATATTTTTCCCTTTAAACCCCATTTTCCTCCGGTTAGAGAAAGAAAGGCGAGATATGCAGAGAGTTGAAGAGGGGATCAACAAATTACAAGAGGGTTGGAAGCAAGAGCAGCAGCAGAAGCAAATCTATAGCAATGGAGTTCTTGTAAAAAGTAGGGTTTTTTTTTTCTTATGCCGATTCAATTAATGGATTCCGGTGGCTGCTGTCAAATTTGTTAGAGTGAATTCAAGAAGGACTGGAAGGATATGTATTTGCTGGACATGGAATTGAAGACGTGAGGGAATCAGAAATTGGGTATCAATCCATTTGGTTTTGGTCGAAAATTGATGTGTTGCCATTGATTTTGTGATGAAACACGGTGATGCTGAGATTCAAGGGTGTTCCTGAATCTAATATTATTAAATATCTAATTGGAAGAGATGAATACGTATTAGTGGTATGTACTTTGTCTTTCCCCTTTTTGTTCACTTGCTGACTCTCTTTAATTTCTAAGGTTTTTAGTTATGTGCTTGTTTTGTTACTTTGGAAATGAAAATTCTACCATCTCTCATGTATGACAACCTGAAGAACTTATGTCATGGAGTAGTTGTTGCTTGCTTTTTCGTCACTAGGTTAACGCAGAACAATTTGATGTAAAATGTGAATTCTGACTATGCAACTGAAGGAAATATATTTGGGCGTGGTAAGCGTGGTTTGTTTATTCATTTTGGAAGTGTATGTACTCTACTAGAAGACATCCTCTCTTGTGCAGGCAAGAGTCGAGATAAGCCGAAGAATCAGGTTAGTTGCTAGTATGAACACTTCATACTTATTAGTTCTTCACTGGAAAGCCCTGTCAAAATAATTACAATGATAATGCCATTGAACTGGGTAGTTAGTAGATTGAAACTTAAAACTTTGTTATAATCTTTGAAGGAAGTGCCAACACGTACAAGTTCAGAGACCTTGATCAGAATTTTGATGTATGGAATTGCCTTGCAAAAGTCATTTCAAGAATTGAGCTAAATCCAGTTTGGATTTGCATAAATTAGAATCTTAATTTGGTTGAGTTGAGTTGAATAAATGTAAAACTAGATGGTCTTTTGACTACTACTGACTCGGGTGCATTATCAATTCTCTCATAAATTTATAAGTATCCTTTTTAATTAGCTTCTTATAACTTTTTCTATGCCGTTGGATGTCAATTATACGTATCTATCTGTCAAAACTTTCATGTACATGAAGAATGTATGTTATAGCAGTTATCTACAACTATTTTATGGGATCTTTTGGAGTACTAAAGGAAGTCTATTTTTGGGAGGATGTGATTGATTAGGATTTTCATATAATGTCTATATATTGCGATTAAGCTCTCTATGCGCTGTCAAGTTAGTTCCTGCAATCAACCAGTAAAAATCATTGCATAACCTGTTATGCACCTATAAAAATGTCTGCATAACCTGTTATGCATCTACAAAATTTGTTGCATAACTTGTTATCCATTCCCGAAAATGGTTGCATAACACGTTAGTATTGAAACCAACAACAAAAAAAAGGCTGCACAACTTGTCATACACCTATAATAATAGCTGCATAACTTGTTATGCAATCCAGAGAATGGTTGCATAACACGTTATGCAGCTACTTTTTTGTTAGTATTGAAACCAACAAAAAAAAAGTCTGCATAACTTGTCATGCACCTACAATAATATCTACAAAACATGTTATGCCTTCGAGAAAATGGATGCATAAAGCATTATGCAACCATATTTTTGTAAGCACTGAATTAAAAAAATTGATGCATAATCTTTTATGCATCCAAGGAAATGGATGCATAACAAATTATGCATAAATTAATAGATGCATGAACCAAAATATGGTTGCATAACGTTTTATGCATCTTTTGTTGTGTCTGCATAATGTGTTATGCATCGTTTTTTCTGGCTGCATAATGGTTATGTACCTCCGACTTTTTTCTCAAAAAACTTAAATTTGGTATTGTTGTCTGTACTCGTTGTGTAGCTCTCTTAAAAAGCTTTCCAACGATATAAAATTTGTAAGATTCCAAGGCGCGGTTTTTTAGATATGTTATATCCAAGTTGCGTTGTCAATTATACCCTTAAAAAATTAGGATGTATAAGATATTTTTCTAAATTTCATATAATTATGGGTGTCACGGAAACTAAGAATGATTTTGGACTTGATAATAAGAATATTATTTTTTTTTGGCGTGCGCCTAAGTTCCCCTTGAGTTTAATTTGAACCGTTCAATATCTTCAGAAATCGAATCAGAACCGTCAGATGGGACAGAAACAGCAGAAATATAGATCTTTCTTCTTCTTTTTTCTCTCATTCTCAAAATTTCTCTTCCGCGGTTCAGCCACAAGCGAGATTTCTCAAAGACGCGCCAAAAGGTAACAATATAAACGGATCATAGTTATTTTGTATTCAAATTATTTCCCTCTGTTCGTCCCTCTTCTTCTTTCTTCTCTTAGGGTTTCGTTTTTCTTTCTCTCTTCTCTAATGGCTTCTGATTCTTCTTCATTGCAGGTTTTCCTCTCAGTTTCCTCACTCCAGAGGTTGATTTACAATCGTATTTTGTGTTTAAGGTGTTGGGTTTTCTTGATTTTTTGTAATTGTGTTAATCGATGGTGTAAAGAAGGGAAAGGGGAATTTTCGGAGGTATGGATCTGGTTGGTGATGAGGCTGTGGAACATTTAGAGGTAGGATCGGAAGAGAATTTAGTGTCAGTTGTTGGGGAAAAGAGGGTGGTGGATTGTGATGAAACTGAGAATTTGAATGTGAGAAAGAAGAAGGCGAGAGTTGATTATGGCGGAGATATGAAGAGGGTTGCAGAAATTGTATTGGTTTTGTCTGCTATGGGAAAAATGAGGGGTGGGAGAAATCCTACTGATGTGGAGAAAGGGTTGATGGTTGAAGCAAAGGACAAATTGGTTGAGATTTGTCAATTCATGGCTCCTAGGGATGTTATATCTAAAGATGCAATCAGGGTCGTTATGGAAGATCTTGGGCTTAATAAGTCTGCAGATCAAAGGTTAGGGTTTTGCCCTCACAAAATGTCCATTTCTACGAAACTTGTGCTGGCAAAGAAGAAGGTACTACACTTTGATTTGCTTTTGCTTCTCATAACTCTATTGCTTATTAGCCTGAGAATTCCAGTTACATAGAATTAAAATGGAACCAGTTTGTTCTGTATGTTTTCATGTGCATCGTAGTAAGAGTTACCATTCTATAGATTTCTATCTTCTTCTTTTTTTTCTGTGGGTTCCATAGTCTGTTATTATACTTCAGTTAGATGTGTGAGCCGAATTTTGTAAATCCATCTGGAAAAGCCAAAGCTCGACTTCTCTGGATATGAACTGGTTGAATTTTTCGCTAATACTGCTAAGCTGAAGTTGCTATAGTTAAATAGGGTGGAATGCTAGTGTTAAATGAAGTAATTTAGGACTTCAGAATGAGAATGTTATGTGGTATTTATCCTTGTTTTTTTGTATGCTTAGTGGTGTTTCTTTTATTATGTTAGTTTCTATTGGTCAGTCATACTGTGTACTATCCGTGTAGATGGAAGAGCCCAAGAAATTTGCTGCCCAATCTGGAACATATTCGTTACCAATCTCGCAAGAAGGATATGGTACTAAGGCCGACACCAATCGTCCATTTCGTACAGCTCACAAGCCTCCAGCACTTGGAGGCTTTCAAGCTGCTTCGCCAGTTGTTCATGTTCCATCTCTAGCTTCACCAGTATCACTTAAATTGCATGTCAATAAACTGCAGTCTGCCGTAGTTTCGAGGGGATCGATTGGCACTTCTTCTGGACCTGGTTCTTCTTCCTCGCAGTTGCCTCGGAAAGAAGGGGCACCTTTCAGATCAGATGGAAGACTGAATGAGTCAATTTATCCGTTCCACGTTCAAGGTACCACCTTTTTTTGTTGTTGTTTTTTCCATTTTAAAATGTAATGCAGCAGCCTATCCAGTGAGCATGTAGTCGTATGATTTCTTTGTGTCCTTTCTCTATTTGTTTTCGCCCTAAAGTATAGCTTAAAAGTAATTTGCTAGTTCTCCTAGTAGTTTTAAATATGTAAATGATGTTTCCATAGTGCCAAAAAAAATATCCTATATGCACGGTGTGGTACTTACTGGAAGTGGCTTTCTAGGGAATACGTAAGAAAAGAAAAACTAATGGAACTTATTGATACTGATTAATTGTGATTCTGTGAATGCTTCAAAGAATCCAGTAGACAGGCTGTGTTATTCTAATGCTGTAGGTGCCGAATTCTGTCCTTCTGCTGAGGATTTGTAATCGTTCTTACTTGTCCAAATTGAGATATACCCTTAGTTTGGCCCAGTCTTGTCAATTCTAGATTTCAAGAATAAGCCAGATCGGAAGCCAAAAAACACCCTCCAACATTACAAAATCCTGAAATCGGACATGAAAACTTGAACTCAACTAATTCTGAACCTTTTTTCTACAATAAAAATCGATCAAGAAGACTGAGAAATATTATGAAACATGCCATATATGTCGTAACATGAATGGTTTTTCCTATGTCTTTCTTCTTCTTTTTTTTTTTTTTTTTTTTTTTGATCAGAATTTTTTTCCTATGTCTTTCCAGCTGAACTAAGATATTTTCTCTTTGTGTCTAGGAAGTTGCAATTTCGTAGATTTCTGATCTGTAGCTTAACTTCATTCTGTTTTTATGTACATCAAACTTAGATGTTAAAGTTGACGGCTTGTAATATTGCTCCTTATGCTTCTAACAGTTTCAAGCTTAATTCTTCATTTAGTCATCAACTGTTTTGGGGTTTTAGAACTTTTTTACTCTTGTTTATAAATTCTGGCGTATCCTCTTTGAATGTTTATTCTTTAATGATTATATTTCTTTTCTACAGCAAATCCCCCCGGGATTAACGTAACATTTTCTCCACAATCTTCAGCTGTAACAAAATTGTGTCAGGGAAACAGGGCTCCAGATAATACTCGTAGTGCCGATGGAACTACTGAATTAGGTACATATAAGGTAGCAGTTCAAGTTACAAAAGATCAAAACTCAAAACCTTCTGTTCAAACTGTAAATGGAAAAGTTTTTATGCATCAACCTTCTCACGTCACGAACTATCAGTATCCTTCTTCAGTCTTCTCCAACCACAGTGTCATTGGCACAAATGCTCAAAAGTTCTTGCATCATGTAGTTGTTCGAGAAACTGTATGTATCTCTCCGTATTTTATCTTTAGATGTTTGTTTTATTTCTTATAAGTTTAGGAGTTCACTGTTGTGTTATGGGTTGTCAGAAACGGAGAATAGCACAACGACAACGGCGTGAGAGAGAAAGAGCAGAAAAGGAAACACAAACACAAACAGTAAAGGTGATCGATGAAGATGTATGTATATTTCACAAACTTGATCTTTAATATTCTTCCAAATTCTGTATTGTTTCAGAAACAAAGTTTGTTTTACACTGTACAAGTATGGGAGTTTACTGATGCTATGGATTGTCAGAGACGGCTATTGGGACAACGGCAACGGCGTGAAAGAGAACGAGCAGAAAAAGAGGAAAGGTTATTGGCTCACCGACAGCAACAACAACAACGTGAGAGAGAAAGAGCAGAAAAAGAAACAGGAAAGGTGATGGATGCAGATATAAGTACCTCTCAGACACTTGATCTTTAATATTCCTCTATATTTCGTAATTGTTAGACCATCTAATGGACTAGGACTAGGTCCATGTTTCAGCTGGTCATATAGTTTACAGCTAGTCACAGCTGTACAGATTACAGGCGGTAGTTTTAACTGTTTTATGTAACATGAGGTTATTCTTTCAGTTACAGGTTACCTGTAACATGTCTTTGTCGACAGTCCTGTATATAAGGGACTAGGTCCTGTTTTTCATTCTTATCTTACAATAAATACAAAACCATTTCTTACATGGTATGAGATACCAAAGGGGAATTCCTAACTTCCTTTCTTTTTCGATCATTTATTCCACCATTAAACTTGCAACTCTTTAACCACCATTACAATGGTTAGAAGTTAGAACTACACAAACTCAACAAGCATCTTCCATTGTACATCAGAACAACCAACAAACACAGAATATTGAAATGTTTCCACCTTTACCTTCTCCAAATCGTCAACAACAACCTCTTATAACTTCACAACCATCATCGTCTTCTTCTCAACCACCACCACCGCCTTCACTTCATAATTCTCAACCTCCACCATCACCTTCATCTCAGGTTTCACCGCCAATCTCTCAGAGATCACAACCTTTCCTTCAACGCACACCTATTCAATTTCCGTCTCAAACTTCACCTTTGTTCAACTATAACACCAACAATGTCGTTTTCAACAACCACCAATATAATTCCCCTTACAACAACAACAACAACAACGTGAATCCCAACAATCTCAGTTACAATTTCAATTTCCACAACAAATGTATAATCCTTTTACTTCTCAAAGTAAATTTAGTATTCCTTTTCCAAACATTGCAAAACTTCGTCTCTGCTAAATTAGATGCATCAAACTATCTTGTGTGGAAAGATCAAATGTCATCCATCTTGATCTGTACTAATCTGTTTGGTTTTGTTGATGGTTCGATTTCTCCAGAGACACCTACACTCATGATCAATAATACTCAAGTTTCTAATCCAAAATATCTTGAATAGTTACAATTTGATAAATTTGTTGGATCGTGCATTAATGCAACTGTAGATAAATCTTTATCTTCAGAACTTCTTGGAAAGATATCGCCAAAAGATAAATGGTTTCATCTTGCGAAACTATTCACTAAACAATTCCTTGCAAGAAAATCGATGCTTAGATCTCAATTGTACTCCATCAAGAAACGTTCTTCAACAATTAATGAGTTTCTGCATCAACTTAAGACTATTTCCGATTCACTTGCGGAGATTGGAGAACCAATTCCAGATGTTGATCTGGTAATGTATGCGCTTAAAGGTTTGGGCAAAGATTATATTCACTTTGTTGTTAGTGTTCAAAATCGTGAGCCTCCTCTTCCCTTTTCTGAATTAAGATCTCATTTATTGAGTCATGAACAACTTTTGAGAGAACAAGAAACTGAGTCTTTTTCATCTCTTGTCACCAAAAACTCAGCCTTCTATGTCAAGAAACATAATTCATTTTATAATTCATCTTTTCGCAAACCTACTATGCCACCAGGTTTTCCTTCATCTAATAGTCCTAATTTTTCTCCTAATCCTTTTATCAATACTAAGTCTGGATTTAGGAAAGTTGAGTTCAATCCAACTCAGAAACATGTGGTAGATTACAACTCCATTACTTGTCAGATATGCCACAAATTTGAATATTTTGCTAGCAGGTGCAGATTCAGATATGCTGCCTCCAAGAATAGTGGACCACCTCTTCAGAAGGCATTTCTTGGTCTTGATCATAATGAAGGAAGTAGTACTGCGAATACTTCTTGGTATTCAAATGAATTTGATTACAATGTTCAGCCTCCTCCAACTGTTTTTGAGTTTGGTGATCATTGGGGACATAGTGCTTCTGGTTTTATCTGGGTACCAGGTTCTGGTGCTTCAAGTCATATGACAAAAGACTCAACATTGTTGAATCATGCTTCCTCCTATTTTGGTCAGAAGCAAGTGATGGTAGGAGACGGTAAGCTCCTTCCTATTTTTTAAAAAGGTTCTTCTACTTTATCCACATTTACTAGTAACTTTAATCTACATAAGGTCCTCTATGTTCCTCATCTTCAACATAATGTATTGTTTGTTGCTCAAGTTACCTTGGATAATCATTGTGCTTTCATTTTTTATCCATGGGGATATAAAATAAAGTCTTTGAAGAACAACCATATTCTGGCTAGAGGAAAAGTGCAAAATGGCTTGTTAGAGCACTGCTCGGTCGAACTCGCAAGCGTTGCTATCTCAAGCTTGTCAATGTTAGTGATCAAAACTATAAGTCTTGATTTCTAGTCTACTTATAGTGATGTCTCGGACTAGGATAGATTGTGTAGTTGGGCATTAAACTTCACGACGATCATCAAATGAAGACGAAAAACTACTAAGGCGAGCTTGTGGAACTTCAACAACAAAAGGTATGTGGAGACTAAAACTCATCTATCACTTAGAAAGTCTATTTCTACTCTATCTCCTATATTGAGACATAAGTCGTATTACTATATGGTTTTAGATTATGCACATTTGAGATTTCGAGCTGAGTTTAACTCGCATACATATTACTCGAAATATGTGTTTATAAGCTTTCGCTTCAACCAAGTTCATCTTATATTCTTGACGAAAGTCAAAATATGATCATGTGAAAATCTCCGAGTGACATCTTACATGGTTTGTGTGATACAATCATTTGGTGTAGACTTGGAATGTTTCGTTATGATTATTTCAATAACTTGAAAATTGCTTTGATGCTAATAGTGTGTGAAAAAGGATATTGCCATCCTCTAATAAAGTTTCAATGATTGAAATAAGAGTTTGGAACACTTAACCAACATTGGATTATAAACATGTTGTGCACTCTTGCATATATGTGATCCATGTCTGGGAGCCATAGTATGCATAATCATATGCGTACCTGTTGGTTTTAGAAGTCCGGGAACCTAAGTGCGCATACTCGTACGCATACTGGCGTAGGTTTGTGACCGGAATCTTCTGTTGGGTTTGGAGGTATGCGTACCCATTCGCATACTGGCGAAAACCAAACTTGGTCCGGCTATTCAAGTATGCGTACCCGTTTGCATACTTGAATGGTTAAAGTTCTAAAATCGGTTTTGTTATGAACAAATACATTTGTATAATAAGGAATGCATTCTTTGCAAACCGTGGCTATAATGTTCATGAATTGATTCGAGTGAATCAAACCGATTTTGCTTCAATTGTGTTCTTGTATACTTCTATGAGAATATAGAAACTGAACAACTCTTTAACTTGTTTCATTTGAGTCATTTGAACTAGTTATGGTTAAGATGAATAAGGTTGATATGAGAGTGTTCATATAGCTAACCTCGGTTAACTACTGTTGAGCCAACATGGTGTACACGTTTAGGTATGGTTACATAAACCTAAATGAGGGTATATTTCATTTGTGTATAACAAGCTAAGTTCGATCAAACGGTTGAAAGATATTAGCTTGAATCTAATCAGGATTTCATCTAACGGTGAATATTGAATGCTTTATTACCAAGGTAACTTAGATTGCAAACCCTGATTTGAAAACTATATAAAGGAGAACTCTAGCAACTGGGAGACCTAATCCCCACACCTCCTATGTGATACTAGTTGCATAACCTAGAGTCGATTCTCCTTTAACCTTAGGTTTTTCACGAAACCCTGTAGGTTAACGACTTAAAGACTTCATTGGGATTGTGAAGCCAGACCCAACTATTTTCTCTGTAGTTGCGTGTTCTGATCTTACTTTTACTATCGTGATTGAGTATTATCTTTGCTAATTAAGATTTGCTTGAGATTTATCTCCGATAGGTAAGATTAAAAGTAGTCATAAACATCTTCGTCTCATCGCTTGTGATTCCATAATATCTTGTTTCGTTAATCGATAAAGATTATTGTGAGGTGATTGATATTTCTAGGATGCTCTTCGGGAATATAAGTCCGGTATATCAATTAGTTCCTGTTCACCTTGATTTATCAAAAGACAGAACAAAACTCATAGGTATTTCTGTGGGAGACAGATTTATCTATTCCAGTAGACTTTTCTGTGTGAGACAGATTTGTTTATCAAGTCTTCGACTTTGAGTCATAGCAACTCTTGGTTGTGGGTGAGATTAGCTAAGGGAATCAAGTTCGTAGTATCCTGCTGGGATCATAGACGTAAGGAGCACGAATGTACCTTGAATCAGTGTGAGATTGATTAGGGTTCAACTACATTCCAGTCCGAAGTTCATTGGTAGTGGGCTAGTGTCTGTAGCGGCTTAATACAGTATGGTGTTCAAAGCTGAACTAGGTCCCGGGTTTTTTCTGCATTTGAGGTTTCCTCGTTAACAAAACTTCTAGTGTCTGTGTTATTTCTTTTGTGCATTATATTTTGTTATATAATTGAAATATCACAGGTTGTGCGTTAAATCGATCAATTGGGAAATCCAACCCTTGGTTGTTGATTGAAATTGATTGATCCTTGAACATTGGTCTTTGGTACCGTTCAAGTTAATTCTCTTATATTCAATCGGGCTCGCAAATTCCTATTTGCTGATTGAGGATTGAATTGAAAGATAGAGATATAAAACTCTTTGATATACTTTTTTATAGATTGAGTCTGACTGTCTAGGTTATTCTCTTGAAAGTATATTGGAGTTTGTCTATTCAGATTGCCAAACGAAATATTGGGTGTGGTTGTTAGACCCCCGCTTTCTCATTTGGTATCAGAGCAGGAAAACACGTTTCAGACCTTATAAGTATGTGTTTGTAGCAATCTGATCTCTGTGGACCTAAGAAGTATCTCACAAATTAACGCACATAGAGATGTCTTCCAAAGCTTCTGAGTATGCCAAAAATCTTGTTCTTTCCTCAAAGGATAACACCTTAGTAGATTCTTCCGAGTTTCGAGGAAAAAGCAAGAAATTTTACATCGTGTCAGAATCAGAAATGGAACTCACCAGATTGTTAAAAAAATCTACAGAAATCATTGATTTTCTAGTTTCTAAAATCAAGACTCTTGAAGAAAAGAATGATCAGCTCATTGATGAATTTGAGAAATCTCTTGAAAGAGAACGTGAGCTTTATTGCTTTATTGAATCTCTCTCTAACAACATCGAAAAATTGGTTCAAGAAACTACTCTACAGCGTGGAAAGATTAGTATGCTTAAAGATACTGTTAGAGAAAACTCAATTAGAAAAGAACGTCTAATCAAGGCTCATTCATCAGAAATAAACATTCATCGTGTTGAAAAAGAGAAACTTGTTGCATCTCTTCGATGTACCCAATAATAGTGTAACACCTTGAAAAAGGAAACTCTGTTTTGATGAGTAAGTCATCCTCAGTACCTTCGTTCGATACTCATAAGACTTTACCCAGCGTGAAGAAAATTCCCTCCAAGGAAGTACCCACTGTGAATCACTTGCAAAATTTGCATGTGCCGGAAAAGGTTATGAGTCAAGGAAATTATGTTTCTAGTCCACGGTGTTGTTCCTTCTGTAGGAAAAAAGAATCATTATGCTCTTCATTGTTTTGCTAGAAAGAAACAAATCTCTGATCTTCATAATTTTCTTCTTTTTACTGTCAACGGTGTAAATCGCCTGAAGACATCTACAGTGAATTTCTTTCCTACAGAAAACCAGAATTCTTATAAAAATGATCTCTCTTCTAGAAATCATCATAGGTTGCAAGTTCCTCTTAATGGTATAAACTCTTGTGCCACGAATGAACACATTTCTTGTGCTTATAAGAACAAGTTTGGCAAGTCTAGATCGAGAAGATGGAAGTCCTTCAACTCTTCTCCTCTGGAACCGATCTCTAGAGGTCCTAGACTTAAACCACAGAAAAGTCCTTCTGATGGATCTCTAAAAGGGTTTATGACTAATCCTTATGGAATAAGTTATGATCAATGGAAAGAAGGGAATACACGATACAAACGCATGAAAGATTTGTACGACTCTTCTCCCATAATTCATAGTAAGAAAACTTCTCACTCCTTTGCCTGATTCCAGGTAAGTTCATCCTTGTATCTATCTTGAGATTTGCAAGGATGATGATCATGGGAGTCTCAAGATTAGTTGTATGTTTTTATGCGTTTTTATGTTATCTATTTGAGTTCTTGATCTTGCTGATCATGTATCATGCTTTAAATTTTTGAGAATTGTTATCAAATAGTGTGTTTCCTTTTGTTGGATGTTTTCCAAATCCATTCTTAATATGTGACCGGTCTACGAACGTCCTTGTCCCCTTCATATGAGTTCATATGATTTCCATAACAAGAGATTTCTTCTCCTGTTTACAAACATATATATATTGTGTTATTCCATCCCTAACAAAAATTATATGGAGAACTCTTCAAGATCTCAAGAGATTGTGTGTCTTGACATGGAGGAGAACACTGAAGGACGTGGTTCAGTTCAAGGACTGGTTTGAAGAAGATGCTTGCAAGGAAAGAGCACAACTCCTGGATTGATGAATTTGTCAAGGATTTAACTCGTTTTCAGGATGATTCAAAGGTCGAGTTTGCAAACCTTCAACTGCAAATAAATCATCATTTAGATGGTCAGGCCAAAATCCTTGCTAATAAACAGATCTTGATACGGAATCAGAAGAAACTTATCGTGGACTGCGTTAACGCTAGACAACTTGCTCGTGTTGTTGATCGAAAAGTTAGTGTTCTAATTCATGAACATGGAGTTTACACGATCAAGAGAGTCAAGGAAATCAGCGACACCTTCTATGATGGATTCATTGAAAGGTATGAAGTTATCAAAGAACAGTAACTTTGTCTAGGAAACTTCTTATGAGAATTTATTTTTATGTTATTAAGAAGGATAACTAGGGTATGGAATAGCCATTATTGTGAGTACACATAGCTATTGCCAACGTTTTCATCTGCAATGTTTTTAGATTTATTTTTTTAAATTTGAAAGTTTATTTGGAAGATGATTTTTGCAGTATTAATCTTTATGGTTTTATATATTGCAAATTGTTATGGGATATGTTGTTTACGTCCGTGAACCTTGACTGTCCCATATTTGTTCAAAAGTTAACTCTATTATATGTCGGTATGAAAGTATTGATAAAAGATAGAATGAACTTTTGAATACAAAAGTTAAGCCTTTTATGTCATTATGCAAATATTGATGGAAGAAAGGATGAACTTTTGTTTACAATGATGAAGTCTATTATATGTCATTGTGCAAATAGTGATGAAAAATAGAATGAATCTTTGATTATTCCGCAGTATTGGTCCTTCCTTGATCCACATCTTTGTGTATATACTGTGTTGCTCCGTAAGTTCTCTTATGTTGAGCATGGCCAATTGAATTGATCATTTTCCTTGTGGTTAATTCAATTGATATTTTTGGATACAAATTCATGTTTCACGTGATTTGTTAATGTCCAAAGAAATCCCTCTTTTCTTGTAAAAGTAAGGTCGCTCTTGCTGTTCTTTCGGGAATGACATTTTATGGGGGAGAGTTCTTAATTGAACTTGTGCTTAATTGCCAAATCTTTGTGGGGAGTGCGGCTGTGGAATATTATAGGAGTTATCTTGTATCTTTATAAACTCCTTGATGAATACACTAAGTTTCGACTATGTGAAATCATCGAAACAAGTTGGTATGTTGTTCTCTTTTGGTCATGAAGTATCTCTATGAAAATTTCATGAGGATCCCATTATTTGTCGTACCTTTGCCAATTTATATTGACAAAAGGGGGAGAATTAATGTGTAGTTCACACTACAAATACATATGGTTTACGGATCATTATGTAAGGGGGAGTGGTTTTCATTGTGAGATGAAGTATTGACTAGGGGGGAGTGATACATATCACCATAGTATTGTTGTCAAAGTTGTGATACAATTAGACTTTGATGTTGTATAATGATATTATGACACAGTATAACAATGATTGAGAGCAACTGTTTTCTCATTGTTATAGCTACGAATCTTCAACAACAATGATGCGGAGTTGAACACATTTGGAATCATTGGAGTACTTGGAAGTGATGAAGATTTCGAGTAATGTTGAAGAACTAAGGAGATCAAGCATTTGGATGAGAAGCTACAAAGTTTATTTATTTTGTAATCCATATGTATTGATAGTTTTGTCACTAAAATTTCCAAAGGGGGAGATTGTTAGAGCACTGCTCGGTCGAACTCGCAAGCGTTGCTATCTCAAGCTTGTTTGTCAATGTTAGTGATCAAAACTGTAAGTCTTGATTTCTAGTCTACTTATAGTGATGTCTCGGACTAGGATAGATTGTGTAGTTGAGCATTAGACTTCACGGCGATCATCAAATGAAGACGAAGAACTACTAAGGCGAGCTTGTGGAACTTCATCAACAAAAGGTATGTGGAGACTAAAACTCATCTATCACTTGGAAAGTCTATTTCTACTTTATCTCCTATATTGAGACATAAGTCGTATTACTATATGGTTTTCGATTATGCATATTTAAGATTTCGAGCTGAGTTTAACTCGCTTACATATTTCTCAAAATATGTGTTGGTAAGCTTTCGCTTCAACCAAGTTCATCTTATATTCTTGACGAAAGTCAAAAGATGATCATGTGAAAATCGCCCAGTAACTTCTTACATGGTTTGTGTGATACAATCATTTGGTGTAGACTTGGAATGTTTCGTTATGATTATTATAATAACTTGAAAATTGCTTTGATGCTAATAGTGTGTGAAAACGGCTATTGTCATCCTCTAAGAAAGTTTCAATGATTGAAATAAGAGTTTAGAACACTTAACCAACATTGGATTATAAACATGTTGTGCACTCTTGCATATATGTGATCCATGTACGGGAACCATAATATGTATACCCGTATGCGTACCTGTTGGTTTGAGAAGTCCGGGAACCTAAGTGCGCGTACCCATACGCATACTGGCGTAGGTTTGTGACCGGAATTTTCTGTTGGGTTTGGAGGTATGCGTACCAGTTCGCATACTGGCGAAAACCAAACTTGGTCCGACTATTCAAGTATGGGTACCCGTTTGCATACTTGAATGGTTAAAGTTCTAAAATCGGTTTTGTTATGAACAAATATATTTATATAATAAGGAATGCATTCTTTGCAAACCGTGGCTATAATTGATACATGTGTATCTTCCTCTCTCCGAGGACCAATAAACCTCAAGCTAAGGTTAGGGAAGAATCCTATATTAGGAAAGAATCCTTATTTGGACAGAATTCCTAGTTGGGAAAGGGTTTTGTTTTAGGCAATACTCTTATTTAGGAAATAGATTCCTAAGAGATTTGGGAAACCAAACCAAAGTAAGGAAGTATACCTAGATAAGGGAATACTTCCTAGACAAGGTAATATTCCTAGAAAGGGAAATATATTTAGAAAAGGAATTAGTCCTAGAAAGGGAGATAGTTCCTAGAAGGTTTGGGAAACCGTTAAAGCTATAAATAGAGATGTTTAGCTCATATCTAAGACATCTAGAGTGTGGTTTGTGATACAAACACACCTAGATCTTGGTTATGTGATCTTGTGAGACAAACACATCTAAGAAAGGAGATTTGAGAGACAAATCACCTAGAGAAGCTTGTGAGACAATTAATTATTGTAAAAGCAAGCTTAGCAAATAGTTTAAGGTTATTTTCCTAGAGAGATTGTGAGCGTAACAAAGAGAGAATTGTAATAGTTTTCTTGTTCATAATCTATAGAAGATATATTTCTTCGGATCTGGTTTCTAGTGTGTTCTGTTTTCTAGTTTTCGTCTATTATTATTCTGAATTCCGCCTCTATAATAATAGTCACCAAGGTACAGAGATCAATACGTATCCATAATGTTCATGAATTGATTCGAGTGAATCAAACCGATTTTGCTTCAAATTTGTTCTTGTATACTTCTATGAGAATATAGCAACTGAACAACTCTTTAACTAGTTTCATTTGAGTCATTTGAACTAGTTATGGTTAAGATGAATAAGGTTGATATGAGAGTGTTCATATAGCTAACCTCGGTTAACTACTGTTGAGCCAACATGGTGCACACGTTTAGGTACGGTTACATAAACCTAAATGAGGGTACATTTCATTTGTGTATAACAAGCTAAGTTCGATCAAACGGTTGAAAGATATTAGCTTGAATCTAATCAGGATTTCATCTAACGGTGAATATTGAATGCTTTATTACCAAGGTAACTTATATTGCAAACCCTGATTTGAAAACTATATAAAGAAGAACTCTAGCAACTGGGAGACCTAATCCCCACACCTCCTATGTGATACTAGTTGCATAACCTAGAGTCGATTCTCCTTTAACCTTAGGTTTTTCACGAAACCCTGTAGGTTAACGACTTAAAGACTTCATTGGGATTGTGAAGCCAGACTCAACTATTTTCTCTGTAGTTGCGTGTTCTGATCTTACTTTTACTATCGTGATTGAGTATTATCTTTGCTAATTAAGATTTTCTTGAGATTTATCTCCGATTGGTAAGATTAAAAGTAGTCATAAACATCTTCGTCTCATCGTTTGTGATTCCACAATATCTTGTTTCGTTAATCGATAAAGATTATTGTGAGGTGATTGATATTTCTAGGATGCTCTTCGGGAATATAAGTCCGGTATATCAATTGGTTCCTGTTCACCTTGATTTATCAAAAGACAGAACAAAACTCGTAGGTATTTCTGTGGGAGACAGATTTATCTATTCCAGTAGACTTTTCTGTGTGAGACAGATTTGTTTATCAAGTCTTCGACTTTGAGTCATAGCAACTCTTGGTTGTGGGTGAGATCAGCTAAGGGAATCAAGTGCGTAGTATCCTGCTGGGATCATAGACGTAAGTAGCACGACTGTACCTTGAATCAGTGTGAGATTAATTAGGGTTCAACTACATTCCAGTCCAAAGTTCAATGGTAGTAGGCTAGTGTCTGTAGCGGTTTAATACAGTATGGTGTTCAAAGCTGAACTAGGTCCCGGGTTTTTTCTGCATTTGCGGTTTCCTCGTTAACAAAACTTTTGGTGTCTGTGTTATTTCTTTTGTACATTATATTTTGTTATATAATTGAAATATCACAGGTTGTGCGTTGAATCGATCAATTGGGAAATCCAACCTTTGGTTGTTGATTAAAATTAATTGATCCTTGAACATTGGTCTTTGGTACCGTTCAAGTTAATTCTCTTATATTCAATCGGGCTCGCAAATTCCTATTTGTTGATTGCGAATTGAATTGAGAGATGGAGATATAAAACTCTTTGATATACTTTTTTCTATATTGAGTCTGACTGTCTAGTTGATTCTCTTGAAAGTATATTGGAGTTTGTCTATTCAGATTACCAAACGAAATATTGGGTGTGGTTGTTAGACCCCCGCTTTCTCATGGCTTATATCCAATCATGTCTTGTTCATCTCCTCAATATACTGCTTTCACTTCCATTGTGGCTTCACAAACAATTTGGCATTCAAGATTTGGTTATCCTACTCAGAAGATACTTCAGAAAATTGATGTTGCTATCAATCTCTCTGTTAAAGCTTTTGATTTTTTTGTGGTTCTTGTCAATTAGGAAAGAATAAATGCTTACCATTTCAGTCTACTGGTTCTGTGTCTAGTGTTGCTTTTATGTTAGTACATTGTGATATTTGGGGGCCTGCTCATGTGAAATATCATATAGGTTTCAAATATTACATTCTCTTTGTTGATGATTGCGCTAAATTCAGTTGGATATATTTTCT
The DNA here is from genome assembly GCA_023531105.1 of Papaver atlanticum. Taxonomy (NCBI): domain Eukaryota; kingdom Viridiplantae; phylum Streptophyta; class Magnoliopsida; order Ranunculales; family Papaveraceae; genus Papaver; species Papaver atlanticum. Next base: position 22,122,423 of record JAJJMB010007708.1, read on the forward strand.
ATGAATACTAGAACAAACATTCAAATTATTTAAGTCTCTTGTTGAGAATCTATTTGATGTAACAATTAAGCATTTTCAATGTAATGGAGCACTTGAATTAACTAAGGGTCCCTTCAGAGAGTTTATTGATTCATGTGGTATTGATTTAAGAATTTCTTGTACTTACTTATGTCAACAAAATAGATCTGCAGAAAGAAAGCACATGCACATTACAGAAGTTGGTAACACCTTATACTTTAATGCTTTCATGTCTAAATTTTTTTTGTTTGATTCCTTTTTAGTTGCAGTCTTTCTCATCAACCGACTTCCCAGCAAGGTATGATTATAAACCTCCTTATGAAGCATTATATAAATCCAAATATGATTACTCTATTCTCAAGGTCTATGACTGCTTATGTTATGCAAATCTGGTGAGTTACAGAAAGGATAAACTTAGTCCAAAATATACAGCTTGTGTGTTATAGTATTAAGTTACTCCAGAAGAATGCCTAGACGCAAGTGAAGTGGCTGCTGGCTTAGTTCGTTCTGTCATAAGGGATATAGGTGCATGGATTTGAAGTCTTACAGAATTTTTGTTACTACTAATGTAGTGTTTGGTGAGACAAAATTTCCTTTTGTTGTGGTTGTCTCTGCTCCCACTTTTACTCTAGCTGTATTAGTTTCGATGCTTCTCTTCCTTCAGTAGATTCAGCTGCTCTTTCGCTCATGCCTCAAGCAAAATCTTATACAGAGTTTACAGTATCTGACATTATAGCATCTATTTCATCTGTTGTTGATTGACCCTGATGTGTCTACTAATGATACTTATGATGCTACTACTAGTGATACTTCTATTTATTCATCCGTTTTTCCTACTACTTCTGGGATGCACACCAGATCCAAATCAGGTATTCAGCTGCCTAAACCTCTTTCTAAGGACTTTGTAGCAAATAGTTCTTTCAAACATCATGTTCCTATTGCTCTTATTAGTGAAGTTGTATCTCTTCCTGATCCAAGATCTTTAAAAGAGGCCATTATAAATCTTGCTTGGTTTTATGAAGGTCTCCTATATTCACACTTTGAATCAGATAGCTAACTTGTTCACGAAAGGCTTATCTAAGTCTCAGTTTGGTGTTTTACGGGACAAACTAATGCATGTTGTGAAGATATCAGTTTGAGGAGGGATGTTAGAACATCTAATTGACTAGGACTAGGTTCATGTTTCAGCAGGTCATATAGTTTACAGCTAGTCACAGATTACATATTACATGTGGTAGTTTTAGCTGTTTTATGTAACAGTAGGTTATTCTTTCCGTTTACAGTTATTTTCTCTTTATGTTACATGTAACATGTCTTTGTCGACAGTCATGTATATAAAGGACCGGGTCCTTATCTTTCCAATAAATATAAGGAACGGGATCGACTAAAAAGGCTTTAAGAAAACCTTTTGACAAAATGCCCAAACCATAGGATCTTATATATCTAACGATTATCATCATTGATGAGATGGTAATATTTTTTTTTTGGTTTGTATTTGGTCGTCACCGTAGTATATGGATATAAACTAAATACGAACTGTATCTTCTCCTACATATATGTTCTCTTCGATCATTTTACATTTTTTTCATATAAAATAAAATAAAAATTTAGCCTTGGATGAGCCTTAGATGGTAATATTCTTGGTAGTAGACCTATCTCGACTAATGTTTTTATGATCAATCGAACCTCGAATAGTCGGTAGAAACAACAAGGACATGATCACAAACCTTATACAATTGGGAAAATTTTGAATCAAGAGGTGAATATTGAAAATGTGATTGTTGAAAAGACGAGGGTACCCAAATATACCTCAATCTAAAACTTTTCCACCTGTAAGTCCTCTTACCGAAAGTGATTGTCTATGGACTAAGTTGAGACAATACAACAAATCGGTATTCACACTTTGTGTGGTCGTCTATGGATACAAGATCGAGACAATACAACAATCAAAGTGTGATTACATGATAATAGGTTCGGACTAAACCAAACTCTATAGGATCACTATCAAGTAATACGGAGTTAACGTTTGTGTATTTTACTTCTAATTATAATAAAAACAATTATAATTGCGGAAATAGAAAAGTAAAAGACACAGCAAGATTTTGTTAACGAGGAAACCGCAAATGCAAAAAAACCCCGGGACCTAGTCCAGAATTGAATACTCTCATAATTAAGCCGCTATACAAAATCACACCAACTTCGTATAGTTGAGACCAAGCAACTAAACCTATAGTTCACCTAGTTTCTTTAGTATCCCTGCGCTTCCGACATTCAATAAGTGCACGCACTGGAACAATTCCTTTGGTTCGTATTCCAAACAGTAAAGGAACAACAAATCTGTTCGGTAACAACTCTATTCAATCTCGGTGATATGAGTTAGACAAAGGCTCTTCTGTTTAATCCAATAAACTCCTATGTCGGGTTTAGATCTATCTATTCAACAACTACCAAAGTAGTCGAGTTTAGATTTTGCAATCAATAATAGGATCTATCAAGATACTAAATATTGATGCCGATCTACATAACTAATCAATCATATCTATCAAAGATAAACCGATTATAGTTGGATCCCAGCGGATCAAGTTTTGTGCACACCAAAGATTATGAACCCAAATAAGAAATCTTCTTCGTCTTCAAATCTTCTTAAATCTTCAATAAACACCTGCACACCACAACTTGAATCTCTTGTGATCAATCACGCACAGTATGGAGTCTATTAACAATGGATTATCACAAGACGTCTTTAGATTTACAAACAGTTCTAAAGATCCCATCGACACTTCGATCTAGTTTGAGTGAATCTTATATCAGAAGAGAAGATTCTCAAGAATAAACAAACTAGGTGCAATCAAAGTTCAACAACCGTTAGACAATCAAATCAAATCAAATCGAAAATTAATAATAATGCAATTATCTAGTTTCCCACCAACGGTACTCGTAGAGCTTCTTGATCCCAAAGAAGTCTTTAAACGAGCGGTCGTAAGAGATTTCGCCTAATTATGGTACTTTCCTCTCCGAATAGACGGCTCCACCAGTAACAACACAACTAGGTCGTTTTGCTGGCTCTGAGGATAGTTTGCTCGAAATGAAAACTTGGGTATTTATAGACCAAGGAAGTTTGGACACCAAGGAATTTCAAAAACCGAAATATTCTTAATATATGCAATATTTCCAAAATCGGTTTTCATAATTCCTAGAAATGCTCTGTCCAAAAATAACCGAAATCCTACTAGAAAATCTGCAATTAATAAATGCACATTACCAATTTTTATTTTCCAGAGATACGCATTTTAATTGTCGGTAATTAAAAGCATATAAAATTAACAACCTTAATTAAAAGATTCTCAACTTATTTCGGTCCGGGATCTCCTTTAGTTATTAAGGAATATATTTGAACAATACAAGATAAGAATTACTGAACATGTTCAAAGTATGTCGACATCTTATTTCTTTGTAAATCCTTTTTCATATTTACAATCTTGGAACCGATTATACCACACTTCCAAACAAGTTTAGAACTGGTTCATCTGATTTCCAAGAACTATGTGATTGATCAAAATATCAAACACTAATCATGGGTTTACGGTTCTAACAAACACAAGGATTGGTTCTACCTTAATATGGTTACTGGGACCGGTTACATCAGTTACCAGGACCGGTTACATCAATTACCAGGACCGGTTAACATATTCTCATGGTATTAGTTATGAATTGTCACATCAGTTACCAGGATCGGTTACACCAATTACCAGGACTGGTTACACTAATTACAAGGATCGATTACACACTCTTTTATGATCGGTCACACCAATTACTAGGATCGGTTACACCAATTACTAGGATCGGTCACACCAATTACAAATATCGATCTTACCATCTTAGGATCGGTTACACTAATAAAAGTCATACCAATATATAAGTCAGGCATTGTGAATAGTTTTACCAAGATACATAACAAGTTATGATCGGTTCTACTAACTCACATATATTGGTAATCCAAAGATATGCAATGAATAACAATACCAATAAGCCTAGCGATTTCCCTTTCGATTCATAATACAAGTTCATGAATGTACTTCCTTTAAACGAATGTAAACATTGTTTCCTATGATGAAATCTTCACCCATACCCATACATATAATCACAATAGCATTCATACGATTATGTCGATGTCTTATATACGAAGTTCAAAAGATAGGAGTTATACTTCGTATTCTAATTCTTTAACACTATGTCTACTAGAGTATAATCATTCACAGCTTCGCAGTTATGTTTTCAATATAGCACGACTTTAAAGATACGTTGGGAATGAAACAGTCCAAGTCAAAATATTACTAACCTCAAGAAGAAGGATAATGTCGTCGATGTAGCTTGTTACTTCTTCACATTCTTCAAGTATTCGAGTAATACTTGTATGTCTCATTATCCTAATCTTTCTAGCCTAACCTATATGAAGTTGTCTCTAGTACATAATAAAGCGACTCTTAAATTGAGTTTTGATTCACTAAAATATGACAACAAAACGTGACATACCAACGCTTGGTGGGTTCAACCTATGCTCTAACAATCTCCCCCTTTGTCAATTTTAGTGACAAAACTCTTACAATCATATGGATAAACAAATTACAAAAATTCATTATACATACGCTTGATTCCAAGTTTCAACGGCACAATACCCTGCATATATTCAATCCATAAATGCCGCTGAAGACATTTAAATAACAAATCTAATACCCCCCTAAAGGTAAGATAGTTAGATTTTCAATCTGCACATCTTTGTTATTTCTCTTTTGTAGTCCAAATAACTATAATCATCATATGATATGTTTCTCCCCCTTAGTCAATGCTTTACTCTTTCGTTAGATATAACGTTTAAGCACAATTGTCCTTTCCTTAGTGATTACAAATCACTTGTTTACTCCATATATTTCTCCCCCTTTTTGTCACAAAATGACAAAGGTACGAGCAAATACCAAAACCGAAAGGATCTTACAATCTAAAAGAATTGTATAACCTATAAGAGTTAAGCACGAAGGTTTCACAAACCATTTTAGATAACCAATACCAAAATCGAAACTACAAGTAATTTGGTTTTAATATGTTATCAAGGAAACAATTACCCAAAGAAATTTTCCCTAATAGTTTAATAAATTGACTAAGAAACTTAGTTCCCTTGCTAAACCGATTGTACAAGTACAATCGCTTATTTCGATAAGACTAAAATAAAAATCAGAATTAACTTTATTTTTCTCATCAGGCACTAATTATTCAGACAATAACTTAGACCTTTCACTTTATACAAGACAAATACTAGGTTAGTTGACTAATATTTCTTGTCAAGGAATTCGACTAGACTTGAATAATCGAATCCTTTACTTTTGATAAGTCTAACTAAGATCAGAATTAACTTAGTTTCTCTTATCCGGAATCGAATTGGACAAAACAAATGATCCCGTATTTTGTTAAGCCATAAACAATACATACAAACCAAAATAAATCGACTTGCACAATTATTTTTCTTAACCGGAAGCAATTGAAACAAACGTAGACATTAAAGCATCGCAATTGCACCGAAATTTTGTTAAGTCTAAAACAATTGATACCAAACAATAAAGAAAGATATCAAACCATTTTTTCTTAACCGGAAACAATTGAATCACACATACAGATACATCCATACACACATAATGGATAACATCAATTGTACCGAATTTTGTTAAGAAAAAGCAAAATATATATGCAATAAACTCAAGCTTTTCTTAAACAGGAAAACGATTAATTGACAAATTCGTTACCTCAAATTTCGTATCCTCTTCTCCACTTCTTCGCATCTTTATGGGGAGGAAAATCGTTGTGTTGTCATCCTCTCGCAAGAACAAAAGAACAACAACAAAAGCAACCTTTACCAGAGAAAGGTTGAATCGGTTTTAACTAATGCATAGCAAAAGTTGAAAACCCCGAAACACATATGCTTTTATGCTAAACCAAAATAGATTCAACATATTGTGACTTTTTCACATATGAGTTTCAATCGGAACACCTTATAATCCTTTGATAAAGCCTACCAACATGGGATAGAACTTAATCCCGCTAAATCAAAAAGCCACACAACCATAAGGGTTCACACATCATATGAGATCGAATATTAAGGTCAATAAAACAGAAATCAAACATCCCATTATAAAATAAAGCATTCAATCACATGCTATGTAATCGAAAAGCTATCACAATAAAAATTATAAAATAATAATTTTATTTATAAATAAGAGATAGTTTTATTCAGTAATGACCTTACACAATAATTGAAATAAATCAAAAACTGATGTCTATTTTGTTTGGATTAAGTATTACAGCAAATAACTTAATCTCTAGTGGTGCTCTTATTGTTCACTGAAGTTTCTCCAATATTCAAACTCTTGAAGCATGTCTCCAGGGACTTGTCTGCAACCACTTTTCGTTTTTCAAGTTTTTCAACTTGAAGCTTCATGTCTGCAAGATCAGCTTTAGTCTCTTTTATTTTATCTTTTAGTTCATCTCGATCTTGAACCAAGGTAAACAGATTTCCTATGAGTTCTTCAAACCCATTCATAACTTCACACATACCATCTGTGGGAAACCACTTGGTAAGGTCTGAATCATCAAACGCAAGAAGACATGACTCTTCTTGAGATCTATCAGGGTCATGATCAGACACGATTCTTGAGACAATTTTCCTGATTCTTCTTTTTGAGACGAAACCTTGACAATTTCTAACCTTTCGAGCTTCCCTTTTACTACACCTTGTAACACTGCGAGTTATAAGAGGCATACTTAACAAAAAGTCTTACCAAGGGAAAACAATATACCTAAGAGAACATTTTTCTTATATTGATAAGAACATATATTTGGTTCAGGGTTTCCGAAAATATACACGATATTTTTCCGAACTTCTCTTTTTATTGAAGGGAAGATATTCTTTAAATCTGTATTAACATGATCTCCCCCTCCTCTCTTTTTTGATAATATACACATAACATGTGCTCTCGTTTTTATGTGCTTTTCCCATCCAAAAATATGAGCACGAAATAGGATGAGAGTGCACAATCTCCATACAACTAGGTTGTATCGGAGTAAGCCTTTACTTGCTTACAACGAGCATCAGAAACATAGTCCATGTTTCTCTTTGGAAATTTATGCCCAAAGTATTTTCTCCCAAGACGATGATCCTTCCTTGATCCAAATATATGATCATGTGGAGAAACAGTACTGATGTGAGAATTTTCAGAGATGGATAGATCTCTCTTAATTCTATCGATGAGATTTTCATAAGATTTTCTTATTCTAAGGATTTCCTTATGATGCACATTAGCATGATTACTCGAAATAATTATCGGAAATTCCTGATTGTTTCCTTCGGCAGAGATTTTCTCTTTCCCTTTCTTTGGAATCGTTCTTCATGTAAACAAGGATTGTTTCGACATGAGTGAGGAGGAACCTTTTTCCAGAAGCGATTATCAACTCTTACTCCTTATTCTTTAGAGTTGCTCTTAACCGGTTGGGTTAAATTCTGTCTTTTTACTGATGAATGATCTTTCAGTTTTTTAAGACAAGAAACTTCTTTCAATACTTTTACCACAGTATTTTGAAGAAGTATAAGTTTCCTGTCAAGTGACTAAAAGTTGTATTCCTTAAGATCGCGTTCTAGGAATCGGTTCAAAGTTTCCTTTGGACAAGATTTCGTTTGATCATTAGTAGATATAGAAGTTGGTTTCTCATCCTCTTCTGACTTGATGTAGTAAGGTCAACTAACATCATCATGATCTGTTTCGGTTGTGACAAGACAGTTTTTATCACATTCTCTCAAAGTCGAGCAAGGACTCTTGATTTCCTCATCAGAAGAAATTATAACAGAATCATTAGTCAGGGTCATAGGATGAGTCTCTAGATCATGAGAAAGAGATTTACCAACGGCTTCTAGTTTGACTGTGAGATCCATATTCTCTTTGGCTAGAATATTTAGTTGAATGTCTTTTTCTCTTATCTCATTCTTAAGAAGATTAGATTCTGTCTTTAGTATTAACATCCGTGTATACAGAGATCTTATTGCCTTTAGGAGTTTTACCAACTCTTTATCAGAATCTTCTTTTCCATCAGAGATAGAATCAGATGTTTTCGTAACTCCTGGATCATGAGTTAACGAAGTTGTAACATCTTCAACATTTGAGTACTCATACTCTTGCATAACGTTAACTGAATCAGACATAAATTCAATTCTTATAGGTTGGATCGCACCAAACACAAATTGTTAGATCTTTTCGTGTTTGCCTGCTCTGATACCAATTGAAAAGATGAGGGTACCCAAATATATCTCAATCTAAAACTTTTCCACCTATAAGTCCTTTTACCGAAAGTGATTGTTTATGGACTGAGTAAAGACAATACAACAAATCGGTATTCACACTTTGTATGGTCGTCTATGGATACAAGATCGAGACAATACAACAATCAAAGTGTGATTACTTGATAATAGGTTCGGACTTAACCAAACTCTATATGATCACTATCAAGTAATACGGAGTTAACGTTTGTGTATTTTACTTCTAATTATAATAAAAACAATTATAATTGCGGAAATAGAAAAGTAAAAGACACAACAAGATTTTGTTAACGAGGAAACCGCAAATGCAGAAAAACCCAGGGACCTAGTCCAGAATTGAATACTCTCAGAATTAAGCCGCTACACAAAATCACACCAACTTCGTATAGTTGAGACCAAGCAACTAAACCTATAGTTCACCTAGTTTCTTCAGTATCCCTGCGCTTCCGACATTCAATAAGTGCACGCACTGGAACAATTCCTTTGGTTCGTATTCCAAACAGTAAAGGAACAACAAATCTGTTCGGTAACAACTCTATTCAATCTTAGTGATATGAGTTAGACAAAGGCTCTTCTGTTTAATCCAATAAATTCCTATATCGGGTTTAGATCTATCTATTCAACAACTACCAAAGTAGTCGAGTTTAGATTTTGTAATCAATAATAGGATCTATCAAGATACTAAATATTGATGCCGATCTACGCAACTAATCAATCAAATCTATCAAAGATAAACCGATTATAGTTGGATCCCAGCGGATCAAGTTTTGTGCACACCAAAGATTATGAACCCAAATAAGAAATCTTCTTCGTCTTCAAATCTTCTTAAATCTTCAATAAACACCTGCACACCACAACTTGAATCTCTTGTGATCAATCACGCACAGTATGGAGTCTATTAACAATGGATTATCACAAGACGTCTTTAGATCTACAAACAGTTCTAAAGATCCCATCGACACTTCGATCTAGTTTGAGTGAATCTTATATCAGAAGAGAAGATTCTCAAGAATAAACAAACTAGGTGCAATCAAAGTTCAACAACCGTTAGACAATCAAATCAAATCGAAAACTAATAATACTGCAATTATCTAGTTTCCCACCAACGGTACTCGTAGAGCTTCTTGATCCCACAGAAGTCTTTAAACGAGCGGTCGTAAGAGATTTCGCCTAATTAGGGTACTTTCCTCTCCGAATAGACGGCTCCACCAGTAACAACACAACTAGGTAGTTTTGCTGGCTCTGAGGATAGTTTGCTCGAAATGCAAACTTTGGTATTTACAGACCAAGGAAGTTTGGACACCAAGGAATTTCAAAAACCGAAATATTCTTAATATATGCAATATTTCCAAAATCGGTTTTCATAATTCCTAGAAATGCTCTGTCCGAAAATAACCGAAATCCTACTAGAAAATCTGCAATTAGTAAATGCACATTACCAATTTTTATTTTCCAGAGATACGCATTTTAATTGCTGGTAATTAAAAGTATATAAAATTAACAACCTTAATTAAAAGATTCTCAACTTATTTCGGTCCGGGATCTCCTTTAGTTATTAAGGAATATCTTTGAACAATACAAGATAAGAATTACTGAACATGTTCAAAGTATGTCGACATCTTATTTCTTTGTAAATCCTTTTTCATATTTACAATCTTGGAACCGATTATACCACACTTCCAAACAAGTTTAGAACTGGTTCATCTGATTTCCAAGAACTATGTGATTGATCAAAATATCAAACACTAATCATGGGTTTACGGTTCTACCAAACACAAGGATCGGTTCTACCTTAATATGGTTACTGGGACCGGTTACATCAGTTACCAGGATCGGTTACATCAATTACCAGGACCGGTTAACATATTCTCATGGTATTAGTTGTGATCGGTCACACCAGTTACCAGGATCGGTTACACCTATTACCAGGACCGGTTACACTAATTACAAGGATCGATTACACACTCTTTTGTGATCGATCACACCAATTACTAGGATCGGTTGCACCAATTACTAGGATTGGTCACACCAATTACAAATATCGATCTTACCATCTTAGGTGATTACTTAGGATCGGTTACACTAATAAAAGTCATACCAATACATAAGTCAGGCATTGTGACTAGTTTTACCAAGATACATAACAAGTTATGATCGGTTCTACTAACTCACACATATTGGTAATCCAAAGATATGCAATAAATAACAATACCAATAAGCCTAGCGATTTCCCTTTCGATTCATAATACAAGTTCATGAATGTACTTCCTTTAAACGAATGTAAACATTGTTTCCTAGGACGAAATCTTTACGCATATCCATACACATAATCACAATAGCATTCATACGATTATGTCGATGTTTTATATACGAAGTTCAAAAGATAGGCGTTATACTTTGTATTCTGATTCCTTAACATTATGTCTACTAGAGTATAATCACTCACAGCTTCGTAGTTATGTTTTCAATATAGCACGACTTGAAAGATACGTTGGGAATGAAACAGTTCAAGTTAAAATATTACTAACCTCAAGAGGAAGGATGATGTCGTCGATGTAGCTTGTAACTTCTTCACATTCTTCAAGTCTTCGAGTAATACTTGTATGTCTCATTATCCTAATCTTTCTAGCCTACCCTATACGAAGTTGTCTCTAGTACATAATCAAGCGACTCTTAAATTGAGTTTTGATTCACTAAAATATGACAACCAAACTTGACATACCAACGCTTGGTGGGTTCAACCGAGCTATGCTCTAACAATTGTAACTTAGCAAAAAAAGAATTTTCAAATAAATTCAGACATGATGAACTCTTACTGTATGTACTAACTAACCCATTGATGACCTGAAACACATTTTTACAATACATATCAATAATGGTCGTCGGTAGATTCCAATGATTGTCTTTATTTGATCATATATCCAGTCTCCTAGCCCTATACTTCTCAATCATGTATACTCCCAATCGCCTTAATAATATACTAGCCGTAGGAGAGAAAACTAAGAAATCAACGTGATACAAAAAAGAAAACTGAACTCAGCATCTTATCAAGCTTAAAAGAAACTGTTTTAATCTAGTTGATCGCCAATCACCATTCAAAATCATTAATAAATAATAAGAATCTTAAGTTTTAATCTGGATAATAAGAAAAGTGAATATGAAGTCCCAGTTTAATTACTCAACCAAACGCATACCAGAATTAAAATTGACGCCATGTCATCAAGTATTGTAACTGTAAGATAAATGAGATGCTATAGTTAGTATATTTTGTCAACGGTTTTTATCAAAATATTTTGTTAGGGGATCCCAACCCTAAATACAAAACCATTTCTTACAATAATACTAATATGTAATCAATCAAAAAGATAATATTTTGTATTATGTAGCCATTAATTCTTGAAGATGGGAACCCTTCAAAATTTAAATTTTTAGATATAAAGTTAACCACACGATAAGGGGCGGAGCCAGATTTTTGAGGAAGGGGGTGCAAAAATTATTGACAAATTGGATGGAAGACGGGTTACAATTAGCCTTGGGAGCCAGCTGGGTTAGGTGGGCAATTGCAGACCCATACTCTAAGATGGCTCCTCCCCTAACGCGATTTGTATATTGACATGGAATACCTTCAGTTATTAAATACACATGGCACGTTCTTGAGTAAGATTACATTTTTTTCTTTCTTTTTGTAATAACGACAATGTATTATTGTTAACCAATTACATTGTTTTTCTCTTTCAAGAACTAAATTGTGATATCTAGCGGAAAACATCATAATACTTGAAAAAAATGTGACTCTCTCTGGCTTTCTTACCTAATAAATGTGCAACATTATTAGTTGATCTATTGATTGACTTACAAAACCAAAAGATTTTGCTCGACATTTTATTCTTAATATCCAAAATGGGACCCTTAGGGTAATTCCTATGGTATGGCTCAAGGATCATTCATATGAACATGGACAATTCGAGCTTTATAAAGACTTATCTCATTGTGGAAGTATAGATAAATATTCACAAATTAATACCTATTTATTTTGTATTTTATTTTAATACTTTAAAAAACTGAAAAAACTTGTTATACAATCATTCAAATGATGGGTGGAAAATGCATCCGGCAATTGAGGGACCTAATGGGGGAAAGAAAAATAAATGCATTTGGTCATTAGATACCTTTTCCCATATGTGATCATCCAATGACCTCATTGAACTATCCACAAGGACCCTCTCAACATTGAGGGGTATGATTTAGACTTCACAAATATATGAATAATAAAATAACCCACAGTAGCATTTTTTTAGTCCATAAGATGTGGAGGATTTTTTACCTAGTATAAATTTCCCTTATTGACCCACTGCACTATAAATTCAGGCTCATTAATTGGACTTAACAACCACTTCATTATTAGACTCGGAAATAACATTGTTACAATAACATAACGCTTCTGCCTAATTAATTGCTTTCTCCATAGCTAGGTACTCTAGTCTTTCAGTTGCATACTATGGTTTCAGTCTTCCATGAAAAGGTCTTCTTTTTGCCCCATGACATCCACCTGCACAAACACGAATGATTAGACATATACTTGTTGTGCCTATTTTAATAGCATAAGATACATCCGTATTAACTTTTATAAAACCAGAATCTAGTGGCACCGAATTGATTGTTGCACAGAAATATTATTAGTACATGTATCATTATCAATATAAATAGTAGACAATCGATAAATCCTACAAAATGTACTCTGACTATTTGGATTCAAATTCTAAAATTCTTTATTGCACCTGTCCTTCCATATGAACCAAGAAGCAACCATTAATTTATAGATAGAATACTCGGGTAACATGTTCAAATTATGGTAAGATTTATCATTGATAGTAAACCTACTAATAAGCCACTCTCTAAAGTTAATACCTTGATTCCCAATTTGCCTTATATTAATATATATGTAAACTCGGTCAAATGGTTCTAGCATGAGGAAATCAATAAGCAAACATATAACCATTACCTTGATTGAATATACCTTTGTTGATGAAGTTTCTATAGACGCCGTTGTTTAATAATTTTCAATCTTCAAGGTCGATTGGTGAATTCTGATACTCAACTACCATGTTTTATTCCGAGATTGAGGACGACTTTAGTAGATTATAAACCAAGATGTAGGTTTTATCAACTTAATTTGACAACAAGCTTGATATACCAAAACCTGTGAGTTTGGCCAAGCTATGATCTAACATTTTTGTCCCTTAAAAAAGATAATTTATGAAAAGCATATAGTATGCAAAATTCGCAGATCGTTACTACTAGAGTATCGATCGGTCAAACTCACAAGTTTTGGTATGCCAAGCTTGATGTCAATGATAGTTGCACAAAACTATATGTTGAGTATAGTCCAGTAAAGTCAGTGTCAGACTAGTTTTAGAGCATGGTAGTTGAGTGTCAAAATTCACCAATTGAACCTAGAATATTAAAGAACAACGAAGACATCTGCAAGGACTTCATCAACAAAGGTATGTGAAGACTAACTATCTTATTTACTCATTATTTCTACTATTCATCTACTGAGACAATGTCGTCTAACTTTAATATTATGATGAATTGCAAAGAAGAAGTTTTGAGTTCAAGCAAGTACTTCATAAATCTCGAAACAAAAGTTCAACCAATGGATGTTTAATATGACTTATTTCATAAAAGGTTGATAACAATTCTTTGTTCAACAAACTATGATTGTGGAAGAAGTTCCTAAAGACATTAAGTTATATTCAAGCTCACAAACTTATTTGACTAGTTCACGAACTTTGATTTTCTCTTAATGTTAAATATCATATTTAATCACGTATACAAACTGATTTCACCATTTCGCGAATTATGCGATTTGGAGATGTTCCTGGACACTTTTATTTATTCAGTACATGAACTGATCTGACAAGTTCGTGAACTATAAAATCTTGAGAGGTTCCTGGACATTTTTGTTTTGTCGTGTACATGAACTGTTTGAGCCAGTTTGCGATCTATGTTATTTTTTAACGTCCCTGTACACCTAAGACTTATTTCATTCATGAACTTATTTTTCTAGTTCACAAACTCACCTAGTTTTGGGAATAACTAAGACATCTATATTGCTTGATTGTTCATGGACAACTTAACCATTGTTTTTGAGCTAAAACTTTGTGCTCGGAGCTTATATCGACAAATACACGGGTGCATTTTTTTTTGTAACTCAAGACAAACTTTACGCATACTTACATAAGTTAATCTACATTGAGAAGTTTAGTTTTTACTTGGCATCAAAGTAATTAGAAAACACGGTAAGTAGTTCACAAACTTTCATTAATTATAAGCTACCTAGCCTTGTTCATCATTATAAATAGAGGAATCTCTACCACCTAAAATTTCAACGCAGGCATGTTGTGTCCTAGTTGCGACTAGAGTTGTCCTCTAAAGACCTAGATTTCCTCGAGAAACATAATTAGGTTTCGATTTTTGAAGCCTTTACTAAGGAATTCGTGAAGCATGGTCAGACTATTATTTACCTGATAGTTCTTGATATCTAGAATCTTATCTTCATCATCGTAGTTCTTGTATATTCAAAGGTCTGTATCTTATGCTATACGGCCACTCAATAACCATCAATCAGGAAATAAGATTAATAGAAATTACACAGTTTTATTCGTCTCATACTTTAAAATTCCACAAGATTCATATATGTTCTTACATTCATATTATGAGGTAGAATCGATTAGGCATCTCAATAACCACTTGAAGACAATAAATTATCCTAATGTCAACATTTTCTTGATATCATCTTTACCCTTGAAGATCCCTCATAAGAAAATAGACTTTCCACTACCTTGATTGAATATATTTCTGAAGGAAATCAATAAGTGATTTGTTAGAAGCAGATTAGTTAAAAGTTTTAAATGCGACTGAAGCAACTGTTAGGCTTGTAAAGGATGTCATCTAGGAGAATCAAGTGTTTAAAATCTTGCAAGATCCAAGAGACGTAAAAGAGCACGTTTGAATCTGAGTTGCTCAGAGGGTAAATTCGGTCTTAACTACCGAAGTCTGACAGTAGGCTAATGATTGTAGCGGTTTAATACAGTGCAGTGTTCAAGCTAGATGAGGTCCCATGATTTTTCTATGAGATTGTAGTTTCCTCGTTAAGAAAATTTTGGGTGTCTTGTGTTATTTCTTTTCCACATTATATCACTTATCTTTATAATTGAAATATTACATGCAGTGTTGTTAGGAAACTGCTCAGTCGAACTTGCAAGTTTTGTTATCTCAAGGTTGTAGTAAATGTTAGATGCACAAATTTATATCTTGATTTCTAGTCTACTAAAGTCAAGTCTCGGACTAGGATAAGAGTACGGTTATTGAGTATCAAACATCATTGAATAACCCTCAAAAATCAAAGCATGAAGATCAAATGGAGACATTTGAGGAACTTTATCGAAAAAGAGGTATGTGAAGACTGAATCATTCTATTTACTCACGTCATTTACCATTCTATCTTATGAGACTATGTCATATGATTTTACTAAATTTAATATTACAAATAAGAAATTTCGAGTCAAGCTAGTCTTGATAAATCTCTTGAAATATGATTCAAGCAATGGATGTTCTAGATCCTTGACAATCTTAGTTAAGAATAATTTATTGTTCATGAATTATTTTTGTCAAGTTGATCATTTGGAATTGCTCAAGCAATGATATACATTATCTATGGCGATTTGGGATGTTTCAAGTTATATAAAGAGAGTTTTCAAAACTACTGAAATTCTGTACATAGGTTAGGTACGCATACCCAGTACGCACACCCTAGACATGTGAGTTCCAGAACAGGTAGCTAGGTACGCATACCCAATACTCGTACCCTAAGGTCCCGAGTTCGCGAATGGGGGGAGGTACGCATACCTAGTATGCGTACCCTAAGGGTATGAGTTCGTGAATGGCTAAGGATACAATTTCCCAGTACACGTACCCAATACCCTGAGTGCATGGACTAGTCTATAGGTATGCGTTCCCCACACATACCTACACAGTATCGAACTAAGCATATGCTCACATACTATTTCACAAATACGTTTGGCATTCCTACAACTCTCATAAACACTTATAAGACAACTTTGTTCACTAAATCACTATGTGTTTGTGAATCATGGTTTAAATCTCAAGCGTTAATGGACACGATTTATGCTTGTAGGTTCATAAGGCATATTTGTCATGAGCTATCATTGTACACGGTTTCAAAACCTCTGACCATAGTGTATAGTCTTATGTGTAATTTCAAGGCGAACTTCTAACATGATTACATAAATTCCTAACAATAATTTCATCTAAACTGAAAAGCTTGAATCTCAAGTTATCCTAGCTTGAATTAAAAGCTACCTAAAGGCATGGAAATCTATAGATAGAGATTCTCTTGCAACTTGAATTCTCAATTTATGATACTTTTGTTTCCTAGTTGCTTGCTAAAGTCGTCCTCAATTAACATAAGTTTCCTCTGTGAAACATAATTAGGTTTACGATTTGAAGATTTTACTTAGGGATTCATGAAGCTAGGTACGACTATCTTTCACCTGATAGTTTGTGTATCCTGATCTTGTTCGTATTGATTATTGAGGTTTTCGTCAATCTTCGATCAGGAATGAGATAGTTAGAAATGGCAAGGTTCTCTTCATCTCAGACTTTGTCATTCCTCAAGATAGATATCTAAAACTCTTCTTTAGAGGTGGTTAGTAATCTAGGCTTCTCAGCTAACTGAGTGTAAGTGTTCCGGATTCATGAGGTTTGATAGCTTTGTCTATTGTAAGAAAATTTCCAAACCTAGATGGAAAGATCAAAAGGGAAATCAAGTAGGATTATCTTAAGCTGTAAAGGACGTCAACTAGGGGAATCAATTCCGTAGAGCCTTGTGAGGTTCAAGACACGTATGGAGCATGACTATAACTGAATTGCTTGGAGGGTTAATTCGGTCTCAACTACATTCCATTCTGAAGTCTGATAATATGCTAGTATAACAACTTAATACAGTTTAATGTTCAAAGCTGAACGAGGTCCCGGGGTTTTTCTGCAGGTGCAGTTTTCCTCGTTAGCAAGACTTCTGGTTTTTTATGTTTTTCCTTTTCCACATTATAATGTTTTATCTTTATAATATAATAACACAAGTAGTACGTGCTCAATTTAGGTAGTTTAAATCCTTATTAATTATGATCAATAACGAGACTTGTTCTTTTTGAGAAAGATAGATTACAAGTTTATTACTTGTCAGATTCCGGATCCTCTTGATTTGGATACGACTAGATTGATCTTGGATATTGATTTGTGAAATTGTTCAAGAACTCTTATATACAATCAGGTTCACGAACTTCTTAGTCTAAACATATTAATTGTGGAAGAGAAAGAACAAAAAAACTCCATATACATATTATTCAAGGATCTTTCATTTAGATCTACTTGTAATTATATTAGGTTTTGTCCATACAGGTTGGTGAACAAAAAAGTTGGTGGTGTACTTGGTACACTCTCATTTTCAAGTATGTTAATTAACCTAAATAGTTTTCAGCTCAACTGTAAAGAACCTACAAGACTTGTTCTTATGAATTCGTATCTTTAAATATAGATTATAAGACTTTCTCTTGTTGGAATTCGGTTTGCGCACAACTTGGGTTTAGACTAGATTGTTTTTGGATATTGTTTTTTGAGATCGTCCAAGAAATTTGTCCATACAGTTCACGAAAGAAAATATTCGGTGCCCTCTCATTTTTGGTTACTATCTAGATACGAATCTAAGAAGCATGTCATCACAGAACCAAATGATCTTTCTACACTTTCTAGAGCTCTCTGGTAGGGAAGTTAAAAACTTTGATCATGAACTCCAGTTAAAAGACAAGAGCATTGCATTTGATGCATCAAACAATATCTTCTGAAAAAACTAGTATAAATTGGGTCGAGGAATGTTGTGAAGAAGATGAGTTGATTGTTGAAAATGAGCTTAACTCAACAACGACACTTCTTATACAACGAATTAAAAACTTCCTAACAAAAAAAGAGACAAACAAGTCTTTGACAAATCATCTTCAAGGCAACCATTTTCTTTAAATAGAAAATTGTCTTAGAAGATGATGATAAAATTTAATAATTTAAACGTCGTGGCTCTGGGCATATAGCTAGAGAACATCCCAGCAAAAACTTCTACAAGGGTAACAAAGCAATATCATTCAACTATTGATGATATATTCGAAGATAAAAAATATGAAGGAACAACAGACTATATGATGTATTCTTTGTTGAAACATCTTGTGGTCACATTGAAGATGAAGAGTCTGACGAATTGTTCACTAATTTCTAACTAAGTTTGAGAATATCAACAAAGAAAATCATAAATTGAAAAGAGAACTTGGCATTTCAAAAAGATATTTTTCTCACAAGTTAGAATGTGTAAGGTAACTACACAATTGTTCTAAAGGAAATAAAGATTGATATCCTGAAAAGTGACTAACAACGTCTCTCTAGTAGTTCTAGCAAAATCTTTGCTATGCCTTTTGGACAAAAGACCTTCCATAATATGTGTTATATTGGCTTATTGGGTATAAGAAATTCTTTTGCCAAGAAGATTATGTTCGTCCTTGCAGGATCAATTTGGCCTGAAAGCTCTAAAGATAACTTTAGAATTAGAATAAATAATTGTTGCCAATACTCATTAAGAATGTGTCCATAAATTATGTTCCTTTTGCGGAAGAAGTGATCATTCTGTCAATTCCTACTCGAATTCCGAACGAAATAAAAAGTTCATAAATAAACTCCATAAAAACACGAAAAGAATAAAGGTAAAACGAAAATAAAACACATCATAAGAGTATAGGTTAAGATATTCGACTTTTCTACACCACCCACCGTTGTGAATGTTCTAATGGAATTATAAATAATTTTTGAATATTAATTTTGAAAACGCATATATACTAGGATTTTATGCTGAAAAATAAATCATTTTTTTTATTTATCATCAGATTTTTAGAGGTAAAAAGAAGTATTCCTAAGTAAAAGAAAATTATTGATGGGTTAATACATTGGTTAGTTAGTGGCCCGTTTATGGATCGAACCCCTACCTTCTTCAAAGGGAGGGGACATGGGAACCAACCTGCCCCTAGATGGCTCCCGATCCTAGCTCCTAGGTGAATAAGTTAGTTATTTTTTTTAGGGGAAGAGAGCCTAAAAATCGCCAACAAGAAAAGGCAAAAGAGGCGACAATATAACCCAAGGTCCTCGTCAACTCTCTTTTGTATTTCTAAACCCAGGCCACACTTGTATTTTTCCTTCGAGCGACTCGTTTAAAACCCGAGTCCGATTTTTATTAATCCATCTCGTTTCTTTGTTTCTCTCAGAGCTCCCCCTTGCTACTAACATCTCCAAACCTCTCCTTCCGCTCCACCATACGCGAATTATTTCTCTCTATCTATTCAAACACCCGCCAAAAGGTAAATAATATAAACCCCCGATCGTTGTTTTCAAATTATTTCCCTCTTCTCCCCCCTCTTCTTCTTTCTCCTCTTATTAGGGTTTTCTTTCTCTCTTCTCTTATGGCGTCTAATCCTTCTTCTTTGCAGGTTTTCCTATCGGATTCTCCACTCCAGAGGTTGATTTCCGAGCGGATTTTGTGTTTTAGGGGGTCGATTTCTTGATTTTCAGTATTGGATTTGTTAATTCATGGTGTAAAGGACGACTTTTGCTTTTTTGGAGATATGGATCTGGTTGGGGGTGGTGAGTCTCTGGATCCATCAGAGGTAGTAGGATCGGAAGAGAATTTGGTGTCAGTTGTTGCGGAAAAGAGGGTTGTGGATTGTGATGAAACTGAGGATTTCGGTGTGAAAAAGAAGAAGGCGAGAGTTGATTATGGCGGAGATATGAAGAGGGTTGCGGAACTTGTGTTGGTTTTGTCTGCTATGGGGAAAATGAGAGGTGGGAGAAATCCTACTGATGTTGAGAAAGAGTTAATGGTTGAAGCAAAGGAAAAATTGGTTGAGATTTGTCAATTCATGTCTCCTCAGGATGTTATACCTAAAGATGCAATCAGGGTTGTTATGGAAGATCTTGGGCTTAATAAGTCTGCAGATCAAAGGTTAGGGTTTCGCCCTCCCAAAATGTCCATTGCTGAGAAATATGTGCTGGCAAAGAGGAAGGTACTACAATTATTTCTTTTCTTTTGCTTATTAGCCTGAGATTTTCATGTTACATAGAATATAAATGGATACAGTTTATTCTGTATGTTTTTCATGTGCATGGTAGTAAGAGTTATTATATCTTTTTTGTTATTTTGGGTTCTACGGTCTGCTCAACGAGATGTGCAAGACGAATTTTGTGAATCCATCTCTTGAAAAGCCAATTATCATACTTATTTGGATATGAACTGGTTGAATATTTTTGTTAGTACAGCCAAGCTGAAGTCGGTATAGTTAAATAGGGTGGAATGTCCAATTTATAATTGTCTCACTTGGCTGTCCCCTAGTGTTAATTGAAATCTTTTAGGACTTCAGAATGTGAATTGAAATCATTTACGACTTCAGAATGTTTAGTGATGTTTCTTTTATTATGTCAGTTTCTAATGGTCAGTCATATTTGATGCATTATTTGCGTAGATGGAAGAGTCCCAGAAATTAGTGGACCAATCTGGAACATTTTCGTCACCAATGTTGAAAGCAGGATACGGTGCTAAGGCCGATATCAATCGCACAATGCATACATTGCATACAGTTCACAAGTCTCCAGCACTTGGAGGCTATCAAGCTGCTACATCAGTTGTTCATGTTCCATCTGTAACTTCACCAGCATCACTTAATCAATTGCATGTCAACGGAGTGCAGTCTGCCTCAGTTTCCAGGGGATCAATTGGCACTTCTTCTGGTCCTGTTTCTTCTTCCTCGCATTTGCATCGAAATGGGCCGCCTATCAGATCAGATGGAAGACCGATTGGATCAATTTATCCATCCCACGTTCAAGGTACTGCCTTTTTTGTTGGTGTTTTTTTCCATTTTCAGCAGCCTATCCAGTGAGCATGTAGTCATACGATCTCTTTGTCTCCTTTATTGCTTAAAAGAAATTTAGCTAGTTCACCTAGTGGTTTTAAATGTATAAATGATGGTTTCAAAAGTGCAAAAGTAATGCCCACATGCACGGTGTGGGACTACTGGGAGTAGCTTTTTAGGGAATACGTGTTAGTATATGAAAAACTGATGGAACTTATATAGTTGATACTAGTTAATTGTCCTAACCAGAGTAATCCGGATATAGTTTCAAGGATTTTATGGATAGCATTCTTTTTTCGTTGTGAATGCTTCAAAGAGTCCAGTGGACAGGTTGTGTGAGTCCAATGTTATTGGTGCTGAGTTTGGTCCCATTGATATCCACTGGGAAATTCCGTTTGACAGGCCCATCTGATATATTGTTTTTTCTTGTCCAGATTGACATACGCCCTTAGTTTCTTTTTAGTAAAATGTCCCCGTCTTGCCAAATTTAGGTCTCAACTCCCTGTTTGAATGGAATAAGCCAGATCGTAAGCCAAGGAACACCTTCTAATACTACAAAACCATGAAATTGTTCATGAAAACATGATATTACATAATTCTGAACATTTGTTGCACAATTAAAATTGAAACAAAAAACTTGGAGATGTAGTTGAGACATAAAATATGTGAACCGCTGTGAAGTAATATAATTTTCTATGTTACTTAGAAGATGCAATTTTTTAGCTTTCTGATCTTTACTGATCTGTTTTTATGTGCATCAAACTTAGATGTTAAAAGTTGAAGACTTGTAATATTGCTCCTTATGCTTCAACAGTTTCAGATATCAGGCTTCATGTTATCTTTTTAGTTTTTAACTGTTTTTGGGTTTGGGTACTCTTCACATCTGGTTTAGACAATACCAGTGTATCTTCTTTAAGTGTTGAGTTTTATTGATTAAAGATCTTCTCTACAGCAAATGCCTCCGGAAATCATGCAACTTTTTCACCACAATCTGTAGCTGTAAATAAAGTGGGTCAGGGAAACAAGGGTCTAGATCATACCCGTAACGCTGATGGAACTACTGAAGTAAGTACATATAAGGTAGCACTTCAAGTTACAAGAGATCAAAACTCAAAACCTTCTGTCCAGACTGTACACGGAAATGTCATTATGCATCAACCTTTTCAGGTCACAAACTATCACCAACCTTCATCAGTCTTCTCCAACCACAGTGACATCGCCAAAAATGTTCAAAAGCTTTTGCATTCAAGGCCTGCCCAGCATCCCAACTGGACCCCTCCCTCGACCGATTACATGAACAAGTCGTTAACTTGTCAAATATGCAAGGTTACAATCATTGATGTAGAGAGCTTACTTGTTTGTGATGCTTGCGAGCATGGAGTCCACTTAAAATGTCTGCAATCATTCAACCAAAAGGGCATCCCTAAGGGTGAGTGGCACTGCCCCAAGTGCTTGATATCAAGCAATGGGAAGCCGTTGCCCCCGAAGTATGGCCGTGTTACAAGAAATAATCCTACGCAAAAGGTTTCCTCCAATACAACTAAGACTCAGGCTCCTCCTGTGAAGGTGGAACGCCAAAATGAAAAGGTTGATCTACAGAAGATAACGGCTAATGGGAATCCTGATGGACAAAATCTTACTCATGTTGGTAGTACTGGTGGCACACATCCTGTCTCAGCCTCTGTCTCGCAGGCGTCTAATGCAAGTGAGGATATTGGGACTAAGGTTTCATCATGCACCAAGAAGATAGATGAAGAGCCTCTACCCGAGATGAAGTCAGTGCCAAAAGAAGCCACAGGAGTTTGCAGTCCGGCTAATTCTAACAAACCAACAGACAGTTCCACTCAACAACATCAAAATAGCGACTCCTCCTCGTGTCAACAAGAGGCATTAACTTCCGAGGTCAAGTCACTTCCAAACGTTCAGTCAGGTGTCTCTTGTCCTGATAAACCATCGAATGCTAGTATTGATGTGTCTAATCAGTCACAAGCCACCTGCAGCTCACAGGATTCTGACATAGCAGAGCAGCCAAGTAATATGGAAGTTTCTGCAAATTCAGATCACACCATGAACACATCTGATTTGATAGAGACGTTTAAATGTAATCCACGGTCTGATGTCAGGCAGGATGGTGGAGATGTTGCTCAGATAATATCTCTTGGAACCTCGGATGTTGGGAATGGAGCTAAAAGTTTCCTTAGATCATCGTTGGATGGAACGCTTAGTGTTGAATGGGTTGGTGACATACTACATGTTGCGGATGAGAAGGCATTCTACACTTCTTGCCTAATTAACGGGATAGTTTACAAGCTGCAGGATCATGCTCTTTTTCGTTCAAACAATGATAACTTAAGACCTTCAAAACTTCAGGTAAGACTTTCAATTTGCAGGTAGTCAGACGTCTCCTTTATGTAGGCTGTTGGTATAAGCTTGTCCAAGTTTTTTTTCGAAGCTTTGGTCAGGTTACAAACTTCTTTGTTTCTGATCTGTTAGTCTCATGCAGTCTCTATGGGAGGATACTAAAACTGGGTCAAAGTGGGCTCTCGTAAATAGGTGTTACTTGCCTAATGACTTACCAGATGTTGTCGGCCTACCATGTACACCAGAAATTAATGAGGTGGGTGATATTAGTGACGGTGATACATGGGACTTCATTTTGTACATTTATGTGCATAAACTTGCTTATCGATTTGTATTTGTGAATTATTTGTGCTCTTCTTCTGTTATTTAACTGTTTTTGTCACAGTTATGTAATATGTATCAAAGTTTGTGACAACTTTTGGTGGCACTCTGGCAGGTATATGAATCTAATCATGGTAGCACTGTGAGGGCAGGCCTAATTCAGGGTCCATGTGAAGTCCTTTCCCCAAACAAGTTTAAGAAAATATCTGAAAGAAGAAGTCATAGTGAAACAGATGATGGGTCACAACCCATTTTCTTATGCAAGTAAGTCTCTTTATCTTCATGTTTACTAGTCAGAACATTAAAGTTTTGTTCTTGAGATTGTTATTTCTGAAAGTAGACGGTGGTTATCAAGTACTGTAGTATGAATTTTAAAATTAAGCCACTTGCCAAACCTGCACCACTGAGATGATGTATCCCAGTTTTATGTAGAATGCCTATTGCCCCTACTTGAATGGCGTCCTAGGTGGAGGTTAGAGGCAAAACATTATGTGATGTTCTCCTCAATTTTAGGTGGTCTACGCCAGTCATTGGGGCTATGCTATTCACTTATTTTCCATGTTAATTGAAAATTGACTTGCATGGTCAGTAATTGCTTAAAAGCTAAAATGTACTAGGCAATTCTGAGTTGCATATTTGACAACTTATCTTTACTCCTCATATGCTTAATAGTTTACATCTCTTTCTTCTAATTTAATTTGCAGATGGTTTTACGATGAATCGAAAGGACTATTCAGAGCTGTCACCGATTTAATATGAGCTATACCTTGTAAAATGCAGTTCCAGATCCATGAAGATTTATCTTTTTTATTGGCTTGTAAAACCCCTGTTTTCAAGTATTTGTCTTTTAAGATTTTAGTACACAAATTGTCTGGATTACTCACAATTCTCCATGCTATTTTACTAACCATAGCCCGATTTACCTTATTTGCCTCCTTGAAACCAAGACCACCTAATTCAATTGGTTTGCACAGAAAATCATAGGATTTTATGTAAATACCCTTTTGAGTTTGTGTGTTTTCCCCACCAAAAATCACGCCGAATGGCATTGATTCTTGATGTGATTTTTTTTGGCAGAACGAAACATCCCATGCTAAAGATGGGCATAATTTGAAAGAACTGATTTGTTCAAGACAATTTAGCATGGTTGGGGAAGAATTTTCCCTAGCCAGCTGTTTATTTTTTGTTCAATTTTTTCATTAATGTTATCAAAAGCTTTTAGTTTTGACGTAGCTATGAACAATGTAACACCCAGTGTTTGTCGTTTATGTTTATTTTCTTTATCCTTGTTTGTCGTTTATGTTTATTTTCTTTATCTTCATTAGCCTAGAGATTGATGTTTGTTATACATTTTTTTACTAAAGAACAAACCTGACTTTGTAAAGTTTATTACTTATCCCGAAGATTTACTGAACATGTTTATATCTAAAAGATTTTTGCAATTCTCTAAATCTGCTTTGGTGAATAGGAGTACGTCGTCCGCAAAGAATAAGTGTGAGATCAGTTTAATTCCTTTAACTTGTTTTTTTTACTCTAAGTGGATTAACAATATGCAGAAAACTTCCATACTGAGGACGAAAAGATAAGGGGATAGAGGATCCCCTTGTATGATCCCTCTTTGATGGCTTGAACTCATCACAAGGACTTCCGTTGAGAAGAACATCAATAGAAGATGTTGAAATGCACTGGAAAACTCCAGTCTACCTTGTCGAAAGCATTTGATATGTCGATTTTCACTCCTATGTTTCCCGGGTTTTTTTTTTTTTTTTTTTTTTTTTTACTACTTTTTTTCATGGAGTGAACTATCTCATGAGCAACTATAATGTTGTCTGAGATTTGTCTTGAAGATAGAAAAGCCGACTGTAATGGTGAGGTTATTTTTCTAGTGTTTTTTTGAATCTATTTGCCATAAGCTTAGCTATTATTTTGTATGGAGTGTTGAACAGGCCAATGTGCCTGTAATCTGCTGGTGTTTTTGGATTTTTGATCTTAGGGATAAGAAACTGTGAGCAACATGTACAAAAAAAACTCTCTTTCCTCTAAAAATGGTCGCTGGCATTGACTAAGGTCAAGATAAATTGCTCCTAAATCAACACAACTCTACATTATTGGTTTGAAGAACAAGCTTCCAATTCAGGTTGCTTTCCCTGATTTTCTCGTATTGTTAGAAATCGGGAATCACGACTAACGGTTGCTTACCCGTTTCTACCAATACAGATTTGTGTCTGTATCTCTGGAGTTTTTTATTCTCCACCATTCACTGCTCCACCATTTATTCAACCAATGGAACCACCTCCACCACCACCCCCAACCAATACAACACCAACTGCTACTACCAAAAGTGTCGATAACCCTTCGTTACCCACAACTCCCTCTGAAAAGTTGCTTGGGGAATCACCCTCTCTTCCAAAAGCAGACACTAACTCTGTCATGAAGCTTCGAATTCTGCTCATACCCCAAAGGAGAATATATAGAGAACCTTTTCTACAGACTCTTCACAAAGCTTCTTCTCCACCAAATCTTCTTTGAACTGTGATAACCCTTTTTCACATAAAGAGAACAAACATACCAATCCATACATAAAGCAAACTCAAAAAAATAATAACCTCAAAAGCAAAAATCACTCAGCAACGTCAAAAGCACCAACTACAATCCACCAAAAATCAACTTTAAACCATCTAAAGAAAAATCTACCAATTCCAATATTCCATCTAACAGAAAGAATGCAAAATCTCATGCAAACTCACAATGAGCACTCCCTTGCACTCAAAGTTCTTGGAGGGAATGTTGATTTCCACCAGCTAAAAAAGAACATATCTAACAGATTCTTCCCACTTCATTTTCACCATATGGAGATAAGTCCAACACTGCATGTGTATCAAATGGCAATGGAGCACCGTAGCGATAAAGAATTCGTACTAAAACACCAGCCTTGGACTGCAGGGAACCAAGTGATACTTTTTGAAGATTGGAATCTTTTCTTGAGACACCCCCAAAACTGCTTCAAGTTCGCCCCATTCTGGTTTCAGGTTCTTAACCTTCCTAGGTTCTATACTGATGATAATTCTATCCATGATCTTGTTGAAGCTTCACACACAGGAACAGTTCTACAAATTGATCTGACCAGATCTCCTCCAAGAGTTTATGCTATGTTTGATCTCATCAAACCTTTCATGCCAGGAGTTATGTTAAACATTGGCAAAGGTGTGTGGGTTCGATTTTCTTATGAAAACATACCACTACTCTGTTTTGTGGATTTCCAGGTCATGTATTTAAGGACTACACTAACTTCATGGGTATGGAGCAAGCCATGCAAAACAGTAAGTTCACAGAATACCCATATGGAAAACTTAATGCTAAGATGAAGGCAGCTTACACCAAACCGCAGAAAATAAGATACATGCAGGATAGCCAAATTCCTAACTTTGTCCAAGGGGAAGCATCAGGGGTCAACAACACTAAGTACGTACAAGAACAAATACAACACCAGATATACCAAGTTGAACAACATCATCAACCACTAAACCAGCAACAATCCATTTTGAACGAGAACAGGAAAGGTAAAGCTCCACAGCATGAACAACAGGGAGGGAGTAGGGTTAACGATTCAACAACACCACAACCATTTCCAATTCGCCTATCGGAGGAAATGAATCGGCGAGGACTGGCGTGGAACTCGGTGAGGTCTGAGACACAATCTGACAAACCCACTGCTGCACTTCATACAACAGAGCCGTTAAAGCAACACACTGGTAATTGTTCCCATGCAAAAGCACCTGTACAAACACCTGGTGACGGCAAAAAGCAGAGACAAACAACAGACCAGATGGGGCCTACAAATGACACGATAGGATCAACAGCTAGATGACCAAGCAGTTTCGTCACACATGTGAACGAACATTTGAACAAAGCAACACAATAAAAGCCCACAAAAGAAGGAAAAGGAAAAGCCCAAGAGTTGGAAGACAAGGCATCTGGATCGGGTACTAAAGTGCAAGAAATGGGTAGAGCAGAAAGTTAAGGGTCGAGTCAAAAAGTGGGTGACAATCTGGGTCAACAAACTGGACCTCTATCGGGTCAACACTGCAACTCAGATTCGGGTCTTCAATCGGGTCAGAGGACATCCAAGCCAACAGGACCAAGAGCGGCACCAGGGATAAATCGAATGCTTGCTTTCTTTACCGCTGATTATACTCAAGTTCTCCTTAATATCTTACAATGCAGGGATGCAAAAGTCAACTTGATGGTCCATAACATCAATGGAAAGCCGGAGGTGATAGTCACCACAAATGCTAGACCAGAGGAGCGACATGAGGTCATGAAACCTCTTAGGACCTACAAGAGAAGAACCACTAAGCCTCCTACCAAGATACCAAGTCACTTACAGATCCCAAATACTCCGGACTATACAACACAGCCACCACCAGCAAAGATGAAAAAGTATGTCTCCATTGCACTACTGGAACAACAATAAGCACCAAAGAGGCCAATACCAACCATCGAAATCCCTACAGCAAGATCAAGAAAGCCGAGAAGCACAAGAAGCATTCCCATGGCCCAGCAACAAACAACTGCATCGACACAGCATGAAGATTAAAGAGCAAAGACAACTGAGGCGCAACCAGAGCCCAACAACAACACCAACACAACTTCACCTGTTGGAAGCTTTCCTTTAATGAAGAGATTGCACTGGCGAAAAAACAAAGCTTTTTGCGAGATGTTGGCTCGAGCCAACACTCGCACCACCAATGAATTACCTAGCATGGAACTGTCAAGGAGTTCACAACCCCTTGACAGTTTCGAAGTTGCGTGAGTATACACGCAAATTTCAACTTGATTTATTGTTCCTTTCAGAGACTTTAGCATCCACAAATCATATGTCTTTTTTGCAAACTAGTCTAGGATTTCAAAACTCGTTTTCAGTTCCTTGTATTGGACATCGAGGTGGCCTCTGCTTGATGTGGACATGTCACCTTGATGTTTCAGTTTTAGTTTCTAATCAAAGCATGTTGCATGTTTATATTCGTTCCAATAATCAACAACATCAACACCAACAACAATGGTACTTCACCGGAATTTACGGACCCCCCTCCCCCCCCCCCCCCCCCAAGCTGCAAGGTGGGACTTCTGGCAAGACTTCAACAATTTGGTACCAACACCAACTATCCCATGGCTGTTAATGGGAGACTTCAATGAGGTCTTAAATCAAAGTGAAAAAAAAATGTGGAAGGGTGGTGACTTGCAGCCAATCCAAACACTTCAACAACTTCATCAATTTAAATGGACTCATCGATCTAGGATATCAAGGTGACCCCTACACTTGGTCTAATAGACAAACTGACTCTAAATTCATTATGGAAAGACTAGACAGGGGTATGGCTACACATCAATGTGTATACCTTCATCATAGAGCTTTGGTGAGACATTTACCCAGGATTGGCTAAGATCACGCTCCACTTATGCTGCAGGAAAAGGCAATGCATAGGAACTCGTCACCGACCTTTCGTATTGAACACTTATGGTTCCTACTCCCACAAATGAAAGAAACAGTGGTAGCTGCTTGGCAACAAGCAGGAGATGGTGGCATGGCAAATAGTTTAAAAGTGAGAATGAATGCTATAACCCATGCTCTCCAACTCTGGAACAAACAAACTTTTGGTCATATCCCTACACTCCTAAAGGAAGCAGAATTTCAAATACAATTGGCGCAATCAAAATGTGCATCAACTAATGGATCGGAGCTACTTTTCTGGCTACATCACGAGAAAGAAACTAGAAACTCACATCTTATGCTCCAATACTGTTATGATGCATACTGGAAACAAAGATCGATAGTAGACTGGCTCAACAATGGAGATTTGAATACCACCTTCTTCCACACAAAAGCAAATATAAATAGGAGGATAAATCACATCCACAAACTGATGGACGATGACAACAAATGGTTCTATAATCAGAGACAAATTGCAAATTTGATGGTGAATTATTTCAGTAAGCAATATATGGTGGCACCGACGGAAATCTGCATGGATCTCTTCAGGGACATGCAACCCAGAATTAATACCAATCAATGCAGAATCTTGATGGAAACTCCAACACAGGAGGAGATCCACAAAGCTCTCTTGTCCATAGGATCAGAAAAGGCACCGGGCCCAGATGAATTTACAAGTAAGTTCTTTAAAGTTTATTGGGACACGACTAAAACTCAAATCATGGAACTAGTCATCAACTTCTTCCAGAATGTGGAGTTAGATAGGCAATTCAACCACACCAATATAACCTTAATACCAAAATCTGAACATCCATCCAAACCTCTGTAACGTGGTGTACAAGATAATATCCAAAATCCTAGTTGATAGAATAAGGCCGTTGTTACATTGCATCATTAGGCCATACCAAAGCGCTTTTCTTCCTAATTGTGCTATTCACGACAACATCACCATTGCAACTGAAATTTTTCATCATATTAGAACCTCTCCGCCTACCAGAAAGACAAAAATTTCCCTCAAGCTAGACATACAAAAAGCTTATGATAGTGTTGATTGGGAATTCATTAGACAAACTTTGTGCTCTATTGGATTTCCCAAAAAATTCATTGAGTACATCATGGTGTGCATCTCCACAGTTACTTACTCAATCAATGTCAATGGCACTCCACATGGATGTATTCAGCCAACAAGGGGATTCCGACAAGGAGACCCCTTATCACCTTATTTGTTCATCTTATGTGCAGAAATTCTGTCAACAAATATTGCACGAATGGAGTAACAAGGAAAAATTAAAAGATTACGCATCTCATCTAAAGTGGCTCCAATTCTTCACCTCATGTATGCTGATGATTTACTTATCACATGCTCAGCAGACGAGGAAACCTGTGATAACATTCAAAATGTCTTACACTCTTACTCTACTTCAGCCGGCCAAGCCATAAACAAACAAAAGTCAGTCATCACCCACCACCCGAATACTACGGACCAAACAAAATCATGGCTGGCTGACACATTTCAAATCCAAACCACTCACAACCCACCAAAGTACATGGGGGTGCAATTCAAACAGGGAAGAAACACATCACAAATTTTCTCACAACTGCTTCAAAGGATGGAAAAGAAAGCCAAAGGATGGATTGCCAAATGTGTTAATCAGGCGGGAAGATGGCTACTAATAAATACATCTTTAATGCCAACGGAAAATCATACTATGATGACACAATTGCTGCCAGCACATGTGCACAAAAAGATGGAAAAAATTGCATGGAATTTCTTTTGGGGGCATGACCAAGATTCCAGGAAGCTTCACACCATTGGTCGTGATAAACTCAATCTTTTGATTGGACAAGGGGGACTAGGAATTAGAGACAGCAAAACCCACAATTTGGCTCTTCTAAGAAGCAAGTCTGGAGTATTAAGGAGCAACCAACAACCATCTGCAACAGTATGTACATTGATAAATATCTAGGCCAACAAGACATTGTAACATACCAAGCCAAACCACCAGACTCTGCAAGTGCGGCATGGAAAAACATATGTAAAGTGGCAACATATATGAAGGAACATTATACTATACAGATAAGCGATGGCAACAACACACTCATAAGGGAGAGATGTATACCAAAACATGACAACATGGAAACACCGAGCCCGTGGGGAGAGCATCTGGTAAGTACACTCATCAAACCACTAGCCTTTTCTTGGAATCCAGAGCTTTTAAATGCAGTTTTCGAACCCAACATTGCCAATGTTATAAGAAGCATTCACATTCCAAACCCACCAATCGAAGATTGTATAATTTGGCCACACTCAAAAACTGGACATTATACAGCCAAGAGTGAGTATGAAACGCTTATTAAACAAGAGAAAAGTAGTAGAGCAACACACACATAGAATGTAGGAACTGTTGCTACAGGGGCCACCAATCAAGAGATTGCAATACAACAGAAAAGTATATGACAAGCGAACTGTCCACCAAAGATTCGACTTTTCCTTTGGAAGATTAGTCACAATGGGCTACCAACTTTCGCAACATTACATATCAGGAACATCATGGACCATGATGTATGCCCAATCTGCAACAGTGCACAAGAAACAGTGCAACATAGTCTATTCACTTGCCAAAATGCAAAAAACACTTGGAAGAAGATGGGAGAACATCTCAAATTGACTGAAGAACACAGAGGCTGCAATCCATACAATAATATAATTCTTCCACCGCACCCTCTGCAAAATGGGATAGCCCAAACTACGGACCAAAATGAAAGCAACAATACAGGACGAAGGACAACAACAGGAAGGATACAAAGGCACTATCCAACAACACTGATTGGCCAGCCATCCGACTTTAACAGATTCCTTCAAATCTTGACAAACAAGCAGGCCTTCATATTGGCCTGTTTTACGGTATGGAATATTTGGCTAGCAAGAAATGCTAGGGTCCACAAAAAAACAATTCAAACTCTGGCACAGACGTTTTAGATTGCGCTGCTGCTATCTCAAGAATACTTATGGGCCCGTAAACAACTGATCTCCAAGCAACTCCCAGAGGTAGATGTACCACAAGGGCACCAGCATCATCAACAACAATCTTCAAAAAAAATAATTTGGGTTAAATGGAATCCACCGCCGACACATTGGGTGAAGATAAACACTGATGGAGCAAGCAGGGACGTCCAAGGTAGGGTACAAAACTTGGCAGGGACAGGGTGGATCTGTAGAAATGCACAAAGTGAAGTAGTAATGGCAATGGAAACACCAATTGGCACGACTCCAGCACTGCTGGACGAAACGTGGGCACTACTCCTGGCAGCTAAAATGGCATCGGCACAAAGATGGAAAAAAGTTTGGTTTGAGATGGACTCGATCGTTATGTCAAAGCTGATCGAAAAATTAGACACACAGACGCCATGGATCATTCTCAACATGATATCGGAAATCCAACAAACCTACAATCCTTAGAAGAATGTAAGATCACTCATGCATATCGAGAAGAAAACCAAGGTGCGGACGGATTGGCGAATTTTGCAATAGACAGACAATTACAACAACAAGGAACATGTAATACATATATCTGGGATAATACATGCCCAACATTCCTAAATGTAATTGTAGAAAATGATTTCATGGGGCGTCTGTACCCCAGAGAAGTTCCCTTTTAATAAATAAATGAAGCTTTTCTTTCAAAAAAAAAAAACTATTTAAAAAAAAAAAATTTAATTACAACAATCAACTGAGGACCTACAATCTCCCAATT
This sequence comes from Papaver atlanticum, assembly GCA_023531105.1. Lineage (NCBI taxonomy): Eukaryota > Viridiplantae > Streptophyta > Magnoliopsida > Ranunculales > Papaveraceae > Papaver > Papaver atlanticum. The sequence continues at coordinate 22,155,744 of JAJJMB010007708.1, forward strand.
ATATTTGAAGAAACTAATCAGGAATCCATCTGGTCCCTGTGCCTTATTTGATTTTAATTTTTTTTATCACATCCCATATCTCTTCGGATGTGGGAATGGAAGTTAAAGAAATGTTCTTTTCCGGTGTAAGCAAGGTTGAATACAGAGAAAAATCCCCTCATCTATATTCAGAGCAGATTCCGAGAAAAGACCAGAAAAGTAAGAAGTAAAAACTTCTTCTATTTCCATTCTGGATTTTACTACATTACCATTTGAATCTTGTATGCAGTCTATATGATTTCTTTTTCGTCTTTTTAAAGTTATTAATGGGAAAAAATTAGTGTTTCTTTCCCCCAAAGTTATTGTATTGTTTTTGGACTGTTGCCTAGCTATTTCTTCTTGACTGTTATATAACTTTTCTAATTTAAATAGCTTTTTGTTTATCAGGGTTGTATTAGTATTCCTTGAATCATTAGATGTTAGGTTTTCAATTGTTTTTAACAGATTTTTAATTTGTTTATGAGGTTTGCTAAAAACATTTGTCTTCCAAGTACAAAGATTCTTTCCTAATACAGTAATGTTCTGTAACAGGTCTATTACTGTTAGTTTTCCAAGAGATTTTGATTACTTCTATGCAAGATGGTTCCTTAAGCCAAGTATCGTAAAATCTGAAAGTTGGGACTAACTGCAAATTTAACAGGTTGAATTGATAGACAAATAGGCCCGTGATCAGAGCCTATTGCCACCAAATTTTCAAGAGAGACTTCCTTGAATTCTAAAATTCATTCAGCATATGCCAAGGCCCTATCAAGCCTTTGCTTGACATTGGCATTTCCTTCTCTTTTATTACTCCAGGTAAATATGTTTCCTTTGAAACCTAGGTCTTCTAAACCAGTTCTTTGTATTAAATTCATAGCTTGCTCAATTTTTTTTCTATCGAAAGGCAAACCTCATACTTTTTCCTCATTGTTGAAAATAATATTTAGGTCACCTATTACTATCCATGGCATATGGTTAAAGTTAATTCTTTACGCAATGTCTTCTAAAGAGAAAAGGGATCTTTCTTTGAATCACATTCCACTGGATTTGCCTCACCATCTTATACGCTCTATAGGTTGAATTGTTGTAAATGGAGAAAAAAAGTTTCATCCAAAACCACATGAAAAGATGCACGGCTTGGTTTTGGGCTCAAACTTATTTTTGTTATACAGATTAGATAAGGAAAACATCGACAACCAAATGTTTTTAAGAATGAGTAATCTGGTTTTTTATTAGATAGAAGTTCAAATGGAGTTTGAGTTTTCAAAACTGAAAAAGGTAGCCTATTTGGCCATGCCATTTCAACTGCCATCCCTGTTTCAATTTCCGGACAAATATTTTTTTTGGTCATGTCGTTTTACTGGGGCGTATACAGGCATGAGAATTAATGAAAAATGCGATTAGCAATAACAAATTCTTTATCAACTAGCGACAAATTCACCCCCGCCATGGGATTGAACAATTTTGATGGTAAGCAAGATAGATGCGACTTGATTTTCGACAACAATTTAAAGTTCTTGAAATCATTAACTAAAATGCCGAAATATTTTAAAGAAGGATTGATTTGGGGTATACAAAAATTTCAATCTTATACAATTTGATTACCATATCTAGGATTGGTGCTATGTGGTGTCCTAGGGGTATATATCTTACTAAATTACCCGTGATTGTTTTATTTTAATTTTATGATTTTCTTAAAAAAGATTTATTTACAACTCATTAGGTTAAGCTATCACATTAAAAATAAAAACCAACTGAACCTCAAATTCGGCTAAAAAATAAAAATAAACCCTGCCTAGTCGAACCCCTATATTAAATCTCTGTATATGAATAACTTATTAGGTTCGGCTTAGAAAAAAAAACTGTCGAACCTCATGGTGGCTAGGAAAATAAACATAAAAAACTTGTTGTACCTCTATGTTAATCTCCTTATATGGAAAACCTATAACAAAAATAATAAAAATTTATGTAAACCTCTATGTTAATCTCCGGATATGAACACCACATTGGGTTTAGCTATAACACACACACATACAAAAATAAATAAATGTCGAACACAATTTAAAAAAGAAATAAGATAGAAAAGTTAAAAGTTAAAAGTATATATATTTAAAGATTTAAAAATTGATTAATTAATTAATTAAAATTAAATAACACGAAATTAGGGAAACTTTGTCATTATGAAAAATATGGCAGTGACTAAATGCAAACCCCAATTGGATTAAATACAACCCACGCTAAGTACAACCTGAAAAAGAAATCAGTTTTGACTAAATACAACCCAATACAAAGTTGACCAGTTTTTCCACCCACCATTTTACCGAAACCTATAACCATAACTTCCTTTTGATGTTCTTTTACAGAGTTTTTTGATTGATTGATTGGAACCGATTATAGAACATCATATAGAGATAAAGTTGATGTCCCAATAATATTACATCATTGTTTTTCATGATTAAAGCAAGACATATAGTTTAGGAAATTCATCTCAAAACTCTGGTTCCATGGACAACTATTCTTGTATAATATTTGGGTACTCTCAAAAGGTAATATTGATTCTCGCTTAATATTTGATGAAGCACCTATTGTTGATGAATCAGAAACTTTTGTATGATGTAATTGACGAATTTAGACCATGATAAATGAAAGAACATTTTATTAGCCTATTACTTGGTGTCTCCACATCAAGAAGTATATTTGAGATTTAATCTTTATAATTTTTTCATTGTTAGGGTGGGAGTGGAGGTGGTGGCGCTTGGGTGTTGATTGGATCTTGGAGATGGTGGCGCTTGGGTGTTGATTGGATCTCGGCGGTGGTGTGAGGTCTCTGTAATTGAGATAGAAAGAAGGATGATCAATAGTTTGACTTTTTCAGTTTAGTCTTTGACCCATTTTAAAAGGAAACTAACATTCTAGAAATGTGAAACTCTGGTTGTATTTGACGCATTGATGGGTTGTATTTAGTAATTACCAAAAATATATGGATAAGGTGATTTTACTTTTGCTGACTAATGATCATATTCCGTCTTATTCGGTATAAGCTTGAATTTTGCAGATGGTTTTACGATGAATCAAAAGGGTTATTCCGAGATGTCACCGATTGATCCACGTTCAGTATCAAAAATATCTTACATCTAAATTGGATTTGTATTTCGTGTTATGTGTACACTAATTTATATTTTAATGGATCTCAGAAATATACCCTGAGCTTTTTTTTATCTCTTTTGACTCGCTAACTTGTTCATGTCTTTAAAATATATATACACTCTATAGGTAAAATTGTTGTAAATGAAAAAAAAAAGTTTCATCCAAAACCACATGAAAAGATGCGCGGCTTGGTTTTGGGTTCAAACTTATTTTTTTATACAGATTAGATAAGGAAAACATCGACAACTGAATGTTTTTAAGAATGAGTAATCTGGTTTTTTATTGGATAGAAGTTCAAATGGAGTTTGAGTTTTCAAAACTAAAGTAGGCAGCCTATTTGGCCATGCCGTTTCAAGTGCCATCTCTGTTCAATTGCCCGTCAAATTATTATTTTTGGTCATGTTGTTTTACTGGGGTATATACGGGCATGAGAATTGATGAGAAATGCAATTAGCAATAACAAATTCTTTAACAACTAGCGATAAATTCACCCCCACCATGGGATTGAACAATTTTGATGGTATATGGGACTTTTTTTTTTTGAAGCAAGGTAGATGAGGGACTTTTTTTTTTGAAGCAAGGTAGATGAGACTTGATTTTCGACAAACAATTTAAATTTCTTGAAATCATTAACTATAATTAAGGCCGCACAAAGGCCGGTATGGTCCGGGTTTCTTATGAACCCGGTACTTGTACTTGCTACCGACTGGTACCTTATTTTGAGGACCCTAGCATTCATCTACAATAACCACTTATATTCTTAAGACAAGTTTAAAACAAGTCAAAGTACTTAAGATGGAAGTTCAACATTAAAAAACAGTAAAGTTCCAACACTAAAAAACAGTAACAACTCCACAATTCTACACCACTTCCACTTGCTTTCCATAAATATGCGAGACAGCGAAAAAAAATGAACATCAAGCTCCCTTTAAGTCCTCTTTCCCTTTGTGGTTGAATTTACACTTCAATGCTAGAAAGATTGGGCATTTTTGTATATGAACTATCATATTAGATGTCCCATTTCGCTTGGCATCAGCAACATATATCTTTGAGCAGTGCCTACACTTTGCTGTTGTAGAATCCAGTTTCTCAAAATGTTCCCGTAGATGTCCCATTTAACACTCAAGTGATTAGCCTGTTTCAATTGAAAACATAACTCATCATACTAAAAACAGAAACTAAATATGCAAAATATGCTGCAATTCTAGACTAGAGCAGATCAGCCAAAGAGCACAACCTTCCTTAAGTTGAGGAACAAGAGTACCATTAATAGCCATAACTCTATCCATAGCACTAATAAGTTTACCACTAATAAAAACAACAGAGAAGTTCCTAATAAAATCATTAACCAACATCAAAGGAACTGAAACACAAAACAATGAACCTGACTGTTATTAAGCATTTCATTCCTTCTGTTCAAGCAACCAAAGACAGAAACAACATAAGATTCTAGCATCAGGAGGAGAATCAGAAATCACTTGTACTGTGGTATCAAGACTTAACCTACAAAATCAACAACCCCATATATCTATAGCTGACTCTAATTAATTAGTCTCATTCGATGTAGATCACAAAGTATTTGAAGAACATAAAGTATCCATAAACACACTGAATCCTAAAAGGCCTTCCTTGTAGATCAAAACCCTAACTATGAAAATAGTAGAAATTGAAAAAAATTGACAAAATTAAACAAAACCCAAATTTTATAATCAAAAACCCATATCAGAAAACACATTAGATCAATCATTTCTTTACTTTCTGTTGTTTAATTTCCAGTTTCACGGAGTAAATCGATTTAAACCTAAATCAAACAGAATTTAGCCCTAAATCAAACATGCATGCAATTCATAAAAGTATTGAGAAGACGCAATCGATTTACCTTAGTAGCTAGCAGTAGTAGATGAAGAACATAAGAACCCTAAACCAGATGAAGAAGAAGAACAGAGAAGACGAAGTGAACAAAGAAGAAGAAAAGAAGAAGATGCAGAAAGAAGAAGCAAAAAATAATCTTCAGTAGAAGTGAAGAAGATGAAGTCGCCGCAGTGAAGAAGAAACTGAAAGTGAAAGTGAAAAAAAAAAGAGAGAAACATATCGAAGTTTCTTATTATCTCTTATACCAAACCTAGAATGGATGTTGAGATTGATTTATATAATTGTAATCGACGTCTCTCATTAATCGGGACTTTCAGGCCGGTACTCCCCCAGAACCAATACCTGTACCGGTCTACACCGGTTCTCACATTTCATTCCCGGTCCCTATACCACCTATACCGGTACCGGTTCAGTTCCGATCCGGGTTTTCCGGTTCCAGACCGGTTCTTGTGCAGCCTTAACTATAATGCCGAAATTTTTGAAAGAAAGCTCGATTTGGGGTATACAAAAACTTCAATCATATGCAACTTGATTACCATATCCAGGATTGGTGCTAAGGGGTGTCATAGGGGTATATATCTTACTAAATTACCCTTGATTGTTTTACTTTATTTTTATGATTTTCTTAAAAAAGATTTATTTACAACTCATTAGGTTAAGCTAACACATAAAAAAAAAAAAAAAACCACCTAAACCTCAAATTCGACTGAAAAATAAATAAAAAAACTACCTAGTCGAACCCCTATATAAAATCTTTGTATATGAATAACTTATTGGGTTCGGCTTGGGAAAAAAATTTGCCGAACCTCATAGTGGCTAAGAAAATAAACATAAAAACTTGTTGTACCTCTATGTTAATCTCCTTATATGAAAAACCTATAACAAAAAGAAAAGAAAAAAAACAACAACTAACTAAACCTCTATGTTAATGTTCGTATATGAACACCCCATTGGGTTCGGCTAGAACACAAAAAAAATAAAAATTTGCTGAACACAATTTAAAAAAGAAAAATTATAGAAAAGTTAAAAGTATATATATTTAAAAATTAAAAATATTAATTGATTAAATTAAATAACACAACATATGGGAAACTTTGTCATTATGAAAAATATATGGATAAGGGGCTTTTACTTTTGCTGACTATCCTATTTCGTCTTATTTAATATAAGCTTGAATTTTGCAGATGGTTTTACGACCGACTGCGCATGCAATTTGGGATTCTCATTTGGGATCCTATTTGCGGTGGAAGCATTTACTCGAGGGGGAGCTGTCACCGATTGGTCCATGTTCAGTATCAAAAATATCTTACATCTATATTGGATATGTATTTCGTGTTTGTCCTTATGTGTATACTGATTTAAATTTTAATGTCTCTCAGAAATATACTGTAACAACCCTACTTTCCATATAACCCCGGCCGATGATTAAATAGAAAGTACGTCGTCAGTTTCCTGCAAAGGGGTACATAACCCACAGAAAACTAGGAACACAGTTCCATTACAATTGAATATGCAGAAGGGAATTTTATTTCTTAACAAAAATGACGATGTCGAGTAATTATGGTGTTCTTGACTTCAACAATATAATCCATCCTTACATAACGTCGAACTAACAAAAGAAAATAGTAATGAAGTCTACCCAAAAGAAAGTATCCCCAATGCCTCACAACTAAATAACGAAAATAAATAATAGAAGAAGTATAAATGTCCACCCTCAGTTAGATATCTTCAGAATATCTACCGAAACTGGAATCAATCAAACTCCTTCACGATCCCTAACAACACCTGGAAAAAAATAATCAACAGGAGTTAAACTCCAAGCAAGTTCACGATGGATTTCAAGCCAAGATAAATTTAAGGAATCAATAAACAGGTAATCAGGCACTACACATGGCTTGAATTTAACGACTTACTATAACCTTGCAATTTAGCATTTAACTGAAGTATGCGGATTCGAAAACAAAACATCACCACCGATACACGAGCCATTATTTCTACAACCACCGCAACTACTAAAAACTAAATTGGGAACAAATCCTACACCCATTACTGCCTCGTAGAACATAAAGTTGATTTATTCCAATCGAGTACGTAACAAGAAGGGAAATAAATAAAATGAGGCACAACCTATATAACGTCATAAATTTATCCACGATCCATATTGATTTGGATATCTTGTTGTACCTACATAAGGCACATAAATTCTAAAATCCCATACAAATTTGGAAATCCAACTATAATTCCACTACGACCAACCTGTATCATTTTTGGTCTCATTACTGCACCTAACAGGGAATAATCGTTACATCAACCAATCAGAACGACACTGATTCATAAAATTGTTACTATTACACCTTACCACAGCATCGTCGTGACATAACTAGTGGTTACTATACCAAGACGCTACCTAATCTAATCCACCGATTTCAGAAAGTAAGCAAACCCCACCCATATACAAAACACAACGTTGATTCCATAAGAGTAAGTTTGACCTTTGTTCCTTCCCAGAATTCAAATGATGAATCAATAATTATAAAATCAACTAATGATTAGCCTTACACATCCACTAACACTAACTACTGAAGTGCCATGATACATCCACTAACACTAACTACTGATATGCCATGATTACTAACTATCTAAGCTCATATGATCTATTAATAATTAAGATTACTATTACCTCTTCACACACAATATAAGACAGAGATTTCATTTTCAAGACATATATATATATCAAACACAGTAGCCTAGATACAACTGCTTAAATAACGTATCTATCACAAATTCTATAGTTATTTTTCTAGGTTTCATTCTAAGGTAGCATCCCTAAATTCATCCTAACACAAAATCAAAAGTGAACTTGCCTCAAATTGACGCAGCCGACAATACAATTTTAAGCTTGAGAACAATCAGAGTCGTCACTTCCAAGCCCTAATTTAATCACCAAATTAAAGGGTAAGCACCATTAAAAATTCCTTCACAATGAAGCAGGAAGAGATGATAAGAAACAAAACTTAATCTACACAAAACCTTAGTGCTCGACCTTCACAGCTCTTTCTCCTTCTCGTCACTCGCCTCTTTTCTGTCCCTAGTTATCTTTCCTCCAAGACGTAAAGGAAGAGAATAAGAAACTTATTTTCTTTGGTTTTTAATATAAACCCTAGCTAAAATACAGGGAGACCAAATCTAACCTCTTTAAGGATTTGTTTACAAAAAAAACGGTGACCCTATATGGGGCACTTACCTTCTATCGACTATTTTCCACGTTTATTCCATTTGAACCCCCTTTTTTTCCCAATTAATACTAATTCAAAAGTGATACCGAAGGATATTACATATACCCAGAGATTTTTTTATCTCCTTTGACTCGCTAAGTTGTTCATGTCTTTAAAATATATATACATTCTATAGGTTGAATTGATGTAGATGGAAAAAAAGTTTATCCAAAACCACATGAAAAGATGCACGGCTTGGTTTTGGGTTCAAACTTATTTTTGTTATACACATTAGATAAGGAAAACACCGACAACCAAATGTTTTTAAGAATAAGTAATCTGGTTTTTTATTGGATAGAGTTCAAAAGGAGTTTGGGTTTTCAAAACTAAAGTAGGTAGCCTATTTGGCCATGCTGTTTCAACTGTCATCCCTGTTTCAATTTCCCAACCATTTTTTGTTTGTCATGCCGTTTTACTAGGGCGTATGAAATCATCAACTAAAATGCCAAAATATTTGAAAGAAGGCTTGATTAGGGGTATACAAAAACTTCAATCTTATACAATTTGATTACCATATCCAGAATTGGTGTTATGGGGTGTCCTAGGGATATATATCTTACTAAACTACCCTTGATTGTTTTATTTTATTTTTATGATTTTCTTAAAAAAGATTTTTTTAAAAATCATTTGTTTAAACCAAAAAAAAAAAAAAAAAAAAAAAAAAAAAAGCCAGCTGAACCTCAAATTCGGCTAAAAAATAAAATAAAACCTACCTAGTCGAACCCGTATATTAAATATCTGTATATATGAATAACTTATTTGGTTCGGCTTGGGAAAAAACTATCGAACCTCATGGTGGCTAAGAAAATAAACATAAAAACTTGTTACACCTCTATGTTAATCTCCTTATACGAAAAACCTGGAAAAAAAAAAAAAAAAAAAAAACTCTATGTTAATCTCCGTATATGAACACCCCATTGAGTTCGACTAGAACACAAAAAAATAAAATAAAAATCGAAACAATTTTAAAAAGAAAAAAGATAGAAAAGTTAAAAGTATATATGTTAAAAAATTTAAAAATAAATAAATAAACTAAATTAAATAACACAACATTAGGGAAACTTTGTCATTATGAAAAATATATGGATAAGGGGATTTTACTTTTGCTGACTAATGATCTTATTCCGTCTTATTGAGTATAAGCTTGAAATTTTTTTGTACACCCTAAATTTGGGATCATTTGAAAATTCAAAGTGATTGGAGCAAGAGCCCATAAATCAAAGAAATTTAAAAGATCGGTTTACTTGATCTTGAATCAGGTGCTACAAAAGGAAGTTTGTAATGCCTTTGCAGCTAGGACAAACATCTAAAGAGTTTAATTTATAACTCAAATTACACTTATGCGCGGCCTAAGAATTGAAATCGGAGCAAATTAGTGTTTGGGTCGCAAGTTTTGGTAGGTCCCAAGTTTGTCCACTGGTGGTGTTGGGTCGCTTAACAGTGAGCTAATTGGTCATTTGTACTATTTTGACCAAAAATTTACAAAAATGCCATCATGTGTATTTAACCACAACAATCCAAGTTGGTAAGTTGTCTTCGAAATCCATAAAATCTGCATCCTATCGGAAGAGTAACCCCAAGTCAGTCTCTTCAAAGTCCCCGAAATTATTAACCATTAGACATCATACCTGAAACCCGAAATTTAATCTCAAATGAAGAAGAACTTCTTTCGCCTAACCGATAATCCGGGGGAACAAAATTTTCAGTGATGAATCTTTTGCTAATTCTCGTGGCATGGATGAAACACAGTGGTATTGGTGGTGGCATTAATAAACATAAGAGATGAAATGGATTAGGAATCTGGGATTTAATGATTGAAGAAAAGCTTAAGGTCAATAGACTGCCAAGAAGAATCAAGAAATTTAGAGAATTGGAAGATTTTTGATAGTTTAAATATGGTGAGATCTCATGTTTTCTTGTTATTGGAACTATTGTTTTGGTAATTTTCTCATTAAAAATTGAGAATTGTACTTTTGGTTTTTTCAAATTTCATACAAACAGATTTGTGTAATGGGTTTATTTTAGAACTTTGATTGTGGATTGAATTACGAAACTGAGATAATATGGTAGGAGTTAGACTTAGTTGACATTGGTACTTAACTGATCAATATCGTGTTGATATTGAAAATAAATTTTTGTTCTTAACATATTAACATACGATTAAACAATGAAATAGATTTAAGTTTCCTATTTCAATTTTGGGTAGACCAAAGGTTGTATTGCTATCGCTGATAATTTGTTTTAGAGATGGACCGGGTGGCAATTGTCCTTGCTGATTTAATGGAAAAATCTAACTTCTAGACGGAGTTAGGTTGGTTACGATTAGATAGACAGAATGTTATTTTTGTAGATTGTTGGTCAAACTATTTAACAGTTGACCGTCAAGCGACCCGAAACCATCAACGAACAAAGTTGGAATCCAAACATTAAAGGTATCACAACTGACGGCCCAAACACTAATTTGTTCTTGAAATAGTTTGATTATTTGGATGACTCAAACGCATATGCCAAATTTTTGGTGATGCACGAAAGTTGATAAATGCAGATGGAGAGAATATGGATGAACAAGCAGAAGAAGAAACTTCACTTTTTAATGGAAATAGACCATCTTTGTTAAGTCCATGAGCATCACCTTCTTGATCGATGTTTTTTTTACACAAAGCCAAAACGATCAAAGAGGGAAAAAATAGTCATAATTGTTTTATCAACTGAGCAATGAAAAAAGATTTTATATTAGCTCCAGAAATAACATGTAATTAAAACATTACGAAAACACATCACCAATATGAGATGAGTAGGTACATTAGCTTTGCCGGCAAGGATTTGATCTGAACGATTATATGCAATATGATTTTCATAGAGCTCGCATAATTAGTCATATGGTGTATAACACCAGTATCGGGATATCAGGCGGTGTCAATTTGATTACCACCTATGTTCATGGAAACAAAGCTTTGAAGGGAGTTTATATACAATATAAAAGTGATTAAACCTTTCATTACAACGTGCAGAGGCATGTCAACATTGATAGCACATTTGGCATTACAGTGGATTGGTTTGTTGATGAGAAGGATCCACAATCATCAAACGAGAATAATTTTCATGACCACGTCCACCACCATCACCGCTACGCTGGTATTAGTGCTGCACATGGTTCGATACGGTTAATGGTTAAGAAAAAAATTGAAACTGAAGTACTCGGTTTTCCAAGTTCCAAAACCAAGTAATACAATGAATAAATTCGGTTCAGTTTAGAACTGTACCAAGTCGGTTAAGCTAATCACCACTTGTTTATGGTTAACTGAATTTGCAACCGAAATTTTGTTGGAAATTTGAACAGAAATTAAGTTAGTTACCACCAAATTGTGACGGGTTTACAACCAAAATTTTGTTGGAAATGAACATAAATTAAGTTAGTTACAACCAAATTTTGAAGGGTTGTGTCTATTCATATAAACCCTTTCAAGGGATGTGTCTCTCCACAAAAGGATAGTCTCTTCACGAAAAGATTTCTCCAAGAGTCTCCTTGCATCTCTATATAAACCCCACTCACCCTCTATTGCAATAATGAGTTTTAGATTCAAAAACTATTATCAAAAAAACTGTAGTTTGTTACATCTATTCGCTTGCGATGTTTGGTGATCCTCAAAGTGTTGCGAAGAACACCAAAGGTATTGTTGAATGCTGCAGACATATGCCATACACTGTAACAACATTAAGTACATGGCACTTCGTGAAGTATGGCTCAATTTGGAACAAACATGCTATCATTATACTCCCTCTGTTTTTGGAAAAGAGATACTATCAATTTCTCATTTTAGAAAATAGTCAAAACTAACTAATGAAATGCAAATATTGGAGTCACACCGTCTTAAGGATCACTGTGCAAAAAATTGGAAGAAGAAAAATCATCTTGCACCGCGAGATCAAAAAATAACTCGCACCTACACGATCGTTGGATGATGAGGATGTGATGTCACTAAACTGTAGACTTAACCATAGTTAGGAAGGGAAAACATGAAGATTATCATCAACAACATGATCTATCACCACCATCATACTTATCTCGTCGTCCATCTGTTTTTTCGTTTTAATTATCTTTTCAACACAAAATAAAACCCTAATAATTCCTATAATCTGTCTCCTAATGATGAGATTCAACAGGCTAAACAAAAAGCTCGAGAAATTACTGCTCAAATTTTTAATACTTCTGAAGCTAAACGTCCTCGTTTTAAAAACGACGATGGCCGGAACGACGAACCTAATGATAAGTCTTTCTCTATTTCTTCTTTCACTCTCTCTTGAAATCTTTCTCTTTCGATTTGATTAGTGGAATTTTTGTTTGTTTGGTACATATTTTGGATAGAAACAACCTCAGCGAATGCCGAATCTTTATGGTTCTTCTCAAGGTGGAAGTAAGAAAATTGAGACCCCGAATAAAAGGGTTGGTATTATAATTAGTAGAGATGGTGATAAAATTAAGAATCTTCAGCTTATCTCAAAAGCTAAAATTCAAATTACAAGAAATATGGAGACAAGCAGAGACTACCATAATGCTCATTTATTAGTTAGTTTTAAAAAACTGGTTAGCTAACTGTGGTTACTTCTACAATTTAGTGATGTCACATCTCTAACTGTGGTGACTTGGACCGAGTTGAGCTCTGCAACTTGGCGAAATGTTTTTCCTCGAAATTGCGTCATAGTTCATTCATTTTCATCATTTCAGGTGAAGATTAAGCTCAGTTTTCTGTGTAGCAGTTTTAGGGATTTACTGTTTCTTTTGTAATAATGATTCGTAGTGTTTAATTCAAACTAAACATGTCGGATTAATCAAATTTACAGTCAGATTTTGAGGATGCAAAAAACCTAAGATCTGATACTGATTCTACTCCACAATTCTTTAGTACTTCGATTTTCATACCAGATGAGATTATTGATGAAGCTTAAATGAATGGAGATTCAGCTTAATTGGTCGTTTGGATCTTGTGAAAATTAAGCTATCAGCTGCTGAATCAATTTTGAGGAAGCAATAAACACTTAAAGGTACATGTCAATTTATTCCTATTGGTAAAGTTTTTATTATTATTAAGTTGGATACTGGTGAAGATATTAAGTTCATCTATGAAGGTTTTTGGGAGGTTGAAACTCAAGTTTTAAGACTGCGATATTGGGAACGTGATTTCAAACCAGAACAACAAAAAACTTATACTGCTTTTGTATGCATAGTTTTCCCAGGATTAAGTATTGAATATTGGAAAGAAAATATCCTAATGTCAACGGGAAGTGCAATTAGAGGACCAATTCGTGTGGATGAAACTACTTTAAAGAAAGAAATTGGTTACTATGCAAGTATTCTGGTAGAAATTGATTTAGCTAAAGTAATTCCAAACAAGGTATGGGTTGAATCGAAATATGGTAAGTTTGAACAAGAGGTTAGAATCTCTAAACTTCCAAAGTTCTGTAATCATTGTAAAGTCATTGGACATTATGTAGCTGAATGTAGAATCAAAAGAAGAGACAAAAATCAGAATGAGGGTTCTCAGATTTCACATAAGCCACAATGGAGATACACTCCTAAAAAAATTCAGCATACATCTGTGGGTGTTTTTAATATTTGTCTTACTCCCAAGGATATGAATAAACCACAAGATAAAATTCCTGTGATACATGAAGTGGAGGAAGGGGAACTTGTAGATCATAGTGTCAGTCAGAGTACATCTCAAGGTGAGAAGAATACTGGTTTTACTGGGCTTTTATAATCTCCTAAAGAATTTCCTGTATTATCTGCAGAGAAATTGTTGGAGGTGGGAACAAGCATTCCACCTTTGAATAATACTGTGGGTATTTCATTAATGTTTATACCTTTGGAGGATCCAGATGAGGTCATATCTGCTCAAGTGTTATCAAATATTAACTTTGTGGATGATAGTATGGGTGAGTGGAAAGATGTTTCAGATAAAGCTACTAAATCTAGAAAGCTTACTTTACAAGCTGATGGAGTAAATGGAAGTAAGTCTATTATTTCTCCTAGCAAATTTAATGCTCTAATTGATATGGTAGAAAAACAGGATACTTCTTTTTCAAAAGTTGTTGGTAGGAATACTAAGGGTAAATTTAAAGGAGTACCTGCTATTACAACTAGAAAGCAAGCAAGTAATTTAGTAAAAATGAATACTGGTGTGGGAAGTTCAAATACTTCTCAGACATCTCAATCTCAATGAGAGTCCTGTATTGGAATGTCAGAGGCTTGAGAAGAATTCAAGCCAAAGACAAATTGAGAAGTTTAGTTAATAATTTTAGTCCATCTTTATTATGGGTAGCTGAACCAAAAGTCAAAGTTTCAAGTAGTTTTTTAAAGAATTTGAGATTACCTGGTATGAATCAGACATTAATACATAATTCTAGTGATACTTCTAACGGAAATATTTGGTTATTCTGGCATATGTCTCTATCATTGCCTTCAGTAATATCTTCTACAAGACAGGCAATCACTGTACAAGTGGGAGAAGTATTGGTTACTGGTATTCATGCTGCTTGTCTTACTGTTGATAGAAGAAGTTTATGGGAAGAGCTCATTGAAGTAAGTGAGTTGAATCTGCCTTGGTTGGTGGTTGGAGATTTTAATGTGGTATTAACATGTGAAGAAAAAAAAGGGGGAAGGAATCCTCTTAGGATATCTATGCAAGATTTTAGAGGTTGTGTGGAATCATGTAATCTAATACAAGCTCCAAAGTCTGGAATTCAGTTTTCTTGGTGCAATAATAAGATGGGGAAGAAAATAATTCTATGTGACCTAGATAAGGAATTCTACAATCTTAAATGGGTGGAGAAATATGAAGGTTGGTGTTATAAAGTTGGTGTAAGGGGAACATCTGATCATGGGCCATTAATGGGTGGAGTTGCTAGTTTTTCCAAGCCAAGTAACATTCCTTTTGGATACCAATCAGTGTGGACTACTTATCCCAATTTTTTTAAAGATTATTCAAGATTCATGAGAGGAAGAATGTATTGGAAATCCTGCTTTTATCTTTATTAACAAATTGAAAAGATTGAAGAACTTTCTCAAAAAATGGAATTGGGAGGTATTTGGTGATTTAAGAATTAAAGTTAAAAAAACTGAAGAGGCAGTACTTGCAGCTTCATTGGAATCAGATGCTGATCCTGAGAATATTGTTTTACTTGATAAACTAATAACTGTAAGAGGGGAACAAGATTTGGCTGCTCATCAATATAATGAGCTTATGAGAGCAAAAGCAAGGATTAAGTGGGTTAAGGAAGGTGGAGCTAACACTGCATTTTTCCATGCTAGTATGAGAATCAGGAAGGCATATAATAATATATCTGAACTGGAAACAACAGAAGGAAATCTTATCACAAGCCAGGATTAAATTGCAGATACTTTGGTGTCACACTATAAGAAGAAGTTTGAAGCACAAGATGTGGAATTTGTTGAAGACTTATTTGATGTTATTCCCAAAGTTTTAAATGAGGATGACAATGTTTTTCTTGATGCTATACCTACACAAGAAGAAATTAGAGATGCAATTTTCAGTATAAATCCAAATAGTGCCCCTGGACCTGATGGTTTTCTAGGAAATTTCTACAGATATGCTTGGGATGTGGTGGGACCTGAATTAGTGGCAGCTATTCAATACTGCTGGAGAAACAGGTTTATACCTAGAGGGTTTAATTCTAATTTTCTTTTACCCAAAATACCTGGTGCTAAAAAGGCTAAGCATTTTAGACATATAGGACTGGCAAACTTTAACTTTAAAATTCTCACAAGAATTATCACTCAAAGGATTAGTACTGTGATTGGTGCAATGGTTTCAGGTCAACAGGGAGCTTTTATAAAAGGAAGGAATATACATGTAAAGATTGTATTAGCATCTGAGTTAGTGAATGAGCTAGATATTAAAAGAAGAGGAGGAAATGTGGGTCTAAAAATTGATATTACACAAGCTTATGATTCCTTGAGTTGGAAATTTGTATTCGAGGTGTTTAGGAGATTTGGTTTCTCTGAAATGGGTATTAACTGGTTATGGAAGATCTTTGTCTCAGCTAGAATATATGTTTTAGTAAATGGTGGACCTTGTGGCTTTTTTGATGTAGGAAGAGGATTGAGGCAAGGTGATCCTCTGTCTCCAATTCTTTTTATATGGCAGAAGAAGTATTGAGTAGAAATATATCAAAGCTGGTGCAAATGGGTAAAATTCAACCTATGGTGAATAGAGGAAGATGTCACTCACTTAATGTTTGCAGATGACATATTTATTTTCTGCAATGGTAATAAGAAGACTCTAGAGAACTTGATGGATTTATTAATGAAATATCAGTTATCATCTGGTCAGGTAATGAATAAGGCCAAGAGTAAATGTTTTGTGGGAGGTGTATCAGATGTAAGAAGAAATGCAATTGCACAATCATTGCAAATGCAGTTATCCACATTTCCAGATAAGTACTTGGGAGTTTTCTTAAATCCAGGAAGAGTTAAAACACAACAAGTATGGGGGATAGTGGAAATGATGCAGAAGATGCTTGCAGGTTGGATAAGGAGATTATTGGCCTTCTCTGTTAAATTTGTTTTATGCAGCATGCCAATATGCAACATGCCAGTATAAAAGTGGCCAAAGACAGTGATTCAAGTTTGTGAAAGAATTATAAGAAATTTCTTATGGTCAGGTGACCCTGCTGTGAAGAAATTGGTTACTGTGAAGTGGGATGAAATAAATGCACCTGTGGCAAAGGGTGGTTAGGATTAAGAAGATTAATAATCATGAATAAAGCTCTACTTATGAAACTTCTATGGAAGATTGAAACAGAGGAGGAGGAATGGACTTTATTTATGAGAGTATAAAAACAAGAATGGAGAATGGATCAAATATTACAAGCAATCTTCAGTGTGGTGATAGGCGTTCGGTATTGCCTATATTATAATAACCGCAATCGCACGGTGTCTAACTAGTAGACAGAGGCAAGTACGGGTCGAACCCACAAGGAGCGGTGTAAACAATGTAATCAATATCTCTAATCGACTAACCAGAAATGATGTTTTTTTTATTTTTATAATTGAAAATGAAATAATAAAATTAAACTAATAAAATAAAATCAATGGGAAAGACAGTAACCAGGGTTTTATCGTATCCACCACTATTGCTATTCAATTACTGAAATGAAACATAATCCATGAATTATTTATTGTTCGTTCTATCTACATCACCTATTATATGTATTAGAGTCGCAAATATCACTGGGACGCCCTAAGCATGGCACATCAAAAGATTAAACCGAAGCATGCACCATCAAATTGCATTGGCGACAAAGTTATACGAAACTAAAATATTGATTCACAACTATTAATTATATGGCTCTTATAAGCATAACCCATCAAAGATATTAACCCAAGCATAGAATTATCAAATAATGAGACAAAAATATATTATGAACCTAACAATTACGCACAAAGGTTATTGTAACCGGTGAAGCAACAACTCATATCATCGTTAAATTCAATATATAAAATCATGGAATTAATTTATTCAAACCATAATAGTCTTTTGCTCGATTAATCAATTCATAGGAGCCTCATACTCCAAGTGGTTTCAAACATAAAACCCTAGCTAACTTGCATCACCAGCTACCCGTTGCAACCATAACAGACTGGTGTCTCTTCTTCTTACGGATCTTTGCATCAATCACGATTATCCAGCCAATATATTCGAGTACCAGAAACACCCATTGAATTTCAACCAGTCATCTCCACCAATTCGCATGCAGCTAACCCAATATTAAATGTTGCCATAGATGTCATGGAATCCATCTCCTCCAACTATGGACGCTGCTCATCCGAGAAGGCATGCATCGCACCGAGATAATATTCGAAATCCTCTCTGTACTGAACCCATTCAAATTCAGTTGTCGCTGTTGGTTCTCAACTCGACTCCGTTTCAGACCCTTCTCCGTCGACCAAAGCACACCACCTCTTCTCAATCTCTGCACCAGTAGCTGCAATGATGACCAGCTCTTCCCGGTTACAGCTCCTCCTTCTATTTCAGTTCACATTCAACTATGATTTCAAGCCATCACCATCTTCGATCTCAAAACCAAAACAACCCACAGCGAACCTTTGTTGCGTTACTGTTTCTAATTCTCTCCAATGCCTTCGAACACATCCCCGAGTCCTTGTTTGTATGAAATCCAGTCCAAACTTTGTTTACTGCCGGTTAGTCCTTAAACGAGATACCAAGAGCTTCGCAGTAAACCATCCGGCCAACTTCTAGTCTTCTCAAACCTCCACTGTATGTAATCGTTCCATTCGCAGTAAACCATACTACTACTGCCTTCGGTTATGTCAGCCAACATGACTCAAGTTGCAACTCTTCCAAAATCTTCTAAACTCCAACGACAACACCAGCATCCATCCTCCATCTCATTTAGCCGGCAGCTGCTTGCGATAAAAACACCATCATCTGCATGGATACTTGAGTGCACAAAGAAATACACTAGAATCTGTTCCCTAGCCATGTAATTGAATGATGCGACTATGTCAATTGCTTAACTTGACAGCCCACACTTCCATCCATTCAGCTATGTCTAATTTTTATGTCACAAATGCCAATTAGCTCTCATTTAGCTAGCTATTTTTTTCTGATGATCGGATCCGCTTGTACTTTCTACAAAAGCACTAAAATAGTGTTATGAGCCAAGATATCGAGTCCTAGCTAATATAAATATGGGTATAAAATGTAGCACTTACGTGCTTATTAACACCCCCACACTTATATTTTTCTAGTCCTCAAGAAAAACAAAAAATTGACCCGCTCCAGAGTGATAGACTCATTTATGTGTCTATTTTCATCTCTATTGTGTATATTGTTAGTACCCATTTTTGTACTTATTTTGGTATTTTATCCCTTTGTAGGTGTTTTTGGAGAAATAGGCTTTTGAGGCGACATTGGCTCGAAAAGTTTTTAAAGATACCTGGAAGGACATTTGCTTTTCGGACTCTCACTTTGGATAAGGGGTAACCCATTTCCAAGCAGCTACTAAACACAGACCTGGATGGATAGGGGGACTCCACTTCTTCACGTTTTAGAAACAAAATTGGCGGGAAAAATGGTTTTCACGGACAGATTTTAGGGTTGGAGTTTTGATCGATTTTTATGGAGATTAAAGGGCAAAAATTGATTGGGTTTACTCCTTAGGACTACACAGGCCTGGTAAAGTCTTTGGATTGAACCCAAATTGGCTAGAGATCGAATTAGAGCAAAACAGAGGTGATGGAAGTTTCGGGTCTTTGATGAATTATTTTAGGAATTTCAGGGAGACTAAAGGCAAGATTTTCTTCCCAAAGCTTCATATCTATCTAAGGAAGAGTTTAGAATCAAAAGGAAAGCTCATATACGCGTAGAAATCCTAAAACAAGAAATTGCCGCAACTTTGCCGTGAAGAGAAAGGAAGAAATTTTGGAAGATTTTGGAGGGATTTAATCGGTCTTTTTGATATAAATAGGTTGGTTGGGTCATATAGAAGAGGTGTCGAGAGTTTGGGGGGCTGAGAAGGGCTGAGGAGTGAGAAATCAAGACGAACAGAAAGCTTCCTGCTGCTGTTTTCTGCTGGTGCGGAGCTGAAGAACACGAAGAACATCGACCCACACGGAACAGTCGCAGACGAGTGTCGTTCTTCAACAACATAACCTATTTATCGTTTATAAACAACACTTCATTGTAACTGTGATTTCTGTAACGCCAGAAAAGCGTTGCAGATTCGCTGTATTATTATTCTCCTTCAATAAAAACACCTTTTGAGCCATGTTTTCACCATGAAGAGCTAAACCCCAACACTGGGATGACGGAGGAAGCCCTATTTCACGCATGTGGTAATTCTAATAATTCTTTTATGACTATTTGCATTGATTTTTAATTGATTTATGATTTTTATTGAATGGGTGTGATATTGTTTAATGATGTATGCTTGGTCAATGTATTTTTGATACATCATGCTTTTGATTTACAGTCATTGCTTTTCAAAAATCTACTTTTGGCAAAGAATAAGAGTCCATATTTTTAATATTTGAGCTATAATTGATTGGAATTATTATTTGAATCACATGAATGGAATTTGGTGGAATCCTGAGTCTCAGTGCTTTTTATAATCTTGACCAAAACATTATTTTGATTTTTCTAGTTTTCTTAATTAAGTCTAAAAATTATTCTTCACAAGTCCGAGTTGAACGAATCTTGTTACCACTTTTTCTACAACTATTAAAATCACATCACACAGCTGGTCATAAAATGATAATAAAAAGAATAGACCCGCTCAACAGCTGGTCATAAGAACCCTACAATAGACCCGCTCAACAGCTGGTCATAATTTTTTTTTAAAGACCCGCTCAACAGCTGGTGATAACATACATACAAACCTACAATAGACCCGCTCAACAGCTGGTCATAAATTGCAAGAAAATTCATGAAAAATAAAAATAAAAAGTTAACCACTCCCCCACACTTAAACATTACATTGTCCTCAATGTAATTGAGTAATCCAACGTAAAAATTAAGATGGGAAATACATAATATGCGAAAATAAACAAATAAAAATAAAACAAGAAAATAGAAATACCTACTGGAATATACATAAAGGATCCCCATAAACTAATAACCTGAAAATTTGGGGATCAACCCAAAATACAGTATTTACAAATGACAGCTTCGCACTTATGTTATGATTCCATGGAGATGCTGAAACTATAAAAAACAAATGATAACCCCCAAACCTAGTTTTTACTACACATGGAAGTGCATAAAGAACAAAATATGGGGATTCTATTGAGACTGGGGAAATATAAATTGGTTCATGTACGGTATCAGGAACAGGCAAGTCCTCTGGGTATTTGGATGCAAAGTGATCCAACAAAATTTTAGAAGCATACAATTCTAACCCTAAATTAGGTAACTTTTGGAAGTCTAGGGGTCTAGAAACAACCTCTAAGTCGGGTGAATGATCTTGCGAGATAGATTCATCTATGGAATTAGGCAAATCATCTACACAATCATCCACAGGGTCATCCATATGTTCTGTCTGGAACAGAGAGTCAGTACAAGATTCATCATCATCAGTATATAATCTTTGGTATTCAAGAACTCTCAATCTTTGTTCCAAACTAAGCGGTGTGTGTTTGTAATACTTGTCATATATAGTTAGAGGTGATTCTTCACTTACCATTTGTGGAGCAAAAACTCCATACCGTTGCCTATGCATATATTCACCAAGCGTCATCTCAGATGAGGTTTCCTGATAATTTGAATTTCTACGCTTATATTCTGCTTCTGTCATATTAGGTGACGTCTCCTGAGAAAGAGTCATCATCCTCAAAAAGGTACCTGAAACAAAATTCTAAAAAAATAAAACAAGGCAAATGGAACTAAAAATAAAATAAAAAGACTATACAAAAATAAATAAATAATAACAACCAAACTATTTACAAATCAAAAATACTAATTACAATATTCCACAGCCGCTTCCCGGCAATGGCGCCAAAAATTGATAGGCGTTCGGTATTGCCTATATTATAATAACCGCAATCGCACGGTGTCTAACTAGTAGACAGAGGAAAGTACGGGTCGAACCCACAAGGAGCGGTGAAAACACTGTAATCAATATCTCTAATCGACTAACCAGAAATGATGTTTTTTCTATTTTTATAATTGAAAATGAAATAATAAAATTAAACTAATAAAATAAAATCAATGGGAAAGACAGTAACCAGGGTTTTATCGTATCCACCACTATTTCTATTCAATTACTGAAATGAAACATAATCCATGAATTATTTATTGTTCGTTCTATCTACATCACCTATTATATGTATTAGAGTCGCAAATATCACTGGGACGCCCTAAGCACGGCAAATCAAAAGATTAAACCGAAGCATGCACCATCAAATTGCATTGGCGACAAAGTTATACGAAACTAAAATATTGATTCACAACTATTAATTATATGGCTCTTATAAGCATAACCCATCAAAGATATTAACCCAAGCATAGAATTATCAAATAATGAGACAAAAATATATTATGAACCTAACAATTACGCACAAAGGTTATTGTAACCGGTGAAGCAACAACTCATATCATCGTTAAAATCAATATATAAAATCATGGAATTAATTTATTCAAATCATAATAGCCTTTTGCTCGATTAATCAATTCATAGGAGCCTCATACTCCAAGTGGTTTCAAACATAAAACCCTAGCTACAATAAAAGTAGCAAAGCATGGCTTTCTCAAAATCCATAAACAAATCGAAAGAGAACTTGCTAATCAAAAACGAAAAATGGGAGAAATAAAACTTTCAAACCCAATAGGCTCTCTGTCGCCTCTGTCTCCTTCTTTTCTCCCTTTTTACGACCTCCTCCAGTCTGCGGCGTCTCTCCCTTTTCTGTCTCTCTTCAGTCTTTTTTTATATGTGCTGCGCAAATCCAATTTAGACCTAGCAAAGTTGCCTAGGTCCAGTCCAAAACCCATACGCCGATTTCCAAAGTCAAACCATCACCAAAGTTCGGCTACTGCCAAATTCTGTCCGTCCAACTTTGATCCACAATCCATTACTGACTGCAGCCGTTCAGTCCGTAGATATTCCACCATCCAACCAACATCTAGACCATGACTTCACTGCAACTTATTTTATTTCGCCAGCAAAACCAACTCTCTTCTATTGTTCTTAAGCTCAGGCCACTGCACCGTTAACTTGCATCACCAGCTACCCGTTGCAACCATAACAGACTGGTGTCTCTTCTTCTTACGGCTCTTTGCATCAATCACGATTATCCAGCCAATATATTCGAGTACCAGAAACACCCATTGAATTTCAACTAGTCATCTCCACCAATTCGCATGCAGCTTACCCAATATTAAATGTTGCCATAGATGTCATGGAATCCATCTCCTCCAACTATGGACGCTGCTCATCCGAGAAGGCATGCATCACACCGAGATAATATTCGAAATCCTCTCTGTACTGAACCCATTCAAATTCAGTTGTCGCTGTTGGTTCTCAACTCGACTCCGTTTCAGACCCTTCTCCGTCGACCACAGCACACCACCTCTTCTCAATCTCTGCACCAGTAGCTGCAATGATGACCAGCTCATTCCCGGTTATAGCTCCTCCTTCTATTTCAGTTCACATTCAACTATGATTTCAAGCCATCACCATCTTCGATCTCAAAACCAAAACAACCCACAGTGAACCTTTGTTGCGTTACTGTTTCTAATTCTCTCCAATGCCTTCGAACACATCCCCGAGTCCTTGTTTGTATGAAATCCAGTCCAAACTTTGTTTACTGTCGGTTGGTCCTTAAACGAGATACCAAGAGCTTCGCATTAAAGTATCCGGCCAACTTCTAGTCTTCTCAAACCTCCACTGTATGTAATCGTTCCATTCTCTTCAATATTACTAACCCATACTACTACTGCCTTCGGTTATGTCATCCAACATGACTCAAGTTGCAACTCTTCCAAAATCTTCTAAACTCCAACCACAACACCAGCATCCATCCTCCATCTCATTTAGCCGGCAGCTGCTTGCGATAAAAACACCATCATCTGCATGGATACTTGAGTGCACAAAGAAATACACTAGAATCTGTTCCCTAGCCGTGTAATTGAATGATGCGACTAAGTCAATTACTTAACTTGACAGCCCACACTTCTATCCATTCAGCTATGTCTAATTTTGATGTCACAAATGCCAATTAGCTCCCATTTAGCTAGCTATTTTTTCTGATGATCGGATCCGCTTGTACTTTCTACAAAAGCACTAAAATAGTGTTATTAGCCACGATATCGAGTCCTAGCTAATATAAATATGGGTATAAAATGTAGCACTTACTTGCTTATTATATGGCTTGGTATTAAATGGGTGATGTTTGATGTCCATGAGGGCAGCACATGGCTAGTGAGAGACGGAAGAAGTATTTCAGTCTGGAAGGATAAATGGATAAAACATTATTCTTTAATGGACAGACATCCTGGTGATGATTTCATAATACAAAACCAAGATATGAAAGTTAATGAACTGATTCAAGATGGTAAATGGAAAATTCCAGAACAATTACTTCAGTACATAGAAGTGGGAGATCTACCAGCACTGGGAGATGGAATTGATAAAAAAAATTGGTCAAATGATCTCAATGGAAAATTCACAGTGGAAAATGCAGCTAAACTGGTGAGAAAGCATTATCCAGTGGAAGCTTGGGCACATCAGGTATGGCATCCATGTATTCACCCTTATACTTCTACCAACTAATGGAAGATTTTGAAAGGAGCATGTGCAAATGAGGAGGCAGTTATGAAGAAAGGCTTTTCCACAGTGTCTAAATGTTATCTTTGTGGTAACAATAATGATACAATGATACATGTATTATGGTCTTGTGTGTTTAGTGAACAGATATGGCATTGGATAAGTGACATTTTTCAGTGTATAATTCCATCCAGTTTTGAGGACATATTACAAATTTCCAAAGGGAAGAGTTCCATAATCGAAGAGGTATGGTTCAACTGTGCCTTCAATATAATGGTTGAATTATGGTTTGCCAGGAATGTAGTGATCTATGAATACATTCAACCAAATGTGGAGAGGTTTTTAAACATAAATTAATAAGATTCACCAAGGAGTGTAGAATCAGGATGAAAGGAGTCATGTGGGGTACAATGTATGAGTTGCAAATTCTACAGTTTTTTGGTATCACAGGAATTCTAGTTCATAGCACTAGAGTGAAACAATGTTTCTTCAAACTGCCAGTTCAATATCAGGTTCTTATTTGCTGTGATGGTGCCTCAAAAGGAAATCCAGGAAAAGAAGGCATTGGATTTATTGTAAGGAATAGCTCCGGTGATTGTTTAGGAACTACTTCAGCTGGCCTGGGAATTGCTATAAATTATCTGGCTGAAGTTATGGATCTCATTACTGCAGGTGAATGGGCTATAAGCAAAAAACAGAGGGAGGTATGTTTCTGTCTGGATTCAAAAGCAGCTTTAATGGCTTTCACAAATGATAAGGTTCCATGGATTGTTACAAATAGATGAGATAAAATCAAGATAACAATATCAACCATTTCTTTCAGACACTCCTATAGAGAAATAAATTTCTCTGCTGACAAGATGGCCAAGAGAGGTGTTTTACTAAATAGAGGAGAAATGCAAATATATGAAGAGAAGCCTTCCTTTTTAGGAGCATTGGAGAGTGAAGAAGGTGTTTATTTTAGATTTTCATAGTTTTTGGTGTATAAAATCTCTTTAAGAATGATATTCTGAGTTCTTGATTTCTGTTTTGTTTATGCCTTGAGAGTCTCTTGGCTTAGTTTGTAATTTGGCATATTTTTTGTAATAAAAATTCATGATTTAAAAAAAAAATATTATCCGACGATCATATAAATACGAGTTATTTTTTGATCCCAACCGCGAGTTCGATATATTTTCTCATAAAACTTAACTATCATTGTATTTTTATAACATAATCCGTTGCTAAGTTTTTCAAAGAATTTTTTTTGTGAAACCTGTGACATATCCAGTGTCACAGTGTAGCAATCTTAGAGAAACTAAAGATTTTGACAAGACAATTAGTTTCTTTTTTGTGTTTACAATATGCAGACAGAAAAGCAAACAAAGTCGCAGATTTGTTGGAAAAAAAGGGAAGTAAGGAACTACTGCAGTTTTTTGGACAAATTATGCGCCTTTATTTTTAGTTCTGTTTGTACCATAATATTTCGGTATTAATATGGGCTCACTACATCATTTTTAATTGGAAATATCCATCAGTCCATGCCCGGTAACCGTATATATACGTTGGCTCATCCCTATGGGCCTGTTTTTGGCAACCCACTTTCGCTAACCCAAAAGGAGATTTCAGATGTTTTTACACGTATTGCTTCCCAAGTTACTCGCACATGAAGTTTATATCAGAATTAGGGTATACACAATTATATAAATACATGTATCCTAAACCCAAATGGGGAAGGGAAATTCTAGGTTAGTTAACTCGAAGAAATACCATTGTATTATGATCATCAATAAAATATCTCCCCACGAGATTCATCCGTGGACGTAGGCATCACTTGTCGAACCCCGTTAAACTCGTGTCTCTTTTGTTCATCTTTAATTCTTTTTCTAGCCCTAATTTACATTATCATCATCATCAGTCAATCGTGTTTAGTGCACGTAATTTTAGGTACAAACAAGTTCCTACCGTATCTTTTGACACAATCCAAGCTCATGATATATGTAATTTGAATATGAACTGCGTATCAACTACAAATGAAATTAATCAGACAGATTCAGTCATCGGAAGAACAACTCAACCTGAGGTTGAGTTAGATGAGTCTGAATCGAATGATTATCGGAATCTCTTTTAAGTAATCTTATTTCCGAAAAAGAAAAGAAAAAATTGTTAGAAGGAGAGCGAAAATGAATCCGAGGATAACGCAAATCGTAGTCAACTCACGAATCCCGACCTGTCCAATATATTTTTAAAACTTGGACCAAATTAGCCTCACTAAATACACCTAATACCACACAAAATTAACACCCTCCCTAACTCTACCTCCACCACCGAGCCGTGAACAACAGGAACGTCATTTTTTTCTCTCTCTAATGTTTATGATCCTTAAAAACTTAATTCATTGAAAACACAGGTTACTAACCTAGCAGTACAATTTTTTTGTTCAAAGTCTAAACTACTTTCATTATAAACGAGTAAATCACCAGTATATTGTTTTGTTGGGATCTAATTCAAAATCGAATGATTTAGGTCTTCGTAATTCAACCTTCAAGAACATATATTTTTCTAACTTTCCCTGGTTGATCTAGCCATTCCCGGGTTGATTGTTATTTTACTAGTTATAATTTCTCTTAGGGAAATGGACCGTTCATTGTTCTTCTTTGTCTTCTAACGAGATTCAAAAATTGACATGAAGGGGTTAAGATACATGGTCGTCAAAAGCTATATTATAATTCCCTGCTGGTAGAACAGCTAGGTTTCAAAAGATACATGGATTTTGTTGATTTTGTTGATAAAATTCTGAGGTGGAGTTTGACGGCAATCTACCGGTGGTGCAATTGTTTGAGTTTTATGGGTGTAGATTTTTGTGGCAATTGGGTGTATTAAGTTGGGTAGTTTGATCCAAGCTAGGGTAATATACTGAATAGGTCCCGATTCGTGAATCGACTACGATTTTCGTTCTCCTCGGATCCATTTTCACTCTTCCTCTGATAAAAAAAAAAAATTGCTTCAAAAAATTTAGCAATACTTTGTCCTAATTCGTGGGCGTCGGAGAAATTAGCGACCGACCGACCGACTCATCATAATCAACGAAATAGTTGCGGTATTTTAAGCGTTTCGGACATATTGCAGAATGCGAGTGTATCATATTTATTTTCCCTTTACATTTCTCTCTCTCTCAAAAAAGGGAAGAAGAATGAGCAAACAAATACTACGTGTATAAAAAACTGAAAAGTGGATTCAAAACATCTATTTGAAGAGAGGTAAATTTCAAATTTATTGACAAATCGATGATATCTTTAGAACCCTAATTGGAAATTTGGATTAACAGTAACAAAAACTCCGTAATGATAATTTTTAGGGTTTTTTTTGTAGGGAAATAGAGAAGATCAATCAAAATGTCTTTCGATTTACAGCTAAAGCCATCATGTGGAGGTTGCGGATCCACTTCTGATCTCTACGGAAGCAATTGCAAGCATATGACACTCTGCTTGAACTGTGGAAAACGAATGACTGAGAATCGTGCTAAGTGTTATGATTGCGGTACTCAAATCACTCGATTGATTAGGGTTAGTTCCATTTTTTTTGAATGTATTTCTGTTCAATTTTAAACAATTATTGTGTACTTAATTCTAAGAACAACTACCTTTTCAATATCACAATATCGATTTTATATTGTAATGTGACTTTGGGTTTTGGTTTTTGCAGGAGTATAATGTTCGAGCATGTTCTACTAGTGATAAGAATTACTTTATTGGCAGATTTGTTTCAGGAGTCCCAGGGTTTTCTAAGAAGAAAAATGCTGATAATAAATGGGCGCTTCGAAAAGAGGGACTTGTGGGGCGTCAAGTTACGGATACCTTGCGGGTACTTGTTTTGTTAGTTTTTTGTCTAGTGTTCGTCTTGATTAGTGTTTTTTGGTTTCTGATTAAATCATGACATTAAGCTTGGGTCCTTGTTCTGTTTCGAGATGAAATTAGAATGAGCTGAATTATGTTAGAGTTTGCTGTCTTCTTGATGATGAAAAATGATATAGGTTGCCAGTTACTATGATAATTCTTGGTTGCTTACTGTTGTTTCAACTTTTTGGCTTGCAAATATTAGTACGTCTTATTGTTCTTCAGTAAAAACATACAATCTTTTCTCATTCTCTTTTTTTTTTTTGTAGTTCTAGACGGCCTTAAAAAGTGGTTATTGTTTCTTACTCATGGTATGTTACTTTCTGTTGATTAACTGATTTGGCGTATTGTTGAAATTAATCAGGAAAAGTTCAAGAATAAACCTTGGCTTTTGGAGGATGAGACAGGCCAATTTCAGTATCATGGACACCTTGAAGGTGCACAATGTGCAAGTTATTATCTGTTAATGATGCAAGGGAAGGAGTTTGTTGCTATTCCTGCTGGTTCCTGGTAAAGCATAATTTAAGATATGCTAAAATGATATCCTATGATGGATCACTCTTTGTACTTGCTGCTGGTTTCTTGTTTCCTTCTACAAAGTTTGCACTTCTTTTTTAAGATAGTTGACCTTCTCGTGTTTCATGTTGTTTGTTTGTTTTTGTATGATTGTTTTGTAACTCCTATTTATCTGTCGATTGTTTCATATGTAGGTACAATTTTAACAAAGTTGCACAATATAAGCAACTAACCCTGGAAGAAGCTGAAGAGAAGATGAAGAACCGGAGAAAGACTGCTGATGGGTATGAAAGATGGATGATGAAAGTAGCAAATAGTGGAGCAGCTACTTTTGGTGAAGTGGAGAGGGATGAGAAGGAGGCTGGTGGATCTAGGGGAGGACGTAAAAAATCAAATGATGATGAAGATGAAGGCAATGTCTCGGATAAGGGGGACGAGGATGAAGAAGAGGAAGCACAAAGGAAAAATAGACTCGGACTCAACAAGAAAGATGGCGATGATGATGAAGAAGGTCCAAGGGGAGGTGATCTTGACATGGATGACGACGATATTGAGAAGGGTAAGAACCTTTGTGACGTTTCATTTGTTCTTACTTATCTTAGTACCAGATAGGTTTATTTTGTTGTGCCCAAACTGTTGTCTTCTATAGTTCTATGCTTCCCACAGTATATATAAGTATTTATTGATTTATGTTCCAGTTCTTGTTTTCTGTGAATTATGCTTTTCATCGATTTCAACAGTTCGTTGTGACGGAAAACCTCTGGGTCAGCATATATGCATCTAGAAAATGTTTTAGACAGTCTGTTTTCTTTTTCTGTGTTCATTTTGTTTTAAATCTTCTGTTCACATGATATTTTTATGCTCTATAATTTGTGGCTCACCTGAGGCTTTTTGTGATTCACCAATTCAAAATCCTAAATTGGAGATCCTATTGTTGAGTCTAAGATTTACGCCTTCTATGGACGACCTGTGTTTTTTTTCAGGGTCCATAAAACAAATCTCTCTGATCTATAACCTAATTGTAAGAATTGGTGGCTGTTAAAGGATTTAAGATGTTTATCAAGTCACTTTAGGCATGCACGTGCAGTATGATGTTCAAATTTCAGTTTGCATTTTTCTGAAATTGATTTGCTGCTAATACTTCATAGGCGACGACTGGGAACATGAAGAAATATTCACTGATGATGATGAAGCTGTTGGTAATGATCCCGAGGAACGAGAAGATTTAGCTCCAGAAGTTCCTGCTCCTCCAGAAATCAAGCAGGTTTAACCCATTTTATATCTTAAGTAATCACTTTGGCATGTTATGCATTACTCTTCTATACTCTTTTGGAGCATCATCTTCCTACTGGAAAGAGTTTCTTAAAAAAAATTATAGTAGCCCTCTGAATTTCCATAGAGAGTTAAATATATTGACCTGCAAAATAATTTTCTGCTGGGTAAATCTAATGCTTATAATGTCTATTACTTTCGACTTCAATCATTGCTATGTTAGACATTAACTGGAGTTATTACATGTAAATGTTAAAAGGAAGTTGTCGTACTTTGGTCGAATCAGATCCTCATAGGAGGTTCAGGTAAAAAACCATTACATGATTGGTGTTATGGATGATTTTGGGAGTACCATACTGTAAGCATGAACTGGGTGGTGAACTGGTAATCACTATGTTCTCGAATTAGGGGAATGTGTCGTGCACTCTAATCTGCTTCAGAAAAATTCATGAGATGACTTGGTTAATTTCTCCTTGGGCACTTGGTAGTTATTTAGGTTTAGGATTCTGGGATCTTAACTAGACAGTGGCAGTTGAGTAGCAGCTTCAAGGATTTTAATATTTCATACATAGGTCAACTGATTTTATATTTTTCATGTTAGTAATATTCAAGGGAATCTGGTACAGTTCTATTTCGTTACCTTAGGTTTGGGGTTCTTGTACTGCTCGTAAGGTGAGCAGCTTTAAATCCCTAGTTTGGAAGGGTTTTTGCGAGCAAAGGATGTGAAGTATCGTGTCATCATATGGATATTCCAATGTAGTAGGTGACAAGAAAAACTATTTTAACTTGTGGCATTCAATATTATATAAGTGATCTTTTATCACATTATAGCATCTCCAGTGTGTTCCTTGCTAGGATACCTCTATAATTTTTGGCTATCCTATTTTTATTAAGTCCCCTATGTTTGCCACACGAGAGTGAACTATTGATATTTTTTACAATTGGGGTTAATTAATTGATGTTGGTGGATTCAACTGATGTTATAGCTCAACACTCGGACTTACTCAACCTACTGGCATTACTGAAATCTCTATGTTGAACTATTTTTAGTGGATATGAATTCCAAGGATTCATGCGGTCTTACATATTTCCAGGATGAAGATGATGATGATGAGGCTAATGAAGAGGAGGGTGGTGGACTGAGCAAATCTGGAAGGGAGTTAAAAAAGCTGCTAGGACGTTCAGCTGGAATGAATGATTCAGATGCCGAAGAGGAAGACGATGATGACGATGTAAGCTCATGTTATTTCACCTGAGATTTTCTGAATTTCACTTAGTCTGTATGCATTATTTTCTGTCATTTTCTTACCATGAACTTCTTAACATGAGGTATTAGTCAAAGTGGATTACCATTCCTCTGATAATCCAAACTGGTTTATCTAATTACGTTTCTGGTTACCTTGATCCGTTTGCAGGAAGCGGATGATGATGTGAGCATGTCACCTGTGTTGGCTCCAAAAAAGAAGGATACACCTAAAGAAGAACCTGATGACACTCCTGCAAAAGCAGCGCCATCGGGATCTACTCGGGCAACCCCATCTACTACATCCAAATCTACAAAGTCAAAGAGAAAAGCATCTGGGGATGATGGTAAAGTTGCCAATAGTGCACCTTTGAAAAAGGTGAAGGCGGAAAATGTAAGTTCTTGTTTTTGCTTAAAACAGGGAAGTGTTGATATTTCTTTAGTTGGTATTCCCTCTAAACCTGATTGATTTATTGTATCATATTGCCATCAACTTCCAGCATCTTTTTGATTGAACAATTTCCATGATGTTTTAATTGTTCAGGAATCAAAATCTTCTGCAAAAGAGGGGTCTGCATCGGCTTCCAAAGTCAACAGCGCCATACCTTCAAGGAGTTCAGCTTCGTCTTCCGTCAAAGCTCCCGCAGACCAATCTACTGGCCCTGTTACTGAGGAAGAAATCAGGGCTGTCTTGGTACAAGGTGCTCGAGTAACGACCCAAGACCTTGTGGCAAAATTTAAGGCAAGGCTGAAATCAAAAGAGGTATGCTTTTAGACACTTTTTTTATTTCCATCTCGCCCGCTTTTGCTTCAGTTTGAAGTAACATTTAACTTGGCTAACTAGGACATGACACTTTTCTGGATTTTGCCATGTCGACAGAGACTCACCATTAACACCAGCATACCTCTGGACACTTCACTGGTTATTTGCACATAAATCTCTTATCTGTAGCTAATACCATATATTTTTGCAATGTGTGATCTAATAAACATATTTTACAAGTAGAACGCCTAATAACCGAGACAATAGCATGTCAGTGTACATTTTTTTCCTTTTATAGCTCTTTACCAACTCCCGATGCATTTGAAGTCTGAATGCATGGTCTGATTAACACTCTGAAACAGAGGTTCAGCACCATTATGAAGTCATTTAGCCAGTGGGGTTCTTCGAACAACCCCATGGTTCCTACAATCCTTTGATATGTTATTTTGGACCGTCTCTTCTTCCCGAAGTTTTTGTGAATTGTGTATAGCGAAAGTTTTACTGTTTTATTATTTTTTGTTCCAGTAAGTAGTTTATGTTCTTTTTCGTAACCTGGTTGGAATGTATTGCTGCAGGACAAAGATGCTTTCGCTGCAATTTTGAGGCGCATTTCAAAGATACAGAAGTTCAATGGGGCCAACTACGTGGTATTAAGGGATAAGTAGTTTCTGTCTACCTGTAAACTTTTATTGGTCGACTTCTTTCTTGGGTTGGAGTATTAAAATTTCATTGTATCTCTGCTGATATAGAGATCTGAGTTTTTGTAAGTCAAAATAGGATTGTGGCGCTTGTCGAAGTTATTATATAGTTTTTGTTTCAGGGTAAGACTTGTTTCATATGAAATTTGGTAATCCCCCAGCCTTGTAAAGGAAAGGAAAAAAATATCCAGTCACATGATCGAAACCAATAAAGAGCCAGAGGTACAATTATTAGAGCATGACATTTGGGGATTGCAGTTGGTTAGTCTGGAGAAATGCTAGGTCCAGTGGGTAACTATTGCTGATCAAATATATCTGGTTGTCTTGTTCATTCCAGCAGGACTTTTGTATAACTCTATCTAGCTTACTAGCTGTAGTTGTAGCTCGAATTGCAAAACAACTTGCAGGCAGCCTAGCAAAATGGGCGTCCCATCTATTGAAAAATATCCTTATCTGCCTGAGACTCAGCAAAACCAATACTATTGAAAAATATCCTTATCTGCCTGAGACTCTGCAAAACCACTAGAATTCATGTCTCCGTTTAATCCTTTAAAAAAAGTTTTAGCCACGAGGTTTTAAACAGTACTAGATTTGTGCCCGTGCTACGCACTGGGCATATTTTTTATTTAACTTGGTGTGCGCTGGGCTTTGCCCCGTCCCGTGGCGATGTGATTTTGATTTGGTGTCCATAGGGCTTCGCCCCGCCCCGTGACAATGTATTTTTGATTCGGTGTGTTCGAGGTTTCGCCCTCCCCGCGGCAATGCATGATTTGGTGTGCGCGGGGCTTCGTCCCGCCCCGTGGAGATGTATTTTGATTTGGTGTGGCGGGGCAAATACATTAAATAGGTTGAAAATATGTGCAGATTTTATTTATTTTTTTCGTTTTAACTTGGTATGCGCGGGTCTTCGCCCCATCTCGTGTAATGTATTTTTGATTTGGTGAGTGCGGGGCTTCGCCCTGCCCCGTGGAGATGTATTTTCGATTTGATGTGGCGAGGAAAATACATTAAATAGGTGGAAGATATGTCCAAATTTTATTTATTTTTTCTTTTATTTTTGCAGAAAATATGAAGATTTTTTCCCCTTTATATATTACTTTGGAAAAAATAGTCTTAATATAGTAATTATTCGATTTCCAAATTGAATTTTGACTTCCACAAAATTCCAAACATGATAAGTTAGGTTTTCCTTTTAAATTCGTAATTTTTAAATCAATCATATGTTGCCAAATGTCCTCACCTAAATATTGTCACTTTATTATTTCCAAATTGAATTTGGTTTTCTTTTTTTTAATGTTTTTCCTATTCTTTTTAAACCAACCATACGTTGCCTAGTGTCCTTACCAAAACGCTCGTTTCACAAAACTCAAAAAAAGCCTATTTCGGCCAATATGAAGCGAGGGTTTCCTCACCATTCAACGTGAGAGCTTTATTTGTCTAGCCCTTTTAAGTCTTTAGATTTCAACAAATCACTACGAAGAATACCATGTTAACTTAAATAATAACAATACATGAACGCAAACGTTGTCAACTAGCCACTAGCAGGACCAAAACCCTACAGCACCATGAGTCGAACCAAAAATGTAAAAAGAGTAATGGTTTTCAACAAAATTAGTCATCCTTAAAAATGTACCACCTTGAATAATCACTCAAATCAATTGTTGCTTTGGTGTAAATTCTTGTTCTGGGGAGTAAAATATTTTAATATCAGCTTCTTCAGGCTCCCTGAAAGTCACACTTTTCCTTGCTTTCCCATTTTGGCTTCTTCTCGGTGAAGCCAAACACGAAGATACAGAAGACACCAAATGTGTTTTATGTTCGTTTTCATCTTCTTTTACCATGCCCATCCCCAGCCTAGGAAAAGTCTCCAATGGTTTAGAACTATGGTTGGGGTAGGGAGTAATATGCAATCTAGTAGTAGTAGATGGATAAACCCTCGAAGATGTTCTGATCATGTGAATGTCTCCATCAATGAACTCCTGATTGAGCACTGGAGACTGCAAAAGACATTCCTCAAGTGTCAACCTTCTTACCTTACATTTCGTTTTCTCTTGAGAGTGCAACTGAAACCGCCTATTCGTTTTCTTGTTCTTCTTACGATCTGTTTTCAAGCACCCTGGTTTTATTAACTCGATAATCGATGTTTTAGG
Source organism: Papaver atlanticum (assembly GCA_023531105.1). Classification (NCBI taxonomy): domain Eukaryota; kingdom Viridiplantae; phylum Streptophyta; class Magnoliopsida; order Ranunculales; family Papaveraceae; genus Papaver; species Papaver atlanticum. The sequence continues at coordinate 22,190,875 of JAJJMB010007708.1, forward strand.
AGTCTTTGGTTGTTCAGTTGTTTCACCAACTGATTTATTAGTCTCCAGGAACGGGTTAGGACTTGCTCCGAGACTACCTAATTGCTGTCCCATTTTTTATGATCGAATGCAGAATGAAGTTAAGAAATGGTATCAATGAACTGAAGTTCCTCCGTAGAGGAATTTAAAGGTTAGAGATAGGCGGAGATAAACTATCAAAGAGGAAGAGTAGACCTGTTTTTAAAACAAGAGTACAACTTGGGTATCAACAATTATGTTCAGGCACAATTTGTCCTAAATTAAAAAGGACAAAAAGTTTCAGCTCTGACTGTTCTTCAGCTCTTTCTCAGCTTTGTCCACTAATTTTTGTTTCTTGGAACTGGTGGCTGACAAGTTGGGCAAAACCCTTGTTTTGTACTGGCAATGCATAAATCTCCTAAATGAACATTTTAAATAGCAAGAAAAATCTTATCGGTGGTGACGGTTTGGGTTTTCTCCCATTAACTCACGTCACTTCTGCTAAGATGATCATCTTTGATGTCTCCAAATCTAAAACTTCCAACAGACCCATATGTGGGTCTTAGTGTGTTGCCAGGAAAATTTCTAACTCAAAACTAAATTTCTTATAAAAGACCGAGTTCAAGAGCTTTCGCCTTTCGTACACACATCAATTAACTACTCCATGAATCATGTAACACCAAAATCTCTGGAGACAGTAAAAAAATTGAAAATGCCCATCTTAAGAAAATTGGTTGTACACAAACATGTACCCATCTAATAATAGCATCAACGTCAATGGTTTCCAACCAGTTGAATTTTCCCCTGGTGATGCTGATTAGCAATAATAAAACAAAGTAAAAGCAATAATCAAAGATAATAGTGGTAACTGTTTTTTGCTCTTATGTTATAACAACCTAAATCTTTTTATTGCATGCCCAAGTATTCAAACGAAAGTGAGACATCCCATATATATTTCAACCAAATATCAAACAACCTTTACAATAAATAAAGTTAAAACCCAAGCAACAGCAGGAAACACCCCAGCTTTTAAATATTCAATGCATGCCTTACTGGCTTCCTGCTGATGGATTTGTCAACAGCTCAAGGGATTTTCTGAGGAAATCCACTGCAATAGCTACGTCATCGAAGGCAAGAGCTCCAACAGCAAATCTTGCAGCCTTGTGAGCCTCAGCTATCTTTTCAGGGGCTGGTAGGTAATTGCTGTCATACTGAAAAGCCTGCATAGCAGGTTCTGAGTTTCTTCTACCAGAATGGTATTCTGCTGTTGTGGGGTGTTGCGGTACAGAGGGAGGTGCTGACTGGTGAGATACGATAGGAGGTGGCGACTGGTGAGATACAGAGGGAGGAGGTGATTGGTGAGAGAAGGAGGAGCTATCAGGACCTTGATAGTAAGATGGTTGGTGTGTCGGGACTGATGGGAGGCTGTGGTCGGAAAAGCTAGGGTAAGTTTGAAAATTAGGATAAGAGAAAGACAAAGAGGGAGTATCATGAGAAGGGTAAGTTGGTTGCTGGGGTTCATGTGGGTAGGGTTGGTGCTGATAAGGCGGAGGAGGGTCAAAGTTTTCAGGTCTGTGAGTTGGTGGATGAGGTAAGTAAGCAGAATTATCAGGTCTGTGGGGTGGTGAGGTAGGTTGGAAAGCAGAATTATCCGGTCTCTGAGCTGGTGAAGTAGGTTGGAAAGCAGAATGATCGGGTCTATGGGGTGGTGAAGGAGTAGGGTAAAATTCATCAGAAGGGTAATCAGAAGTTGGATATGAAGGATGTACTGTAGCTGAGTTCACTGAAGGTTGGTAGTTTACCCTATCATGGGACTGAGTTGATGAATTGTCTGGTATTCCATGATGATTAGCTGGTGAGCTTTCGCTTGGTCCAACATCCTGCAAAGTGAGGTCTAGTTAGAGAATCCTTCCAAGATGATTACTACCTTCAAGCGGCTTAACTAAGTACCAAAGAAACCAAAGCAAAACTTGCTTGTACAAAAAGTGAAAGAATAATATAATAATAATAACATATCTGTATTCGAACTAAAAGTGAAAGGAGTAGGATATCTATTGTTTAAAGTACCTCATTAACGTACAAAGGAATGTTTCAGACTTATGTATTAGTGAAGATTAAAGATGCAGTCCAAGAACTCAAGCTATATATAATCACAACTCAGTGCAAATACCAAATTATGATTGACCAAAAATCTTAAGCCCTACTCTATATAAGAGATTCCCGGCAGCAATGATACATTATTAATTTTTTCAGTATGAGATCTTTAAATCATTTTCAAATCTCAACCCTTCATGTGTTGATTGATTTTCATGCATCACCAGTTTATGCGGATATTAAAAAACCGTAATTAAGTAACCAGTTCCAGTTTTTACTTATTGTTTCTGTTAAAAGTCTCATGTCTGTTAATCCTTTCTTCACCCATTTACATCACTTTTCATGCATGTTAACTGAATTTCGAAAGTTTAGAATCTTACATATGAGCTGTTTATTTCATCTGAAGCGTCTAGTTCATCTTTATCACCACCAGGGGGGCCTGGTTCAGGTTTACGCCCTTCTTTCAAAGCTTTTCTTATATCTGCTGCTTTCCATGCAGCATACTTCTGCCTTTGCTCAAGCTTTCAAAGATAAGGATGTTAGTCAACATATCGTACAAACACAGCTAGTGGAGTTTCCAAATGCAAACTAATTTGCTAACAGACAGCTAGATCACTAACAATTTGTCAAAAAATAACAAGCGTGAAGTAAAAACAGATATCATGGTTAGGAACTCACTTCAGGCTGGATTTCGCCAAACTGGTTTAGAATCTCAAAGAAGATACTTGCTGCGTAAAAGGTTTTTGCAGTATTCCTGTGCCAAATTCAAACATACTGAATCACTTACGTATGAAATGACGGACAGTTTCCACAACACAGGAGATCTCATAAACAACTAAGTAGTGTGCTATGTAATGTTCATGCATGCATGAAGGAGAAACCTAAGATCTAATGAATCCCACCTTAAACATTCCCATACAATATGAATCGATCAGATAACCACAAACTGTCATAAGAAGTCATCTCTGCTATATGTTCATTCTAATAAAGAAGACACAGATCTAACTATTATGTGGAACTTAGATTTCACACTACCAATTAACCAAATAAAAGAGGAAAATTTGACATACAGGTCTGCACGTCCAGCCCTGTCTATCTTATCAGCTTTCGCGAAAACGTTGGAGGCAAATCCCTCCACATACATGCTGTCTTCAGGTCCCAATTGTATGGACTTCTTGTCCTGTCACAAGAAATAAGAACAACTGAGACCACGATAGCGAAATGCAGATGTCTTACAGCATATCAAGATGATGAACTAAAATTTGGAGGATGAATAACGATAATGCAGCACTTATACAATGGTAGACCTAACCTAACATCAACCTAACTCATTAAAAATTACAAATCAAATATGCACAAACACACTGCAGAATCACAAGCCTTCAAACCAAAAACCCATATGCCCAAAATGTTCCTCAAATAGCAAGTGTATGTTATGTTAAAGAGTACCTTAAACATTTTCCGAGGATCTGATTGATAAACGGATTAAAGCACTTGCATAGTCGTAATTCAAAAATAAACAAAATCAACATATTCCCGGTGTTGAATATAATCTACTAAGAATCATACCGAAGAAAAGTCTCCTTATATCAATGAATTTCAAGAGAAAAACAAATCAGACCTTTTCAAGCTGATTCATGAGCGAGATAAGGAGAGAATTTGTAGTTTTCGTCCGTTGATTCGACGGAATTTTGAGTCCTCGTTCCATCGCATATAGTCGACCTATATACAAACCACACAAAAAATTAATCATAGAAGTAAAATACAAATCATAGCAATGAAATCAGGGATGAACAAAATTGAAATATGAAAACTAGGGTTATGGTTAGGGATTACAATAATAAGCAACTAAAGGCTCATGTTTCTGCAATTCGTCAGCTCTCTGAAGGTAAGGTAGTAAAAGTTTTGCTGGTTCACTTTCGCTCCCCATAGTTGCACTCGAAAGGAAGAGAGATAGAGAGGGTTTTTGATGATCTTTGACAAGGAAATATATTGCAGTTAGCTTAAGCGTTAAGAGTATTTTATTGGAGAGGGAAGAACTTGGTGAATGGTGATGTCTCTTTTACTAATAAAATTGAACTAGTTCTTGACACGTGGGATGCATAAAAAAAAAAGGGTTAAATTCTACGATGAAAGTTAAATTCAATTCTAGCTCGTTGGATACAAAAGCAGAAGTCGGAAGTAGAAGTCAGAAGCAGAACAATTTTGCTTCATATTAACTTAACTTTTCGACCTCTAGAAATCGTTTTGAAATCTGACGGCCAAACTAATTTCTGACTTTTCGACTTCTAGAAGTGGAAAAGCTACTTCGGATTTGCTATCCAAACAGCCTATAATTTCATTCCTATGTTGTTTTTTTCCCTCCAAATTAAATCTGGTTAGTTGACTCGAACTAGCTCAGTAGAGGTTATTCCAGACAGGAATATGTTTTCATTGTGCACCCAAATCACCAATCCCTCGAAAATTATAAAAGGAATAATATAAAAGTTCGGAGATATGCATATGTTGACTCGTTAAAACCTTACCAAGAAAAATACATAGCGGTAAAAACTTGATGAAGGAAACAGAAAACAACACAAAACTACAAGTGTATGGTTTCAGCTTTATATGGCGACTGAATACCTTTTCTCTTGCATGGTTAATGATTGAATCTATACTTAATCGTTAAAACTTGATACGAATGTGTTTTTTTCTTGCATGGTTAATGGTTTCATCTTAGTACGACGACTGAACTTTGTTTTTTATTTAAATTAATCGTATTATACCAAAGAAAAGTCAAATTTTTAAAAAGACCTTCTCTGTTGAATGCTCCTATATTTGACCTGACAGTCAATATAAAAGAAGCCTCCAACAAAGTATTTGTCTCACGAAAACGAAAAGAAAAGATAGAAGAAAATATGTCACTATTAGAATTCAAGTTCAAACTGTAACGTGTACGATAAAACTGGGTGCTTAAAAAAAAAAAAACAACGGGGCTTTATCACTAATCCACATTCGATCTAAGTTCCTTTTTTTTTTGCTCCTTATACCAAAAAAAAAACCCGTTTTGAGGCATACTGAATTTTTTTGAGGCATATTGATTCTATTGCAATTTGAAGAAGTATGATTCTATTGCAAACTCTTAAGATTGAGAGAAGAAGTATGATTCTATTGCAATTTGAAGCTCCAAAATTTTCCATCCTTGTGTTGGGAAATATTGATTTGAACTAATTGAATAAAAAATTTCAGGAAGTTAGCGGAAGCACCATATGTTGATTCGATTGATTGGGAAAAATGGCATGTCATATGGCTAGACGAGAGAGTTGTTCCTAAGGATCATGCTGATAGTAATTACAAGCTTGCTTATGATGGGCTTCTCTCTAAGGCTGAGTTACCTTCGTTTTCTAAAGTAGTGGAGTAGGAAATAAAATCTTTTCTCTTTATTTTGTGCCATGAAAAATTAAAGTAAATTTTTGGGGTGGTGGAATCCTAGCTAATGCCTGAAAAGTAATTTTTTGCTGAGAATTTGGTTGCATTATGATGGGTAAGTTTTAGTAAATTGCGGCGGTACTGGTTCTCTTAGTTTGTAGGCAAACCTGTTAGTTCAGTGTACTGCCATGTCCACTTGGTGACTGTAAAATGTAAAATAAATTAACATAGAGCAATCTCATGACTTAGGTGAACATACTATATATCTCAGAGAAAGTATCGAGTTACATCTCTAAATAACTGACGTGTTTGGATGATAGGAATGATTGCCTTGCCTAGAAAACTAGGGTCATTCGAAATAGTAAGGTTGTCGGTTGATTCCCATTCTAACCCACATCCATGGAATGTGATTCCATGCTGGTCATGAAGCATGCATAGCTGTATTATACGGAGATTGGAAGGGATCTTCATCATTCTTGTGTAGATTTTGGTCTTCAAATTACCGAGAAAGTTCTCATATGTCAAAATTTCATTCTTCTAAACTAAAGATGACAACTTCTTCCATGGGATCTTATACCAGGCCTAATGTTTCGGTTGCTATCTCTGTAAATTGTTTAATTGAGATGCTCGACCTAATTTATTTATTTTGTTCTATTCAGTAAGCCAGTTGTGTCGTCATGTGGGTAAGTATAGCAACGTAGTACTGCTAGTAGTTTATAACATTAGATGAAACGGTAACTAACTCAAGAATTAGGAGGAGTAGTTTATGGATTGACATAACATACAAGATAGGTAGAGTAGTAGTGCTAGTAGTTTATAACATCAGACGAAGACACAACTATACAGATACAAATGGAGAATAACTTTAGCTGGACCAACTTCTGACTACAACAAATAATATATTACTTCTGCATAGATTAAAATTCATCGCTAGATATTTGTAGGCATAATTTTATCACACATTCTTAATGCCTATTGTTTCTCAGTAGTTTTAACACCGGAGAACAAGTTGCAGATACAGTTCAAAGGTATCTCTGAGACTCAAACTTGTGTTAGTTTAGTTACATATTTTATGTGGGCAATAAAAACTTGTTAAAGGAGTTTAAAAAACTAATCATATTTATTCCTCTTTCCAGAGTTACCACACTCCTTTTATTATATCAACAAGAGTGTTAAGCACGTGCATGAATCAATGGATGATATTTCGTCAACTTGAGAGTTGTGGTTATAACACGCCATATGTAGTTTTTACTGGTAGGTCCATACAAAATGAGACATGTACCACGCGTTTATGAATAGTTCATATTTCACCAAATTTGTAATTCAATCTTAACCGTTAGATTTAGATTGTCTCGGAACTTAGTTTAGTCCGCCTTTGATGACTTTCAAGGCTTCAACCCCCTTCATTGTTAAATCTTATTTCTCATTCTTCGTCTTTCTCCTCCTTTCCACAGTTTCTCTGCTGAAGTCTAGACAGAAGGCACAGAACCACCACCACCCTGGTTCCACCTCCACCATCATCTTGTTTCTGCTTCTCCTCCGTTAAGATCACCACCATATTTTTATGTACAATACGTTAATTGATAAAAAGATTTTTTTTATGTTTTATGGGTTAGGGGTGCTTATTCAATTGGGTTGTTGTTCTAAAGTTTATGATCTGTATCTTTTTTTATTCTGATGAAAATGATTTGATTTTGATTACGGAAACATGTAATAAATAAACGAAGATCTAAAACTAAGGGCAAAATCGTTTTTTTTTTCACCTTTAGTTACTGCGAATTACCAATATATCCTCAGATTTATTTTTATGCAATTCTTGTAAAGGTATGATCCAGGGGTAAAATAGTCCAACACAATTTGCAGCTTCACCAGCTACAATAAAGGGAGTCCCCTTTATATAATAGAATAGATTATTATGCCAGTTAAATTCTTAGTTATCTTTTAATTGAAACGTCATATCCTACAACTAAAATTGTTCCTCGATCATTTCATAAATAATTGTCCCCCTCACCACACTATTGGACAGTTTACATGTAACGATAGGTTCTTTCCCATAATTTGGCAGGTTCCAATTCCTCCTGGTCAAGTTTATACTATAAATGATGCACTCTCTGCTGAAGGTGCCGCTTATGATTATGATACCTGCCTGAAGCATTTGGTCAATAACAGTATCTTGGCTGTATCAGCTGTTAGTGGGTTCCCAAAATTTGATCTCCAGTTGCTAGGGATGGGCCCAGATGCTATTTCCTGGACATCCTCTTCTTAATGATAAGTTAGTTCTTTATTATGTTATGTGTTTCAAGTCTGAAATCTAAGCATTTGGGATTTCAGTTTTTGCTGAGCATTTTGAATCTTGTGCTCTCGGTCATGACTAGTTAGCATCTCAATTCTTTCCTAAACCTCAACATTTATGCGTATAGATTCTTCTTGCCATCACTTAAAATTTAGTACTCCGCCATGTTTTTTCTTTCTTTGTTTCGACTATTCGACATCCTGGAGAAAATTTCTTAAAGAAAATCGTTTACAGACACAAATGTTGAAAATTTCTTTTTTGCCCACACCTAAATGGCTTCTATCAAATGTTGCCCGTAACTTGAAACAAATTATCCTGTTTACAGACACAAATTCGTTTAAATTTTTTTCCTTTCCTTGAATCAATCTATTTTACGGCAAGTAAGATTTTTATCATGATAAACTCATAAGCCAACATACAAACAAGGTCTTCTACAGAATTGACTAGTGATGATACTGTATGCTATGAATTTAGTCATTCACAGCAAAAAAAAATCTTCAGGTTGGCGTTTCCATAAGAAATTGGCCGCCTCGATCCATCCAGGGTTAACCAAGAATTTCTGATGTTTTTTTTCCCAGCCAGATTTCTTTGTCCCCACATTTGTTGAAATAACATGCGTGACTAAGGCTGCACAGGAACCGAGCCGAAAAAACGTACCGTGCCGGAACCGGTGGAACCGTACCTATTTTTGTACCGAACCGAGGAAGGGGGTACAGGTACCGGTTCTAAAACTGAGAACCGACCTCTGGGGGTACAGGTACACGGCCCTATTCAAGTCCTATACCGTCCCGTCCCGATTGTACCGAGTAATAATAACCATTAGATTTAGGGATTTAATATGAATATCTGATGGTGGTATATATAGAAAAATTAGGTAGGGTTTCTCATTTATTTATTTTTCCATCTTCTTTGCGGCTCCTCTCTCTCTGAGAATGAACACGAACACCACACCAGTTACAGGGAAGAGTTTTCTTCTCTTCAAGAATCAAGACTTCAACTCCACGAACACCAGTTACATCACCAGTTACACCACCTCTCGATCCTTTTTGCAGAAGCAGCAAACCAGAAGAAGAAGAAATTTCTCTTGTAAGTTTTTTTTCTTTTTTTCTTCTCCAATTTTACTGATTCCTTATAGTGTTTATTGTTTAATCGTTTGATTTGGACTACTGGGTTCATTGATTTTTTTTTAATTTGAGCTTGATTTGGTAAGATGCAATCTAGATCTGTTGGAAAATGAATGAAAAATCTTACCTTCTTCAATTGAATTTGTTATTGATTTTGAGAATATTGAAATTGATTGCTCTGCCTCTAATTGATCTGTAACTTTTGTGATTTCAGTAATTAAGATTTTTCTTGTTTTTTTCCCTCATGATTCATGAAGGCTTGTAATCAGTTCAAGCTACTTCTTATTAGTGGTATGATTCGTATGAACTATGAACGTATATCATTAGTGATAGTTTAAAACATATGAATTGAAGTCTAGGGAGAAAGCAGAAGAAGAGTGCAAGTGTATTTTCATTTAGGGCTATAATTTTAATGTTACTTGACTTGATCAGTTGAAAATGATCTTCTGTGTTATACTGTAATCTTTTCTTACTTTCATGTTTATGAATGCCCATGTAATCCTATATTCACATTCACTTCGGTTGTTGTTGTAGGTAATCTTGATTTATGCTTATTGATTAGTTGCTAAAGTTTGGAGCTCCTGAAACTCTGTTATTAGACTAGACAGCTAGTTGCTCTTTTAGTATTTTGTCTTAAAGGTCTTACTGAGGTTAGCATTTTACCATGTTAGTTCTTAATTTGAGGATCTTACTTTGTTGTTGTGTTCTGTGTTCATAAAGAGTGAAAATAGCATACTTAATATGCATATAATATCTCTCCACCATAAATACATATCAGTCTTTCAGAATGTTGACTTGTGAATCTAGAAGGGACGCAATTTAGTATATGCAGTAACAAATGCGATTAATATATCATGAAAATGGTTTCTTCTCATGTTTACTCACTAGGTCTAGTGTAGTTTGGATTTGGTTTCGCAAAGTGATAATGGCAGAATGCTTTTAATTTCATTTGTTTCTTGAGTTTTAATTTCTGAACCAAGCTAATGGAGTGAGGTACTGAGGTTCCTTTATGAGCATTAGTTTCTGCGCAAAGAAATTAATATGGCATGTTATATTATGTCCAACTATGCACACATTACCATTGATGCATATAATTAGAGTCTGCCTATGTTATGTTACTTAGTCCTTTCATGCTGTTGTTGTTGTTGTTGTTGTGGCTTGTGAATTGAAATCATGTTTGTGTATATATTGTTTGTCAGTGATCAATCATGGATGCATCAAGTCCAGCTAGGATTCAGAACATTATATAGCGCCATTTCACTAGGAGAAATGTTGCAGAAGCCACTTGTAATTACCGTGGAAAAACATTTAGGGCTCACATCTGCAAAAACGGAACATCTGCATTGTGGAAGCACTTAAAGAGATGCACCAACATTCCTAATCCTAACAGAGCTCACATTATGCTTAAAACTTAGGCTTAGTGGTTTATGTGTAATGTGTACTGCAGCTTTACTATTTAGTATTTACTTTGAACTTTGATGTTTTATGCCTTTAATCTTTATGAACAATTTGTAGTATTTAACTTTATAAATTCTGACAGAAAGTACCGAATGGTACCGGAACCGAGGACAGAGGTACAGGTACCGGTCCAAAATGTAAGAACCGAGACTAGGGAGGTACAGGTACTCGGCCTCGGCAAGAACCGAGCCGAACCGTACCGTGTGCACCCTTATGCGTGACAGATGAATCGAGTTCTTCACAGCAGATGGCTCCCAAATCCTCTGCAACCCTCCATAGTTTCTGGTTCTCAGCCTTTTCTCCGATTCGCCAAACACCGCTGAAAACCAGTTTGCATCCCTTCAAAACTTCTCTACGAACCGTTTTCAGTACTTGTCTGACATCTCTCTCCATGAGATCATCATAACACTCAAAGTCGAAGAATAGCTGGTGTATCCGTTGCAGAACTCCAAGAATTGTTGCCAATGCACCGTCAGACTCACTCTCGTCCCTCTTTACTTCTGAAAGAGACTTTTGGTTAAGACCAAACGAGCGGCTGCTTGAAGAAAAATAATGATACCTATCCATGAGGATCAGGTTTTCCTTGTGTTGCTGCCAGACATGTTCGGTGTCGTCGAGGACCACTACAACACTCTCTGAACCAACCACCACATCAAGACCTTTTTGATGTTTCTTGGTGCAATCAGCCTGGGAAATGACTCTCGAGTTGAAGTATGCGTTATCTGGATCAAGTAGCCGTGCCATTTCCATTGCATAACGCTGTTCTCCCATCGTGTATATGTACAGTTCAAACAGACTGCTGGCTTGTTTCAGGAAATCCCTGACAAATGGTCTCAGCTTTGTGAACATCTGGATTTGATCCAATTGAAATAGGTTTACTGAATCAATTTGGTTCTTAATATACTCCTCATCAGGTGATATGTGTTGGAAGTGTGTTGAATTAAGCAATGTGTGATCCAAATCCAGGACCAAGATTAGCTTCTTCTTTTGGAATAAGGTGTTGAGATCCTTCTTACGTAGTCGTGCAAGTTCTTGACTGGCAACCTTCAAGTCTCTGTGGATGTATCCGAGTGGTACCCCAGAAAGATCATCGTCCACAACCTGAGCACATTTGACACACATTCCCTTGAGAAGTGTTGGGTGTGCACACCTTGGCCTTTTAATCTTCTGTGTATCTTCTTCATAAATTGCTGCTGCTAGTTGTTCTTCTAGCAAAGCAGCAAACTCGTCACTCGGATTAGTTACTATGCGTCCCATTGGTTTCTAGCTGATTGACTGATATGAGATGTGATTATAAAGGGAACTCAGGTTGGAAATTTATGATTTTCAACCGATGTGGGATTATACAAACACGGTTTTCACAAACTTAACAAAAGCAATCTCTTACCTAAAACAGAAACAATTCGCCTTCTCCTTCTGGAAGTAAACTAAATACTGCTCGAACCCTAATTTCCAATTTTAGTTACTATTCGCTCCCATTGGTTTCTAGTTGATTGACTGATATGAGATGTGGTAGCCTCCTTATAAAGGGAGCTCAGGTTGGAAATTTATGATTTTCAACCGATGTGGGATTATAAAAACGCGGTTTTCACATCTCTTACCTAAAACAGAAACAATGAACTGATTTCCAATTTCAAAACAGAAACCCTAATTTATTTCCAATCTTCATTCAAGTCTGTAATTGAACTACTAATTCTTCTTTTTCATACTATGTTCTCCAAACCCATCTCTAATTACTCAATTTCCTAATCGATTCACAATAAATCAATCATCAATTTACAGAAACCCTATATTATACTCTCTGAATCTTCTGTTTCAATCAATCGAATCAACACCTCCTTCGTCAACCACTCCTTGATCTTTCGCTACCTCACTCGATCTCAGAGTTGTTCCTCTCTAATCATACACAGGTGATGAACATGAAATGAAAGAGGAGAATGGGTTTCAGTCGACTTGGTTTTGGGATAATACCAACCAGAATTTATGAAGGCACACATTCGTCAGGATATGCTGGCTCTTGGTTGCCTTAAAGTGCTTGTATATACGGAATGACTATTTCGCCCTTTATACAGATTGAGTAATTTTTTCCTCGTCGAATATCCAAATGACGCATTTAAGTAGTCCATTTCGCATAACTCTCCAAGATTTATCCAATGATGCTAATTCCATGGATAAATGATATAGGTGTATCTTTCCTCGTTTAGGAACTTAGTAATCCTCAAATTAGATTGAGTGCAGAATTGTGCTTTATGTCATATTCATACCATTATGATCACTATATGCAAAATCCTAAAGTTTTCTCAATATATACCGGCAGAATTTACCGGTATCGGTCACCGCGATTTTTTATTTTTAAAATTAAAACTAAACAAAGAGATTACAATTATCAAAATCTGTAAACTGGCAGGCTCGACCTGTCAATGCCAAGTTTATATCTCACAAAAGTAGGGGGTTGATCCCATCATCTGGATTCCACCGAAGCTCCATGTTTTGCTAGGATATCTGCCACTGCATTGCCTTCACGAAATATGTGTGAGTATTTAAACTCGATGTTCGAGAGAAATCTCATGCAGTTGGACCACTATATAGCAAATTTCCAACGTATTAAGCTTGGGTTCTCAATAGCAGCAAGAATAACTATAGAGTCACATTCAAACCAAAGTCTTCGAAACCCTATAGTATGCGCTATTCTAAACGCATGAATTGCACCCCCAAAATTCAGCAGACATAAAAGTATCAGTACCAATACCTTGAGCTAAACAACCACGAACCAAGCTGTTATGATCACGAAAAACCACACCATAACCAGTAGGGCCTGGATTCCTGAAGGAACAACCATCCACATTAACCTTAATCCAACCAAAAAGAGGAGGTAGCCACCCGACTTCTAAACTACGTGGAGTTTTGGGAGGGTGACATTGTAGTTTAAACACATCTAAAATCTGCATATCGTTAGAGGTGCTGAAAGAGTAGCCTTTAGCGTTACTCCCCAACTCGCTAATAAGAGTCAATAGTGATTTTTTTTCCAACTTGGATAGGGATAAACAAATGATCAAACCTTAGTTTGTTTCTGCAGTCCCAAATAAGCCATATGCAGTTCACTACGGCGACCCAAATAAGGTTTTTGACTTGAGAACATCTCTTACAGTTTCTGACTGAAGTGAATAGGTCAGTTATGGAGTTGGTGTTGAGTTGGTGCTGAAAAACAACAGAAATCCAGGTCCACGGCGAGTTAGCAAAGGCGCAGTTAAAGAATAGATGATTTTGGGTTTCCATGTAGCACAAATTTGGACAAAGACTGCAGCAGTTAACTATCGAGACTCCATAGAAAAGTTCACCGTGAAATACTATAGTTATGAAAAAGAAAAAGTTATGGTATCAAATTTGGTTTTCCAAAACTCTCTAACCAAAACTCCATGATTGCTAAAGGGGGTTACCAACCAAAACTCCAATGATTGTTAAAGGGGGTTACCGAATTGTGATTCAAGATTATCATTCGAAAATAGTCTGGAACAATGATATGTGAAAACGCAAGGGTACCAAAATACACCACCACTTATTTCTTAGACAATCTGTATGGACAAACTCAATACAATTCCGAGAGTTAAACTCAATCAAGGAATAATATCTTAGAGTTATATCTCTCTCTCTTGCGATTATAACGTTTACATAAACAAGTCTGTGAACTTAATCACAAAGAGATTACTTGGACGGTACAAAAGACCAATTATCTAAGAATCAATCAAGTCGTATCCAACAAACTAGGTCGGATGTATCTACTATGATTGATGAACGTACAACCTGTGATATTTCAATTATAAAGATAAACAATATAATATGGAAAAATAAATAACACAGACACCAGAAATTTTGTTAACAAGGAAACCGCAAATGCAGAAAAATCCTGGGACCTAGTCCAGCTTTGAACACCACGTTGTATTAAACCGCTACAGACACTAACCGACTACAAGTTAACTTCGGACTGGAATATTGTTGAGCCCTAACCAAGTCTCACACCGATTAAGGTACAGTCGCGTTCCTTACGCCTTTTGAACCATAACTAAGTTAAATTCTTAGTTATGGTTCCCTTAGATGATCTCACCCATAACTAAGAGTTGCTATGACCCAAAGTCGAAGACTTATAAACAAATCTGTCTCCCACAGATAAGTCTATTCTGATAGATAAATCTGTCTCCCATAGAAGTACCTACGAAGAGCAGCCTAGAAATATCAATAACTTAACTATATGGTAGTAGAAGAAGTTACCGTGGAATCACAAAGTATGAGACGAAGAACTTTGTGATTACTTTTTATATCTTACCTATCGAAGATAAATCTCGAAAAAATCTTAGAGAAGATAGTACTCAATACTATAGAACAAGTAAGATCAGAATACGCAACTACAAAGAAAATAGTTGGATCTGGCTTCACGAATCCCAAATGAAGTCTTCAAGTCGTTAACCTAATATGGTTTTGGAAAAACCTAGGTTAAAGGAGAATCGACTCTAGTCGGAACAAGGACACAGGAAAGTGTCGGGATTAGGTTTTCCAGTTGCTAGAGTTCTCCCTTATATAGTCTTTCAAATCAGGGTTTCCTTTCAATCAAAGCTAAGATAGCTTAGTAACAAAGCATTCAATATTCACCATTAGATGAAAACCTAATTTAAGATTCAAGCTAAGTCTGCTTAGAAATAAGGCAATTAATCTCCACCGTTAGATGGTCTTAGCTACACAAATGAAATATACCTTCATTTAGATATGGGTAACCATACCTAAACGTGTATATTGAGTTGGCTCAATAACAGTTAACCGAAGTTAGCCATATGAACACTTTTGTCTTAACCATATT
Source organism: Papaver atlanticum (assembly GCA_023531105.1). Taxonomy (NCBI): domain Eukaryota; kingdom Viridiplantae; phylum Streptophyta; class Magnoliopsida; order Ranunculales; family Papaveraceae; genus Papaver; species Papaver atlanticum. The sequence goes on from JAJJMB010007708.1 coordinate 22,206,098, forward strand.
CATCTAACATTTCTATGTCAAATATGATGATCAATCAAACATGAAAGAAAATCAAATGAATCTAATTGCGTTTCTAATAGAGTTGTTCAATTGTTCACTATCTCATAGAAATATATATGAACAAACTGAAAAAAAATCGGATTGATTCGTAATTGTAGAAAGTACTTATACAAGAATCAATTCATGCACATTAAGCCACGATTTGCAAAGATTGCATTCCTTAATTCATAAATGTTTTAGTTCATGAGTATGAGAATCATACTTAACCGATTTTAGAACTTAACCACTGTGTTCGCTAACTAGGTACGCAAACAATAGCTTCAGACATTGGCCTGTCCAGCCGTTCGCATACCAGGTACGCGACCAGCAGTCCTGAACCCAACTCGGGTAGAACCGTTCGCATACTAGGTACGCAAACAAGGTTCCTGGACCTGAATCACTACAAAACAATTCGCATACTAGGTATGCATACCGTGTTGTATCCAGACATGGTTGATTGTTCTAAACTACCATTTAAATCATTGAAACATCCTTAGAAGACGACAATAGCTGTTTCACACAAACTATTAGCTTCAAGTAATTTTCAAGTGATCGAATGATCAATACGAAACTTTCCAAGTCGACATCAAATGATTGTCTCACACAAATCATGAAAGATGTTTCAAGGCAATTTCCACATGATCATCTTTTGACTTAATTTTTAGTCTCCAACAAATAAATTATTTCCAACTAAACTCGTCAAGAATAATGATGAACATAGTTAAAGCAAAAAGCTTCCAACACATATTTCGAGAAATATATAAGCGAGATAAACTCATCTTGAAATATCAAATGTGTATAATGTAAAAGTATATATAGCTATTCGACTTAGTCTCATTAGGAGATAAAATAGAATAGACTTCTGAGTGATAGATAAGTTTTAGTCTCCACGTACCTTTAGTTTATGAAGTTCCTCCAATCTCTCCTCAGTAGATCTTCGTCTTCGATCGATGAACGCCGTGAAGTCTAAAGCTCAACTACGCATTCTATCATAATCCGAGACATAGCTATAAGTAGACTAGAAATCAAGACTTATAGTTTTGATCAACTAAACTTGACAAACAAGCTTGAGATAGCAACGCTTACGAGTTCGACCGAGCAGTGCTCTAACAAGTTCAACACATTAAATAATAACGAATTACCAATTAGTGCAATGCCGACAATACGAAGTCCATAGATCAAATATACTACGTAATTCTATATTTTCAAGTTGTAGAAACAACTAGTGTACCATTTCTTGATATTTTGATCATAGTATAATGACCAAGTCACCAATACTAAAGTCACTGTAAACAAACTTTACTTCATATGTTATGTTTTCAATAAATACTTACTTGAAAGAACAAATGATGGAAATGGAACAAGTCAACTCCGTAATTACTAACTTCGAACTGAAGAATGATGTCTTTATTGTTGCGTGATACATTTTCATGTTCTTCGTGAGTGACATGCAATTTTCAACATTTATATGTTCCTAGTCTAACCCAACAAAGTTGACTTTAGTAATCAAATCAAATGTTTCCGGGTTTTGGAAGTAACTTGATAACCAAATTTGACACAACAACGCTTGGTGAGTTCAACCGAGCAATACTCTGACACTCTCTAAACCTTAAATTTGACCGGATTTTATAAAATAATCACATACCAACTCTCTTAATTCCTTTATGGGAACTCCATGGTTTAAGATCATTTCTAATAGACCTACTTCCAGAGGAGGTTCATTTGATTTTACTACTAACGGGTTTTGGAGGCCCTTTAAAGATTTGATATCAAAGGGTGTATGGAATCTTCCATTCTCCTCTTTCTTTGGTAATTCTACTATGCAGGAATAGGATTGACGTTGATACTTCTAAATGGATTTCTTCTGCAAATGTCATGTTCACTACCAAGACTTTGTACAACTCCATACACAACTATAACCAGAGTGTATACTCCCATAGGGATGTGGTATGGGACATCCAAATTGTTCCTAGGATATTATTATTTATCTATAAATGAATCCAAGATATGGTCCCCACATGTGAAAGTCGGCTTAGTTCACTAACTTACCAAACATATGTCCTTTATGTTCTCAACAAAATGAATCTTTTTAATATATATATATATATTTATTTTTAAATTCTCTTGACGGAAATGTTTGATTTGTCTCAAACTATAATCTCTTCCCTCATAGCATTTAGCCTTCTTTACTAAAACAATAAATGCTAAATTGGTGTAATACTCCTGTAGGTTGGAATGAGGATGAAGGCAACTGGAACGCAATTTGTGCAACAACAATGTGGCATATTTGGAAGAGCAGTACTGTCCCACACAGCTGCGCGGGACTGCTCAATAAGCAAGCAGCTTATTAAGCGTTGGATCATCTTACCAACGGTTCGATTAATATTGATTAAGCTTTTACAGTATACAAACAACCGGCATATTTTATTATTAGAAGTAGGTCCTTTTTCGGTTTTCTTATTTTATACTATCTCCCTTTCTTTATTTTTATGTCTTATTTTGAACTTAACAAAAGAATTAGTGGTAGCTTATATTAATGATCAGAAGATGGACCCAGTAACTCTACTTTCATTTCTTGATCATATTGTAAGAAATCTTGGTTTCAAGAGTAATCTCCGTTGGGAATTTATGCAGAGATGTGAACTTCTCCTCTCTCTATAATTTCATATTCAAGATTTGTATGTCATCTTCCATTGGTATATTAGCTGCTGCAACAATGCTACATGTAATCAATAGTATTAAGCCTTGGATTTCAACTGAATCAGTAGTTGTGGCATCTCCAAAACCTTCTTTCAAGAAAAACCGAGTTCAAATTCAACAATTGTGATTACTATCTATAAACCGTGTTGCTGTTGAGCTTCTCACTAGTCCTCGTTGAAAAACACCAAGTTCTTCCCATTTCCATAATCTCTACCCCTCCTTTCTGAAATTTTGTCAATCTTCTTTTGAATCTGTTAATACAATATTTATCATTATTATCATGTTAATTGAATTCTTAAGTTAAGTGGAATTTGAAATTTGCTTAATTTCCATCTCCACATTTTTCTATGATGAAATTCATTAATGAGAAGTGATGAGGCAAAACAATGCAATGAATACTACTTAATTAAGCAGTGCTTCAGGATTAATCTTCATTCTCTAAGTATAAATAGAAAAACTTATATTAATGATTAAAAGCTTTACAGGGTTTTGCTTACAGAGAACAAATTACCACTACTTGATATTGATGATGGGGATGATATATTTATAGTGTAGTGTAGTTAATGGAAGTAATAAATGTTTTCTCACGGCTACTCGATGTTTTATTTAGTCACACCTCCGCAGCCCCGCTATTTCCTTAGATATTTGGAAAGAGAATGAAAGTTTAATAGATAGAAATACACATAACAGATTCGTAAAGAAAAAGGACTAGTATGCAATGAAAAGAACTGAAAAATGACCTACTTCTAATTAAAAAAATATGCCAGTTGTTTGTATAATATAAAAGGTTAATCAATATTCATCTAACCGTTGGTGAGATGATCCAACGCTTAATAAGATGCTTGCTTATTAAGCAGCTGCGCGTGACATCACTGCTATATCTGGAAAGCCAAATGTGTCAATTATTCAGAGATACAAACCCAAACCCTAAAAACATTTATGCAACTGTATGAAAAGGAACATAAACTGCAAAAAACTTAGAAACATACTTCAACTAAGACTATTCAGATTAAACATGCTCCTATTCATACTTGGTTTGCCCTACCAGTTGGAATGAGGAAGATTAATACTGTGACAACCTTTGACAGTAATTCTAACATGGATATTGTTGTTTTAATTCTCATAAGCGCAATTGGTTGGTGCAGGGAGGTAAGAACGCTGATGTGTAAGGATCAAAGTCTGGATGAAATTAAGCTCTAGCTACTATATAATTATTCAGATAGACCAACTTGCTTAGCCACAACAATGCACAGATTGAAGAAACTTGCAACAGACTTCTCAAGACCATGAGGGGAGAGCACATCAATATAGACTGATAAACTTTATCTAGGATAAAAGATAATTATGGAAGGCATTAAGGCTCTGCAACGATCCAACAAAAACACCTTTCTAATTATTGTGTGGTAAAGGGGATAACCAGGGCATTGGTACCTAAAACCATGGATCCTTTTATTTTGGCACACCTTCTAATTTTATATTTGATACTTAACCATTGAGGTATATTCCTATGCACGTTTCAAACACCATAGTTTGCCACTTTTCCACCCACTATGGGTATGGCAAAGTGGAAAATGTATATACAAAAGTGTCAAATATGTCACTTAGGCATACGCGACAGAATTTCTACCGAGCCATAGGGACCCCATCTTTCGATGGTCTCAATAATGCTCGATGGTCATAATAGCGTCGGCGCTAGTTGATAGACGCATTTATGTGTCTATTTTGATCTCGATTTTCTATATTATTAGTACCCAGTTTTGTATTTATTTGATTATTTTATGTTTTTGTAGGTGTTTTTGGAGAAATGAACTTTTGCTGCAAAATTGGCTCGAAAAGTGGTATTTGGACCCCCGGGAGAAAACTACTAAAGGCATCCCAGAAAAGTGTAAAAGGAAACCAGAGAAAGCTACAAAAGGCACCCAAGTTTGGTTAATTACACCCCTCATATGGATAAGGGGCACCCAGTTGATAAGGGGTAACCACCTGCTATTTGCACCCCTAGTCCGGATAAGGGGCACTCATCCCCTACCTTTTGAAAAATTGAAATTGGGGAAAAAAAAGAAAGCTTTCATCTGCGTAAATTTCATGATCAAAGTTAGACGAATTTTATGGAGACTCAATTGACAAACTCGATTGGGATGGACTTGAATGGACCAGACAGGGGATGCAATATATGTGTTGGATCCGAATAACATTGACTGGATCACCAAGTTTCGAGAAAACATGGGAGATTTCTTTTCTCACAGCGTTAACTTCTGCAGAAAATTTAGGAGAGTTTTCCGTGGAGATTCTCATGGAATTGGTTTTGTTTGGGCCTGTTAGCATAAAACAGGTTAGCTAATGATCTTAAGCTCGGAAATAAAGAGGTTTTCATGCATATTAATATTAATAATTAATAATAATATGATTTCAGGTAAATTTCCTCTGATGTGGTTAAAAGCTGAACAAAGCTCCCTTCTTAGAGCTTCTGGCCCCACCAGTAAGTATTTACATTTTTTTTTTTTTTTTTTTTTTTTTTTTAACACTACCGAGCTTATTTACTATGTAGAGTAGTTGGTCTCCTACGCACTACACAGACAAACCCTAATCCCCTCTCTTTATTCTCCTCCACTATCTTTCTTTTTGATGAAACCCTACGCTGTACACAACCGAGAAAATCCTTATTCTTCCTGTTGTCTTACGGCAAGAAAAATCGTTCTTCTTTCTCATGACAACCAGGATAATATCGGCTACTGGTAAACCTTTATTCCATCAGTTTGTTTGTTTTGTTTGTTTGTTTTTTTAAATTCTGTATACTGATTATTATTATTTTTGTTTTGTTTGATGAAGGTAGCACCTCCCATAACGGAAGATGGAGATTATCATGTAGTTATTTGGGGTTGGAGATTAAAAAAATGAAATAGAAGCCACTCGTGAAATCTTAGGGTTTTACACCAAGTTAGGTTTTTATAAATCTTTATTTTTTTGGTACATCAAACTTTATCACTGGTGAAGAGGAATGGCAGATCAAGGTATCCACATATTGAAACACCGAAATTATATTGTTTTGTTTTGCTTTGATTTTTATCTTAGCCCTCTCTAAAGTGCATGCATTATTGATCAATACCTAATTATAATTATGAAAAAATACATATATTATCTCACGTATATTAGCTTTGTAGTAAGAAAGGCGTGACACTTTCCAATCCGTGATTCATTCACTTCTTGATTTTGGAAGTTGTTTATGTATGAAAATATTATCGATATCTAATAATTAGGCATCTTTTAGAACTAATTATATGTAGCAGGCATTTAATGCATAGTTGAGCGCTTATGAACAGTGGTTGAAATTTTGGACCACATGTATTGTTCTCTTTGATCCTTACAACTGCGACAATTGTTACATGTCGACGATGCATTTTCTTACTCTGTTATTGATTTTGTATTTATGCTTTTTCAGGTATGTTATTGATTTTTCTATTTCGTAATTCTTCTTGCAGCAATGCCGTGGAGAGGATATCAAAGGAAGCACTAGAAACTATTGACGAAGATGGGAAAATCATACGTGAGAACTGACTTTAGTTAAATTTCCATTGCTTGGGTTTGAAATTTGAATTATTGATATAAAGTTTGCAAATTTTGATATTTTGATGCTACCGTATAGTCATCATCTCTATGAATCTTTGCATATCCATAGTCATTACTCCTTAGTCCATTGAGCAAATTAAGACATTGACCCATTGTTTCTGTATAACTGTCAACTTTTCAAGGTTTGAGTTAAAAGTTCATAATTAAGGTCAAAACCCACTTGATTTTGATCTTGATGTTATTGGTGAACTTGGTCTTACATATATACTTAATTTGCTACTTAAATTTTAGAGTGAGCTGTAGAAAGTGAGTGAGAGAGGTTGAAGTTTATGCCCTCTGAGTTCTGAATGTTCAGAGTTTCGAAACCCAGTAGTTCTATTTTTTAAAATGATAACTTTAAGAAGAGTATCCCTAGTTAGTACTAGGGATACTCTTCTCTCCTAGAGACGGACGCTGGATTTTTTAATAACATGACTCTCTAGATTAAGGTATTCGAGGTCCTTGTTTCCTAAAATAGAACTACTAGCGCTTCCATACTAATAAAACGACCTAGAGCGTCTCTTTTACGTTCTGGCATACAAAATTCTATGCAATCACAAAACAAGGCTAACTCAACCAAATCAAACCTACTGATTTCTAGCAAACAAAAAGCATGATGGCTCCTCTTAGATTGTTTATAGACCACCTTTTAATCTCCCGAAAGGCAACTAGGTGTATTTTTTGCAAGCCTCTCTAGAACGTTCTGAATTAAAGTAAATTAATTAGAAACAATGGAAGCTCAGAGGAGCTTTGATACCCCCACCTCTTTGGAAAAAACGTTTCCCTAGGTTACAAGGCGGCGCGATTAACTTATAGTAATCATGCTGAATTTCGAGTTAAGCTAACAAGATACCCAATACAGTCCTTTTAAACGACTTTCCTATAAGATCGTTACCTTATCGGTCTCGTTATAATCAAAATTTTAAGCTTGGGTTCGCGTTTGGTATCGTTTTCCTAAGGTGGGCAAGAAGAGAACGTGAGAGATCCGAACCCTTATCTTGCATGGTCTGGCTTGCCCTTTACTAGGAAATTAAAGTCCGTATTCAGTTCCTCAACATATATGCATGCGAAGGAATACAGTAAACCCGCTGACAGGGGATTCACGGGTGTTTAGAATCTTACCTCCCGTTCCAGACGGGGGATGAACCAGTTGTAGTCGACCCGGGCCACCAAATCCTATGTAAGTGTACGACCCAAGGTGCAGAGACAATATGGCAATTGTCGTCCTTCTCTGCAAATAATTTATATTTAATAATACCCTTCTGTAGCGTTTAAAAATAAAGTCCAAAGTCCCAAAATTTCCAAAAAGAAAAGAAAAATTACAAAAAAGATAAAAAATAAACCCTAATACAGTTTTCTAAAAATTACAAAAAATAAATAGAACCCTAAAAAAAATGAAAAAAAGGAGGTTGTTTCGAGTTCTGGTCTGGAAGTTTTGTCCGTAGTTGGGAGGAAGTTCAGCTAGGAGGTCGAGAGTGGATACGACAAAGGTTGCGACTATACTGCCAAAACCAGAAAAAAGAGGCGGCCGCTACAGACTCAAAACAGGAAACAAGGGTTTCAAGTTCCATTTTCCGATTCCGTTATGGATTAGCTAGCGAATCTTTTCTCTCTTAATTATTATTTTTATGGGTTTTAAGACACCTATAGCCATGTGATGCTAGATTATTGTAACTAGGGTTTTATGTTGAAACTACTTTGAGTATGAGGCTAGTATGAATTAATTAATTAAGCAAAAGACTATTATGATTTGAATTGATTAATTTTTGATATTTTTTATTGATTAATCGAAGTATGAGTTGTTGCTTCACCGGTTTTAATAAAAACCTATGTGCTTAATTTATAGGATTCCAAATATATTTGTCTACTTATTTGATATTCCATGCTTGGGTTAAATCCTTTGATGGGGTATTCTTAGAATTGCCAGGTATTACAAACCTATATTTAGTTTCGTATAATTTTCTCACTAATGCAATTTGATGGTACATGCTTGGGTTTAGTCTTTTGATGTGCCATACTTAGGGTGTCCTAGTGATATTTGCGACTCTAATACATATAATAGGTGACGTCAATAGAACAGACAATAAATAATTCATGAATTATGTTTCATTTCAGTGATTGGATAGAAATAGTGATGGATACTATAAACCCTTGCTACCATCTCTCTTATTATTGTATTCAATCGTTTTAGTTTCTTTTTCTCATTATTATTCTAAAAACTCTAAAAAAAATATTGTTCCTGGTTAGTTGATTGAGAATATCGATTATTGGTATATCCACCAATCCTTGTGGGTTCGACCCGTACTTGCCTCTGTCTACTAGTAAAAAACCATGAGATTGCGGTTATTATTCATATAAGTATTCCCAAAATCCTATCACTGGTCTTGATATCGGTCGTCGATTTGATCATCGCTCATCGGTTCCTCATCTAACGACCAGATTTTACCCTCTATAAATACCCAACTTCAAAACCATTTCAACTCACACCAGAAGTTTTAAATCTCTTTAGAATTTCTCAATCTCTCAATATTCTTCTAATCCAAAACAAGATAAACTAATCACACCTTCTCTACACTTCTTAATTTCTTGTAATATGGATTCTCAATCTTAAGGCAAAGGTAAAGGTAAAAAAAAGTAAAAAAGTTTGGGGCTTAAATTTCACTGTCTCTGATGATGAGTGTATTTGTCGTAATTATGTTTTCTTACCCAAAATTGTATCGATGGTGCACAACAACATGGTAACACCATGTTGGAAAACATATTTATGAAATATCAAGAACAAACCATGAACATCAATGATCGTGATTTCAGTGGGTTGTCGCAACGCTTCATTACAATCAATAAGGAAGTCGCCTCCTATGTTGTTGTTATAATGAAAGCCAAGAGAGGTCGGGATAGTGGTCTTGTGGATGTTGATGTGGAAAGACAGTGTTGTACAAATTAGAAACACAAGCATGGAAAAATTCCCAATTCGAAAGTTGTTATCATATTTTGTAGGTGTTGAACAAATATAATTTATACGTGTTAGCAGCTAATCGAAAGGTCACCATACAATTCTTCTCCCTCAACATTTAATTCTTCACCATTTTCACCAGATCCATCAAAATTTTCACCAGATACCCCAAGAAACCTAAATGTCAACCTAGTTCTCAATATAAAAAACTTCTAGGAACAAACAGAGTATGACTGGCTATAAAATTAGCTCAATAAGGGGGGAGCTCCGATGGTTTTAACATGGCGGAGTTTATGGAACATCAGAAGACCGTCGAGAAGCAAAGAGCGGTTGACAGGAAATCTCAAAAAAAGGGAAAAATCGGTTTTCTCAAGACAAAATTGACTATGACAAGCATAACATTCTTCAAGCGGACACTTCAATTATGAATGCCCAACAAAAATATGTGTGGCAACTCGAATTTGACAATCTACAAGCACAGATTGAACAACAAGTTAGATTTAGTAGCAACCTAGCTGGTGATGGTGATGAGGATGATGAGTTCGATGTAGTAGTACCTCTAGATAATTCATGTATTAATTTTAATTTTAATTTGAAATTTTGTTTTGACCATACGAAGGTACTCATCATTCACATCCGCTAGTTTGCCATAACATAGAATCCTTTGATCCGAATTAATTTTTTGTGCATGACTATGACCTATAATATATATTTAGTGCATCCAACTGATAATTAAATTGAGGTTCTACTCGACAAAGCTCTTCAATAATCTTTAAAACCATGTGTCGGGGCATGCAGAATCGACCTTAGAATTTTGAACAGAGTACACACAATTGGGAAGAAAATAATTGTGCATCAGCTTCTGGTAGAACCATTCCCTCCCTCAATACATATATCTTCTTGAGAATACTTCTTTGGCTCTGGAACGCTAGGTATTTTCCCCGAATATACAAGCATCAAAGTGTTGATTATTACTTTATATCCAGTTTCCTCATCATCAAGTTATTGCAACCTCCCTTGATGCATTTCTTGCTGTAATTTAAAACGATTCATATGAATATTCCTGTCTTCATTGGATCTCGCCATTGATGATTATGAAATTTAAAATTGAGAATACATATAAGAAATAAGTAAAATATATGTAGAAGTAGTTGTTACAACATAGGCTGTTGAACGATATAATGTCCGTCGAGCGATGGTAATTACAACGCCAGCGATATTCATAATATCGCCAGCGCTACAGTCAATATATATCGATAGAAACATTATCGACTCGTTTGAAATAATTTATTTAAACATGGTTCATAGGAATAGGCCTAACAATTTTAGATCCCAAGTTTCAACTATTCCAGTGTCGCTCACTATCAAGGCCGGTCCTGAGAAATTGATGCCCGAAGTTAATCACCGATATGTTGCCTCTATATAAGGCTATATACAAATAAAGATAAAAAACTAGAATTTATTTTAGGCCATCTTCTTAACACAACTAAGCAGTTATTTATTTTATTAGATTATGATTAAAAAAGTAATAGAACAAAAATGATGAACTCAAAAAATATATGAAACAAGAACGCACATATTTTGATCAACTTATGTTACCATAATGTATCTACTAAACGCAATAATACTAAATTATAAAAATGTGTGTCATGTGTTAAACTAACTTAGCCAATTTAGGAACATTGTGATATAAGTTGTGTCCCTTCATTTTAAACCCATTGTTTGAAAAATATTATTGATTCTTGTAAAAGACATGTCTAGAATTTGGAGAAAAAAAAACATGAAGACGAGTCATTTGTCCCTTTATTTTAATTAAAATATAAGAAGACTAGTGTTATTTGATTTGAAACCTTATAAATATAAGAAGACTTTCATCACTCTCATTTTCAAATTATCTCTCCCTATGCTCTTCATTTCCCTTGTATACTACAGCTCTGCAAGTGTTCATTAAATTTATTTGTCTAATGGAAATCTCTACTGTAATATATGTATACTCATAATGCTTCCTAGAGTAAAAATATCCATACTCAATTCATTTTGTAGCATATCGATTATTCAGTTTTGAAGGTAGAAAAAAAGGATTGATTCCTAAATTGTCTAACTCAGTGATTCCCTTATTGTGTATAGCTCTCAAGTGTCCCTGAAGTATAATTGTCTAATGCAACTGATATTTTTATCGTTGGTAATCTCATCCGACGACAAATATTTCTCCTGGTCAAAATTCACCACCTGTTTAATGATCTGACGACCCAATTTTTTCAGTCATCAAATTTGACAGTCGCGATCAGTCCCACGTCAAAATCACCACTTGCTTAATGATCCGATGGTCCAGTTTCTTCAGTCATCCAATCTTTCGGCCATGATCAGTCCCAGGTCAAAATCACCACCTGTCTCACCGTTCAAAATTCACTCGGGTCAGTTTTAAGTAAGGTCCGAGAAGACTAGTTTTAGATCACTCCGACAAAGCATGAGATTGATATGAAGGAGCTTTGCTATTTGATCAAATACATCATAAAATCAGTGATTTTTAAGTTTTAGCTACAAAAAGACAATAGGTTATCATAAAGTGTGATCTATAATATGTGATCTAAAGTACGTTTTGTTATAGTGTAAACTCATTCTTTTGCCACATGACATTTTAAATTCTTCAAAAAAAAAGAAGCCCAATGTAGTGTTACCACGTCATTTTAAAGGATTTTCATTTATATAAAAATATTGAATTATTTATTCAATTTATGCCCTAAATTTAATTTTAACAAAATTTTTTTTGATTAATCAAGATAGGATGATTAGTGAACTAATAATTGGTTAAAAGAACTAATGTGTTACCTAGTTACCTTGTATTGTTTTAAAGGAATAGTAATTCCCTAACTATTTTATTTTCTTCTCATTTTATTTTCTTATCTAAAAGAAAAACAAAGATAAAAAGGAAAAAAAATAATTAAAAAACGCATGGGTTGCAAAGAGGAATTATGGAGGCCTTCTCCAGACTTCTATAATTGGCAAAAGAAAAAGAAAAAAGATAATCTGAATAATTTTTTTAGGCATTCTCAATCTGTCAGTCACCCGTTCTTCGCAGACGACTGTTTGTTGTTCACAAAATATAGTATGTTAAGCTATAAAACCTACTCAACATCATCAATCAATTTAGTTTGGCGTCAGGGAACATTATTAATTTTAATAGATCATGCGTTTTTCTCAGTAATAAATGTAAAGACCCTCAAGCTCATCAACGCTATTAGACTAGTCAAGAGACGTCTTAGCCGCTAATTACTCGATTAGTTGAACACGAACATTAATTAATAGGAATTAATCTAACAACGATCTAGATACGAAACAAGTACTGTTGGATTAATCAACTGCTAGCTATGGGGGCGCTACAATGTTGGTATCAGAGTTCACTATTAGATCTTACATGGGAAAAGATAGAAATAGCCAGTGCTAGTTAGTGAAATAGATTAGTTTAGAACTGGGTTGGGTTGTGAGATAAATCTTAATCACTAAAATCTATCAATAATTAAAAGATTTATTTGATTGATTGATTTGTTTGTTTGGTTATTTGTATATATAATGAAGTAAAAATTGTAAGGTACACCAATAACTTTAGCTAATAAAGATTAGAGAATAATTAGTCTAAAAAGTGTGAACACGTAGACAATCCAATACTAGAAAAATTGTGAGATTAGTATTATTGATAAATCTTGAAAGTCACATAGAAACTTATTGAGTACCTTAACTTATATGTAGAATCAACAGTTTATAATCACATAAATGTTAATAATAAAAATATTATAATAGTAACTATAGATGATAATAATAGTAATAATAATTTTAATAAAGTAATATTAGCAATTCTCAATTAGTATCATATTGAACTTAACTTAACTAAAATTTCAATAAGAATATATAACGATAAAATAATTATAATGATTAAATAGCTATGGAAAATTATTAACGCTTATCTACGATTAAGTTTTGTAAATTAAACTAATGACAAATTAGGAATAGATGTTTTGCGTTTAAACTAGACGGTTAATATAATACTTATTAGACGTTAGACGTAAAAGGGAGAGAATAGACTTAACTTGTTAATAATGTTGTACCGAAATTATTTTAATCTAACAAATGATCCAATAAATCTCTAAAATGGAACAAATATACATGAAGTAGTAATAATAGTATTCAGATGCTTAGTGTAATATTAGAATTAAAAAAAAATCGTATATTAATAGCAAAATCTAAAGACTATTAGGATATATTATAATTTTATGCACTCAAATTCAGATCATATTAAATTACCAACGCCAATATATAACAAGATATAGTATATGGATTCAATATGAATAAATAAAATCTATTATATCAACCCTTACGTGAATGTAGAATTATATTTAGAAGATTAAAGCTTAGCGTACCAACTAGACTATCAACTTAAGAATAATGAGAATAATAACACAGTTGATAATTGTATTTGAGTAATTAAGTAGAAAATTTATAGTAAATAATATTTGGAAAAATTTATTACAGAATGTAAATAAAAAAAAATAAAAAAAAATCAGATGTTATAAATTGACGTGAAATCGAATTTGGAATACTTATATTGATAAAATAAATAAATAAAAAAATAAAAAAAATTGATGATTAAATTGTTTAAAATGATGTGAACTATTTATATATTTTACGAAGTAAATTTATCAGAATTACACCAGTTACAATAGAAGTTTAGAAAATAATTAATCTTAATAAATTAATACTTAGTTAATCATTATAAGTTAGCACTTTGTTAATCCAGCACTGGGGAATAGTGAAGGTTGTATTTTCTCTGTTCGTAGGAAGGCATTGTTGGGCCTGGCCAACCTTGATAGGGCAACTGCATTCAAAGATAACCGATCATAGAAGTTGGGTATAATTCTTTAGGAAACCGATAGAGATAATTTCACCTAGAAAGATTCGTAGGATTCTTCCTTGAAATTAGTGACAATTATCTTATTGAAATAGAAACTAGTCTATTGAACCTAGAGCACAAATTTTAGTTGTAGAAAACCATATAGGTTTGTGCTTTGTTTTATGTTGTTTGCGCTTAGACAAGAGATAGTGTTTCTCTATAAGGTGGGGAGTTTCTGAAGACCAGAAGGACGGTTCAATTTTCGAGGACGAAAATGTTATAAGGTGGGGAGAATGTAAAGACCCTCGAGCTCGTCAATGCTATTAGACTAGTCAAGAGACGTCTTAGCCGCTAATTACTCGATTAGTTAAAAACAAACATTAATTAATAGGAATTAATCTAACAACGATCTAGATACGAAACTAGTACTGTTGGATTAGTCAGCTGCTAGCTTTGGGGACGCTACAATAAAATTCATGCCAGACATAAACGAATGATGATCAGACTTTAAAAAAAAGAAAATCGATATCCCAGACTCTTACTTAGGGGCACCGCCGTTTGTGGACCGATCCAAACTTAAAAATTTCGATACCGTAGTTCAAAAATGGAAAGCAGAGTGTTGATTTTTAATGGCATCTCATTGGCTCAGTCTAGCATGTTTTTATTGAATATGTCAACACTAACTAGTCTTTCCATTTATCAAATGGGCTGTTTTATTCTATAAAAAAGAATCACTCAAAGGATTAATGCAATATAGAGAGAGTTCTAGTGGGGGAAACAAAAAAACAATAGAGGTTGTTATCTAAATGTTTTGAATTTTTGTGCAAACCACTACCTTCAGGGGGTATAGGTTTCAAAGAAGCAAACAAAATGGACTTGGATATGATAGCCAAATTGGCTTGGAGATTAGCATCTCATCCAAAAGCCCTACTGACAAGTTTTCCAAAAGAAAAGTACTTTAGACACACAACAATTTTCCATTCTAAAAAACACTACAACGAAACACGGGTTTGGAAATGTATTAAATAAGGAGTGTCACTGATCCTTAAATATTGCTGTTGGGAGGTAGGGAAAGGAAAAACAATAAAATTTGGACAGATAAATGAATACCATGCCTGGATGAAACTCTTGAATCAGTATGTAGTTCAAACTCAAACTCTTTAAACTTGTAGCTGAGTTGATTAACCCAGCTACACAAAAGTGGAACAATGAAAAAGTTGGAAATAACTTTCCTCAATCCATTTTATATAGAATTTTAAACATCAAAATCTTTTTAGATATGAATGGGAATTTGAAAAGAGATACTTTAAGATGGTTGTTGACTAAGAAAGGACACTTTACAGTTAAAACAATATATGATAAATTGCAAAAAAACACTTCAGACCAAAACTCTCAAGCCACTGTCACCTTATGGAAAACTTTTTGGAGGTTAAATTTGTCTCTAAGAATAAAGATTTTTTTGTGTGGAAATGCATCCATAATGCTTTACCTGTTAGGAAAATCCTTGGACAATACATGAATATCATTAATCTATATTGTATTTTTGTGATAACCCCTGTGAATCATTTACAACATCTGTTTTTTTATTATTCCTATGCAAAATCTATACGGATGCTTCCACCCATGGTAGTTTTGAATTTTAATCTCACATCAGACCTCCCTTTTTGAGTTTATATACGAGCTGGATTGCAGGAAAATCTACAAACAATGTTATTGAAATTATTGCAACAAAATGTTGGTTGAATTGAAAAGCAAGGTGTTTGAGCCTTTGAGGGTCTTTAAAGATAAATCAACATCTAGTCTACAGCTCTCTATGGCTGTACTTAGACACATAAATTTTTGGTCACCATCTTTACTAAATAACTCTTTTATGAGTGTTGAACCTAGCCAGGCATTTGATACAGGAAGGACCTTAGTTACTGACTGTATTACGAACCCTAACAACAATACAAGATGGCTCCCACCTAACTTGAATCAATTCAAGTTAAATTTTGACGCTTTATTGATCGACGAAAAAGTAATTGCAGGTTATGGACTAATCTTTTGCTTTGCAGCAGGTACAGCTGTCCAAGCTGGATCTGGGACCATCTATGCCTCCAGCCCTGAAGAGGCAGAAGCTTTAGCTTTGCTTGAAGCAGCAAAGTGGGCAACAATCATGGACTGTAAACATTTCTGGATCGAATGAGATTGCAAAGGAGTTTTAGATTATGCTCAAGGCGACTCAAACACTATTCATTTGAGAAATCAGACCATAGTAACCGAAGCTCAAAGGATGCTGAAACGTTGTGAGCATTTCTTGGGTTTTATTTTCAGTCATAGGGGTAGCAACAAAGTGGCAGATGTGTTAGCAAAGCAGGCAAGAAACCAAGACTACTACAAACAACAATAACGACAATTGCCATCTTTCGTTTCCTCTGCTTTAAATTATGATGTTAGTTTTTTAGTTCCAAATGCAATTCAAATTCAATATGAGGAAATCACCCAGTTGGAAGATTCTCATATTTCAGTCCATACTTCTGAGATAAGGGCAGCCAACATGGGAATCAACCTTCTGCAATCTCTTGACTGTTTCAATATATTAATTTTCTAAAAAACAAAACAAAACCAACAACTAATTTAAACTTTTGACTTTTCGATTAAAAATTTATATCATTAATCGGGCGTGTCATAAGAAGGACAAAGAAAAATAATGCCCCTAAAATTTGTTGCCCAAAGTTAAACTTTGGTCACTTTGTGTCGGGGCGGCCCTTCTCACTAGACTCTTTTCTTATTTGTCTTATATGGCGGTCCCAAAGTATTTCTGGGTGGCCTCGGTTTCTTTTTAATCGAACCATCGATCGGACGGACCTATTGATTTTTGTGAACCAAAAAACAACATCATTCGGTGAAGTAGCATAAGTACAATATTACCGGTGTCTCCGAAACAAATCCACATACCAGTCCGAAAATAAAGAGAAAGAAGAAGAAAAGAAACACAGCTGAGCTGAGAAATCCCATTGTGTTTGGAGCTCCACCACCACCGAGTCAACAATAAATCCCCCCCCCCCCCCCACCCCCCCACACACACACCCCCACCACCGATCCATTAAATTCCTCGTCTCATCAGTAATGGAAGGTGTAGGTGCTCGACTTGGAAGGTCTTCAACTCGTTATGGACCTGCAACTGTATTCAGCGGACCAGTAAGAAAATGGAAGAAGAATTGGGTACACGTGTCTCCATCAAATTCTTCAAATCATCATGCTCAATCAAATGGTAGTAACGGTAATAATAACGGTTCACATCTTCTTCTCTACAAATGGACATCAGATAAGAGTTCTTCCGGGAAGGATGATAGCAATGGCGTTACTACACCTGAACAGACTCCTCCCAAGAAAATTCGATATATCCCGGTAAGGATCATGCTCTATTAGTCATTCATTATGATTATGGTTTCTTGTTTTGATTTGATTAGGTTTAGGTTTAGGTTTTTGGTTGTTTGTTTTTGTTTCTAGGTTTTGTATTTTTAGGGTATTTGTTAGGGTTTGGAGGAGTGTGTTAAATTGGTCTGGGAATGATAGATTTTGGGAATTCTTGATTTGAGATCTCTGCATGTTGTTTCTTTAGTTTAGTTTTATTGTTGGTGGATTAGGGTTATATAGGAATTGGATGCTATGGCAAACCCAAGCTTTCTACATAGAGTGGAGGGTTTGGGTGCTGAGTATTACAGATTACAAGGTAATTTCAGTTCTTTCTTGGGTGTTGAAGTGGCTATTGTAGCTGAGCATATCTCTTTGATGATGAATTTATGATATATAGTACAAGCAAAAAGTACTCGGATTAGAATTACTTGTTCTTGCTTATGGGATTTTATCTGGAGTTGGAATTTTGGGTTTTTGCTAGAACTAAGTAGGGAACTGCTAGTATTGTGATGTCAATTCAAAGGCATTCGGCACTCTAGCCTCATAATTTACTTAGGATTGACAAAATGTGTACATCTGAAGTGTATGTTACTAGCATCCAAGGAGATTCAGTCTGGACTGTAGAATTTGGAGGCGTTAAGAATGCTTAAAACTTTAAGTAGGTGAAAAGTCATTTTGTAAATCCATCCTCGGTTTATTATTGTGTTGGAAACTTGAAAGTGTTATATGTATATGTCAGACAATCGGGAAGGGTTTACAGTTGGTACTCTGGGACATTCCTCTTGTTAAAAGGGCTCACACTCAGTTGTTTCCTAACATATCTTATTTGCAACTCTTGCTATCAATTACTGGTATGAAATCTCAGGTCACGATCTTTTTAACATCAAGTTCATCTTAGATATCTCTAGGTTAAAGTTTAGCAGTGAGCACCAAGACCCTGTTTGGTATTTAAGGCTAGTCTTTGGTGGAGAACTTGGTGGTCACCCTTTTCTCGTATGTTCTTTTAATCAATTTTGTACATATTAAACAGTGAATGAAACATTTCCTGGTCTTTTGTTTTTGGTCATCCATATAGAATGTTATGTTAACAAGAGGAAAATGACAAGTGAAGAAAAGCTGGTCAAGGGACCTACAAATCTCTTCAACCTAAATTTGACTTGGAACTACATAGTTCAAACTTTGATAAGCATGTCTGAAAAGCCTACATTACTAGCAAGGCCGATTTCATTCATTTAGGAACAGGGGAAACAAAGTAACTAAAACAACTTCGCAGATTATATGGTAAATATAGCTGTTCTCAATGATCAAATAGTTTGGTTTAGCCGCAGCCAGAATAAGCTGCATTTCTGATCCTTGCACCCATTGAAGAGTTTTAGTTTCTTGTGAAGCACCATTTTGTCTGAAGTCGGTTTGCTGCATAACCTTTTTATTTTGAGACTTGTTTTCTAGAGGAAATTCGGCCCAATCCCTCTAATTGCATGAAAGTAGCCTTCCTTTAAAGTAAAATAATACAATTAGTGTGTTGATGTCATTAGAACAGTGGACACAAGTCATGATTTATGCTTCGTGACTGGATGCAGATTTCTGTATTAGAAGAGCAGAAAAGGGAGGCTGCTGAAGAGGCCGAAGATGAAGCTAAACTTAAAGAAGCTGAAGCAACAGCAAGGGGAGCATCCAAGAGTGATGGTTCTGAAGGAAAACCGGACATCAATGATATTCCAGAAGAAGAAACTCAGGTTTGTTTCCCGTACTACCCATCCACTTCTTCTCTCTCTCTTGCTCTCTGTGTTATTTATATATATATTTAGTATTTTATCAATCCACTGCTCAGCTCTTGCTTGATACTCGAGCATTTATTTCCTCCAAAAAATACATCGCTGTTTCTTCTATCTTCCTCCTGTGCAAGTTTCTCTATAATCTTCACCCTGGAAAAGGGAAGTATATACTGTTGAAACTTGCAACTCCTAGCAAATCAAAAATCAAAAATAAAGAAATCTATTGAAAGCCTCTTCATGATGTTTTTTTTTTTTTACTGTAATTAAACGATCATAGCCATCATCATTGAAATGAGTATCTTAATAGCAATATATTTTCCAGGATATGGATGAGGATGAATCAGCTCTACCAGAATCAAATGAGACTAGCTTAGATTTGAATTTGGGGTTGAAGGCTCATGATGGTGACCGTGCTCCCAGTTCCAAAACAGAGGGCCAGTTGGAAAGAGCGAACTCTGGTGGAACATCCAGATAAGGCAAAGTCTGTTGCTTGGTTGAACTAGAATCATTCACATCAAAGACTGTAATTTCTGTATTATGCTATGGCGAGAATTGTTTCCTATTAGTTGAGAAATTTGGTCAAACTTAGCAGCAAAATGTACGGTTTCACTAATGAATTTAGCTGTAAAATTTCTCCGAACACTTGAAACAGCAGAATTAAGGAGTATTTTGATTCCTGTATTCACATATGCATGTATTTCATACTGACAGAACATATCCTGTTTTACTAGTAAATAAAATGATGGCACCATAGGTATATTAATATGAACCCAGTTTCTCATGATGAAAGCATAATTTATTCATATGAATCCAGTCACCGATGCCATCGGAACCATTTCTCTCCCTCATAAGATTATACAAAAATTCAGGAAGCCTGTAATCAGTCCCCCACCCAAAGCTTTAACCGTTTCACTGGCAGCTTAATTTTCTTCACCATCCAACGCTTCAGTAACCCCGACTTCAGCCGGTCGAAGGACGCGCTCGTGTAGCATGTAACCAGACTGCAACAATCCAACAAACATGTGAGATTATTTACGTGATTTGACCAAGTCTGATCCATTAACGAATCAGTTTCACTCTCTGAGTATTAAGTGGTTATTGGGAAAACAAGCACAAGTAAAATATGGTTTATTATCATACTTTGAGGTTACTACCTTGACAACTGCAGCAACAATGCCAGCCGGCTTAGAACCATCAGGAATTTGGAACAAGGCATGGTGCCTGTTTGGATCAAATTGCTCATTCGTAGGATCAAATTTCTCCACTCCATACTTCTTAAATACCTGAAAGAACCAGCACTCATGCCAAATATTCCACAATATTAGAAAAGATCTCAACGTATATATCAACAAAGGTTATGAAATACTGTTCATAAGTGGTCTAGATATTTGCTTTGTTTTGCTTCATTAGTTTTCTGATTATATAATCGCTACTCTATTAAAGCACCAGTGACTAGGGACCAAATATGACAAATGAATATGCTTGGTTCAATAGGAAGAATGCTTCTACAGCTTCCCAAGCACAGGGACAATTCAGAAGCAGCAAGTCCATGTTTGTCTATGAAAATTTTATTAACAGGAATAAAATAGTTTACTGCGATGAGTAGTATATATGCAGGGTGACCAAAAGCTCAAGCACGGGTCGGACAATCAGGAAAGAGAATGTAAGATGTATCAAAAAGGCAGTGATCTCCACTGACAACCAAAAGAGTGAGAAAATACCAGCAATATGCACAGACAACCACATAAATCAAATTCAGTAAAGAAAAGAGTGCTAATAATAAACCTAAGAGGCAGAAACATAGTTGACAGATCTATTGAATAATATAAGATAACCCAAACAAGAAAGTGCAAAACCTGATAATAGATCTACAGTGGATGTTGATGGAAACCCAGAACATTAATCGATTGGGACATGCATGGCTATCTCAAAAATTGATTGTGAATGAATATTACCTCAGCGAGCTGCTTCTCTGTCATTTCAACACCTTCTAGAAGAGTTTTTAGAAGTGGAACAGCTCCAGAAGCATCTTCTAAGGTGTCAATCTTAGCAAAGCTTGCCTTGACAACTGAAGAAGCTCTCCCCAAATTATCAGCGACATCTAATAGGCCTTTTGCAAAGCTCTGAGCCAATTCGATTCAACAAAAGCTTTAACATTTAGACACTAGACAATGAAAACTGCCGAGCATTTGCAGATAAAGAACCTCTACGGAATTAACAAATCAATTTGATATGCTCAGAGAATACCTGAATGGCAAATTTTTTAGAGCTCTCTGCTTCTCGTTTTGTTCTCTCCACGACATTTTCTATTTCTGCATAGCTTCGCAGAAATTTATCTTTCATAGCATCATACTCTTTGGTCTGCAGCATCAGCATCTCTTCTTTCTCAGCAACGAGCTTCACCAGATCATCCCTGGTTAGGTCCTCCATATCTAAGCCAAGAATGCAGTTTGTTCAGAATCTTTTCTCTTCCTGAACACGGGGACATTGGATAATTCGAATTTAGGATCTTTACCTTCACTTTCAGATTGCTCTGCTTCACTGGCTTTTGTTTGCTGTGCATTTTCATCATTTCCATTTGCTTTTGTCTCAGCCTTACCTTCGCTGTCCACAGACTGGTTGGTCTCCTTATCAGATTGTTCAGGGGATGCAGAAGACGAATACCAAAAAAGCTGCGAGCTGCTGCAGGGATTGAGGGTTGATTCCCGCAGTCCAGTCACCTGAAAGGCAGCTAACTGCATTGAAAACATGCTTTAGTAAATTAAAACGAGAGCATTTTAATGCAGAAAACAAACAATATGCAGCAGTGTAAACATAACAAAGAAGCAGTGTTTTCAAGTAGCAGTAGGCCAGTACACAATCTACTTGACATATAATATATGCATTAACGGCAAAACCTAGCAATTAGAAAAGCCTGTTATGCGCAATGCCCATTCTCAAATGATCAAAAAAGGCTATAAATCTCATACGAGAAAAATTAGAGTTTAGACAACACATTTTAAGTACTTCAATTCAAGAGACCTTGGTTTCCTATTTACGCTAAAGTCCACATAGGGTAAAGAATTTGTTTTTTGGGCATATGGATTCAGTATACCTCAAATCAAATATTGAGGTAACACTAGACTGGAGATTGAACAAAATTCACATGAAATCTAACACTTGCAGAGATCCTAATTAGCAATTCCCAAGCACCCTGTAACTCATATTCACTGAGCAAAATCAGCACTAAAACAAATACAAGACAAACCACCATTTTCTTCCCATAACAAAAACAAACTCGAAGGCAGGACTAACAATCAACAGTAAGAGACCAAACCAAAACAGATAAATATGTCTATTCAGGACCCAAAAAAGGAAGGATGGGTTTGAAGTTTGAACAGAAAAACCCAAATTAAACCCTAAGCTCAGAACAACAAACAAAAAAATAAATAAATTAAAGCTTTACTTTAGTAGATATATATACCTGGTTGATGGATTTATTAGATGAACGAAGAGTATGAATATTATTAGACAGAACCTTCGGAAGTTGTTGTCCAGAAGAAGCCAAATTTCTGCAGCTATTGAAATTGCTCCTGGAGATTCGAGATAAAACCCTAGAAACAAACATCTCTGGTGAAAAATGCAAAAGCTTTTTAATCTCTAATTAATCTACAGTTTGATTTGATTTATAAAGATATATATCGTGGACTGTCGGAGAAGAAAGATAGAAAATCTGTGCTTGGAGGAGAAGAAACTAGAAAGAATAGGTATTTCTGTGTGCTCCAGTAAACAGGAGAAGAATAGAAGAAGGCGAAAATTTTCATATAGACAATTTTACCCCTATGAGTCGTCTGTGTGGACTGTATGACTCAGTATCTGCCTTGGTGCCTTGGGGGTCATTTAACTCGTTCTCCAATCTGGGGGTCTCTTTACTTGCTTTTATTTGAAGTAAAAAAGCAAAGGCCTCCAAAAAGCTTCCCCAGAATCTCTCTGAGAACCCTAAATTAAACCCGACTGTGTGGAGAAGGAGAAGAGTTTGAGCTTTAATTTTATCTTGCTAAGAGGTTAGTGTTTGCCTTTTCTAGTGTTAGGATTTATGGGTTTTAGCCTGTTTTTGATGTTAATGACATATGAGTTCAATTGCAACCTTTACATATGAATCTATGTGGTGTTTGGGAGGATTTTAGTCTGATCATGTTACTCATATCCACTTTCATTGTCAAAAGAATATTGAAAATGTCTTACTCTTGTAATTTTTCCGAAATACCCCATTAGTGGTTTGAGCAAATAGATTTTATTTCGGTTTTCACCAGTAAAGTTAATCAAAGGGTCGCTGGATTTTGATTGATCATTGTTGATGAGGAAAGTATAGGTTTTTAGACAGAAATGCGTAGCTGTGCGTCATCTACCTAACCAATAGAGATCATGTAGTTGTGAGCTGAAGGTAGGGCAATGTCTGAATCTATTTCCTATAGCCGAGGCATGCTTATCTTTTGTCTTGTCTTAATCTTGATAATGCGTTCTGTCAATTACTGCTGCAATATCGATAGGATTTTTAATTAAAAATTTGGGTGATACTATAGCTAATTGAACTTTTGATGCATTTTAACAGATTGAATATACTTGTGTTGATTAAGAGGTACGAAACGATGATGGAAATAGAGGACTAAACTTTGAGTAAGCCCGAAAAGGCTAGGGTGTTCTCTTACTTGATCTAGCTTTGGGATTGCGTGAGAAAAATTCCAGGTAATTTTTTTATTACTAAACACGGAAAATCTACATGGGACAAGATTAAAATATCAAGAGGGTGTACCCTGACCCTGTTATTGACCCACTATTGCATAGTAACCAAACGGTGGAACTTCAACTACATACCGAGAGAAAGCAAGTTAATCAAAATGTTCACTGACTAGAAAAATCTAGTATTAAGCTTTAGAAATCTATTCCATAACTGGGCGAGCTCAGAAAAGTGAATTGGTTTAGCACAACACTGCAAAGGTTTTTTTGCCATTAAGCAGCTGCCTACTATGGTCTTACAAGTGGAAGGTGATTATGATTAGACTATGACCTTAGTTACTTAAGTTTTTTGGTCTTAGCTTGCTTATTTTATGTTAGTGATCTACGACTTTGTCCCTGATGGATTCTTCTTTTTTAGTTGATCTGGTGGTGATTTCTCAAGTTTGGTTGTTTTAATTAGTGGGCATTTGCTTAATGAAAATCTCAAAATTTCAAGGATTATGCTTTGTTTATTAGAAACATAGTAATGTTCATATCTATCTACCATAGAGTGAACGGGTACTTTCATCTATCACTTAACTACCTCCGACTGAAAATATTATTGCACTTTTTATAAACTGAGGAACTTAGTAAACCCTGGACAAGTATGAAATATGGTCTAAGGGTTCATCACATCCCACCATTCACAACTTTTAAACTTTCTTCATAATTAAAGAAAATACATTTTCTCTTCTCTTGGTACACACGCTGTACCCGACAACCATCTTCCACTTATATTTCCGTTATGAATCCTTGTTAGGGGTTTCTCTTAGGTATGTTTCCACAACTTCTCCTGTAAATTTTTGAAACCCCAATAGTAGCCACACGACTGAAACTAATATGTACAGTTTCTCAATCAATCCTTCGAATTACATGTTCTCAATTTGGATTTAGTTACGGAATTTGGGATATGGGTTTTTTTTTTTTTTATCTCTGTGAGTTGCCAACATACATTGGAATTTGGTGAATTTCTTGATTGTCTCAAATTTAGAGTTTTCTTTGAGAAACGGATTCAATCTTGACAGTCTTTTGAGCAAATATAACCAATATGTTCAAAGACGGAGTGAGGAAAAATTTGGATTTTCTAAACCATTAGTTGCTCCTTCTAAGAGAGTTGATATTATAGTGGAAGTTGTGGGTGGTTGTTCTAAGCGAGGTTGTTATTATAGCAGGGAGGGCAGTACCGTCTCCTTTTTTATTGGATGGTGGGTTTGAGAAGAAGCCGTTAGTGATGAATTTTTTTATAGGCAATCATCAGAGACGGGCAACAAGGAGAATGGGGCGGTTGCGTTAGGAGTACCACCTATCTCTAGGATCATCACCATCCCCGTAGTACTAGAACAGGCTGCTGCAGGCTGGCCGTCTTGCTGGTGAGGCAACTAAAGGGCGGGTTCCTAGACGAGCATGTTCTTTTCAAAACTAGATCTAAAACTTGCTGCTGCAGTCTGTTTCTTTCTTGTTCATTAGGAAGTTTATGTTTTTTCAGATTAGTGTTTCCAACAAATGTAGAAGGAGAGATATTAGGTGAGGTCTCTGTTATAAGTTATAACTTCTTATTAGGGTTTGATTATGATAGATGTCTACTGATCTTTGATGGCATAGTCGAATGATTTAGCTGTAAAGAATGAGATGTATTAATTAATGTTGCTTTTATTTCGGAATTAAATGTAAACCAAAACAAAATCATTGATTCATGGTTTAGGAGTAAATGGGAAAAAAAAACTCTTTGGTCGGTTTTTTATAGTGAGTTGAGATGAGTTTAGTCACTTTAGTCTTCGCTTGTAATTTTGCGACTTGCATGAAGTTTCCTTAGAGGGTTGAGATGGGATTTTTAATCTATGGTATAGTGTTTGCTTATTCAATAAAGATGATGAACTGAGTTGTAGCTTTTCTGGTGAATTTCTGATTCAAGACTAAAAAATGTTATGAATGGGTAATGTGTGTAAACACCAACTGTACTTATCTTATAATCTTATTTGGAAGAATTAAGTATCTTGAAAAGTGTTCTTTAGAGTGTGATTGTTTGCTAAGGTTTTGGTTGGTGATCTGAGACTGAGGTAATTGTAGTTTTTGGTGACATGCTCTCATTTCCAAAGCCATGCAGTTGCAGTACCACTTTTATTATTATGAGAATGCAATATTGTGAAGTTTATGTGATTGGTGATCAGGGTAGAATGAATGCACATTAAAACTTTCTATGTTTGATTGTTAGGTTCAGCAAACATTGTGTTATTTTAATTTAAAAATCACCTAAGAACTGGTTTTATTATCTAATCTCGTCTCTATTGTATGGAGTGTTGTATTTATTATTTTTCTTACCAAATATGCAGATAATTCGGGAGATTAATCAGATTTAAAGCAAGTCAATGGCTTCACAATTTGGTCCTCGAACAAATTCTGCAAGCTCAATGGATTCACAGGGTCAAAATACATCTTTGCAGAGACTTCATCACGTTGATAAGGTAAGAGAAGATTTCTAAGCACAGGAGCTGGTTTCATTTAAGTTTTATCATGAGAGTGAACTCTTAAATAGTGGAATGATGTTGCAGAGAGTAGTTAGGGTTTTGGAGCTTGCTGGAGGTGTAATGGATGAATTGTCGAACCCTACTGGTCCTAGAGTAGAGGTTGTTAACAACCACTGTCGTGAGTTCATGCAATCGATAAAGGTAATATCGATTTGATCTGATCTTTCTTTCACAGATGTTTAGTTCCACTTTTGATGTTTTAATTGATCAATCGTGAGGTTTTGTATGCAAAAATGTTCCACGTTATTTTACAAGTAACTTTGGTGGAGTGCCGTGGCTGCATTGTTTGAAATCTTTATCTTCTTTGAATATATTTTGCTTTGTGAACTTCAGACATTCGGACCATAGCCGCCCATTCCAGAAATCTTTTAATCTCATATGTCTTGATCATTTCACTTGTTCGCGGATGCACCATGCACAAGGAAGGACGAATCTTCAATGTTAATACTCTCTAACCTCTTTCCTTAACTTAGATCCGTAGAATTGCCGAGATTGGAAATGTAGCTTTTGTATCTAAGCATCCACTGCATGGTGTTCATTATTTCTGTTGAACACCTTTATGGCTAATGTGCGAATGCCTCATGTCTAGTCTAAGGTTGATAGCTCCTCGTAAACTTGTGATGCGAAATAAAATTGTGACTGAAGTTCTCTAGTTAGGAGTAGCATGTCTATATTTGTGAAGCGTGTGAAATTTCTTAAGTGTAGGCAGGAGTATCAGAAGATTCATAATTAGCTAGATGGTGAACAGGTGATGAACAAGCTGATTGAATTTCTTATTAATATTCTGGATGCCGTTTAATTATTTTTTACTTCTTCTGTTGACATATTCAGCATATTATGGAAATCTTACATGTGTAAAAACTGTTGCATTTCTCCGTTTTCAGAAGGTAGAAATCCTTGGTTCACCTTTTAGTTACTTAGTATGCTTTACTATCCTCTGGCTGGGAATGGAGTTTACAGCAATATGATGCAATTTAGTTTTATCTGCCAAGGTTAGAAACCAACTTCAATCAAAAACAAAACGGTGCTAGGATGACCACCCAGCATCCAGTGGCCAATATAGAAAAATAATCTATAGAACAGGAATTCTTTTGATAGTCTGAATCTACCAAATACATGCCTGAATTCTTTTAGTTTCTGCTGTTATTTTCAGTAAATAGATATTGTGGCAAGCCTGAGAAAATTACTTCTCCTATTCTTCCAGATGTCCAATAGGTATAGCTTGGTTAATTAAGATATTTACATGATGTTGGAATCTTAATCAGTCCATGAAGAGTGCTCATCTGCATTATCTTTTGTTGTTCGATTTTGTAGTTCTCTAGCTGTTGAGAACACTTTATCCCGTTTGTGTCTGTTGGGGTACGCTAGATTAAAAAGGATAAAAAGGAACTTCAGAGTTGTGGCTAGACTTGATGAGCCGAACACTCTTATTTGAACGAGAAATCCTCTTTAAATCCTTGCTGCTTTCATAGTTTTCCCGATCTTTAAGGCATTATTCTGGAGGACCCGATTTATGATTGTATAGCATATTTTCAAACAGGACATTCAAGTGACCTTGCGGGAAGAAATCAAAAGTGCTTGTGAATACCGTCCCTTCGAGAAATGTGATTACAGTTCAAGAATATCTAACGAGATTTGCTGCAAGAAGCTGGAGTATATAATGGAGCAGCTGGACAACATGAAGCAAAGTATAGAACGATATGATAGTTCAGTCTGACCTCATTTAATGCAGAGGTACACATTCTATGTAAGAACAAGCGCCTAGCCGGGTGCATATGCACCAAGCTGATTGGTTGTTGATTAATTTCGATATAAGAAAATACATTTTGAAGGGGATGAAACCATATTATGTTCATTGATGTTGTTATCAAATATTTTTTTTAATCATTTCAATATATGCTTCAAATAATTTTTTGTTAAGTTTGCTAGTACTCTTCAAAAATTTGCTTCTTGGTTTTCCCTGGTCACACAGACGGCACTTGCGTGAAATACTACTCAGGTGGGTCAGTCAGTAAATAAAACTTTACTGGGATGATCTTAATGGTACAACAATTGGGAGTAAAGTTATGTCACACCTACTAAAGGAAACACTGCTTATATTTGAGGAATTTAAATGCTTGAATTCTCATTTTAATCCGCCAACTGTCTTTCTTGGACCATATTTAAATGCTTGAATTCTCATTTTAATCTGCCAACCGTCTTTCTCCATCTCGTTTACATTTCTAACCTAAAAGCATAACCAAGTTTAATGCTGCAATTCCATGAACAAAAATGAGATTACAAGATTAGATTTTAGATTTGAAGTTTATACGCCCTCATTTTACATTTTTCCTCCGTACGTCCCTAATTAGTTGACCATCTCATTAAAAATCTGTCCCTTTAAAATCCTAGCGAGATTGGGGTATACCCAGATTAATTGGGGTATACCTAATAAGATAAAACTTGAGTTATTTTGAAGTAAAATAGGACACCTCTTAACCTTTTATTTTCAAAATGACTAATTTACCCTTGTTTTATTATCACTAAAAAATCTGATTAGGTTAATTAATTGAGTTTAGATTAATTATTTGAGTAGATTAAAACTTCTGAAATTATGAATTTAAGTTATGAAATTTTGTTTTTGATTGAACTTATGTGGGAAGATTTTTGATGAATTTTTTTTGTTTTGAGAATATTTTTTGCAACGGAAATGAAAGCACACTACCCAAACACTTCTAAAAAGGGGATTGCAAAACTGTTATATGAAATCATACTCAAAATTAAAGAAGAAATCAACACTTTCAGTTCTGAAAGTATGAAAAGTCGGCAAGGTCGACGAATGAAGAAGATGTCGACCTACTTTGGCCGGCGGCATGCTTCTTTCTAAATAACGATGCCGACTTTATTATTTTTGACACAGTAATCGGCAGGGTCGTATTCAAATACCATGCCGGCTTATAACAAAACAGAACACATGAAATACAAATGATTTTCCAAACAATTAGTCGGTGGGGTTTATAATCCATACAATGCCGACTAATACGCAACCGACATGGTGGTATTCAAATACCATGCCAACTTTATAACTATATGGACTCAGGAAACACAAACATTTTCAAAGCATTAGTCGGCAAGGTAAAAATTTCAAAACCAACGACTGTTAATCAGCATGGTATTAAGGTTGAATATCGTGCCGACCCTGTAAATGGCATTTCCAGATATGAAAAGCCGGGATGGTATTCAACCTAGTAAGACAACGACTACATCTAAACATGAAAAGTCGGCAAGGTCGTGGGACAAACACCTTGCCGGCGTCGCAATTGCAGATTCACAAATTCGATTTTTCTAACCTAATTTGACATGCAAACATAAAATTGAAGTATTAGATAGAATTTTAAAGAATTAATCAACAATGAAAAATTCTAATTGACGATTTTTTTCCATTTGAAAACGATAAAATATAGAGAAGAAGAAATGAATTAATCATTAGATTGATGAAGAAGAAGTAGGAAAAGAATAAGGTTTGGATCTAAAACCAAAAAGGGGTAGTTTTAGTTACTATTAAGGGAAGGGTAATTAGGTAACTTCATACACAATAGACACCCCTTAACCGACTATTATGGTTGGGAACAAAATGGGTTATACCCCAATAAATCTGGGTATACCCCAATTTGTCCAGGTATAAAATTGATCATTAGACTAGGGTATATTTCTAGAGCTATCTTTTTAATTGATTATTGTAAGTATAAAAAGTAAGTATAAGAAATTTATAATTTGATTGTCATTTTATATTAGTTACGTAGGGGTTTTAAAATGTTTTTCAGCGGTATAAAGTTTACAAATATCCATATTATAGTTTGAGAAATGTATCATTTTTATTATTCATAAAGGTATCATTGAAAAAATAAATACTTAAAAAAGTCTCTCCTTATTGCCTTAAGAATCGTTCAAATTTGAAAGAAATCATCTACTTAAGACGGAAAGAGCACTAAATAATTTTTGGGACTACCTAGTAATAAAACGAGATAGGAGTAATTTCAAAAGCACTATCGGTAATGCTAAAATGGAGATTAGATTAGTTAGTCTTACTTATAGATTATAATTAGTGTATTAGATAAGTAACATTAGCATTCTTATTATGGATCTAAATAAAATGAGATGGAGTCCTGCTGCTAATGTTATTTTTACGTGAAACGTCGTATAAGGTAATCTTAGATGAACGTTTGAGAAGAAGTCCAACTAAGAACTACCTTTCCATATATTGGAAGGCCTTTCTGAAAATTCAAATTGCCTCCTAGAATACAACATTTCATGTGGAAATGCCTTAAGAGCTAGCACTATGGTGCTCTCCATCCCTTCCCTATCCCTCACTATCTCTCAAAATCTCCAAAAACCATCTACTATTGTCTCCCATATCCCTACATGTGTAGGGATATCCACCCCTTTCCCTACATGAAGGATCACATCTGATTCCGCTTGTAGGGAAGGGAAATCACACGGCTACTCAGTAGCCGTATAAATTTACGCTTTACGGATACTGAGTAGCCGTTTCGGAAAAAATATTTGTTTGACCTTTTTTTGTTTACACCTCTCTCACACCCGATCCTAACCATCCATCATTAATAACGGCTCTATCTTCTCCACCGTCGGATCCCAACGGTCATTTTTTCAAAATCCTCTATAAATACCACTCTAATTCTCAACTCAAATCACACCAAATCAATTGATTTCTTATTTTTCTTCTTCTTACATCAATTGATTTCTTATTTCTCTTCTTCTTACTATACCTCTTTGATTTTTATATTTATCTTCTACTACTCAAGTTTTTATATTTTAGTCTCATTCAAAATGGTTTATGATTTTGTTCAGTATGACGAAATTGTGTGATCAATTGACGAAATAAGAAATCAAAGAGATTGTGAGTATGGACGAAATTGTGGGTTCGGGACAAAAAAACGTTATGTTTTGGATACGGTATTCACCAAATTTTTGTCGAACGCAACGACAATCCATATGAAAGAGATTGGGCAGCCTTAAAAACCAAGATGAAGAATATAGAAAAGGATGTCAAATAATTCGTGTCCATTCTCACGTTATATATCGGCAAACCAAAAGCGGTGCGAGCCACGAAGATTTGGTAAGTTCTATTAATTTGTTAAGTTTTTCCATATAGTTGGTGATAATAGTAATAAACTTAATGTTTCTTACATAATTTTTCAGACAAAAGATGGTCGGGAGCAATTTCAGGAACAAACAGGACAACCATTCAAGTATGATGCATGTTATGAATTGTTTAGAGAAAAGGTTCCTGGATATAATTATGAACTCACTGTGAGCCAAAACAGTGAGTTGTTTAATAATCATCGTAACTTTGTATCACACGAAGATGGTACTGATGTTCTTCCTAATGGAGACCCTCGTTGGAAATACAAGCATAATGCACGTCCTATAGGAACCAAAAAAGCCAAAATGCTAGCCAGACAGAAGAAGGATCGTGAGCAAGGTATATTTAGAGAAGGTGACGAGGGAACATCTTCGGTTAAGATGCAAGAAGATAGGATCTATCAACAAAGTGCTAGTATTTTGGAGTATCTTAAGGAAACACGGTCAAGGAAGGAAAAAATGAAAATGGAACAAGAATCCCAATACCAGACAATTTGGGAGTATACTCAACAACCGAGTTATCAAATGGAAGAACAACTCAATTTGCAAAAGCTTCATCAATAGACTAATCAAATGCATCAACAACAAATGCATTTAGATCAAGACAATGCAATAATGTCTATGGACCTTAGTTGATTAGATCCCAACGAAAAAAAATATTATCGACGCAAGCAAAAGGAGATTTTGAAGGGGATGAATATAATCAGCGTTGAAGATTCAGAAGATGAAGATGTAATCCATCTCTAATTGTTTTATCTTTTATTGAGTTTATTTTTTTAATTTATAGTCCATGTTTAAATTAAAAGTGTTGTCCTAGTTAGTATTGTTGTTAACTTAATTTTAAAAGTGTTCTCTAAATTAATTTAAATTGTTGTTTGAATTAATTAAATGTTTCAATGTGTTGTAACCAAACGATTTTCATATTCAAATTAATAACTTTAAAAAGAAATTACAACAGATCATTCGATTAAAAGCGTGTATCGCTCTGCCCTCGTTTCTTAACATGGTGCACGATAGGTCTGAATACATTACATGTTATTATTTTTCTTGGTGTGAGATTCAACGATCAATGCCGCTTCGATATGATAAAATTGTTCTCATCTCCAGGATTTATATGCATCTTGTGCAGCGGATCTATCCCTTCTGTACCTATCGAGTAACTCATTGTACTTGATGCATAATTTCCTAACATGATTAACCCTTGAACAAATGTGGGATGGTTTATAATTAAAGCGTGGTTTCTTGCCCGTCGGTTTAACGTAAGGAACCCAACCAACTTGAATCCAAAATATAGTATGATCTTTAGGATCTTCTGGAAAATCATCCTTGAGAAGGTAAAAGTTTCTAATCCATTCCGTATCTTCTTCAACATCCTTTAACCTTGCCCTCAGTTGGAATTGTTCTTGACCTCGTTTCTTTTCCTTGAGTTTTTCTTCGTATTCCTTGAGTTTTTCTTCGTATTCTGTCGCAGCCACTGATGAATATTTGGTTTCTTTTATGGATTTTCGTTTTCTTAACACTTCATCCATCACATTAGTTAATTTGGTAGGTGATGAAGACGTTGTTGCGTTCGTAGTAGCTTGATGACCTTTTTTGCATATCTCTTTTTCCATTGCAGCAATTGATCGAGTGGTTCGCTTGCATCTTCTAAGAATGTCTTCGACTGAGTTGGTAGTTGCTGATTAATTTGCCATTGAATAGATGTTTAGCTTTGATTTTCACCTCAAATATGAATACTGCAAAGAAGAATGGGTAGATTGATGCTGCAAAGAAGAATGGGTTATCTTCCTTATATATGATTCGTTCCCAACGGCCATATTTCTTAGAACTCGTTCCCAACGGCACTATTTCTTAGAACTCGTTCCCAATGGCTATATTTCTTAGAACTCGTTCCCAATGGCTATATTTCTTAGAAGTCGTGCCCAACGGCTCTATTTCTTAGAACTCGTTCCCAATGGCTATATTTCTTATAACTCGTTCCCAACGGCTCTATTTCTTTATATAAATATAGAACATTTTTTTTAACCAACTACAATCTCAATTCATTCTCAGATATAAACCTCAATTATGTATTCTAACAGTTCGAGTAGAAATGGAAAAAAAATAGTATGTGTGGAAGCAAAAGAGGTTTGTCCATGTTGTTTCATGGATAATCATAGTCTGCTTCAATCCCCATGGCTATATACAAAATGTCCACAACGAGGTTGCACCGGCACTAGGAAGGTAAAAGATTCGATACCAGAGAAGATAAGGTATTTGGAATGTGAGTATGCTAAATGTCTGGGAGAAGCACAATGTTTGGAGGATGCAATGAAAGATGCAATCAAACAAGAAAAAGTTGAAGAAATCTGCAAGAACTTCAAACTAAAAGGAAAGGTGGAGTTTGAATGCACCAAGGGGATTCCCTGTGAAACTGAGGGTTGTAATTTCTTTATGGAAATGCACCGGTCAAGTGCAAATAAATCATATGGAAAACATTACTGGAAATGCCTTGAGTGTGGAACGGTGGCATGGGCTGAATAAGTGTTGTTATGTTTTAGTTTAATCAAGAGTTTGAATATCAATTGATGTAATGTGCTTTTTTATAATTAGTATGTGTTGGAGTTCAAATGTGATGAACATGATGTAATATGCTTCTACAATAAATAATAATAGTTATTTTCATATTCATATGATTAACGATTACATTAAGCACGTGCAACCAGCCTTTAAACCAATAGGCGACCCTATTGGACGAGTTATTTCTCGTGAGGGTTTACAGAGAGATATACCCACAAAACCTATCTTTATTTAAATTCTTTACTCTTCATCTGATGATTCGGAGGATGAATCTTCAAAGGGGGGAGGGGTTATATTCTGAGAAACTGTTTTTCAAAATCACATAGCAGTTACAAAATCTAAAAGGTTTCCCCTCCTTTTTTTTTCTAACTATCCAAAGCAGATTGCTCCTACAACAAAAGAAAACAATATCAATTTACAATTAAATTATTCAACAATTCAGTACACATACACAAAAAATGTTGGATAGGTAACCGGTAAGTTTCTTACGATTTCCGAAGGTACTGGAGCTCTCCATAAATATAACGATCTCTATGTCGATACATATACTTTCACATCTGAAGTTATAACGTTTAACCTTGTTGTCAGATACTTAACCATGCGTTCATTCGGATTCCCGTTATGTATAGTCAACCTTTGCAGCAACTGCTCCAAAAGGTTTGTGTTATTTAGTTGTTCATCTTCTTCTTCATTCTCTAGATGAACTTCAACCCATAAACTAACTATCAATTCGTCTTCCTCCGGAATATAACCCACCATAATTAAGAAAGAAAAGTATTGTGGATAATAACTTGGACAAAAATAAGTGTTTATTTTTTAAGATGGAGAACAGAGTTGGTCACACTAATGAGTTCATTGCTAAAGAGATTGTGAATCCTTTATACATGGTCAGTATACATATCCATACACTGTAGAAAGAGATTTTATGGATAAGTATACTAATCCATATACTGTAGAAAGAGATTTCACAGATATGTATACAAATCTGTATACTGTACAAGGAGATTTAAATGATTTCACGGATTTTCCTAATTGTAAACCATATGCCATCAAATATAAACGTATTCATTTGCATACATAATTGAAACCCAAAAATAATTAAAAGTCTGTTATTACATATGCATGTAATATTCGAAATCTTAAAACACAAAACAGTGAAATACATCCTATGCCTCAACATCATCATCATCATACATACCCGCATCATCGTACA
Source organism: Papaver atlanticum (assembly GCA_023531105.1). Taxonomy (NCBI): domain Eukaryota; kingdom Viridiplantae; phylum Streptophyta; class Magnoliopsida; order Ranunculales; family Papaveraceae; genus Papaver; species Papaver atlanticum. The sequence continues at coordinate 22,241,649 of JAJJMB010007708.1, forward strand.
GAGCATCATCGTTATCGTCAGAATCCTCATCATCATCGTCCTCCTCATCGTCATCGTCCTCATCATCGTCATAATCCTCCTCATCGCCAGAATCCTCATCGTCTTCTCTATCATGTTCATATTCGTCTCCCACATGTCCGTCTGCATAAACATGTTCAACTGCATGTTCAAAGTCATTTGGGATTTGATCGTTGTAATCTCCATAATAATCAAATGCTCCATCTTCGTTTTGACCAGGAACAACTTCTTATAAGTCTGTATCATCATAATCTCCTTCTGATGATGGAAGTACCACGTATTCCAAATATGAACCCTCCAAACTAGACAAGTCCGCTGCCTGGCCTCCTCTACCAGGATGCGCAACAATGTGCTTGCAAGATCATTTATTAGTTGTAGGTGCATTTCTAGGTTTTTCAGAGATGACATAAATACACGACCATTATTGGTAGGTTCCGGAATCGGAACAGGAACAACTCTGCCCCAATCCGGATCCCGACGTTCATGCTCGATAATCATGTTGTGTAAAATAAGACAACATTTCATAATTAGGTTCAAGTCAGATTGTTGGCAATGCTTACATGGAGATCCGACAATTCTGAATTTACCCTGAAGCACTCCAAAAGCACGCTCGACATCCTTTCTTTTAGCCATTTGATACTTGTTGAATCTCACATAGTCGGGAATGTCTAATGTCTGAGAGAAAGCTTGTACAATTATAGTCAACTTTGGATATATACCATCGGCTAAGAAATAACCCATATTGTAGTGGTGACCATTGATGACATAATTGCATAGAGGTACTACACCCTTTAGCATGTTATCAAAAAGGGGTGAGTGTGCCAACACATTCAAATCGTTATTTGATCCAGGCATTCCAAAAAAAGCATGCCAAAACCACAAATCGTATGATGCCACCGCCTCTAATACCAAACTACTCTCTTTATCTTTACCCCGGTAAGTTCCTTGCCAAGCTACCGGACAATTCTTCCATGGCCATTGCATACAATCAACACTACCAAGCATTCCAGGAAAACCTCGGTCCGCATTCTCAGCTAGCAACCTCTGAACATCTTCAGGAGTGGGTTCACGCAAATATCTTTCCCCAAAAGTCATGCAAATGGTGTGGCAAAATCTTTTTAGATAATAGTATATTGTGGTGGCACCCATACGAGTGTAATCATCAACACTATCAGCTACCGTACTTTTGCATAAACATTTCATCACGACAACTAATTTCATATGCGGAGAATGCCCCATAGTGCTGGTTGCATATGGACGTTGTTGCCATTTTGGATCAACTTCAAGCAATTTTCCTAACAATTTATCGAATAAGTCGTCCCTCATGCCTAGACGTTGTTTGAATTGTCTTGAGGTATAACCAGTTCCAGGCGTAAAATAATCATTCATCATTTTGGCATCATGCCACACTCGATCACGCGTTATTACACTACGTGTCTGTACCTCCCTTGGTACAGGTTGTCTAATAATACGCAATCGTTCATCCAAGCATAGTTGTGTAAACATTAGCAAAGCTTTCTCTTCTTCATCACTAGAGGAATCCAAATAGATTCCGTATTTAACTCTCACATAAGCACGCATTAGACTCATTATGCACCTTTGCAAACAACAAAAACAGTATCAATTTGTGTATACCATACATAAATACAAGTCAATCAATGTTCTACATTGATATGCTAGTTTACAAACATTTCATTCAACATAAATCAAGAAACACAACAATTAATCATGGATTTTTTCACTAAATATATGTTTTAGTTACAGTATTGAATTGCATACTACATACCTAACCAACCTAATATCTACAATTTCATCAAAATCAAAATCAAAATCAAATTAATTTGAAACCCTAACATTAGAATCACTCACCTTAGATGATTTTTTGGATGAAATTCGAAATTGAAGAATGGATTTGTTTCACCTTGGATTAACGATCAAACCCTTTTAATTTAAGCCATCGAATCGCAATGAATCGATATGAAAATCGAAAGGGGATAAGAGGGGTTTGAAAGGGTTTTGAGAGGATGAAAAACTAGAGAAGAAGAAAAAATGGTCGAGTCCGAGGTCGCTTCTGAAGACTTAAACCTATAAAACGGTTGACTTATACGGCTACTCAGTAGCCATTTGGCACTATTCATACGGATACTGAGTAGCTGTATCGTGTAGGGAAGGGATAGGAGGGCACCATAGTGAGGTTGGATTCCTTGTGCTATCCCTTTCCTACATATGAGGGATAGGGAAGGGATGGAGTGCACCATAGTGCTAGCTATAATAACTATGTCCTTATGAAGATACAGATCCAACATAAAGCAACGGTGTGCACTTGCTACGTTGCCCATTGGGCTTCCAAGCTTAAATTTTCCTCAAGCCCAATCTTGCTTTCTTGCTACTCCTAGCAAAACTTTGCTTCCCCTTATTCTAGTTTCTGGGTCCGCCACTGGTAGTAATGGAGTTGAATCTTTACATCATTTGTTTGTGGATTGTGCCGTGGCAAGAAGAGTTTGGGGAGGAGTTAACAGTCAAGTCTATGCTAACATTTTGAATCATTACTTTCATACTAGGAATTATGTTGTGTTTAACATTCATAATTCTAATATGCAGGTGAATAGACATAAAACTGAAATGTCTGGTTGTACTATTTGGCATACATGGAAACCTAGGTGTTGTAAGTTGTTTGATAATGTGCAGGTCAATGAATCATCAATTATTTGGAATGTTAAATCTGAATTAAGTGATTGGACTTCATCTAATGCCATAACTCATGGTATTACAAGTACTGGAGTTGTTGTGACCCTAAGATGGAAGTGCTCTATGCATCTAACAGATATTCTGGAATTGGATGAATATGTAGTAATAATGCAGGAGAATGCAATGGACTGTGAGGGAGGCCAGCAAAAGCCTTAAATCAGAACAAGCTGAAGCCATGGCACTGTTGAAAGCAGTTCTATGGGCGAAAGAGATGGTTAAAAGAAGAATATACTTGGAAGAGGAATGTGCAAATGTAATAATTACACTAAATGACAATCACTTATTTATCATATAGGCTATTTTAAGTTTGATTTATGATGCTTTTGTTAGCAGTAGTCGTTAAACCTAAAAGGAGTAGTGATGCAGCAGAAATTCAGCAACAATCTAGAGGTTTAATTTTGCTTCATGGTGATGATGTTAAACCTAAAAGGAGGAGTGTGTGGAAGAACATTCTTAGTTCTTCTTCTTTTCTGCAGGAAAATATTACTTTTAAGTTGAACCATGGTTAAGCTATTAGGTTCTGGTTGGATGAATGGTCAACACTAGGTACTCTTAAAGATAAATTTCATGCTATTTATAAAGTTTGTAGCAATAAGAATGCTTCACTGGATGATATGATAATTGATGGGAGGCTCAGGTATAACGTTAGAAGAGTTGACAGGTGCAGAGCAGTTAGAATGCGATTTGTTGTGCAATGCATTAGCCCTCTTACTAGTCTTAATACTGATGAAGATGTGGTGGATATTATGGGTGGTTTTACTGTGAGGAAATGCGATGAAAAACAACTGCAGGTTGAAGAGGAGTGTGACTTTCAGAAATTTTCGTGGAAGAAAACTATACCTCCTAAGGTCAGTTTTATGTTGTGGGTTAATTTCTGCAAATCTTTACCTACTTTGAGTATGCTGAAACATAGAGGAGTTACCGTGCAAAATGGTTTATGCTTATTTTGTAAGGTAGAAGAAGAGACTGCAGATCATATGCTTATAAGTTGCCAATATGCTTTTGAAATTTGGTCTTACTTCATTAAGGTGTTTAAATTTTTTAGGGTTTCACCTTCTACTATTAAGAAGCAGTTTGAAGCCTGGGATCTCGATGTTCTAAGTGGTAAATGTATAGAAGTGTGGTGAAAAGTGATATATGTAGTTTTGTGGCATCTCTAGAAGGAAAGAAACAATTTGGCTTTTAGGGGCAGAGCTATAGACAGTGAGGAAATCTGTTTGCTTATTAAACAAATTGTTGTTCTTTGGTTGTTCGATAAGGAAATTTATAGGAACTTCACTTTAAATCAATTTAGGGATATTTTGCGTTTCCTCCCCTCCCAATATCGCTAATTAGCATTTCCTCCCAAAATAGATTGAAATTAGTGTTTCCTCCCATCGTTAGTTTTTCCATCTATTGCCCAGTTAGCTGAGTCAGCACCTATGCTCACGTGGCAGAAATTGTACGTGTTTCGTCACCTTCCCAGAATACCCTCGACTAAAAACTAAACAGATACACGTGTCTAACATCTGATTAAATAGATCCGACGGTTCTGCATATGACAGAAAATGAGCGGTGATTAACAACTCCCCTTTCCGTGCGCCTATTAGAGGAGAACACACGTCCTGCCTCTTCAACTACCACCTATATCAAGCGGGAAAAGACATGAGAGAGTAAAAAAACCTAAAACTAGTTGCAGAGAAGAGAAAAAAAATCCCCAAATCCAGTTTTCCTTAATATTAGGTTTTGGTCGAAGAGAAGAAGATATTGTTGCAATAGAAAGACGATAAGTGTTGAGTTGTGCTCAATTTCTGCTGATCTGCGATGAATCGCCTTAGATTGTGAGTATTCTATTTTCTAGGTTTTTTTCTTAATTTTCAGTTTCTTTATTGTTTTGATCTAATCATTTGAGGAATTGGGTATGATATGAACAACGTTGTTGTTGCGATTTATATAGATTAGGTTTTTAGGGTTTGATTTTTATGCATGATTTAGGCAACGGTTCAGTCTGTTTGATTAGGGTTTGTTTGTTTTTGTTTTTCTTTGATTATTATACTGGGGGTATTTGATTCATGATGTGATCGTTAGAAGTTTGGTATTTGATTCATGTTGCAGTTGAAGTTATTTTTGTTGCCCTGTTTTTTTTCTTTGATTTAAAGGGCATTGGGTGTTTCATTGATGTGATTGTTTATAGGGAACATGGGTGTTTATGCTATGGCTTATGGGTTACATAAATCATATGTTTTTTTTTTTATCAATTATAATTTTTTCTCTGTTTTTAAAATGTTGTCTCTTTTGTTTTGTTACAGTCCTAGGGATTTTTATGGTATCAAAACTCTTTATATACACCATGATGGGAAATGGTCTAATGCACAGCCAATAGGTATTATATGAATGGGAAGGAGTTGTGCTGGCCTAAATATGATGGAGACTATTTGAACTTAAAAGGACTTGTTGGATAGTGTCCATGAGTGCATTGAGGAATCGAATAGTGCACAATGGTTATTTCACTACTTGGAGGATGGGTTTATATATGATATTGATGAAGAGAGTGACCTGCTGAAGTTTTGGAATGAATTAGACCAAGATGTACCAAATGAAGTTCATTTTTTCATGACTTATGATAAAGCTATGAATGTTCTGAAACCTAGTGAACCATTAGTACCTCCAGTTGTTGCGACTGATGAATTTTGTGAACAATTAGGTCGGGCTATTGTGGATGATGAAGTTGTTGAGCCACAAACACAATCTCAACAAGAGGCACCAGTTATCAGAAATTGGGAGAGTCTTGATGATGAATTTTGGCAAACAACTTTTGGTGAAGAGGAATATATAGTGGCAAATGATCCAAGTCAGCACACATCACAAGTGGACATTCCTAGTCAGCTGACACCTCAGCATACAACACAGCATACACCTCAACATACACCCACAAAGTTTTCACAACCTGGAAAGACACCTGTATCAAAGAGAGTTGTTTCAAAATCACCTGCAACAAAGAAGAAACAGATGAACCAGCCAACAGTTGAACTTGATGAAGAGCATGATACATTGGAAGCATTATTAGTTGAAGAAGAACTTGAGGTATTGCCTGAGAGTACAAATCTGAGGCACCACATCATTGATGACTTTCCTATTTAAGATGACTATCACAGTGGCAACTCATCAAGCTCTGAGGATGATGAAGAAGGAGGTGAAACTGATACTGACTTGGATGAAGAAGAACCTTACAGATATGAAGAAGGCAAAAGTGATCATAAGAAGTATGATGTTCTGTATGAGGATCCAGAAGGTGCGGAAGTGAAAGAATGAACTTGTGACACAGGTGAGGAAGTTGTTGAAGTAGGTATGACATGGCCCACTATGACTGAATTCAAGAAATGGGTTACAAAGTTTTGCATTGCAAACTGTACTGAAGTGAGGAAGATAAAGGATGACCCCAAAAGATTGAGGTACCAATGTAAAGTTACAACTTACCCATTCAGGCTTTTTGCTCATAAGTAAGCCCACTTCTTATGTTGTTATTATTCGAATCTTAATGGCCTTTTGATAACAACTAACAGTTCTTTTAATTTTCATGACGGGCAATCAGCAAAAGATGGGAATACTGTCAAAGTAACCAAGTATATTAATAAACACACTTGTGTTAACAGAAGTGGTACTGGAAAGAACATCATGGCAAATTCAGATTGGGTAGCAAGTGTGATTGAAGCTGATATACTGGAGGATAAACATTTATAGCAACCTAAGAAGATCATCAAAAGATTGAGGAACAGACATGGAGTAGAGCTCGGTTATTGGGTAGCTTGGAAAGGTAAGACAATGCATTGAGAAAGATATTTGGGGTCATATGAAGAAGGATATAAGTGGATACCAGAGGTTTTAGAGCAGATCAAGAAAAAGAATTGAGGAACCATAGGTGAAGTTGCAACTGATATGGATAAGGATTTCAACTACTGTTGTCTGGCATTTAATGCATATTTAGAAGGGTTCAAGAATGGATGCAGAGCATTCATAGGTCTAGATGGATGTCACCTCAATGGAAAAGATGAAGGAGTATTGCTGTCTGCAGTTGCACTTGATGGAAATAATGGTATGTATCCCCTTGCCATCTTCATTTGTGATTGTGCAAATAAAGAAAACTGATTATTGTTTCTGAACCTTATTAAGGATAGGCTATTAAAGCATGCAGCACCATTGACATTTATCTCAGACAGACAAAAGGGATTGATTCCTTCTCTTGAAATAATATTTCCTTCAAATAAAACCAGATATTGTCTCACACACATGTATGAGAATTTTAAGACAAAACACAAGGGTATCCATATGAAGACTTTAGCATGGGGTGCAGCAAAGGCTTATAGAGACACAAACCATACTAGGTACATGGCTCTCATGGAAAAAGATAACAAGAAGGAACACCAGTGGTTTGAAGATGTACCGTCGTACCAATTGGCTAGATCCACTTTTTACCATACTTCAAAAAGTGAGCATGTAACCAGTAACTTTTCAGAAAGTTTCAACAGTTGGATAGTGGAGTTGAGATGCAAACCTATCCACAGGATTCTTGAAGGGTTCAACTTGAAGATGGTGAGTTTGATGTTTGATAGAAAGATGATAGCCAAGAAATGGGAGGCTGAAGGTTTGATATTGGTCCCCAGAGCTGATAGGATTATGAAGAACATAATTGCACTGAAAAGAAGATATCAGTTGTTTGGTTCATCTAAATATGTTTGGTGTGTGATGAACTACCTAACATCTGAAATATGGAAGGTTAATCTGTCAGAGAAAACTTGCACTTGTGTGTCGGAGATCACTGGGATACCATGTGTTATGCTGTGGCTGCAGCTTGCCATTTAAGGATGGATCTCAACAGGTCAGTGAAACTCCCTTAAACTATTAGTTTTGGTTGTTTGTCCATCACTTCTACTATTTCCTTTTCGGATTTATCCACTTAACTTACTTTGTTTATCTACCACTTCTAACTTGGTTGCAGAATACCATAAAATTTCTGCATACAAAAAAGCCTATGCTGAAAGGGTGGAACCATGTGCTAGTCGAGATAAATGGGTTGAGGTGAGTTCTGCAATTCAAGTTGCATTGAAGTTGTACTGCAATATCAGTTATTATGTTGTTATTCTGCATTGAAGTTGTACTTATTATGTTGTTGTGTTGCATTTAAGCCTGAAACGGAGGTCAAAAGACCGAAGTTCAAGTCAAAGGTTGGCAGACCAAGAACTAAGAGGATAAGGTCTGATGTTGAAGGACAAGAGTCACATAAGAAGGCAAAGAGGTGCTGCACCAATTGTGATTCTGAATCCCGTAATATCAGAAGATGCCCAGCAAAAAACAATGGAAGTGCACCAAGGGGCAAGGGCAGGTAATTGTGTGCTTGGTATTTTTTGATTTTGTGAATTATATGGGTTAAAAGGTTTGATGTTGAAGGACAAGAGTCCTTTAAGAACGCAAAGAGGTGCTGCACCAATTGTTCTGAATCCATAATATCAGAAGATGCCCAACAAAAAACAATAGAAGTGCACCAAGGGGCAGGTAATTGTGTGCTTAATATTTCTTGATTTTGTGAATTATATGGGTTAAAAGGTTTGATGACCTATGAATAATATGTGAACTTCGGGGCACTGAACCACCAGCACAAGGTAGGGGCAGGGGCAGGGGCAGGGGCTTTGAGTATCTGTTGTTTGGTACAACTACAACTGCACCAACACAAGGCAGAGGCAGGTCTGCACCAACACAAGGCAGAGGTAGGTCTGCACCTTTTTCAGCCACAAGGTCTGCAACAATTGGGAATTATCAGTATTTGTATGGATCTCAGCCAGATGGAATGAGAGAACCAAGCAGGCCACAGTCCCAGGTGTTCAAGCCACCAACCCAGCCAGACTGAGTTCAATCCGAGTGTATATAAAAAAAAAGTATTTATCTAAAACATAAAAAGTACTGATCACCCACAGAAAACCTTCCAGCATACCGTGTCAAGAAAAAAGATGAGCAACTTTACTACAAGAAAGGTTGTTTGAATGTATCAAGCTTCTTTTTTATCCCATGATTCACCTTCAGCTTCTGAGAGTAAATCTGAAAGAAGAGTCACAATTTTTGCTATAGGAGGTCTCTTGCTAGCATCTTCTTGTATACACATTTCAGCGACAGTAAGAGCTGCAGCAAGTCCATCTCTTGGATAGCATCCTCCCAAGACTGGGTCACAATCTGTGAGAAGTTTTTAGTCTCAAGAAATGGTCGTGCCTGCGAAGTCAACAAGGTGATACGTTAAAGAAATCCTGAGGAACAAACATGTGTTCCACTTTTAAAAAAATTGAAAATGAAATAAATGAATAGTGGACAAAAGGTAAGAAATGTTACCCATACAACAACACTGCGCAGTCGAGAAGCCAGGTTTTTTTGAATTGCCTTCCGCCCAGTGATCAATTCGAGCAAAACAACACCAAATCTATAGATATCACATTCCCTAGTGAGCATGCCGGTCATAGCATGCTCTGGAGGACAATAACCTAATGTGCCCATCACCTTTCCAGAAGCACCACGGCAATTCCAAGCAGGACCAGGTTTTGCAGTACTAAAATTGGACAACTTTGGATTAAATTTTTCATCGAGTAAAATATTAGATGGTTTAAGGTCTCCATAGATTATAGGAGGATCCTTTTGATCATGCAAATATTTTAAAGCCTTGGCAACACCCTCTGCTATCTTCATCCTGGTCTTCCAGTCTAGAGGCTTCTTGCCGATTTCATGCTTTAACAACCCAGAAGATGAAGTTAGTTAATACAATTGTTTTACCATGTCATTATGCATAAGATGGTGAGAAACCTAACCATATAAATGAAGATCCAGCTGACTGTGACGGCATGAACTCATAAACGATAAATAGAACGTCCCCTTTATCATGGTAGCCAATCAGCTTGACGATGTTAGAATGCTCAAGTCCACTGAGCATTTGAATCTCAGCTCGAAATTCTGCACGTCCTTGTTGGGTATTCATCGTAAGCTTTTTCACAGCAACTTTCTAAAAAGGCAGTTTACCATCAATCATGTATGTACTACTTATTCTCTTATCTTATTTTTCTTACGAATATAATATAAATTTGCAATTAAGAGGTGGCGACGACTCACCTGGCCGTCTTTGAGAATACCCTTATACACACGTCCCAATCTTCCTTCCCCTAAAAAATGCTCTTGATTGAACTTATCAGTGGCCGCAATTAGCTCTCTTAATTTGAGTATACGAGCATTGGCAACGACATATTGAGGAGATTCAGATTGGTCTGCCCTAACACCTTGAGTTCCTGAAAGCAAAATATATACACAGGAAACATCATAAGTTTTTCACCATTCTATTGTTGATGATTAGCTGCTCCGTAACTATCAATCTTGTCAGAGAACAAGTTTTCCACACAAAAACACGGACTTATTACCCTTGATTACCCATGATTTAGTTGAGAAAATAAGAACAAAAGACGTTAATGGACACAACCTTTCTACAAAGTTTACTTACAACCAAACCACAAAAGTCATCACAGAAACAAAAGTGTAATTTATTTTTAACTACCCTTGAACCAAAATTTTCAAACAATAAAAACCCATTTCAAGATTCCTACAAGCTCAATTATAATCATCATTTAATTTACAAATAAAAACTAGTTCGATAAGTCCCCAGATCTTCTGAGAAAAAACCTAAAATACCAAGAAGACGGAAAATCTTCTATTGAAAGAGGCCAATACGAGAACAAAGGTATACGACAGATCAAGACTGAAAAATTAGAGGAATATCGGAACCATTTAAACTATGAATATACAAGATAGAACACTGTACCATCTTCTCTGTCTGAAGATTCGCTGTTGCTCGACGCAACACAGGAGCATCACCTAGCCATACCCAGAGAAAAAGCAGCCAAATGAAATTGGGGGAAGTAATTTTAACCTTTTAAAAAAGGAAAAAAATTGGGGGAAGAAGATTTAGACCGCGTCTGGCATCGGAAATGATTCGGGTCCCGAGCATTTCTCCCACAACTTCTCCAGCAACACACAAAGAAGTGGGACCAAAAACCCACCCCTATAATTTTCCAGTGGGCCCTGGGGTGTGCGTGGCGGGATTTTTCGGGATAAAATGCTCGGTCACTGTAGCTTCCCCGTCTGGCATAAGCATTTCTAGATGAATATGAACAGTCGCACGACCAAAAACTGATTTGTAACAAGGGCTCAACCCTTGCGGGGGATTATATTTTGTGTGGAAATTAGATAAATAGCCTTCATTTTGGCGAGTCTTCACAAACACCCCTACCCATGATAATAATGCCCCTCCGCTTTTCGGAGGAAATATATTTTATTCGTAAGTCCACAAATACCCTCTATACACGATTAAAGAAAGGAAAATGCATCGTTTCCTTTTCAATTTTAAATCTGAAATTTTCAATCTCTGTTCCTCTCCAGCCATCACCTCCGTCATCACTGTTTTTCACCACCTCGTTTCCGTCGGGATTAATGGTGTTGGTGGTGGAGGATATCAAATCTGTACTAGTTAATCTGTCCAATTGATTTTCCTTATTAGATTCATAAATCTATGTTATATTTGTTGATGATAGTGGCTGTGGCGGTGGTGGAGAATGTCAAATAGTGGTTCCTTTACTTAACGATGATGGTGATGACAGTGAAGGAGGATATAGATCTCTGTTTTATTAGTTGTTGATGATGGTATGGCGGCGGCGGTGGTGGTGATGGAAGAAAAATATTAGTGAAGATGTACCATTTTTGGTTGTGAAGATCTGGAAACTGGTGATCTCTGTAGTGTAATGGATCAGCTTACTGACAAGAGTATAATTAGTATTTTTATTCCTTGGGTTACGGTGGGATGAAAATTAGTGGTGGTGCGATGGTTCTTGGTGCGATTAATCCTCTTCTTGTGACGGTCTTTTCTCATTCAAATGTTAATCGAAGGTATGATTTTAAGACGAAGTTTTTCATTTTAGAAGAAACGTATTTTTTAAGTGATGAATCTTGTCCTAATGGTTTGATGTCTTGTGCATGCAATAATACGGATCCCCTCATAAAGCTTATAACCTCTAGTGTGCTTGATTTTTGATTTTTTTTTTGCTTGTCCAGTCTCAGTTGGTGACAGTCAATAGTTGTTTATATATATATATTGGACTGATGCGATGCAATCATGTAAGCTAAAAATTTAGAGCTTCATAAAAACCAGTGAGAACCCCAATCTAATTTTAAACTTTTCATTTTGTAAATTTATAAACAACGACATGATGGATTTACCTTTTGTTTTGAGTATTTGTTAATATACTTTAAATCCTAATCACTTGTTTACAACTTTCTACATTGAATATATTTCGCCTTTTCATGAACTGCATTGTTTCATACAGTTTATCTTATTTTTTCCGACATAGTGTTGTTAGAAAGACATATAAACGAATAGTGGTATGTTGAATTTGTGGTGCAAGGGTAGCACGGCCGACTTCGCATCGGATGATACGTGTTCGACTCACGCCAAGTTCACTTATTCGTGTATGTCAAATTGTTGGTGTCAACTTGGGTTGTTGGCTCCGTTTACTGGGATCAACTTGGTTTGTTGACCCAAAATAACTATAACATTTTTTAGTATTGTGTCAACATTGGTTGTTGACTCCATTCACTGAGATCAACTTCGGTTGTTGACACATATTTTTTATTTTCTGATTTTTATTTTTTGGGATCAACTTCGGTTGTTGACACCATATTTGTTGGGATCAACTTTGGTTGTTGGCACCGTAAATGATTTGAACATTTTTTGTATTTTTAATTTTGGTATCAACTATAGTTGTTGATACCATATTTTTTGGATCAACTTTGGTTGTCGATACTATATTTTTTGGATCAACTTTGGTTGTCGAACCATACATAATCTGAAGATTTTTTGAATTTTTAATTATGGGGGATCAACTTCGGTTGTTGACACCATATTTTTGTTTTTTGGGATCAACTTCCGTTGTTGACACCAAATTTTGACGGTGGTGGTGACGGTGGTGATGGCGGCGGCGGCGGTGGTGGAATGGTGGCAACGGTTGAATGTTGTTGTTGGTGGTGGTGCATATGTGGTAGAATGGTAGTTGAATGTTGGTGGTGGTGGTGGTGGAATGGTGGTAGTGGCGGCAGGTAAGTGGTAGAGATTTTTTTTTGTTGTATCTTGAAAAAAAATAATAATAATTCTTTGAGTAAGGGTATTAAGGTAATCTAATATTAAATAGATAAGGTAATTAAATGATAGGGGTATATTTATTGTTGTATAAGGGTATATTTGTTGGGTGTCAAAACTAGAGGTATATAATTAATGTACCCTATATTTGTTGGTATAATCGTAAGATTTGACTTTCGCCTACCAGAAATAGGGGCTTATGTGATGTAATCAATGGAGGGGCTTTTCTTGAAATTTATGTTTGGTAGGGGCTTGGTGAGGGAGTTTTTTTTTTTTTTTTTTTTTGCTGAATTATATTATTTTTCATTGATTGAATAACTGAAAAGTATCACAGAATGTGACAAAAACTAAAATGAATTACGGATAAAGATTGACTAGCTAAAACAGTACCATCAACAAACTAAAACCAAGAACACCAGACTACATGCAAACTACTTGCAAAACTTGTAATAGGCCACATCAGAATATGTTTCGAAAAGCGTGGTCTGTCAATATGAATTTGTCTTTCACTAGGTCCGACTATCTTTACCTTGATAGTTCATGCATCCTGATCTTTCTTTTATGTTATCGAGGTTTTCATAACCTCTTTCAGGAAAGATGGACATTAATCACAAAGTTTCCTTCGTCTCGAACTTTGTGATTCCTCAAGATAGATATCTGAAAACTGATCTTTTAAAGATTGTTCTTGAGAGGTGGTTAAGAATCTAGGTTGCTCTTCGGGAGTCTTAAGTTCCGGATTTGTGAGGTTTGTTAGCTTTGTCTATTGCAAACAAATTTTCATACCATGATATTTGATATAAACAGAAATCAAATAGGCTTATCTGTTAGAGGCAAATTGGTATCAAAAGTCTTCACCTAGGTTGAAGCAAATTTTAGGCTGTAAAGGACGTCAGCTAAGGGAATCAATTTCGTAGAGCCTTGCGAGGTTTAAGAGACGTAAATAGCGCAATTGTAACTGAATCGCTTGGAGGGTGGATTCGGTCTCAACTACATTCCAGTCAGAAGTCTGATAGTAGGATAGTGTCATTAGCGATTTAATACAGTTTGGTGTTCAAATATGGATGAGATCCCATGATTTTTCTGCTATTGCGGTTTCCTCGTTAACAAAATTCTTGTGTGTGTATGCTTTTATTTTTCTGCATCTTTTGATTGTTAAAAAATACTATACAAGTTCATACTTCTATTAAAACGAAAAAGTTGGGTGTGTACTTGGTACCCCTTCGTTTTTAGGCCTAAAGTGTTGGGGTCTACTATATTCATGTCCTTTTGGAATCAAGCTGATGTCCAGCATGTGCAATCAAAATCATAACATTCCCGAACAACCGCCATTAAATATTTTTTGATGATATGCCAAGTTGTCTTGGAAAAATCCATAGGATTCCCATCAGGTCCTGGAGATTTGAAATGTTTGCAACTCTTAGAGCAAATTCCATGGGTGGTGTCACTCCTTCAAAACGAATAAGAGACTACCAAGTAGATCAAATCAGGTCCTAGTATACACTCCTTCACCCACCCACCCACCCACCCACCCACCCACCCCGAAGTCTTTCGTATACTCATTTGGGTGAAAAGGCGGTTGATAGTCTTCACTACACGACATACTGTTTAATTAGTCTAATCCAAGTATAACCTATTGAAATCATTAATCTCTTAAATTAAGCAAATTCAAGCGATCTGACATAAGAGCCACTCAAATTTAACCTAGGTTGCGCTTCTACTCATAGTCGCGTGGTAACATCTTGTCGTTTTAAAAGATGCCATGCTAGTACTTGTAACAAGGATCTTTCGAAAATTTTGTATATCAAATCTTAATCTCGATGTATATATAAACATATGCTTAACTAATTCCCTACTTAAACAACCGAACATCCAATCATACTTGGTGATATTACTAGTAGAACATAAACAACATGCATTAAAGAGATCATGAATATTAAGAAAGAATACATAAATTGATAAATTTTTTTGATATTTTGGATTATATCTCTAACCAATAAGAAGGAATTAATTCATTATGTGTTTCTCAGTATCCATGAAATATTCATAAAAAAACAAGTGTGCATGTGAAGACAAACTTTGAACTCCCAACCTGAGCTCAATATTCTCTTTGTGTTGTAAATTATGTTGTGCTTCTTCTGAAGGCTCGGGAAGTCTTTGATTCCTTTGATTCCTAATGGGACCATGTTTGCGACAACCCTGAACCGGTAATGGTAGTTCGGCTATCCCTATCATTAGTAATTTAAGGTTTTACTATCTAAATATAAAGTCCACATAGCTCACGCTAGCAAAGATAACATTTATTTGAAAACAATATAATAAAAAAAACATCATTCTTATATTAATGAATATTGAGTTGGACTAAAATGTTTAGCCAAAAAAAGAAACAAGTTTTATCAAGGTTTCGACATGAAAATCTTCGCAAAATAATAATCAAAACAAACTCTCATTAAGGTGATCAAAGAACCAATGTCTCTCTGTAATAACCTTACTGAGAATAAGGAAAAAAAAAACATATGTAAAAAGAAACCATGACAAGGAATATATCCTACTTCTTTCTACACTCTGCAGCGACAACTTGGGAAAGACTCCAACTAACTCAATATTTACTTTATTACCTGAAAGGAAAATCAACACAAGGTCAGAGCCTTGCTTAAACCATCAATTTAATGTTAAGTAAAAGAGTATCAAAGTATTTTTTAACAATATCAAGGAAGGTCACGATAGTACATAAGAATGGCTCAACGCCCAGTAAAATTACCTCTTACCATCGGTCGTTAACACTTTGGAAACACACACACACACAAACGATAGACATTCACATTTATCTACCCCGTCACTCACAAGAGTAAAAGATATTATGGCCATGTTCACCAGCGCTCGCAAGCATGATTGCTATGGTGGACCTGATCTCTCAACAAACAGCTCAACGCGGAATAACTTCGACGAATAGCAAACACTCAAATATAAATTCAGCTATCAAATAAGCTTAACCATATTCAATTTATCTCTACAAGCTGCAACTTATATTATTAACTGCACAAATCATTCAAACTGACTAATATATTCAAGTACGTCTGCTTCTCCCTCTTCTATACCTGAGTCTCTCTCTTCCCGACTTCTATTTCAGATCGTTGTAAATCAACTAATGACTATCTTTGTCGTGTTCTCGTCGGAATCCTGTTGATCTAATGCAAACTCAACTGCATGATTTCTACTAAAAACCGAATCACATATAGGCCTAAATAAATCGTCCCAATCAATCGAAACACTGAAATCACGACAACCAAAGAAATCACTAAAATCAAATACAGAAATAATACCATAATCACCAATGCCATCATTGTTACTCTAAAAAGTCATATCTCTTTGAATACCAGCAACAATCTGGTTTCTCTCAATTCAGGGAATCTTTTGACTAAAGGCAACATACAAGACAACTACAAACCAAACGTCACCTCAAATCTCAAAATAACCCACGATACTCTACCTTTTCAATCCTACCCCAAATCCCTATGGCTTAAACAAATATGGATAACTCCCAAAACTAGCAAACCATTTCCTTTAGTAAACCATTTGAAAACGCGGGGGTATCAAAATACACCACCAACTTTTTCTTAGGAAATCTGTATGAACAACTCAATACAACTCCGAGAGTTAAACTCAATCTAGGAATAATATCTAGAGTTATCTCTCTCTCTCTCTTGCGATTAGAACGTTTACAAAATCGAATCCGTGAACCTAATCACAAAGACATTACTTGGAAGATACCAAAGACCAATGTCCAAGATTACTTGAACTATGATTGATTAACGCACAACCTGTGATATTTCAATTATAAAGATAAATAATGTAATGCGGAAAAAGAAATAACACACACCATAAGTTTTGTTAACGAGGAAACCGCAAATGCAGAAAAACCCCGGGACCTAGTCTAGATAGAACACCAAACTGTATTAAGCCTCTACAGACACTAGCCTACTACCAATTAACTTCGGACTAGAATGTAGTTGAGCCCTAAAAGGTATCCCACCGATTAAGGTACAGTCGCGCTCCTTACGCCTCTTGAATACTAGCAGGACTCCGCGTAATTAATTTCCTTAGCTGACGTCATACCAACTAAGAGTTGCTTCAACTCAATTGAAGACTTTAAACCAAATCTACCTCCCACAGATTAAGCCTATATAAATAATTTCCTTTAAGATCAAAAAGATTCTGATCAAGCTGGTTTGGAAATCGATAGCAATAGACAAAGACTAGCTAACCTCAAAATTCGGACTTATGCAATCCGAAGTGCAGCCTAGATTATTATTCACCTCACAAGTATAAAACTTGTGGAATCAACAAAGTTAGAGACGAAGAGAACTTTGATGATTTCTATCTATCTTGATCGAGTGAGTAGCTCAACAATCGATCAAGATCGGGATACTCGAGTTATCAAGGAAAGATAACTATACCTGGCTTCATGAATCCCTATGAAGTTTTTGTAGTCGCTAAACCCTAAAAGGGTTAGAAAGAGGACAACTCTAGATACAACTAGGACAAAAAAAAAGTAGTGTCGGGATTCAAAGATCCCAATTGCCGGAAGTTCCCCTTTTTATAGACATTTAAAACGTAGTTTGCTTTAGGTTTAAGCTAAGATAGCTTTGGAACCAAGCAATCAATATCTACCGTTAGATGAATCTTTGAATCTGATTTACATAAACAAGATATACACTCTGGTTAGGTAAAACCGTGTATAAAGACTATGTTCAAGGTGGTTAGCCAAAACTAGCCGATTTGAACTTAAAAGCTTAACACTCATTTTCATGAACACTTAAGACATTAATCTTGAGTCACAATCATGTGATCAAATAAGTCTGGTATTTTTAGAGAATTGATCAAATGCTAATTATCTCTTAGAAATAATATAATCGCACTTGAAAATAATCTACATGGTTAGTAGGTGTACAAAGTACAAATACCATAGTCGTTCATGACTCAGGTCAGTCAAAGTATGTGTACTGGTTTATAAGCTAATGAACCAAACCAAGTTCCGGAATTAACATAACTATTTAGGTATGCGTACCGGTACGGATACCTTAAGACTATGACCGGTTCCGGAGTCTACTGAACTATTTTGGTTTACGTATCGGTTTGGATACACAACCGAGTTCAGGAACACAGAACTACTTTGGTACGTGTACCGGTTTGGATACTAACTCGGTTCCATGACCATAGTTCCTAAACGGTTTGCATACGAGTATGTGTACCGATACGGTTCACGAGTTAAACAGATTTTCACATGATGTGCATAAGGATATGCACACCAAAAATCTGCAAGTCGATATATATATAGCTACTCCGCTACGTGTACGAGTACATGTAATACGGGTTCAGACTTATAACAGTTTTCCCAGTCTGTAAGACTGATAACATTGTCTTATATCTGAATTTGTAGTAGTATATTTTTCTCTAAATCGATTCCAAATATTCCCGAATAGCATCAATGACACGTATCACTGTTCAAGGCTATTTTCGAACAATAAAACTTGAATCATGATTTTGATTCCGAAAAATAAAATTATCCTTAACCGAAATTCATCAAGTATGAACTAATTATCAAGATAAACTTGGCGAGAAATTCTTGTCTATGCATGATAGTCTAATTAGTTATTGAAAAGACGAGGGTATACCTCAATCTAAAACTTTTCCACCTATAAGTCCTTTCTCCGAAAGTGATTGTCTATGGACAGAGTCGAGACAATACAACTAATCGGTTCACACTTCGTGTGATCGTCTATGGATACGAGATCGAGACAATACGACAACAAGATAACTTGTGTGATTGACTATGGATACAAGATCGAGACAATACAACAACGAAGTATGTTTACTTGATAATAGGTTCGGACTTAACCAAACACAATAGGATTGCTATCAAGTAAATAGGAATTAACGTTTGTGTGTTTTACTTCTAATTATAATAAAAACAATTATAATTACGGAAATAGAAAAGTAAAAGACATAGCAAGATTTTGTTAACGAGGAAACCGCAAATGCAGAAAAAACCACGGGACCTTGTCCAGAATTGAATACTCTCAGGATTAAGCCGCTATACAAAATCTAAACCAACTTCGTATAGTTGAGACCAAGCAACTAAACCTATAGTTCACCTAGTTCCGTCTGTATCCCTGCGCTTCAAACTTGCAATAAGTCACGTACTTGGAACAATTCCTTTGGTTCGTATTCCAAACAGTAAAGGAGCAACAAATCTGTTCGGTAACAACTCTTTTCAGTCAAGTGATATGAGTTTGACAAAAGTCTCTTCCGTTTATCCCAATAAACTCATTTGTTAGGTTCTTAGATCTATCCAATAACAACTACCAAAGTAATTATCAAGATTTTGCAATCAATACTTCGAATCACAAAGAAACGTATTGATGCCGATCTACTCAACTAATCAATCTAGATTATCACAAAGATAAACCGATTATAGTTAGATCCCCAGCCGATCAAGTTTTGTGCACACCAAAGATTATGAACCCAAATCAGAAATCTTCTTCGTCTTCAAATCTTCTTAGATCTTCAATAAACACCTGCACACAATCAACTTGAATCTCTTGTGATCAATCACACATAAAACGGAGTCTGTTAACAATGGATTATCACAAGACGTCTTTAGATCTACAAACAGTCTAAAGATAACCTTCGAAACTTCGATTTAGTTTGAGTGAAACTTATTTTAGAAGAGAAGATTCTCAAGCATAAACAAACTAGGTGCAATCAAAGTTCAACAACCGTTAGTCAATCAAATCAATCGAAAACTAATAATAAACTGCAATTATCTAGTTTCCCACCAACGGTACTCGTAGATCTTCCCAATCCAAAAGAGGTCTTTAAAACGAGCGGTCGTAAGAGATTTCGTCTAATTAGGGTACTTTCCTCTCCGAATAAACGACTCCACCAGTAACAACGCTCTGAGGATTAGTTTGCTTGAAATGCAAACTTCAATATTTATAGACCAAAGAAGTTTGGACACCAAGGAATTTCCCAAACCGAATATTTTCAAAGATATGAAATAAGGGCAAAAACGGTTTTCATAATTCCTGGAAATGCACTGTCCAAATATTGACCGAAATCCCAGTAGAAAATCTCCAACTAGTAACTGCACATTACTAATTTTTATTTTATAAAGATATGCATTTTAATTGCTGGAAATTAAAAGCATATAAAACTAAAAACCTTAATTAAAAGATTCTCAATTTATTTCGATCCGGAATTCTCCTTTAGCTATTAAGGAATATCTTTTAACAATAAAAGATAAGAGTTACTGCACATGTTCAAAGTATGTCGACATCTTCACTTTGTAAATCCTTTTTCATATTTACAATCTTGGAACCGATTTTCCACACTTCCAAACAAGTTTAGAATTGGTTCATCTGACTTCCAAGAACTATGTGATTGATTATCCTATCAAATCACCAATCATGGGTTTAAACGGTTCTACCAAAACAAGTTTCGGTTCTACCTCCATGTGGGTACTAGGATCGGTCACACTAGCTTTCCAAAAATTGGTTGACTAGGTACTAGGATCGGTTACCACATATATATGGTATCTAACTTGTATTCGGTTGCACAAGTCATAGGATCGGTTACCAATCACTAAGATTTTGTTGCACCTCTTACAAGAATCGATTCCCCTACTTGTGATCGGTTGCACCTCTTACTAGGATTGGTTCCCCAATGTCTAGAGTTGGTCATACCAATTACAGTAAATCGATCATACCATCTCATGTGATTACTTAAGATCGATTTCACTAAAAAGTCATACCAATACAAAAAGTCAGGCCTTGTGAATAGTTTTACCAAGATACATAAAAAAGTTATGAGCGGTTATACTAAACACACACATTGGTAATCCAAAGATTTGCAATGAATAACAATACCAATAAGCCTAGCGATTTCCCTTTCGATTCATAACACAAGTTTATGAATTGTACTTCCTTTAAACGAATGTAAAAACATTGTTTCCTAGGACGAAATCTTCACCCATACCCATACATATCACAATAGCATTCATACGATTATGTCGATGTCTTATATACGAAGTTCAAAAGATAGACGTTATACTTTGTATTGTTCCTTAATACTATGTCTAACTAGAGTATAATCATTCACAGCTTCGCAGTTATGTTTTCAATATGCACGACATGAAAGATACGTTAGGAATGAAACAGTTCAAGTCAAATATTACAAACCTCAAGTGGAAGGATGATGTCGTCGTTGTAGTTCTTTACTTCTTCACATTCTTCAAGTCTTCACGTAATACTTGTAAGTCTCATATCCTAGTAACTTTCTAGCTAACCTATACGAAGTTGACTCTAGCATATAATCAAGCGACTCTTTAAACGAGTTTTGATTCACTAAAATATGATAACCAAACTTGACACACCAACGCTTGGTGGGTTCAACCGATCTATGTTCTAACAGTTATGCGACATCGTCTCAAATGATAGAAAAGTGAATATAACTTGAGAAATAGGTGGTTCAGTCTTCACTTACCTTTTGTTAATGAAGTTATCCAAAAGCTTCGGTTGATCTTCGCCTTCAAAGTTCAAACGGTAGAATGCAATGATGACTACCGTGATTCTCTGTTTCTCAACTACATTTCTATCCTTGTCCGAGACTTAACTAATTGTAGACTAGAAATCAAGATATAGTTTTGAAAACTAAATTTGACAACAAGCTTGAGATAGCAACACTTGTGAGTTCGACCGAGAAATGCTCTAACACCGTTCATACCTGATATTATCTCATACCTTCAAACCAAAAAAAACCATTTTCATCTTCAAAACCAATCTGGTAAACTATCTCTAAAATCCATAAAGATGAAAATCTGATAACCCTGTCTATTTTACCCAACTCCTTTGAAAGCCATCATAAAACATAGAAATCTTTTAACATAAAACACTCATTTCCAAACCAAAATAGATATAAACACTTTTTCCTTTAGGCTATATTCCAAATTAAACCAGAAAAACCGATTCAAATCCCTCATTAACAACAAATATACCAAGAGATGTTCAAAATAAACCTATTGGTATATTTCAGAACACCAATCACCACAAAATAATCCTTCAGAAGTTACTCTCAAGTTACCAAAAATTCAATGTTTAATCCAAAGGTGAGAGTCATTAACCGATTACCTTTCCAACTACTTTGGTTATTGTCGAGTTATACTCTGAGTCCCCCAACTTATACTCCAAGTTTGAATCATGGTCATTAGGGTTGGTATTCTATGAGATGCTATTGGATGCATTGAGACCACTGAACAGGTCGGATCGGCTGGATCAATGAGATCGTTGCGTAGCTTGGATGGCTCATTGACTGGATCGTCGGCTGTAGGATTTCTACCTGCAAAAATTCACGGCCAAGCTGGGAAACAGAAGGACACAAGGCATCAAGAACTAGGAAATGCATTGGATCATCATGATTCCATGAATGCATTTCCAAAAATCGAATAGCTTGTCTCACTTATGCAGACAAAGTAATGGAAATGAATCCAACTACCCCTACACCAGAAACCGCATAGCGATATGCAACAACAACAACAACAACACCCTCATGCACCTCAAAAGGATTAAAACTAGGATGCGCTGCATACAACTTCCAATTGTCATCATCAGATCCATGCATAGGTTTGTTAGTGTGTTTCTGGGGGGTTTCTTCTCATCTTCCTACATGGGTGCTTTTCCCTTGTCATGAACACGACCATCTTTATCCATAGGAACTTTCCCATTGTCAGAATCACTATCAAACCCACTATCTCCACCACTACCACCACCTCCACTTCCACTACCAACTTCGAAGTATCGACTCTGAATTTCAAATGGATTACTGGTATCATGAAATACTATAAAATATTGATTATTTACCTTCGAAAGAGCCTCCACTAGATTGTTTTTTAAAAATAGATGAGAAACTCTGGGATAACCTTCTAGTCTCATGATCTTTTCAGTATTCACTGTAATATTATGTTGAAGATCTTCAAAGTACCAATAGAAAATATAGTGATAGTATGGATATTCACATCCTTGTAGAAATGCAATCACATATGGAAACCTCTGAATAGCATGCTCAAAAGGATACCAATGAATTTGAAGCTCTATATCCACTTCAGGCAGATTTTTCTTTTAAGACTCCTCTCTCTGTTCAGCATCATCCATGCTGCTAAAGGATTGCAAAAAAAAAAATCCGAAGATTCTGATTAATGTTTGATCTTAATCAAAGATGGGAATTTTGTGTTTGTGCAGAAGAAAATATTTTTTAAAAATGAGAATTTGAATTAGTTTTTCAATAGGTCTTTTATGTTGATTAGATGGGTTACTACTCCTCTTAATGACACCGATTCCCGAAACATCCCCATAATCATGAATGCTTTATATTGATATATTATATTACGAAGTTTAATGCTTATCTTTTGAACTTCGTAATTGCGACATCAACATAATCTTTGTAACTCGTTACTAGATTGTGTAGTGAACATAGGTTTGATTTATGCTTAGAATACTATCTTTAATTACATGAGTTTACGGAAGTAGACTTACGAACTTGTTTCGTAGTTGAAAGAAATCAAGCGGATTAAAGGTCTGGTTTTCATTGAAGATCTTAAGGTTGGATCGATCCTAACCTATATAGGAAATCAAGGTAGAACCGATCCTAACTTATGTTGGGAGTCAACGTAGAACCAATCCCTACCTATATCGGGAGTCAAGGTAGAACCGATCCTAACCTTTGTTAGGAGTCAAGGTAGAACCGGTCCTAATAGGCAAAATCGATTTCATTAAGTCACGTACACTTTAAGGTTTGTGTGATTTGATTTTCGAATGAATATGTTTTTTGTTTCACCTGCAAACAAAACATATCTCTGGAAATATATATTAGTTAAGTGCTAGATAATATTGAGTTGTCAAAGAGAAATTTCGATTGTACAGTTGGATATTGGTTGGAATTAGACAAAACAAAATTTAGGTGCTTTATTGCATTTCTTGAGAATATTTTCGGTTATGGGGTAGGCAGTTTGTTTCGTAGTCACTGCTGTAGCCGACTAATTGTATTACTTGTAATACTATCTTGGAGAGGAGAGTAACCTAATTAGGATAAATCTCTTACGTTCGCTAGTTTAGAGACTTCTTTGGGATCAAGAAGCGTCTACTAATACCGTTGGTGGGAAGCTAGAATCTACATTGTTTTTTTATTAGTTTTCGATTATTGATTTAATTGACTAACGATTGTTAACTCTTGATTGCACCTAGTTTGATTATTCTTGAGAGCCTTTTCTTCTGACATGAGGTCACTAATATAGTTTTTACAGTAGTAAGAAAAGTGGTTCGTTTAAGACTTGTGAAAGTTGGTTTTAAATTTAACTTCTAATGCTAAAACAAAGAAAACAAAATTAAAAGTTAATTTCAAGATTGTAAAGAAACTAAGACAAAGGATTCCACCATTAACCAATTTTAGTAATTCAATCTGATCAATAATTATGAAACCCAAGACATTCAATTTGATTCTAAAATATTGCCTAGACAAGTAGATTTTCAAAAGAATAGTTGTTGATCGCAGGTATGGGACATCAAAAACTCTAGGCTAAGCATGCACCATCAAGAGAGAATACAACTAATTAACCAAATCATATAATCAATTTATGTTCAATGCAAAAATCATATAAAAATTACAATAATTAATTTAAATAGAAATTACCACATAATAATTGGAAAAATGGCTTTCTCCGTCGCCTTAGCTAAGGGGTTTAGCTCCTCATATTAATCACTTGCTCAAAATATTGGTTCATAGCTCAAAGGTTGATCAAAAAGAAGAAAAGGTGTAAAGCAGCGAATTCGCAACGAAAATAAAACTTTGCAAAATCACAATTACAGAAGAAACCCTAAAAAGTGTTGTAGATTTGAAATAAGTATTGCAAATTTGAATTTTGAGTGTTATGGATTTCCGTCGTTGTCACTGTTGAAAAACGTCAGTTCTGTTCTTCGTGTTCTTGATATTGCAGAAGCAGAACCAACTATTGCAACTCGATTTTTATAGCTTTGTTCTCTTCTAAACTTCACCAAACTTCTCCTAAACTTTCATAACATCCCTAGGACTCGAACAACTCCTTATATACACCAAAGAAACACTACAATTCCCGATTAAAGCTCTTTATTTTTTCTTCTCCAAGTTATAGGATTTTCTCACCAAGTCTTCTTTACGCGTCTATGGGTTGTCAAACCTTCCATAATAGATTGACACGAATCCCAGTGAGTACATATTCTCGTAATAGCACCTAACTTCCAAAAATAAAAGCAAAAGAAAATTGATAGTATTTTCGACCTCGGTTTTCTTTTTCCCGGATTATTTAGCTCAACTTTGTCGAATCCAACAATGCTAGCAACCTTATTTAGCTCTAACCGTCCAGCCCAAGAGAATTCAGCGATTGAATCTCCTTAAAACCTCTCCAAAATTCGAACCGTAATTCTGCCCGTGAAAACCAAATTTTCCCGCCTTTTCTGATTTCAAATTTGAGAAGAAGATGACCCCCGATCCATTTCTGGTGTCCCTTTAGCAATTGGGGGTACAAATAGCAATTCATGGGGTGTGAATAGAAATTTATGAGGTGCAAGTAGTAATTTTGGGGTGTAAATAACAAAACTCCCTAGTGACTTTATCAACTCCTCCGGGTGCCTTTAGTAATTTTCTCCGGAGGTTCAAATGCCACTTTTCGAGCTAATTTTTCCAGAAAAGTTTATTTCTCCAACAACACTTACAAAGACATAAAATATCATAATAATTGCAAAAATGAGCACTAACAATATATAGAAGAGGTTTTTAATAAACTGCCCATATAGGGAAATGCAATTAAAAAATGTCCACGTTTTTTTCAATGTATATTAAATGCCCATACTTTGACCTTTTTCGTCCCTTTTTATTAAAAAAACGGCTAACGACCATTAGTTCGAGTCGTACCTAATTAAATTGACTCGATAGAACAGTCCGACTCAGACCCACATGAACGAGTTCAAGAACATACACGAATTAATATCAAATTCTATTCAAATTTCCAGTGCATTTCAAACAAATCACTTCACCAATTGTGATTACATTGTCTAAACATATAGATCAAGAACACACAAGTCAAGAATACATACACAGTTGACATTGATAATCGTCTGTTCGTGAAGCTGGAGATGATGTAAGTTTCTTTCAGGAATTTCAGCAAACACTTTGCAGGCGTGAATCTGGTGAAAAAGGAGTAGGTTTTCTTCTGTATTTAAGCCTGCTTATATACATTTCTTCTCGTGCAATCTCGAGACGGATATGTATCCTACAATGTTAAACCCACCAAAACACTAAATACCAGCAATCACAACCATTCAGCATGAAAACAACATCACTTGGTGGCAATCCACGGGACAACAAAAGTTTCGTTTAGAACACATATAGGTCCAAGATACTTGATGCATTGTTGACAAAGCTTAGACGTAGGACACTCTTTGAGATCAAAATCAATATCCAATAATGTTAAACACAGGTTAGCTGCTCGCTCTCTCTCCGATCTCAATTAGGTTCTCTTCAAACTCAATAAGTAGTTTTTCAACAAGCACACATTCAATAAGTAATTTTTCAACAATCAAAAAATTTGTTCTGTCATTCACTTAAAAAGTTGCTTTCCCATTAACAAATTGTATTATAATATACAAAATTTTATAAAAAAAATGAAAAATATAATACTAGCTAACATTATGGAACGAACCCCAGACTCACAAAATTACTGAATTTTACTCGCCAATGGAAGAAAGGCTAGCCAGCATCTTCATTAAACCGTTTTTCATAATACAAAGGCAATCACAAACTTTAGCCATTTCCATGTATTCAACCTAACAATAAAAAACAACAAACACCCAAAATTAACAGCTGAAGATATAAAATGAAAGCTGCTAAATTTACTGAATTTTCATGAGCATTGATCCTTACAGCTTCAATCCAGTGTTGGAAACATAATTTCCTTGTTTTTGCATCTTTAGTTCCTCATTTCCCAACCTGCCCAATTATATTGGAGAACTTTCAACTTAAATAATGAAAATAAAATCAATAATCTCCTTGGTAAATTTCTGAAAACAAGTCTGAGATCTAACAATTACACCTTCGGGGTATTAAAAGCAACTCGACTTTGAGATAGGTGTTTCTTGCACATAATTTTTTTAGATGGTACTATGATTCAATATGCAAATCAATTGCTTGCCACCTGCAAAACCACCACCACCACAAATGTCAAGGACAGACAGAAACAGAGGGGTTTACAGAAAAAGCAACAGCCGGCAAATGAAAGCTAATCTCGTGAAACTAACCAATAACAAGAATGCATCCAAATAACTATCAGAGTAAAACAGAAAATATTACACCTAAACAAATAAAATCACAATAATCCAGATTTTATCCGATCCATATGATCGTTAACAGTGAACATAAAAGAATAAAGTCGCAATAACTGAAAATAAATAAAATCACACCTATTTGAATGAAAACATATCCCCTTTGCTTGGTTGCACAAAACAAACTCAAATCAAAACCAAAATCTACCTCAAACCCAATACTCCATTTCATCATTTGATTTTCTCCATCACGACCACCACTTTAATCAAAACATCTTCAATTTTGTTAACGATGCACACAGTCAAAATAATTAGAAACCCTGATTAATCAAAGTACAAAAAACCTAAGAAATCACAGAAACGAAAAATCAAGTTCAACCATATTCTTAAAATCTTCTCAATTATATGAATTGAACTCAATTTTTGACAAACCCCAAAATTTTCTCCCAAGATCAACACTGCTTGAGATAATAATCTTTTATTTATTTATTTTTATCTTCGATTGGTCAAATTGGTCGGATTTTTTTTTAGTAACTCAATCACTCTACTTCATCCCGGCGATGATAACAATTCGATGCTGGTTCCCCACCAAATTACTTAGAGAAACACAAAAAGTTTGCAAAAATAAAAACTAAAAGTAATAAGACAACTCCGAGATACGGTGAAACTACCATGTTATTTCTAACTCATGAGCTATGTGCTTTTATGAACAGATTCTTTTTGTGGGTTCCTCAACTCCTACAACCAAGATGTTTCCATCCACTTAAATTGGTTAGTGTTATCCTGAATCTGCACAAGTTTCGAGGCTCTGGAGTTATTTATTACAACTAAAAGCTAACAAAAAGTTTCTTCCCCACCTCCAAAACTTAAACCTAACATTTTTCTCAATGTTTCGAATGAAAGAGCAATACCAAAAGTATAAGTAACATGAGGAATCAGTAAAAAGAGAATTCATAAAGAGAGTACCTGGGTGAAGCGTAATAATCCTTCCACGGAGAATAAGGTGAGAAATAAAAACAAAAAAAAAATCACAAAAACTTACAAAAAATAATACACAACATATAATTACCTCGATGGTCAATCAAGGTAAACATGGTCCTCTAGATGGACCTCATTAACATCACTTGTAGGAAAAGGCTATAAAAAGGGCTTCAATCTCTGAACGTTAACCTTTGATGAACTACTACCATCTGGTGTCTCAATTTCAACAACGTCGTAAGGAAAAACAGTACGGACCATAAAAGGACCGGTCCACCGAGAACATAACTTCCCAGGGAATAGATGCAAACGAGTATCATATAGAAGAACTTTTTGATCTGAAGAAAATGACTTTCTTAAAATATTTGTATCATGTACAAGCTTCATTTTGTTTTTATGCTCCTTAGCACTATCGTATGCATTTCTACGAATCTCTTCCAACTCATTGAGCCGGAGCTTTCTGTGAGCTCCTTCCTTGTCAAGTGAAAAATTAACCTTCTTAATAGCCCAATAGTCTCTATGTACCAACACAACAGGCAGATGACATGCCTCGTCAAATACTAGACAATAAGGTGACATTGCAGCGGGGGTCTTAAACGCAGTACAGTAAGCCCATAAGGGCTAGCTACTTTGTGGGTAATACCATATTGTTTCATTAAAAGAGCAAACGATCTATTACAAAAGTGTGACCATCCATCACTAATCATAGCTCGCGGTGTAAAAAAGCGTGTAAGTATATTCTATTTCAAAAATTGGACTACGACCTTGTGGTAATTTATTTTACATGGAACCGCCTCAACCCACTTAGACACATAGTCTACATCGACAAGTATGTAAAGATAACCAAAATAATTGGGAAATATACCCATACAATCAATGCCCTATACATCAAGGACCTCGATCATTAAAATAGGGTTCAAAGGCATCATATTTATACGGGAAACGGTTCCTAACTTCTGGCAACGTTCACAAGAAACACAATAACTATGAGAGTCTTTAAACAACAAAGACGAATAGAATCCACACTGCAATATCTTAGTAGAAGTCTTCTTAGCACTAAAGTGACCCCCATAAGCATGATCATGACAATATGAAATAATATTGGACTGGTCACTCTCAGGTATACACCTCATAATAATCTGGTCTGGACAACACTTAAACAAATAAAGATTATCTCAAAAGAAATGCTTAACCTCGGCTAAAAACCTAGAACAATCTTGTTGTTGATGGGGAAAAAGGATTTGCTGGTTTTTTAGGAAAGTGAAGAAACGACCGTGCGTACGGGGACTCCTCGACCGAGCAAACTGCTTAACCTCAAACAGATGCACTGCATAGGAGTGCTTTGAGTTCGAGAGATCAATTTGTAGGACTCCAGCCTAAACCAAAACAATGGTCGTTCCAGAGTCAATTCGGTCACAGAGGGAAAAGGGTCGATCTGTAGGAGGGAAGCTGAGAAGTGGGTGAGATCAATGGTGATTAAGGATTATGAATGTGTTGTAGGTTTCTGCAAATGAACTGCTGGGTTCGAATAAGTTCTGACTGATTGACTGAATTATGCTCTATTGAGAGTTGATGAGAGTTCTTGGTTAGACGAGCGTTGTTTGTTCTTTCAATCGTGAATTCAGAGACTTATTTATATTGTCGGAATGTAAACACATTGATCTCCAGTAAGTGTGACGGTTTGCTCGAGTGAATGAGTGGGAAAGTGGAAATCGTGGTTAAACTAGTTCCAGGTCGTGCGGAGACTTGGTTGATTGTCCACCCACTACTTTGCTAACTCCCTCAACTGCTTGCACGACTTACTCACATTTCTCATCGTGGATGAACACACGTGCCGTAGGCCGCCAGACCAAAACCCTAATTAATATCCCCCCATGTGACATGATTGATGTCTCATGATTATAGAGTATGCAAGGCAGGCGTATATTTAATTAGTCAGTTGTTGACTTGATTAGACGATGAGTCTAAGTATTGTTGAGTCTAGCATGATTGACGAATGCTCTATGATTCATGGATTGAACATGTTTGTTGGGACATATGTAAAGTTCATAGCACGAGCAAATATTGCTTATCTGAGCGAATATTGCTCGCTTGAGCGAATATTGCCCGATTGATGAATTATTAAATATTATAATATTACTGGTTCTTGTGAGCAAATACTGCTTATTTGATGGATTACTGAATATTGCTCATTTGAATCAATGTTGATAGTCTGAGCAAATATTGCTCGTTTGAACAATTATTGGTAGCATGACCAAATAAAATATTAATTTAAAATATTGACAGCTGGGCCGAATATTATATAATTAATCAAGATGTTGATTGCTGGATCAACATAAAATTATTAGTGCTTGAATTTTCTCAGAATTATGATTTGCATAGCGACCAGTTCATAACCCTAATTTTGATTTATTGTTGATCAATTGATGATCTGTTTAAAATCAATCATTGAGTGAGAGAGGGACCGGTTACATGGGATGATGGTCGACCATGTAGCGCCCTGGTGCTCGAGTGAGCATGCACCAAAGTCCTTTGTAGACCAATTGGTGAAAAAATGATTAAATGTTGGTTTAATCATTTATTAGGATAGTGCTCGTCTGAGCATTAGGCAATAAAACCTAATTATGGAGAGATGAGAGACCGACCAAGGGGTATGAAACTGACCCTTGGTGGTCGTGGGACTAGCTGGTGGTCAATTGAAAAAGTTCCAAGTTGGTTGGAAAGAGTTTGAACCCAATATGAACTGTAGAAGATTATTTAGGTCAAAATTGTTAAAGTATGTGGGACCGGCTCCTTGCAAGCCTAAGGGCCGAACTTGGTCGGTCAAGGTGGCATGCCCGTGTCACCATATTTTCCGTGTCTCAATTATGAGAATTTTGATATTTTCTGACGCGCGTTCGAGCAATATTTTGGATTTTTAGAAGAGTTTGATCTTGACTGAAACTCTCGATTTTGCTCGAATGAGCAAGTAGAACTTTGCTCGTGCGACCAATATTTTGAGAATATTAAAATAATACTATTTTAATATTTGCCATGAGTAGCCTAGTCGTTCATGTGACCATTTTACTTTTGGGCTTTTGATGGTTTGAGCAATATTTGAGAAAATATGAAAAACCAGGGTTTTTGCTCAAACAAAGGAGTTTCATGAGATGAACGAAATAATAATAATAAGAAAATAAGGGATTGTAAGGTGTGGGACCGGTCACGGCCCGGTCCCGTGACACTCTTCCCTATTGTTTTATTATTTTTTCATCGTCTGAAGGAAAAATATGGAGAAACTGATAGTTTTGCTCAAACAAGGAAGTTTACTCGAAAGAAGGAGTTTTCATGAGATTAGGAAAAATAATAAAATAAGAATAAAATAAAAGGAAGAGCCGTGGGGCCGGCCACGACGGCATGACGGGCCAGCCGGTGGGCCTGGACCCCTAGGCGCCTCTTTATTATTTTATTGATATTATTTTTTTCCCTATTTTGCATAGGTTTCCTTGTTTGTCCATATTTTTGAATGCTCGTTCGTGCATTTGGGTGCTCATCCGTGCATTATTGCTAAGTACACTCGCACCATTTTCTCAGGGCTTACTCGGTGGTGGCCCAGATGCTCGATCAGTGATTATTTATTATTAATTCATGGAATTCAGCTGAGAATCAGCCATGAAACGGAGTAATAAAATAAGTTAAGTATCTATTACTAATTCATGGAATCAAGCTGAGGATCAGCCATGGAGCATAGTAATGAGATAAATTGAATATCTATTACTAATCCATGGAATCCATATGAGGATCAGCCATGGAACAGAGTAATGAGATAAATAGATTATTTTCTAGGAATTCAATTGATGAATGATACGCTAGAATTAATCTATGAATTGCTCTACACTAGCATGCAATATGTCTAGGAGCGGATTTATTTGAGAATCGAGGTATGAGATAATGGAAGCATCATACTCGTTCTGAATATTGGGGGTGTATAGTCAGGGAACAACAAACAGTGTGACGTCCTGAAGACGTTAACGCTCTATACTAGCATGCAATATGTCTAGGATCCATCCAATCGTTAAGAGATTTTATACACATTCTCTCTACATAGTCAGGGAACAACAAACAGTGTGACGTCTTGAAGACGTTAGCGCTCTATACTAGCATGCAATATGTCTAGGAGCCGTCCAATCATTTTGATTCTACGTAGAGGTGATGATGAAATGTGTAAAGTGTCGAAAGAACAGCTGAGAGGATTTTCGAGGAACATATTCATCATAGCTCTGAGAGGATGTTCTCTCAGTCAAAGATCGTGAAATGGTTCACGGATCATAAAATATGAGTTTCACATACATTCCTGAAGCCGGGTCAGAAACATGCAGTATCATGAGTTTACGATTTTAGCCTTTTTCGAAAATCCACCATCAACATTAAGTCCCTGATTAGTGAGGGACAGTCATGTTCCGCAGTAACCACTGGATGGGGATTTTCCAGTAGACGAGATAAGTAGTTGAACTTAGTCGTAAAAAAGGCATTTCCATAATTCCCGATTTGCTCCAATGATGTCATGTACAAGAAAATGCCTAGATAAGGACTCTGGTGGTATGATAGAGTGTCATCCCGTGAGCACGGAGAGATGAAGCACACTGATTCGGGCGCCCAATTTTGGTCAGTTTAGCGTTTACGGGCCCGGGCCCAAAAAGGAAATCATTGTTTAATTAAGTTTTTGGAAATAAAATTGTTATAAAATGGAAGAATTTTTTTTTTATTTCTTTAACTGACCGGCCAAGCACCTCCCTCTCTTCACCTCTTTCACGTTTGAGCAGCGATCAGGAAAAAATCTCCGCCAGAGCCGACCGCCGCCGATCACCATCCGGTGAAATTCCGGCCGACTAGAGGTAAATGGCTTTTTTTTTACTGTTCATGAGTTGTTCATAAAAAATCCACATAGGTATTTATGCATGCGTAAGTTTTCATAAACTTGGTTTAAGAAACGAACGTCTGTCCTTTCGTTAGTTTAAGAAACGAACAATAATCCCTAGCATGAGAGAAAGATATATTGTTTTGAATAGACATGGTCTAATGGTAGTGAAGAAAATTTTGTCTATGAGCTTTCATGAAAACAAAATTTTATTTTGAGTATGACTATTTTCACAAAAATAGAAAAAACCCTCGTTTCATAGACGAATGCTCATTCAAGCGAAAGAAAAGTTTTTTTTATATATTTGCGGGATTAACTCACGTAATTTTTTTTTAATATTTATGACTCACGTAATTTTTTTTTTAAATACGTGAATTATTCACTGAATTTTTTTTGTGTAAAACCAAATTTTGTTTTTAAGCAATTGTTAAAAGCAAACAATTATTTTGATAAAATAATATTTTTTATAAATTTTGTGATTTAATAGTGTATGCACACATAATAGAAAATCAGTGAATGTTTACACGGTGGAGGTTATGTAAATTGCTCATACGGTGAAAATTGTGTGAATTGCTCGCACGGTGAAAATTATGTGAATTGCTTACAGTTTTATTAAAAATCGAGTTATGATTTTGAATAATGAATTTTGCTTGTCTTTGTAGGTTTGAAGAAGCGAACAAATTCTCGATTTTTTTAGCATTATAATCACTACAGCTAGTGAAATTGTAGACATGCAAGAGTTGGAGAGTTACCATTTTTGTAGATGTTGATGTGAGCATCCTTATTATTTTGTTGTGCTTTAATTCCATTGCTTTGATGAAATTTGCATCTACGAATGATATACTGAAGTAGAAATGTTGTATGGATGTCACAACAACTTTGCAAGGATGACTGATTCCCATGATGGCACTTCCAAAGATGATACTTCCAGAGATGATACCTCCGCAGATACAACTTCAAGAAATGGTACCTCTGTAGATGGGACTTCCATTGATGAAGAAGAACTAGCACCTGGAATAAAGAATATTCCCGAACACTGATGATGATTTCTTTGTGGTTCAGTATAGACCTGAAAAACGTCTCTCAGGTTCTTCGTTTCGCCTTCTTATAAATCCCATGGACATTACTCAGAGAAAATTAGTATCTCCTCGAGCGATAATTCGGTTTTGTCTGCAAGGAGGGCACTACTCTGCTTTGCATATAGAATTCAAGCTTTCTCGAAAACCTTTGACAGACTTTTCTGGATGGGCGAGACATATGTTGGGTTATGATCGTGTACGAACCATGCTAGATCGTGCACAAGTGACACGGGCTATTCAAGCAGCTGGAGATTTGTTTATCTACCATGATGTACAAGGTATGGTAGCTTTGCTCGGTCGCTGGTGCATTCCTACTCACACTTTCATATGCAGGTGGGGAGAATTTACCATCACTTTAGAGGATGTGGTTGCTTTATTGCATCTTACTGTTACGAGTAATTTTCCTGAAATACTTTTGGCAGAGGAGATTGTAATGTCTGATGTCTTGACAGCTACGATGAATGACATTAACAAATTTTCCAGCAAATTTTGTTATGCTCAATGGTTGAGGTACTGGTGGCCAAGTGATAGGACTCCTGAAAGACCTGTCGACGGTACATTAAACATTGCTGCTTTCTTGTGCTTGTGGCTGTCTAGAGAGGTACTTGAAGATAGTGAAAACTTGCTGAAGCCATTTGTGATTCCTTTTGCTATTAAGATGGCTCAAGGTGAGAAACTTCCCATCGGTAGCCTGTTCTTGGGTTCATTATTCTCCAATTTAGACTCTTTGGTCATAGATTCCAGTGTTTTCAATGGATTTATGAAAATTTAAACGTACATTAATACAATGTTTCTCGAAGCCTTACTGTGGGAGCGCTTCAAGAATTATGCACCGATCCCTCGTAGCGTCTTGCAAGGACCAAATGTTGATACTCGTCATGCCTTCTCTGAGAAAGATAATGCCAGGATTATGCGTTGGTCCACAAAGCAGCCTCGACTCAAGACACGCCTCACCAATGTTTTAGACAATGAGTCTGAGTTTAATTTTCATTATTGGGTGTCGATTCCTTCTTTCGTCTCACGATTGATCAATTTTAATGCTGCTGAAGAGAACGTCAATTTGGAATCCGGTACAAACCTGAGTGATGGTGAGAGATCCTTTATACTGAGTTGCACTCCTGGTACATAATATCAGTAATACAAGGAAAGTCAGTGTGTTTCGGACATTCGGAAGATAAAGCCATCAGTCGACCAACTTAAAACTTCTTTAGACTGTACACATTTGAATGGACACGAATATCTGTTTCCCTGTTCTGACCGAGTCGCTTACGCAACTCCAGGTTATATAAACTTCTGGAACCAGCAACTTGAGCATTTACATAATTTTGTAATGGCTGTTCAACCTCCAGTACAAGAACCTCCTTCGGTTGAGATGATTTCTAATTGACCAAGATTGAAGTATCCCTTCAGTGGTGATAAACGAAAATTACTTCCAGGATGTTCACAAGTAAGTATTCTTCTTATGACTTTTGTAGAGACATGATAATCGTATCTTAATTTTTTTCGTTAATTTTACCACAGGATGGTTGGTAGTGAGACCTCGAATTAATGTAGACTTCACGGAAATGGAAGAAAGTCCTCGGGGAGGAGAACCCAAAAGTAAGGATTACAGGATGTTACCAAATAGTGTACAGTCCCCACCTGTTTCTTTGGTAAGTTATCAACGCTTCTTTCATCATAACTTTTTCTTATCCGTGTAATCAGGATCACAAAACAAACATTTGTTAATTTGTTTCATAATTTTGATCTTTTGAGCATTGATGGTCTTCGACTTGCTCCTGGGCAAGCAATTCATGAATCCATTGTCGATGAAGAAGAAGTCGATGTAAGTACTTCTTTGCATAACCAATTATGATATTTCTTGAATGAAGTAATAATAATGGTCATTGATGTATCCAGGAGGAGATTATTGTGGATAAGGAAAATATTGATGATGCTCATTCATCTTCGGAACATGGTGATGAATAAAATCCTCAAGAGGCGGAACCGAATGGAGGTAATAATGCTCCTAATGGTGACGCCGGCAATATCGATCCCTCGAACAATTTAGAGACCACTCAAGTAAGTATACATCTTGTATTTTCTTTATAGAAGTATAAAATTGCTGATTTGTAAATGATTGAATGAGAATCCATGTGAATAAATGAGAAGTTTTGACGAAATATGTCACCGGAAAATTCAGAATTCAGTCTTTTAGTAAACACGCTGTAGAATATTCATCCGACATCAGATTTCCGCGATCTACCCCATTTTTATTATGCCAAGGAAATTTCCTAGCTTTGGGAAGAAGCTTTTTGAGTTTTGAGCATGTTTAGAGGTCGAAATCGATGAAACAGTAACTTCCATGAAGTTTTAAGAAAATTTTCAGCTGTCATGTTATTCGATATTTCGGCCACATCTTTTTGATCGTTTATCCAATTGCTGTGAATTTTGGATATATTGTAAAGAACATCCATACGAAGAGAATGAAATATGACTCAACTTTATATTCCTTACCAATTGCTACCAGTTCGTCGTCTTATACAGGGAAGCGTAAAATCTCCTCAGATGATCTTATTGTAAAACGTCTTTTTATGACTTTTACACTATTTGTTCGTGTCTTGAATGCATAATGAAGAACTTTGATGATGTTAGATCACTTACATTCTGAAATTCATGATTGCTTTTGATTTCCATGCTTGAAGTGCTCTAATCCCATGTAATCATCACATTAGGAGCCAATAATGATGTAAGTTGAGGATAATTGAGCCAGTAATGATGTAAGCTTTTGTGCCAAACTGTTTTAGTCCAATGCTGAACTGGAATTTTTTTTATTACACAACAATAAGCTGAGGATATCGTGAATTCACCAGTAGGAGTTCCTGTCCAAATTCTTCTATCTTGAGTATTATCAAAAACTGGTAATTCAGTTATATCAAAAAATTCCAGTAAATTGTGAGGAATTGTCCATTCTCCATTCCTTATCAGATCAGCCACTTTCATGTCAGGATTTAGTGCAATGATTGCATTTTCAGGATGAATATCTCTCAAAGGCTTGTCTTTGATCCAATTATCATTCCAAACTGAAATTTTGGATCCATCACCTATCAGCCACCTTGAATGTTCAAAAACTTCATTTTTAACCCATTTAATTCCTGGCCAAATTGAAGACTTTTTATAATATTCTATCCATTTGCCATTTTTGTCTTGAAATTTTTCCTGAAAGAATCTTGACCATGCATCAGTACCATTTTGTATTTTCCAGCAAAGCTTCATCAACATTGATTTGTTGATATCTTATAGATGTCTGATACCCAATCCACCTTCCTCCAGAGGTGAGCAAACTTTCTCCCACTTGAGTGTAATAATTTTCCTTACAGAAGGATCTCCAGACTAAAGAAAGTTTCTAATTATTTTTTCACACTCTTTAAGAAATTTTCTTGGCCATTTATAAACTGACATATTATAGATGGGAATACTACTAGCACAAACTTCACTAGGACAAATCTTTCCTGAAAAGATAACATCTTCCCTTTCAACCTTGCTAAGTTTTCTTGAAGCATTTTACACACCCCCAAATATGATTTGATTTTATACTTCATGGAGTTAGCATTACTCCCAGATACTTGTCAGGAAAATCTGATATACCCATGTTACAATCAGCAGCTAGCTGGTTTTTCCTTGATGTACTAGTTCAACCAACAAAAAGTTTACTCTTTGCTAGACTCACTATTTGACCTGATGCTTTTTGGTAATCTTCAAGAAGTAATAATAATTTATTAACATTTCTTCTATCTCCATTACAGA
This sequence comes from Papaver atlanticum, assembly GCA_023531105.1. Classification (NCBI taxonomy): domain Eukaryota; kingdom Viridiplantae; phylum Streptophyta; class Magnoliopsida; order Ranunculales; family Papaveraceae; genus Papaver; species Papaver atlanticum. The sequence goes on from JAJJMB010007708.1 coordinate 22,279,746, forward strand.
AAAGAAATATGTCATTAGCAAAGAAAATATGAGTTGGATGAACACCATTTCTACTTACCATTGGAGATAACTGACCTTGAATCACCATTGAGCTTAACTTTCTTCTTAGAACATCTTCTTCAATGACAAAAAGTAGAGAGGAGAGAGGGTCACCCTGCCTCAATCCTCTACTAACTTTAAAATAGCCAACTGGTCCACCATTTACTAAAACAAATATCATAGCTGATTTCAGAAGGATATGTATCCAATTTATGAATTTGTCAGAAAACCCAAAGCACTTTAATGTATGAAATAAGAACTCCCAACTTGGTGAATCATATGCTTGAGAAATATCTAACTTAAGTCCCACATTCCCCCCTCTTCTCTTTGCTTCTAATTCATTAATCATTTCAGAGGCCATGACTATATGTTCTTGAATATTTCTACTTTTTATAAAAGCACCTTGCTGAGGAGAAACTACTTTATCAACAATTAAGCTCAATCTTGAAGTTAAAATTTTAGTGATAGCTTTGAAGCTAAAATTCATCAGACCTATGGGTCTAAACTTATTAGCTTTTCTTGCATTTTTAACTTTTTGAAGTAACATAAAAAAAATTGAATTCATACCAGCTGGAATAAACTCTTTAGCCCAACATAATTGAATTGCTCTGACAAAGTCTGCACCAATGATATCCCATGCCATTCTATAAAACCATCCTCCAAAGCCATCTGGACCAGGTGAGCTGTCTGGATTAAGTTCAAAAATTGCTCTCTTGATTTCCTCTGCACTATGAATTGATTCCTGTCCAGCATTATCTTCTTAAGTTATCACACTAGGAACAACATCAAAAATATCTTCAGAAATTTGTACCTCTTTAAATTTGAATTTGTCTTCAAAATGATGAACTAAGATATCAAATATCCCTTGATGTGAATTTATTATTTCACCATGCATATTTTCCAGCTCAATTATTGCATTATGAATTTGTCTTATTTTCATATTTACATGAAAGAATTTAGTGTTTGATGCACCATCTTTTAGCCACTTTACTCTTGCTTTTTGTTTTTCAATTTCATAAACTTGTTGAGTAATAACTTCTTGTCTCCCTCTGGCAATTACCAATTGATTTAACAGAACATTATCACAAGGATTCCTGTCTGAAATAAGAGATGCCTTCATTACTTCTTCATCTGCTTGTTGAATTTTTTTACTGACATCACCAAAAGCATTCCAATTCCACTTTTTAATTATATTTTTCAGATTTTTTAGCTTACTGAGGAAGATAAAACCAGGATTACCCCTCACTTCCAAATTCCAGGCATCCTCAATTACTTTTCCGAAACCATCATGAGACATCCAAACCTTCAAATCCCTAAAGGGAATATTTGTTGGTTTAGGAATATCAGCATTTGAACCAAACAGAAGACTATGATCTGAAGTTCCCCTTGTACCAATTTTATATCCCCAGCTAGGAAAAGCTTCAATCCATTTAACATTATATAATGCTCTATCAAGAAGACACAAGATTCTTTTAACACCAACTCTGTTGTTACACCAAGAATATTCCAAACCAGTTTTGGGTGCTTGTAACAGCTCACAATTCTGAATAAAGTTATTGAAATCCAACATTGCAGAAGTTAAAGGATTCCTACCTCCCTTTTTTTCCTCCATACTTAGAACTGAATTAAAATCCCTTATAATCATCCAGGGTTTGTTCAAGCATGAAATGTTATATTAGTCCACCCACAAGGATCTTCTATTAATAGTCAATGAATCAGCATGAACTCCAGTTATTAATTGACCTCCAACATCTACAGTTACTGATTGTTGAGAACTTGATATTACCACAGGTTCTTTTATTGAAGCACTCCAAATATTTGAATCTGTAGAGTTATGAATAATATTTTTGTTCATCCCTGGCAACCTTAATCTTATACAAGAATCAGAATTAACTCTTATTTTGGGTTCAGATAACCAAACTAAAGTAGGACTAAAAGAATTAACTAAACTATAAAGTTTATCTTTGGCTTTAGATCTTCTTAATCCTCTGATATTCCAATATAGGACCCTCATTTAGAAGTATGTTGAGAAGAATTAAGACTTCTCACTCATGTTTAGTGTTTATCACAATTACCTCTCTCTCCTGTTGAATTGATTTGAGATGCTTGTTTTCTTGTTGTGACATTTCTAGTTGGCTTCCGAGGTTTAGCTTTATTTTTAAGATCAACCTTCAAAACTTCTTCAGGAATTCTAAGATTTTCTTTTGGAACTCTTGAAGTTTCTAAATCTTTAACAGTAGAATGAAGGATATTAACCATATTATTTATAGATGGTACAGTGGAACTTACACTGAGAATGTTGTGTACTGGAAGTGAAGGAAAATCTTTAAATGATTCTATCACACAAGGGAACTCCTAAGCATTATCCTGTAATATGTGAAAACTGCCAGAAGATGAAGCTCCTTTTTAATGTATAATAGGAGGAACAATTGCATCTACTATTTCCTCTCTGAAAATTTCTTCAACTTGACAAATAGATTTAGGAGTTTCTGCTTGTTTTTCACCAGGTAATAAACAAATATCAAAACCAATTGGATTGGGAGCTTGAACTGGTTTGATTTTATGTCTCCAGACTTTTCTTTGCATAATTTGAGGAGGAACTTGTTGCCGATCCTTTCTTTTAAGTTTGCATTCAGCTACATTATGACCCACTGACTTACAATGAATACAAAACTTGGGGAGTTTTGGAATTTGAATTGCTTGCTCAAATTTACCATATTTTGATTCAAACAAAATTTTGCTAGGGATATAGATTGCTAAATCAACTTCAACTAATACACTAGCATAATATCCACTGACTCTGTTTAAAGTTGTTTCATCAACTTTGATTGCTCTTCCAATTTTATTACCCATTTATAAAAGAATAGATTCCTTCCAATATTCAATACTCAAACCAGGAAAGAAAACTCAAACAAAAGCTGTAGAAGTTTTTTGATTCTCTGGATTAAAATTTGTTTCCCAAGCTCTAAGTTTTAAATCTTGCTTTTCAACAATCCAGTGACCATTCCAAACATTATTTCGATTTTCTAGATTTGATAATAAAAAAACCTTTACCCAAGGGAATGAGATGAAGATTACCTTTAATACTCCATTGTTTTCTCAGAGAAGCTTCTGCAACATCCAATTTTAATTTTACTAAATTTAGTTTTCCAATCAAGCTAAATTTCCATTCATCCACACAATCATCCATGATATCATCCGGTATGAAAAGAGATGGAGAATCAGAGTTAGTCTCCATATTAATTGAATTTTTAACTGAATTATCCTCCAGATTCAATCCAATTTTTTTTTGAGTTTGACCTTTTTTTAGATCCATTTTCTGAAGAATTTTTGATGTTTTCCGATGAAGTTTCTACCATTTATTGCTACGATCAACAAGGAAATTACCACCAATCATCAATACTGTCTTAAATCACCTAAATTAATCACTCAGAGGGAACATAAAACGAAAAACTTGAAGAAAAAACTGAGTCGAAAACCGAGTCAATCGCACGATTCATAGAGCTTTTTAATTCATATACATCTAAAAACTACATCTAATACTAACAACAAAATGCCGAGTATATAATAGATGAACTAACTACTAAGTTATACTATAACGACATAAAAGAATACAACAGAAAACAAACAGACTACACTAACAACATGAAACAGAAAAATGTAAACTCATATATTCAAGGGTATACTAAAAATCAGTAAAGGTAAAACAGAAAATTTCAACCACATCGCTACCGAGTCCCCGGCAGCGGCGCCAAAAACTTGATAGGCTAGGAAAGATAACCTACAATTGTATTAAACTGCAAGTGCACAGTGTCTACTATGTAAAACAGGGCAAATACAGGTCGAACCCACAGAGACTAGGTTGGTGTGAAGTTGAATTTCTAAGCCTAACTAATACTGATTCAGATTAAGGGGTTTTGTCGATACGACTAAAGATTGATGCTTATACTAAAACAACAATATTAAAAGGCAAGATAAAGATTAACTAGGGATTTGAATCCACCCCTAAAAGCATAGAAATTCCCTAGTTGACATACTAGTTCTCTTTTCAATCAAGGAGCTATAGAGATACTAGCCTCAAACTACCTTGAAGATGGGATATAATCACTTGTACATATGAATGACTTAACCTCAGCAAAATATACCAATCCCTAGCATTACCTATCTTTCTAAGGCATAGATAATCACAGATTGAGCTGAATCAATTTATATAGGCTTGAAAACTTCACAAAGAATTATCCTAACTACCATGGATGCATCACATACAAGGTGAAAGTAATTTGTTATTATTCAGAGATTAAATCATGATTTTCATTCAAAACTCCATGAAGAACAAGTAAATCAAACAAAGAAAATTCTATTTATAAAAGGGGTTTCATCTCTGCCCTAGCAGAGATTTTTAGAACATAACACAAACTGAAATTAAACCTAATTTACTACTGCTAGTTGCTCCGGCTAGTCCGGGCTTGAGTTTTTCATTTACAACCCCTTCTCTATTTATACAAAAGCTCTCCCAATTGTCAATCCCATTTTCAATAAAGTACAATTAGAAAATTAGGAATTTGATGTTTACAAAACTCACCACTGATGCATAGTCTTCATTGTTCCTAACCACCCTATTGTATAATGATGTTGATGCTGCAGAGAGCTTGAAATTCAGACCTTCAGTTGTCATTCTAGCAGCTCTTGGAGACAAATTAGCCAGCCTATTTTTCCTTAAACAATAGCTATCTAGGGTTAGCTTAAAATTGTTACAAAGAAGACATCTTGGGAAAGATGGTGATGGAGGTACTTGACAACTTGAAAGAGGAGGAGACAGAGAGGTCGGCGGTGATGGTCTGGTGGTACACAGAAGATAGAGGAATGGGTGCAATTGTCGGGTGGAGTAAGAAAGAAGACGATTTCTTTTTGTTCTGATCTTGGAAATGGAAATAGAAATGGGAAGAGTAATAAAAAGATATGTTTGGGTGTTAAGCAGTAGTACCTATCTCAGGTATATAGAGTCTAAAACACACCTTTCTCAAGTGAATCAAACGGCCCATTTACTTTCAATCATGGTAATTTCTTTGTTACACTCTTTTGGCACTTCTCCTAACCTTGAAACATACAGTAATAACTTGTCTCCTTGCTTCCGTTGTCGCTGACCACGAATTATCTTTTTATTTAACCTCTCCAAAACACCAATCTTCTTGATCTCCTATTCACCATGTACTCAACCACCTGCATCACGATACAAAATGAGATTATTCCGACAAAATTACCCGTCAAAAGAGATATGTGCAGAATACAAGATTTGTTATAAAATAGAACATTAAGACACTAGAGATGTGATAAAAGACGACAAAATGATCTATAAATATACATTATTAGGCACCGATCACACCCCCAAACCTAAATTTTTCTCGACTTCGAGTAAACAAAAGAACTAAGAAAATCCTACCTACACCACTGTCGCTGTTATTTCGATTGCATTTAGCGAATGCAATAAGCCTTTTAAACCACTAAGTGTCCTTAGTGGACGAGTTGAAGTCTCATGAGGGTTTGCTTAGAACATACCCACAAAGTTCTAGGACAAAATATAAGCTCAGATTCCATGAAAGTGATACCTGCATTTCAGTTTTAGCTCACAACAATTGGATATGTCAATCTATCTTTCAAAGGCACAATTCTAGCACTGGAACAACTAAAGACATGTGATAAGAGTGTAAAGTGTATCACCTTAGATATGCATAGAGAATGGTTTACTGTAGGAAGTTATGACTGCCAATTACTAAGAGATAGTTTTTAGGCTAAGAACTGAATTCAAAGCCAAGCTAGTTGTCCGGCTTTACGAGAAATGTGAATGTTCACCTTCAGAGTTGGTGATATTTCAGTTTACCCGCGTTATACATCGACAGCTGATGTGGTTTTGAAGTTGTAGTAAAAATGATTCGAACTCTAAGACTTGTGAAGATTCGAGTTTTTAAATTTAATAAAAATTATATACAAAAATATTAAAAAATTGGGCGAGAGGTACTAGGGCTTAGGATTCCACCAAATTCATTTCTTAAGGTTCAAATAATAATTCTTTTAACAATTATAGCTCAATAAAAATATAAAATAAAGTGACTTTTATTTTTGCCAAGATAGATTCTCAAAATATTAGATGTAAATGTTAAGCATGGGACATCAAATCACCTAAGCTAAGCATAACCCATCTAATCAAATGACAACTAATTAATTCAAATCATAATTTCAATTAAAATTAGTGCAAAAGTCATGAAAAGAATTAAAAATAATTACCTAAGTGTGAAATAAGGCTTCCTCCATCGCCCCAGTGTTGGGGTTTAGCTCCTCATATTATAGACACTTTCAAAAGATTTTTTATTTGCTCAATAAGTGTTTACAATGGTGAAAATGGAAGAAAATAGTGAAAAACAGGATTTTGTGACGCATGCAAATCGTCGCAAATGAACGATAGAAAGAAAGTGCTGCAGTCACTTTCTGAAGTCGCTTGAAAGGTGTTGCAAACTGTCGAGTAAATGCGACAGTTTCCAACGACTTTCTTTGACGGGTCTTTGTTCTTCGTGTTCTTGATGTTCATCAGCAGCAGAACCCGAGTTTCTGCAACTCGTGATTTCTCGCTCCTGAGCTCTCCTCCGCTCCCCAAACTCTGGACTCCCCTTCTATATGACCTGGGTAATCTATTTATACCCGAAAGATGCATCGAATCTCCTCCATAGCTTCAAAAAATCTTCTCTTTATTATTTTTATTCTCACGGCAATAATTTCCTGTTTTTGCTTCTCCACGCGTTTGCAGCTGGATTAATCTCCAAATATAACTAATTTACGCTCCAAATTGTTGCTCTAGTCATCATACACATTCAGAACACGTTCAAATTCTCCAAAACTCATGCAATCCCGTGAAATATTTCTCTCATGCACGTTCTTCCTGTTTTGCTCCATGACACGATTCAGCCAATTCTGATCCAAACGAACACCCATACCAGCTTTCTATAGTCATATCACGTCTACCCACTAAGTTTCAGGGATTGAATCTCACTAAATCACGTCCAAACATCCAATCGAAATTCTGCCAGAGAAGAAATGGTTTTCCCGCCAAAATTTATTTTTTGAATTTGAGAAGAAGATGTCCTCCCCCTAATCCTGCACGAGTGTCCCTTTAGCACTTGTCTTATGGGGTGCAAATCACCACTTTTCGAGCCAATTTTGCCGCAAGAGCTTTTCCCTAGAAAAGACTTAAAACAACTTTATTAGAAATAAAATGAGTCATAGATAATGTAGTTATGGGTGAAAATGCGTCACACTTACGTGCTTATCAACAGCTACACCCTCCCTTGCTTTATTACAAAACTATTTACATTCATATGTACCAAAAACAAGCATTGACTTCTTATTTACATTCACAACTAAAGAGAAACTACTCAATGGTTTGAAACAAACGACAAACAACTCATTTCATTTCAGTTTCTTTTCTTCTTTTTCTTTTTCATATTTTTTTCCCCTTTTTCTGATTTTTTTTTCTTTTTTCTGATTTTTTTTCCAACTGATTTTGGAATAACGAGATTTACAAACAGAAGATGACATAACAACTTTACACAAAAACAACAAACTACATTACATGACAATTTTAGCAAGAGGTATCCCTTTCCGATGCACCCGTCAAATTCAATGGTCGCTTTTCTTAATGTATCCTCCAACTTCTATCCCATCCAACCAAAGAACAAGCCAGTCAAGTCTCATTCAGTATTCTAGATGATTGGCATCCTACTGAACCTATGAAACACCGACGCTATACACGCTTGGTAGATCGTGCATGTGCAAATTTTCTATATCACATGTGAATTGTGCTAGAATCAGGGGTTCCTCATCATCTAGACTAAGAACCCTAAGATATCATACATGCACAGGTATCACAAATCAAGGTAAATGAGCTCAATTTATCATTTTTTATATATAGCGGAGTTCAGTTTCAAAATATAGCACAGTGACAGTTAAGGTATCTATTCTTCACCACCAAACCTAAACTAAACATCATCCTCGATGTTTCAAAAGATGAACAAAATTATACTACAACATACCATTAGAACAATGCTGAGTAAAGAAAAGGAACGATTACCAGATTTGACAAAAAGAATTGAACTCCATTATTCGCGGCTAGAATCCAACATTTTTCAGCTGAGATTACATTGGATTAACACAATATATACAAAATAAAAATAAGATTCAACTGACTCAAGATAGAAAAATTACCTACTGAATTGTATACACATATGATTCACCATAAATATACAACCTAAAGAGCTGAGGATCAACCCAAAAGATAGTATGTAGATATTTTAGTAACCTCACACATTTATAACATGACAGAAATTTAAATGAGGCCGCCAGACAAGATGAGCTACCCCCAAACCTAGATTTTTCAACAGATATACTTTTGGGCACAAAATCTAACAATTTCAGGGGTGCATCGTGCACAAGATCTAGTTCAAAGTGAACTGTGTTAGGGACGGGCAGAGATACACATTCCAATTATGGCTCCATAAAGGTATTATACTTGGATGCAAAATATACCAAGAGGACTTGAGAGGCACACAACTCCAATCCTAGAGTAGGTACTTTTAGAAAAGTTGGTTTTACAATTTTGTTACAAACAAAATCTAGGTTGGGTGGAAGAGTCTCATTTTGTGACATGGGCAGGGAGCTAGATACGTTCAAGTTATATTCATTTTTAAGCACAAAAATATCACTACACAATCTAGTTTTTCCCCAGTCAGAAACAAGTAATGCAGTATCATGCTCACAGTCATTGAACAAATTAACAAGACCCAAAACAGAATCATGATAATCATCCAAAACCTTTGTGTCATGCATAAGAGAATCATAGGGAGCAACATACTGTATTCTAGGCAGGGAATCAGACACATCAAATTTATTTTCATGCATAAGAACATTAGTGTCAACAGAAGATTCAACCTTACCTAAGTCAGACACAAGTTGTCTGTCATGCTTTCGTTCACAAAATAGTTGCACAAGACCCAAATCAGCATCAACATCACATGTATATGCATATGGGATACTGGAAGAAATATCATTCATGAAGGTCGAGGCAGAGAAGCCTAACATCTCTGAACCCAAAAGTTCCACAATATTTTCAGCATAAACATGTTCTTCATCATCATCATCATCATCATCATCATCATCATCATCATCATCATCATCATCATCATCATCATCATCATCATCATCATCATCATCATCATCATAACAGGAATGCAATCCCCTATTCATGATCATAGTGTCTCTAGTCCACTCATTTACTTCTAGATTAGGTTCATGTTCAATATTAGTAGCCTGAGTAGGAACACAGACACTATTTTCAAAATTCACTCTAGGACTAACAAACATTTCGTCATGAAATTTCTCCCTCTCCTCATTTTGTAAATGAAGCAGATTCATTTTTAAAAATGTATTAAGTTGTTCAATAGAAGGAGAGTCAGTAGGTATCCTCATAGCATATGGGTATTCAGTACATGGTTGCGCATGGGGGTCACTACAGAAAGGAAATTCAGAAGCAATGTTATATGGTTTATTATGAAATGCATTCAATTCAAATCTAGCATTATCTTATTCAATGAGTTTGTGATTTTCCTCCACAGATTGCATACAAGGGGTCAGGGGAATACAAAAAATTTATACTTCCCGTAGTATTGATTGGTACATGTGTGCATGGTCGTTAGGGTCTATAAAAAGAAGATCACAATCTTCGAAAGGTTGATAATTGTCCCAATGACTACCAACATCATAATCTGCGGGCATTTCATACCTTGAATTTTCATGGTCTTCTCTAGATTGCCTAAAAGTATGCAGTTCAGGGCAGTGCTCAGTTAAATGATTTGTACAGCCATAGAAGACGCAAACGAAAAGTTCAACTTGCCTAGATGACATAGACGTGACATATTTATCATATTCATGCATCTCTAAAGCAGTGATTCGATCCTCTATCTGATCCAAAAGTGATGAATGTGGGTGTTAGGCACTGTAAAGATGTTCATTTTCACTCTGTGGTGGATGATACATGTGTGAATAGTCATTAGAGTCTGTATATTGAGGCTCAGGACTATGAAAATGTCCATAACAATCCCTATAACTATTGACATCATGGTCTGTTGAAAACTCATAACGTGAAGCATGCTCTTGTGCAAGTTCTCTAATGGATTTCTGCGATGATTTCTCATCCCTAATACCAGTCCAAAATTCTGACATAATTTTTTTATTTATTTTTATTTTTTTGTGGATAAAGCAAAATAAAATAAATCTATTCTAAATGCTCCTAATCCTAAACAAAATGATGCAAACAAGAATAGTATATAAACGACTAATACTAAACACGACAGCTAAACAAACAGTATAAGATTATAACTACAAAAACTAACAAGGAAAATTAAAAATGTTGTTTCTGTGACAATGGTAGAGAACTGTGACGTCTATCTATCCTGAACTGGGTTTCTATTGGACTATGGCAATAAAAATATGGTTAACTAACGAGAGGCCAACTCGTATTTGTTAACAAAACATGAAGCTCGGCTGTTAAATCCAATATTAAACCATCCAGGCTAAGCAATTACAAATCATTCCTAGACGTTATTTTGCTGTAGTGTTCAAGAAACTTACCTCCAGTGCGCATCGGGAAAGGCTACTCGGAACTGAAATGTTTTCTCTTTTCTTTTGAATCTCTTTGTTCTTACCTTTTTGTGGTAGTTTCTCTAACAACAACAATTTCAGTGATATGTTACAGTAGGAAGCAAAGCTGCCTCCCTTTTCTTCTTTTCTTTTGGCTTGTATAGCAGCTTATGAGTACCTGGTGGCTCAACAAAAACCTTCAGTTCCTAGAATTGTACAGAAAAATCGAAGAAATACAGACAGTAGTTGCTTATCACTGATGGTTAACAACTAGAGTTACATGACATATGATGTGAACTGCACTGAGGTGTTTGAAAATGCGGGGGTACAACAACCACACCCAACAATTCGTTTGGCAATCTGAGAGGACTTACTCCAATATACTTTCTAGAAAATCAACTAGACAGTCAGACTCAATCTAGAGAAAAGTATATACAAGAGTTTATATCTCTATCTCTCAATTCAATCTGCAATCAACAAATAGAAATTTGCGAGCCCGATTGAATATAAGAGAAGTAACTTGAACGGTACCAAAGACCAATGTTAAAGGATCAATCAATTTCAATCAACAACCAAAGGTTGGATTTCCTAATTGATCGATACAATGCACAACCTGTGATATTTAAATTATATAACAAAATATAATGCAGAAAAGAAATAACACAGACACCAGAATTTTGTTAACGAGGAAAACCGCAAATGCATAAAAACCCTGACGTAGTCCAACTTTGAACACCACACTATATTAATCCGCTACAGACACTAGCCCACTACCAATGAACTTCGGACTGGACTGTAGTTGAACTTTAATCAATCTCACACTGATTCAAGGTACAATTGCATTCCTTACGTCTCTGATCCTAGCAGGATACTACACACTTGATTCCCTTAGATGATCTAATCCACAACCAAGAGTTGCTACGACCCAAAGTCGAAGACTTGACAAACAAATCTGTCTCACACAGAAAAGTCTATTGGAATAGATAAATATGTCTCCCATAGAAATACCTATGAGTTTTTGTTCCGTCTTTTGATAAATCAAGGTGAACAGGAACCAATTGATAAACCGGTCTTATATTCCCAAAAAACATCCTAGTATTATCAATCACCTCACAATAATCTTAATCGATTAACGAAACAAGATATTGTGGAATCATAAACGATGAGACGAAGGTGTTTGTGACTACTTTTTTATCTTGCCTATCGGAGATATTAATCTCGGGCCAATTCTTACAATTGTACTCAACATGATAGAAACAGCAAGATCAGATCACGCAACTACAGAGAAAATAGTTGGGTATGGCTTCACAATCCCAATGAAGTCTTTAAGTCGTTAACCTACAGGGTCTCATGAGAAACCTAAGGTTAAAGGAGAATCGACTCTAGCTATGCAACTAGTAACACACAGAAGTATGGGGATTAGGTTTCCCAGTTGCTGGAGTTCTCCTTTATATAGTTTTCAAATCAGGGTTTGCAATCTAAGTTACCTTGGTAACAAAGCATTCAATATTCACCGATAGATGAAAAACCTGATTCAACCAAGCTAATATCTTTCAACCGTTAGATCGAACTTAGCTTGTTACACACAAATGAAATGTACTCTCATTTAGGTTTATGTAACCATACCTAAACGTGTACACGATGTTGACTCAATAATAATTAACCGAGGTTAGCCATATGATCACTCTCATATCAACCTTTTTCATCTTAACCATAACTAGTTCAAATGACTCAAATGAAACTAGTTAAAGAGTTGTTCAATTGCTATATTCTCATAGAAGTATACAAGAACACAATTGAAGCAAAATCGGTTTGATTCACTCGAATCAGTTCATGAACATTATAACCACGGTTTGCAAAGATTGCATTCCTTATTATATAAATGTTTAAGTTCATGTACACAACCGATTTTAGAACTTTAACCTTCAAGTATGCAAACGGGTACGCATACTTGAAATACCCGGACCAAGATTGGGTTTCGCTAGTACGCAAACGGTTACGCGTACTTCCAATCCCAGCAGAAATATTCGGACATGAACCTTACGCAAGTACGTGAACGGGTGCGCATACTTAGGTTCCCGGATTTCTCAAGCCAACATGTACACGTACGGGTACGCATACTATGGTTCCCGGACATGGATTACATATGTGCAAGAGTACACAACATGTCATATCCAATAATGGTTAAGTGTTCTAAACTCTTATTTCAATCATTGAAACTTTCTTAGAGGAAGACAATAGCCGTTTTCACACACTATTAGCATCAAAGCAATTTTCAAGTTATTGAAATAATCATAACGAAACATTCCAAGTCTACACCAAATGATTGTATCACACAAACCATGTAAGATGTTACTCGGAAATTTTCACATGGTCATCTTTTGACTTGCATCAAGAATATAAGATGAACTTGGTCGAAGCGAAAGCTTACCAACACATATTCCGAGAAATATGTAAGCGAGTTAAACTCAGCTCGAAATCTCAAATGTGTATAATAGAAAACTATATCGTAACACGACTTATGTCTCAATATAGGAGATAGAGTAGAAATAGACTTTCCAAGTGATAAATGACTTTCAGTCTCCACATACCTTTTGTTGATGAAGTTCTTCAAATGATGAATGCCGTGAAGTCTAAGGCTCAACTACACAATCTATGTCCTAGTCCGAGACATCTATAAGTAGACTAGAAATCAAGACTTATAGTTTTGATCACTAACATTGACAAACATGCTTGAGATAGCAACGCATGCGAGTTCGACCAAGCAATGCTCTAACAGTGTTAAATGAAGATTTACATCTTATGACAGGGTAGAACTGAAAATATAGACAAGCTCCAAATGGTAAAGGAAAACAGATGAAATGCAAGAGTGATCGAATTGATATTTTACAGGGTTTTAGTAACATGAACTAATAGTTAACCAATCAAAACTAGATTATTTGCCACAATTTCTCATGCGAATGCTTATACTACAGATATAATGTATGCGAAGAAGGACTACAAAATCTAACTTATTCTATTGGCAGAGACACGCAAGAACTTTCAAACACAGCAGCAGTAAACTGCAATGAAACCATAGGGTTTCTATACTTGCCAAAGAATATTTACAGATTGCAATATGCTAAATACTGAGAAAACTGAACAATTTTACAACACAAAACTATAAACACGGCTAGTTATAGATGCAGACAACTCAACTAGACAAACTATAAGATAATAATGCAGCTATCCTATCTGAAAACATGATGCAAGAATGATATCAAAACTAAAAATCAGAACCTATAGCTAAAACATACACTAAGATGCAGATACAGAATGATTGAAGTTAAAGGCTACAGCTAGAAGTGATGCTGGTATGAGAATGCAGATATGAACAAAATACAATTACTTACTCTGCACTATGCTAACTTTTACAGATGCCTGACCTACATGAAAGAAACTTTACTATTTTAATTATCCTACAACATGCTCAACTACTGAAACAGTTCACGTGGTCTGGACAGTTAGCGATGCAAATTACATGAAAGAAAACTACAAAATCTGAGTTATGTTAACACAAGCAAAAGAAAGACTTCTTAAACTACAACAACAACCATGTAACACCTATTACTTCTTATGATTCAGCTAGCACATTGAAAAGAGCAGAAAAGTTCAGGATGGGTGCTGCAATGCAGCTAAGATGGGACAATCAGGCTTGCAGAATCGAGTTCAAGTTAAGCAAAATGCTGAATGAAATAACAGGTGTTAACAAAGTGCCAATGAACCGCTAAAGACTACAGTCCTACAAAATCCTATATGACTTCCTGAAGGGAATACATTAAAGACTTAAGTTTGCAGAACTAGTATGCTACAGGACAGTGATGCATGTAAAGGAAGACTACACAGATGAAGGTATGTAGCTGAATATGTAAGGACTAAAAATTAAAAACTACAACTTTTTTTTTTTTTTGCTTGGTAATACTAATTTTATTAATAGCTCAAAATGATCCAAAGGTTACAATTTCACTCATTTTTGAGAGAAATAAATGAAAACAAAAAACAATCAAAATACTAATACAGGCTAACTGAATCTGTAATAAGGAAAATCAGGAAATTCCAGTGTAATAAAATTTGGCTGACTATTATAAATTCTCTTTTCCCCTCTTGCCAAGCCTGAGCCTCTTTTTTCCAAAGCATCTGCTGAAGAATTTATCTCTCTATAACTATGAGTGAAGTACAAATCTGTGAGATATTCAGTAACTGTTAGAGCATAGCTCGGTTGAACCCACCAAACGTTGGTATGTCAAGTTTGGTTGTCATATTTTAGTGAATCAAAACTCATTTAAAGAATCGCTTGATTATTTACTAGAGTCAACTTCGTATAGGTTAGCTAGAAAGTTACTAGGATATGAGACTTATAAGTATTACGTGAAGACTTGAAGAATGTGAAGAAGTAAAGAGCTACATCAACGACATTGTTGATGGTGGTTTTTAGTTCAGATCTAAAATTGTAAAACCCTGTATTTGATGCGCCGTAATTCTGCAAAGAAACTGAGCCATTCAAAAGTAATGAGTGTCCAGACCTCATTATTTACATATGTATTGAGCAATTCAACATATTTATGAAATTTATCCAGAATGGTACGTGAAGCAACAATCCCAGATATTCTATAAATTTTAACCTATTGCATTATTCACTAATGCATTACCTTCCTGGTATTTTCCTATGCTATGTTCCTCGCCGAACTCTCAATATTGGCATGACATGACGATTAATGCTCACTCGCAGCGGAGTAGCATGAATCTCCCGAAATGTCAGTATTGAGACCTGCATGAAAACACCCACGTAGGCTACACCACTCTCTGATAAAGAGATCGGCATGTTGACACACTTTTTAAATAAAAGTTAGCACGATCGCGTTTAAATTCCTTAAGGAAAATCTAGACTGTCCATGTCAGTCTTAAAAAACGATAACGTCCATACGATTTGGCCACGCAATTCAACAAGCATAGCCTACTCCTAGCGGAACTAGGCGATCATCATGATGACCTCCGGTGGGTCCACTAGCATCCCAGCCGATCGAATTCCATCCAGTACACCCGTAATGCCCCTGAAAGTTAGCCAAAACATGGGTGATCGCGCTGTTTTAAAAAAGAGCTCAAACGAGCTAAGACCGGCAAAAAACGGTTTAAAAAAAACATCACGACCGCCCAACTTAGCTAGCCTAGTTGGACGGATTAGATATTCCTTTGAATGATTAAAGAAATGCTAACGTGCTCACCAACGACCCATATCCATACCTGGTTGATCAAACTACACATAGCAATCAAAGAGCGCGTCAAACCATTTGCCCAAAGTAGGGCGATCGCACGCTCTTTAAACCCTAAATTGAGTCAGCGGCATTACACAACTGCCGCAAATTGATCGTGACCGCCCATCTTCGCCAGCCTAGTCGGACGACCTAGATCCGATTTCAGGCGGCCAATGAGATGCTGGCAAGCTCGCCGACAACCCATCTTTATGTATACTCAATCGACTTGTCCAAACCAAGTGACAAACACCTCAAACCGTTTGGCCAAAGGTAGGTTGGCCGCACGGCTTTAAACCCTAAAAATCAATCAGCGACAATGTACAACTGCCGCAAATCATCTCGTCCATCCAACTTCGCTATCCTAATCGGATGGTTAAGATTTATTTTCAGGAGGCCAATAAGGTAACGCTGTGATCATCAGCCACCCCTCTTGCACAGGGAGCGATCGACCAAATGGTAGCTGATGTAATTTTCAAAGATGTTGTAGTAATGGTAAATAGGATTCGAACTCTAAGACTTGTGAAGATTCGAGTTTTTAAATTTAATAAAAATATATACAAAAATATTACAAAGGGTGCGAGAGTTACTGGGATTCAGGATTCCACCGAATTCAAAACATAAGGTCAAATTATTAATTCTTTGACAATTTTAGCTCAAGAAAAACATGGACTTTATTTTTGCCAAGGTAGATTCTCAAAACATTGATTGTAAATCCTAAGCATGATGTATCAAAACACCTAAGCTAAGCATACATCATCAAATTAAATGACAACCAATTAATTCAAATCATAATTTCAATTAAAATTAATGCAAAAGTCTTAAAAAGAATTAATAAAATTACCCCAAGTATGATATTCGTCTTCCTCCGTCATCCCAGTGTTGGGGTTTAGCTCTTCATGGTTAAAACACACTCAAAAGAATAAATCATGGCTCAAAAGGTGTTTTTATTGAAGGAGAATAATAATACAGCGAATCTGCAATGCTTTATAATCGTTACAGAAGTCACCGTTATAATTGAAGTGCTGTTAATAAACGATAAATCGGTTCTGCTGTTGAAGAACGACACTCGTCTGCGACTGTTCCGTGTGGGTCAATGTTCTTCGTGTTCTTCAGCAGCAGCAGCAGCAGAACCCGGTTTCCTGCACCTTTGATTTCTCAGCTCTGTGGTGTTCTAAACTTCCCCTAACTTTCGACACCCCTTCTATATGACCCAACCAATCTATTTATATCAAAAGAGCGATTAAATCTCTCCAAAATCTCTTCCTTTCTCTTCACGGCAAAGTTGCGGCAATTTCTTGTTTTAGAATTTATACGCGTTTCTTAGCTTTCCTTTTGATTCTAAACTCTTCCTTAGATAGATACCAATCTTTGGGAAGGTTTATAGCACTTTAATCTCTCTAAAATTTCCTAAAACAGGTCACACACGTGACTTTCCATATTTTGCTGTTGAGATAAAAATCTGTCGATTGAGCTTAGTTTAATCCAGTTCAACACCCATATTAGATTCCTAGACCCATAAGGAGTCTATCCTATGAAAATCAGAGATTTAATCGTCTTCAAACTCCTCCAAATTGCGATCACCAAAACTGCCAGGAATGTTTTTATTTTCCCGCCAAATTTTCTTTTTGAATTTGAGAAGATGACCTCCCCCTATCCAGTCCCGGTCTGTGTTTAGTAGCTGTATGGAAATGGGTTACCCCTTATCCAAAGTTAGAGTCCGAATAGCAAATGTCCTCCCAGGTGCCTTTAACAACTTTTCGAGCCAATTTCGCCGCAAAAGCTTATTTCTCCAAAAACACCTACAAAGAGATAAAATACCAAAATAAGTACAAAAATGGGTACTAACAATATACACAATAGAGATGAAAATAGACACATAAATGCGTCTATCAGTAGCTCACCCATAGGGTTCCCAAACGATCGCCCAAAGATGGCCGGTCATGCTACTTTTTTTAAGACGTTCAATTCGCGACTAATTTGAACGAGCTCTAAAACAACGATGTTTCCTGCATATCGATTATTTTCAGCTGCTTGTTTAAAAGTGATGCTTTATATACATAGATCATAAGTGATGTTTTACAAATATTGATTTCACAAATAATTTATTATTTGACCTAAATGCACTATGTGCTGCTTTTAGCGGCAAGTCTCACGACTTCACCCATTTACTCGAGATATCAAACATGTCACAAACTGGGGGATGCTCACCGGGGTATTGGTCTGGCGGTTTACAGCGTGCGGCGTGCAACGCGCCCATTACGTGAAAGTATCAGGAAAGGATAGACGGTTAAAAGCAATGGGAGTAGTGGGTGAAAGTGTGCCTAGTTTTCCACCGTAATGGAAGCGTGGTGATCACCACTTTTTACACAGACGCACTTCTCCACTACTTAACTGCCTCCACTTCCTACGAGATCAGTGGTGCACTCAATAACTTGTATAAATAGGATTTCAACCTATTTCAACACAGAACACAAGTGTTATCAACACAAGTATTCAGAAACCATATTATGATATAAGTCATAAAACAACCACACCTTCACAATTCAACATTCTGATCTCAAACCCCTTCTTCGCTTCCCTCCATAAGATCAACCCTTTTCCTTCACTTTGTGACCGAATTGAATTTGGAATGACCATTTCTTGGTTTAGGCCAGAGTCTTACAGATTGATCTATCGAATCTAAAAGTACTCCCGTGAAGTGAATTTGTTTAGGGTTTGAATTCGTTTCTTATCAACACACCCAAATTTACCAAAAACAGCAGAATCAGTTTTTACCCTAAAACAACTGGCGACCACAGTGGGAGATTAATCTTTCGGTTGCAATTTCAAGCTTTCGCAAAGATGGTTGGTCTTAGGGATAATTCAACTACGTCGAATCTCAGCCAGAATCCCTCAAATGGTAATGTTCCTCACGTTCCTTCTAGCAATTCTGGTTACAATGAACTTTCATATTTTACTACCCCTCTTGTCTCTGTTGATTCAATCGATAGAGAAATCCCAATGCTGGCTTAACTAGCGCGAGGACAAGAAGTCTTGTCAAGAAATGTGGACCGTCTGAAGGGAGCAATTGACAACCTGTTTACCTGCCTGATACACGTGACAAGAATTTTGGGAGCAGAAGTGGTGGAACGTCCAAATCTCTCAGCGAATGATCGTGCTCAAGTCAACAGTTTCACTACCAATCAGAAGCCGGTGGACCAGGAAGCAACTTCTCTAGTAGAAAGTCTATGCGAACTTCTACACCTCTCGAAGGATCAATGAACAAAGACATTTTCTGCAATCAACCAGATAGCCCTAGATACGCGTTTGACTCCTTCGCATCCAGAAATTTCCAAAACACTAGAGATATCCGTGAACAATGTTACGTTTACTGAAGACGACATGATGGAAGAAGAGGGTTATAACAGAGCCCTGTATGTTACTGCACGCATCAAGGATTCAGAATTCAAAAGGGCTCTCATCGATACGGGAGCGTCCTCGAATGTTATTACTCTTAAAACCCTCAGGACAGCCAAGGTTCGACTGAACAAAGTTGTGCGGTAGCCTACCATGATGACAGATTTTGAAGGAAACCAAACCAGCACGTACGGGTACGTTAATCTTAATCTATCAGTAGGACCTGTCCAATCGAAAGTAAAATTTGAAGTAATAGAGAGGGAGACGGACTATCACATGATACTGGGAAGACCATGGCTTCACGATAATACGATCATCCCTTCAACGTATCACCAATGCCTGAAAACTGTGCTGAATGAAGAAGTCATTAGCATTCCTGCGTCATTGTATTCTTATGCACCAATTTGTAGCATGAAACTTTTCGATCCAAAGGAAAATCCACGAGATTCATCAAACAAGGTTCGCTGCACTCCACTCCCCACGTGGGAGTCGATCGAAGAGGAAGACCGTCTTGCATCACTGAACAGAGAGACCAAGTCTCATGGTGTGCCTTTACTGATGGGACACGCTAAACCTTCTTCATCAAGCAAAGTCTTAGCTCGTCCTCATACCAAGAGGGAACGCACTTTTGTGGCGAGTCGTGACCAAAAAGGGAAAACTGTATACCGGCGCCGCTGTTAGCAATTAACAAAGGAGACTGTTACCCAGTCTCTCCACCTATTGGAATGCAACAATAACGACAAGCTGCAAGAAGAAGTGCCAGATGCTCCACGGCAGTTGTAGGATGGCACCGACTCCACGACTGATGAACTCGAAATCGTCAACATCAGGGATAAAGACTCTCCAAGGCCTATCTCCATCAGTTCGGCTCTATGTGCAGACGAATACACAAAACTTGTGAATCTTCTTAAAGAGTATCAATACATATTCGCATGGACATATGAGGAAATGCCCGGTTTAGACGAAAAATTGGTCACTCATCATCTACATATAATACCTGGATCCAGGCCAGTCAAACAATCTCCAAGGCAGTTCAGACACGATGTGGAGGAACAAATCAAGATTGAGATTCAGAAGCTACTGGCCGCAGGTTTCATCAAGCCCATTCACCATCCTACCTGGTTAGCCAACGTGGTTCCCGTAAAGAAGAAGAACGGTCAAATTAGGTGCTGCGTTGATTTCAGAGATCTGAACAAATGCTGCCCCAAAGGCGATTTTCCCCTTCCCAACATCAACATGCTAGCTACCAGCGGATATGGCATATTCTCCTTTATGGACGGATACAGCGGCTACGACCAGATAAATATGTATGAGCATGACGCAAGTAAGACATCTTTTCGAACCCCTCTCGGAAACTTTTATTATACTGTGATGCCCTTTGGTTTAAAAAATGCTGGTGCTACCTATCAATGCGCCATGACCGCGATCTTTCATGACATGATGCACAAGAAAGTTGAAGATTATGTAGATGACATAGTAGTCAAATCAAAAACTCGAGCGGCTCACACAAACGTTTTGCGGAAAGTGTTCGAAAGGTGCCGTGAATACAAACTGAAGATGAACCCTTTGAAATGTGCTTTTGGGGTCTCTTCTTGGAAATTTCTGGGATTTCAAGTAACTGCTGAAGGAATCAAGGTAGATCCGGCCATGACTCAAGCCATCCTCACGATGCCTCCTCCGTAAACTGTGAAAGAACTCAAGAGCTTCATGGGCAAGGTAAACTACATTTGGCGTTTTATACCTGGATTAGCCCAGCTTATCGCTTCATTCACCCCCTTGCTGAAAAAGGGAGCAAGCTTTGTTTGGGCCACGCAGCAACAAGAATCCTTTTGGAATATGCAGCAAATATTGTCATCACCGGCCATTATGAAATCTCCCATACAAGGGAAACCGTTGTGCCTCTACACTGCTTCCAGCGATGCTACTGTTGGTGCCCTCCTTTCTCAAGAAGATGATGAAGGGATTGAACACCCTATATACTACTTCAGTCGTACTTTAAGAGATGCTAAACTCAGGTATCCTAAGGCAGAAAAGGCGTGTCTAGCTCTAATTCACGCTATTCATAAATTTAGACATTATTTGCTATCAAACAAAGTAGTGCTAATAGCTAAAGCTGATCCCGTCAAATTCTTACTCTCAAAACCAGCCTTGATAGGCAGGCCATCCAAATGGTTACTCCAAAGTTCGAAGCTCGGTATAACATGCACCCCTCCGCGGTCTATAAAAGGACAAGCAGTAGCAGATCTACTAGCAGCATTCCCGAGAGAAGGTACTACTGCACTGCACGATTATCTCCTTGGGGAGTTTCCAGAAATATCTTTTGTCAAAGAGGAAGCGTGGCTACTGTATTTCGATGGATCTGCTACCCCTAGCAATAATATCGGAGGAGCATGTGTAGTTCTAGTGTCTCCAACTGGTGAAGTATTTTCGCATTCTTTCAAGCTGGACTTTCAGTGCACCAACAATTCAGCAGAATACGAAGATTTCCTCATAGGATTGTTGCTAGCCAAACAAGCAGGAGCCACACATCTAGAAGTAAGAGGCGACTCTTAACTACTGGTCAATCAGATGAATGGAGTATACTCGCTCAACGAGGTAACACTGCCCCCCTATAGATCTGAGGCGCAAAAGCTATTAAACTACTTTGCTGATGTAACTATAACTCATATCGGCCGCAATAACAACAAACACGTCGATTGCTTAGCTACATTAGCCTCAAAATTGCAATTCAAAGGCCTAGAAGAAACATTGACAGTGAGGAGGCGGACCGTGGCGTCTACGTGGCTTTTACAGTCCAAAGATACTGAAGCTAGCAATTGGAGAACTCCGATTATTCAAGAACTTAATAGTTCGTTTTCCCAGGGAAAGGTTAGTCTCAAAATCCTACAAAACTTCTTCATGCTCCACGGAGTGCTATACCACCGAAACCCAGATGGATCCCTGTCAAGATGTCTCGGAGACGAAAAAGCACAGCTACAACTTAATCGTATTCACGGTGAGATCTGTGTACAAACACTAGTGGTGACTCTTTACCGACATCTTTAACGCCTTGGCTACTACTGACCGGATATGGAGACCCAATCTCGATCACTCCAAGGTTCTTGCTCCAGTTATCAAGCACTACCACATCAATTAGAAGTATTTAACGTTGGCTATGCTGGGGACTGGCGAGAACCATACATCAACTATCTTCGTGATGGTGTGCTACCTGCCAATAAGAAGGATGCAGACAAGATGAAGCAAAAGGCCAAAAGATTCGTATTCCATGAAGGAATCCTAAATTGTAAGAGTTTTGGAGGCAATCTTCTACGATGTTTGGTAAAATCTGAAATCACGACTATGTTAAGAGAGATGTATGAAGGCGAACACCAAGGAAAGAAGAAGTTGTTCCTCCAAGTACACAAAAAGTATTACTTGCCAAATATGGAGGATGACGCAGCATCGTTCGCTCAGAAATGCTATGAATGTCAGACCCATGGGAATCTCATCCACATGCCTTGCACCCCGCTTCATTCAGTGAGTAGTCCATGGCCTTTCTACAGCTGGGGACTTGATATTGTTGGGAAAATCAATCCACCATCATCAAAACAACATGAGTATATCATAACCGCAACGGAATACTTTACCAAATGGGTTGAAGCTATTCCTCTTCGGGGAATCACTGGGGCGACAATCGCAGCATTTATTAAGGAATACATCATCTGTCGGTTTGGTGTTCCTAAACACATCATTACTTATAACGGTACTCCCTTTGCTAACAAGCAAGTACAAGAATTGCTCGAGGAATACGAAATTAAGCAAGTCTTCTCTACTCCTTTTTACCCTCAAGGGAATGGGAAATCCGAAAGCACCAACAAAACTCTGATTCGAATTCTCAGTTAAACAGTGCACGATAATCCCAGGACGTGGCACGAACAACTTCCAATGGCATTGTGGGAATATCGGGCGGCGCCTAGGAGCTCTACTGGCGTTTCTCTTTATTCGCTTGTCTATGGTGCAGACGCAATTCTCCCAACAGAGATTAAAATCCCATCAGCTAGGATTACAGCAGCAAGTGGAGCCCAATGGAATGAGGCCGAAGCATCGAGTTTTATAATTGCGGAGTTAGATACTCTGAACTCCAGGAGAGTTAAAGCGGAAGAACACGCTCAAGCGTACATAAATAGGATCTCCATAGCGTACGATAAAGCTGTAAAACCATGAGTTTTTAAAATGGGAGATCTGGTGTTAAAGACTGCTAAGCACATTAAGCAAGACATGTCCGTACCAAAGTTTTCTCCAAAATGGGAAGGTCCCTACATGATCACCAAGGATTATAACAGTGGCTACTACAAGATCGTCAAAGAGGATGGAGGTAAATTGGAAGTAGTCATCAATGGAAAGTGGCTCAAGGCATACTAAGACTGACCATTATTCCACCCCTCGCTGCCTCACGACACGGCAATCAGGCATTTTTCGTTCTTCTCATATATGAGTTATCAAGTTCTTCATTAGTTAAAGCCTATTAATGTAAACTCCATTCGTTTACCAAAACCAAATGCAATTCATTTTCCAAAAAAAAATATTCAAGACCTAGAACAAAAGGAGAACGATCAAACATTCTCATGCCTACTTATTCAAAAAAATAAAAATGAAACATAAGTATGGCTCAGAAAAGGCCATCCAACAAGTTGTAGTTCCTTGAAAGCATCATTTTCATCCTATCCCGATACCTTTCAGTCCTACTCTTCAAATTTTGGATCGCTTGTTCCACCTTCTAAGATTCCGCAGCCAAGGCTTTTTCCTCTTCCAAGATAGATTTCGCAGCAGGAACAACACTGGCGATGATACTAGCCCGATTAACTTTGATAATATCAATGCGCTGCCGCAACCAGCTCACGTTGAACTCCATGGATTCACAGGTAGATACCATGTTTTCCCACCTTTCAACAGTTGATTCAGCAACATCACAGATGTATATACTTTCCATCTCCGCAACCATTGGCAGAAGACAATTCACCGTAGTAACCAAAGCCGACGAACAATATCGCACTACATTCCTGGTAGCGATGTGGCCGTAATTCTTCCATATTTTCGTGTACAAGGGCACAAACTCCTTCCGTACCAGGAATTCACCAACAGTCCGGTAACTAGAAGATAAACACTTCATGTGAATATCAAACGGCAAACCTGCATTGGGGTACTCGTAGGAGAATACACCCAAGTCAGCGTCTTCCAGGTTTGCACCAGTAGGCGTGTTTGAACTTGAAGGAAGAGGAGTGGTCATATCATCATCATCAACCACTGTTACACATGTTCTAACCGGGTACCTCTACAAAAAAATAATATTATTATTACTTACGGGCCATAGCAAATGAACACCTGTTCACCAGTGAAAAAGTATACCGGTATGATCTTCTTGACTCGGAGGATCCGGACAGGGGAATTGTCACGAAGCTCAGGGATTCGTCCACTCTAAAAAAAAACGATGATTAGAAGTCAAAAGAAAAGGAAGAATTACCACTTCAAAATCAGAAGATATTTAAAGTCATACTCTGGATATAAGCCGCCTGCGTTTGGTAGAAAGATCTGACCGAGATGAAGAAGATGACCCACTTCTGTCTGACATGATGAAAAGGATGGGGATTCAAAAAGGGAGTCTTATTCCAAATCGAGAAGGATGGTCTAATTTCACCTGCATATGTATATACGCTGCAGAAACCCTAAGAAGAGGCGGACGCTGAACAATAACAACATGACTTATCCGATAGACAAGGATTCATAGACAAGGATTGATGGTGGTTTTTAGTTTAGAATGGTGCGTGAAAAAACAATCCCAGATATTCTATAAATTTTAACATATTGCATTATTCACTAATGCATGACCTTCCTAGTATTTTCCTATGCTATGTTCCCAGCCGAACTCTCAATATTGGCATGACATGATGATTAATGCTCACTCGCAACGGAGTAGCATGAATCTCCCGAAATGTCAGTATTGAGACCTGCATGAAAACACCCACGTAGGCTACACCACTCTCTGATAAAGAGATCGGCGTGTTGACACACTTTTTAAATAAAAGTTAGCACGATCGCGTTTAAATTCCTTAAGGAAAATCTAGACTGTCCATGCCAGTCTTAAAAAACGATCACGGTCACACGATTTGGCCACGCAATTCAACAAGCCTAGCCTACTCCTAGCGGAACTAGGCGATCATCATGATGACCTCAGGCGGGCCCACTAGAATCCCAGCCGATCGAATTCCATCCAGTACACCCGCAACTCCCTTGAACGTTAGCCAAAACATGGGTGATCGTGCTGTTTAAAAAAGAGCTCAAACGAGCTAAGACCGGCCAAAAACGGTCACAAAAAAACATCACGACCGCCCAACTTAGCTAGCCTAAATGGAAGGCTTAGTTATTCCTTCGAATGATTAAATAAATGCTAACGTGCTCACTGGAGACCCAGCTCCATACCTGGTTGATCGAACTACACATAGCAATCCAAGAACGTGTCAAACCGTTTGCCCAAAGTAGGGCGATCGCACGCTTTTTAAACCCTAAATTGAGTCAGCGGCATTACACAACTGCCACAAATTGATCGTGACCGCCCATCTTCTACAGCCTAGTCGGACGACCTAGATCCAATTTCAGGCGGCCAATGAGATGCTGGCAAACTCGTCGGCAACCCATCTTTATGTATACTCAATCGACTTGTCCAAACCAGTGAAAAACACCCCAAACCGTTTGGCCAAAGGTAGGTTGGCCGCACGGCTTTAAACCCTAAAAATCAATCAGCGACAATGTACAACTGCCGCAAATCATCTCGTCCATCCAACTTCGCTAGCCTAGTCGGATGGTTCATATTTATTTTCAGGAGGCCAACAGGGTAACGCTGTGATCATCGGCCACCCCTCTTCCACAGGGAGCGATCGACCAAGTGGTAGCTCACCCATAGGGTTCCCAAACGATCGCCCAAAGATGGCCGGTCATGCTACTTTTTTTAAGACGTTCAATTCGCGACTAATTTGAACGAGCTCTAAAACAACGATTTTTCCTGCATATCGATTATTTTCAGCTGCTTGTTTAAAAGCGATGCTTTATATACATAGATCATAAGTGATGTTTTACAAATATTGATTTCACAGATAATTTATTATTTGACCTAAAAGCACTATGTGCTGCTTTTAGCGGCGAGTCTCACGACTTCACCCATTTACTCGAGACATCAAACATGTCACAAACTGGGGGATGCTCACCGGGGTATTGGTCTGGCGGTGTACAGCGTGCGGCGTGCAACGCGCCCATTACGAGAAAGTGTCAGGAAAGGACAGACAGTTAACAGCAATGGGAGTAGTGGGTGAAAGTGTTCCCAGTTTTCCCTCATAATGGAAACGTGGTGATCACCACTTTTTACACATCCCCACTTCTCCACTACTTAACTGCCTCCACTTCCTACGAGATCAGAGGTGCGCTCAATGACTTGTATAAATAGGATTTCAACCTATTTCAACACAGAACACAAGTGTTATCAACACAAGTATCCATAAACCATATTATGATATAAGTCATAAAACAGCCACACCTTCATAATTCAACATTCTGATCTCAAACACCTTCTTCGCTTCCCTCCCTAAGATCAACCCTTCTCCTTCACTTTGTGACCGAATTGAATCTAGAACGACCATTTCTTGGTTTAGGCCGGAGTCTTATAGATTGATCTCTCGAATCTAAAAGTACTCCCGTGCAGTGCATTTGTTTAGGGTTTGAATTCGTTTCTCATCAACACACCCAAATTTACCAAAAACAGCAGAATCAGTTTTTACCCCAAAACAGACATCATCCTTCCTATTGAGGTTAGTAATATTTGACTTG
The DNA here is from genome assembly GCA_023531105.1 of Papaver atlanticum. Lineage (NCBI taxonomy): Eukaryota > Viridiplantae > Streptophyta > Magnoliopsida > Ranunculales > Papaveraceae > Papaver > Papaver atlanticum. The sequence goes on from JAJJMB010007708.1 coordinate 22,307,009, forward strand.
AACTGTTTCATTCCTAACGTATCTTTCAAGTCGTGCATATTGAAAACATAAATGCGAAGCTGTGAATGATTATACTCTAGTTAGACATAGTATTAAGGAATTACAATACGAAGTACAACGTCTATCTTTTGAACTTCGTATATAAGACGTCGACATAATCGTATGAATGCCATTATGATTATTTATGGGTAAGGGTGAAGATTTTGTCCTAGGAAACAATGTTTTACATTCGTTTAAAGGAAGTACAATTCATAAACTTGTTTTGTGAATCGAAAGGGAAATCGCTAGGCTTATTGGTATTGTTATTTATTGCAAATCTTTGGATTACCGATATGTGTTTTTAGTATAACCGCTCATAACTTGTTTATGTATCTTGGTAAAAATATTCACAAGGCCTGACTTTTTGTATTGGTATGACTTTTATTAGTGAAATCGATCTTAAGTAATCACATGAGATGGTATGATCGATATTTTGTAATTGGTATGACCAACTCTAGACATTGGGGAACCGATCCTAGTAAGAGGTGCAACCGATCACAAGTATATGGAATCGATCCTTATAAGAGGTACAATAAGTCTTAGTAAATGGTAACCGATCCTATGACTTGTGCAACCGATCACAAGTAAAATATCATAATTATGTGGTAACTGATCCTAGTACCTTGTCAACCAATTTTTGGAAAGCTAGTGTGACCGATCCTAGTACCCACATGGAGGTAGAACCGAAGATTTGTGTTTTGGTAGAACCGTGAAACCCATTAATGGTGATTTGATAGGATAATCAATCGCATAGTTCTTGGAAGTCAGATGAACCAATTCTAAACTCGTTTGGAAGTATGGCAAATCGGTTCCAAGATTGTAAATATGAAGAAGGATTTACAAAGTAAAGATGTCGACATACTTTGAACATGTGCAGTAATTCTTATCTTTTATTGTTCAAAGATACTCCTTAATAACTAAAGGAGAATCCCGGATCGAAATAAATTGAGAATCTTTTAATTAAGGTTTTTAGTTTTATATGCTTTTAATTTCCAGTAATTAAATGCATATCTTTAGAAAATAAAAATTGGTAATGTGCAATTGGAGATTTTCTACTGAGATTTCGGTCAATATTTGGACAGAGCATTTCCAGGAATTATGAAAACCGTTTTTGGCTTTATTACATATCTTTGAGAATATTCGGTTTTGGAAATTCCTTAGTGTCCAAACTTCCTTGGTCTATAAATATTGAAGTTTGCATTTCGAGCAAACTAATCCTAAGAGCCAGCAAAACTACCTAGTTGTGTTGTTACTGGTGGAGCCGTCTATTCGGAGAGGAAAGTACCCTAATTAGGTGAAATCTCTTACGACCGCTCGTTTTAAAGACTTCTTTGGGATTGAGAAGCTCTACGAGTACCGTTGGTGGGAAACTAGATAATTGCAGTATATTATTAGTTTTCAATTGATTTGATTGACTAACGGTTGTTGAACTTTGATTGCACCTAGTTTGTTTATGCTTGAGAATTTTCTTTTCTGATATAAGATTCACTCAAACTAGATCGAAGTGTTGTCGGGGATCTTTAGAACTGTTTGTAGATCTAAAGACGTCTTGTGATAATCCATCGTTAACAGACTTCGTTCTGTGTATGATTAATCACAAGAGATTCAAGTTGTTTGTGTGCAGGTGTTTATTGAAGATCTAAGAACATTTTGAAGACAAAGAAGATTTCTTATTTGAGTTCATAATCTTTGGTGTGCACAAAACTTGATCGGCTGGGGATCCAACTATAATCGTTTTATCTTTGTGATAACCTTGATTGATTAGTTGAGTAGATCGGCATCAATACAATTCTTTGTGATTAAGAGTATTGATTGCATAGTCTAAACAATTACTTTGGTAGTTGTTGAATAGATAGATCTAAGAACCTGACAAAGGAGTTTATTGGGATAAACGGAAGAGCATTTTGTCAAACTCATATCACGTTGTTTGAAAAGAGTTGTTACCGAACAGATTTGTTGTTCCTTTACTGTTTGGAATACGAACCAAAGGAATTTTTCTAAGTGCGTGACTTATTACAAGTTGGAGGCGCAGGGATACTGAGGGAACTAGGTGAACTATAGGTTTAGTTGCTTGGTCTCAACTATACGAAGTTGGTTTAGATTTTGTATATCGGCTTAATTCTGAGAGTATTAAATTCTGGACAAGGTCCCGGGGTTTTTCTGCATTTGCGGTTTCCTCGTTAACAAAATCTTGCTGTGTCTTTTACTTTTCTATTTCCGCAATTATAATTGTTTTATTATAATTAAAAGTAAAATACACAAACGTTAATTCCTATTTACTTGATAGCAATCCTATTGTGTTTGGTTAAGTCCGAACCTATTATCAAGTAAACATACTTCGTTGTTGTATTGTCTCGATCTTGTATCCATAGTCAATCACACAAGTTATCTTGTTGTCGTATTGTCTCGATCTCGTATCCATAGACGATCATACTAAGTGTGAACCGATTAGTTGTATTGTCTTGACTCAGTCCATAGACAATCACTTTCGGAGAAAGGACTTATAGGTGGAAGAGTTTTAGATTGAGGTATATTTGGGTACCCTCGTATTTTTAGTAAATTTGTTCCATCTTGTAATGATCCACCATGGGATTTTTCTTGAATTAAAGGATGATATCACAGCATTAGAGTCAGTTCTAAAGCATACTTTGTGAATAAGATGTTGGACTGCCCACTCACCTGCACAAACTACTGCAAGAACTTATGCCATGAAGTTTGTTGCCTGTCCTAAACCTCCTGACATAGCAAAGACAAAAGCACCTTCTCCTTTTCTGCAAATAAAACCATATCCAGTTGCACCTGGATTATCTCTTGAAGCACCATCACAACAGATAAGGTAGAATGAAGGATCAGGAAGAGTGAAAAAAATTCAGTTATTTTAGTAGTTTTCACTCTTCTGCATTTTAACCCAAAGAATTTCAGTATATGCAAATCATATGTTGATTTCCACATATAACCTGACATTCTCACTTCACTGTCTTTTGTTAACTGACATATTCTCTTTTTTAGAACTTCCAGATTCAAATTACCTTCCTCATAAACTAATTGATTCCTCAAGAACCATAATTCTTTCAAGGTAACAAGAGCTGCAATCTTCCAAATTTCTTTCACTGAAGGACTTTTAAGCTTTGCAAATGAAATTATGTCTTCAGAAGATTTAGGATTAATGAAAGAAAAGATACCTCCAAGCCAGCTCCAAATGATTTCACTGACATTGCAGTACCAAAGTATATGGAGTTTTCCTATGATTGTTTACAGGAGGGACATCTTGAAGCCATTTGAAATTTCCTTTTCTTCATTTTATTATCAGCTGGAACTACTCTTCTTACCAATTTCCATACATTGCTGGAGATGCTAGGATGTAAGCTTTTGTGCCAAACTGTTTTAGTCCAATGCTGAACTGGAATTTTTTTTATTACACAATCATAAGCTGAGGATACTGTGAATTCACCAGTAGGAGTTCCTGTCCAAATTCTTCTATATTGAGTATTATCAAAAACTGGTAATTCAGTTATATCAAAAAATTCCAGTAAATTGTGAGGAATTTTCCATTCTCCATTCCTTATCAGATCAGCCACTTTCATGTCAGGATTTAGTGCAATGATTGCATTTTCAGGATGAATATCTCTCAAAGGCTTGTCTTTGATCCAATTATCATTCCAAACTGAAATTTTGGATCCATCACCTATCAGCCACCTTGAATGTTCAAAAACTTCATTTTTAACCCATTTAATTCCTGGCCAAATTGAAGACTTTTTATAATATTCTATCCATTTGTCATTTTTGTCTTGAAATTTTTCCTGAAAGAATCTTGACCATGCATTAGTACCATTTTGTATTTTCCAGCAAAGCTTCATCAACATTGATTTGTTGATATCTTCTAGATGTCTGATACCCAATCCACCTTCCTCCAGAGGTGAGCAAACTTTCTCCCACTTGAGTGTAATAATTTTCCTTACAGAAGGATCTCCAGACCAAAGAAAGTTTCTAATTATTTTTTCACACTCTTTAAGAAATTTTCTTGGCCATTTATAAACTTACATATTATAGATGGGAATACTACATAGCACAAACTTCACTAGGACAAGTCTTTCCTGAAAAGATAACATCTTCCCTTTCAACCTTGCTAAGTTTTCTTGAAGCATTTTACACACCCCCAAATATGATTTGATCTTATACTTCATGGAGTTAGCATTACTCCCAGATACTTGTCAGGAAAATCTGATATACCCATGTTACAATCAGCAGCTAGCTGGTTTTTCCTTGATGTACTAGTTCAACAAAAAAAAAGTTTACTCTTTGCTAGACTCACTATTTGACCTGATGCTTTTTGGTAATCTTCAAGAAGTAATAATAATTTATTAACATTTCTTCTATCTCCATTACAGAAAAGAAATATGTCATCAGCAAAGAAAATATGAGTTGGATGAACACCATTTCTACTTACCATTGGAGATAACTGACCTTGAATCACCATTGAGCTTAACTTTCTGCTTAGAACATCTTCTTCAATGACAAAAAGTAGAGAGGAGAGAGGGTCACCCTGCCTCAATCCTCTACTAACTTTAAAATAGCCAACTGGTCCACCATTTACTAAAACAGATATCATAGCTGATTTCAGAAGGATATGTATCCAATTTATGAATTTGTCAGAAAACCCAAAGCACTTTAATGTATGAAATAAGAACTCCCAACTTGGTGAATCATATGCTTGAGAAATATCTAACTTAAGTCCCACATTCCCCCCTCTTCTCTTTGCTTCTAATTCATTAATCATTTCAGAGGCCATGACTATATGTTCTTGAATATTTCTACGTTTTATGAAAGCACCTTGCTGAGGAGAAACTACTTTATCAACAATTAAGCTCAATCTTGAAGTTAAAATTTTAGTGATAGCTTTGAAGCTAAAATTCATCAGACCAATGGGTCTAAACTTATTAGCTTTTCTTGCATTTTTAACTTTTGGAAGTAACATAAATTTTTTTTGAATTCATACCAGCTGGAATAAACTCTTTAGCCCAACATAATTGAATTGCTCTGACAAAGTCTGCACCAATGATATCCCATGCCATTCTATAAAACCATTCTCCAAAGCCATCTGGACCAGGTGAGCTGTCTGGATTAAGTTCAAAAATTGCTCTCTTGATTTCCTCTGCACTATGAATTGATTCCTGTCCAGCATTATCTTCTTAAGTTATCACACTAGGAACAACATCAAAAATATCTTCAGAAATTTGTACCTCTTTAAATTTGAATTTGTCTTCAAAATGATGAACTAAGATATCAGATATCCCTTGATGTGAATTTATTATTTCACCATGCATATTTTCCAGCTCAATTATTGCATTATGAATTTGTCTTATTTTCATATTTACATGAAAGAATTTAGTGTTTGATGCACCATCTTTTAGCCACTTTACTCTTGCTTTTTGTTTTTCAATTTCATGAACTTGTTGAGTAATAACTTCTTGTCTCCCTCTGGCAATTACCAATTGATTTAACAGAACATTATCATAAGGATTCCTGTCTGAAATAAGAGATGCCTTCATTACTTCTTCATCTGCTTGTTTAATTTTTTTCCTGACATCACCAAAAGCATTCCAATTCCACTTTTTAATTATATTTTTCAGATTTTTTATCTTACTGAGGAAGATAAAACCAGGATTACCCCTCACTTCCAAATTCCAGGCATCCTCAATTACTTTTCTGAAACCATCATGAGACATCCAAACCTTCAAATCCCTAAAGGGAATATTTGTTGGTTTAGGAATATCATCATTTGAACCAAACAGAAGACTATGATCTGAAGTTCCCCTTGTACCAATTTTATATCCCTTGCTAGGAAAAGCTTCAATCCATTTAACATTATATAATGCTCTATCAAGAAGACACAAGATTCTTTTAACACCAACTCTGTTGTTACACCAAGAATATTCCAAACCAGTTTTGGGTGCTTGTAACAGCTCACAATTCTGAATAAAGTTATTGAAATCCAACATTGCAGAAGTTAAAGGATTTCTACCTCCATTTTTTTCCTCCATACTTAGAACTGAATTAAAATCCCCTATAATCATCCAGGGTTTGTTCAAGCATGAAATGTTATATTAGTCCACCCACAAGGATCTTCTATTAATAGTCAATGAATCAGCATGAACTCCAGTTATTAATTGACCTCCAACATCTACAGTTACTGATTGTTGAGAACTTGATATTACCACAGGTTCTTTTATTAAAGCACTCCAAATATTTGAATCTGTAGAGTTATGAATAATATTTTTGTTCATCCCTGGCAACCTTAATCTTATACAAGATTCAGAATTAACTCTTATTTTGGGTTCAGATAACCAAACTAAAGTAGGACTAAAAGAATTAACTAAACTATAAAGTTTATCTTTGGATTTAGATCTTCTTAAGCCTCTGATATTCCAATATAGGACCCTCATTTAGAAGTATGTTGAGAAGAATTAGGAATTCTCACTCATGTTAAGTGTTTATCACAATTACCTCTCTCTCCTATTGAATTGATTTGAGCTGCTTGTTTTCTTGTTGTGACATTTCTAGTTGGCTTCTGAGGTTTAGCTTTATTTTTAAGATCAACCTTCAAAACTTCTTCAGGAATTCTAAGATTTTGTTTTGGAACTCTTGAAGTTTCTAAATCTTTAACAGCAGAATGCAGGATATTAACCATATTATTTATAGATGGTGCAGTGGAACTTACACTGAGAATGTTGTGTACTGGAAGTGAAGGAAAATCTTTAAATGATTCTATCACACAAGGGAACAGCATTATCCTGTAATATGTGAAAACTGCCAGAAGATGAAGCTCCTTCTGAATGTATAATAGGATGAACAATTGCATATACTATTTCCTCTCTGAAAATTTCTTCAACTTGACAAACGGATTTAGGAGTTTCTGCTTGTTTTTCACCAGGTGTAAAACAAATATCAAAACCAACTGGATTGGGAGCTTGAACTGGTTTGATTTTATGTCTCCAGACTTTTCTTTGCAGAATTTGAGGAGGAACTTGTTGCCGATCCTTTCTTTTAAGTTTGCATTCAGCTACATTATGACCCACTGACTTACAATGAATACAAAACTTGGGGAGTTTTGGAATTTGAATTGCTTGCTCAAATTTACCATATTTTGATTCAACCAAAATTTTGCTAGGGATATAGATTGCTAAATCAACTTCAATTAATACACTAGCATAATATCCACTGACTCTGTTTAAAGTTGTTTCATCAACTTTGATTGCACTTCCAATTTTATTACCAATTTGTAAAAGAATAGATTCCTTCCAATATTCAATACCCAAACCAGGAAAGAAAACCCAAAAAAAAACTGTAGAAGTTTTTTGATTCTCTGGATTAAAATTTGGTTCCCAGGCTCTAAGTTTTAAATCTTGCTTTTCAACAATCTAGTGACCATTCCAAACATGATTTCGATCTTCTAGATTTGATAATTTGATAATAAAAAAACCTTTACCCAAAGGAATGAGATGAAGATTACCTTTAATACTCCATTGTTTTCTCAGAGAAGCTTCTGCAACATCCAATTTTAATTTTACTAAATTTAGTTTTCCAATCAAGCTAAATTTCCATTCATCCACACAATCATCCATGATATCATCCGGTATGAAAAGAGATGGAGAATCAGAGTTAGTCTCCATATTAATTGAATTTTTAACTGAATTATCCTCCAGATTCAATCCAATTTTTTTTTGAGTTTGACCTTTTTTCAGATCCATTTTCTGAAGAATTTTTGATGTTTTCCGATGAAGTTTCTACCATTTATTGCTACGATCAACAAGGAAATTACCACCAATCATCAATACTGTCTTAAAAACACCTGAATTAATCACTCAGAGGGAACATAAAACGAAAAACTTGAAGAAAAAACTGAGTCGAAAACCGAGTCAATCGCACGATTCATAGAGCTTTTTAATTCATATACATCTAAAAACTACATCTAATACTAACAACAAGATGTCGAGTATATAGCAGATGAACTAACTACTAAGTAATATTATAACGACATAAAAGAATACAACAGAAGACAAACAGACTACACTAACAACATGAAACAGAAAAATCTAAACACATATATACAGGGGTATACTAAAAATCAGTAAAGGTAAAACATAAAATTTCAACCACATCGCTACCGAGTCCCCGGCAGCGGCGCCAAAAACTTGATAGGCTAGGAAAGATAACCTACAATTGTATTAAACTGCAAGTGCACAGTGTCTATTATGTAAAACAGGGCAAATACAGGTCGAACCCACAGAGACTAGGTTGGTGTGAAGTTGAATTTCTAAGCCTAACTAATACTGATTCAGATTAAGGGGTTTTGTCGATACAACTAAAGATTGATGATTATACTAAAGAAACAATATTAAAAGGCAAAATAAAGATGAACTAGGGCTTTGAATCCACCCTCTAAAAACATAGAAATTCCCTAGTTGACATACTAGTTCTCTTTTCAATCAAGGAGCTATAGAGATGCTATCCTCAAACTACCTTGAAGATGGGATATAATCACTTGTACATATGAATGACTTAACCTCATCAAAATATTCCAATCCCTAGCATTACCTATCTTTCTAAGGCATAGATAATCACAGATTGAGCTGAATCAATTTATATAGGCTTGAATACTTCACAAAGAATTATCCTAACTACCATGGATGCATCACATACAAGGTGAAAGTAATTTGTTATTATTCAGAGATTAAATCATGATTTTCTTTCAAAACTCCATGAAGAACAAGTAAATCAAACCAAGAAAATTCTATTTATAAAAGGGGTTTCATCTCTGCCCTATCAGAGATTTTTAGAACATAACACAAACTGAAATTAAACCTAATTTACTACTGCTAGTTGCTCCGACTAGTCCGGGATTGAGTTTTTCATTTACAACCACTTCTCTATTTATACAAAAGTTCTCCCAATTCTCAATCCCATTTTCAATAAAGTACAATTAGAAAATTAGGGATTTGATGTTTACAAAACTCACCACTGATGCATAGTCTTCACTGTGCACAACCACCCTATTGTCTAATGATGTTGATGCTGCATAGAGCTTGAAATTTATACCTTCAGTTGTCATTCTAGCAGCTCTTGGAGAAAAATTAGCCAGCCTATTTTTCCTCAAACAATAGCTATCTAGGGTTAGCTTAAAATGGTTACAAAGAAGACATCTTGGGAAAGATGGTGATGGAGGTACTTGAAAACTTGAAAGAGGAGGAGACAGAGAGGTCGGCGGTGATGCTCTGGTGGTACACATAAGATAGAGGAATGGGTGCAGTTGTCGGGTGGAGTAAGAAAGAAGACCATTTTTTTTCTTCTGATCTTGGAAATGGAAATGGGAAGAGTGATAAAAAGATATGTTTGGGTGTTAAGCAGTAGTACCTATCTCAGGTATATAAAGTCTAAAACACACCTTTCTCAAGTGAATCAAGCGGCCCATTTACTATCAATCATGGTAATTTCTTTGTTACACTCTTTTGGCACTTCTCCTAACCTTGAAACATACGGTAATAACTTGTCGCCTTGCTTCTGTTGCCGCTGACCACGAATTATCTTTTTATTTCACCTCTCCAAAACACCAATCTTACTGATCTCATATTCACCATGTACTCAACCACCTGCATCACGATACAAAATGAGATTATTCCGACAAAATTACCCTTCAAAAGAGATATGTGCAGAATACAAGATTTGTTATAAAATAGAACATTAAGACACTAGAGATGTGATAAAAGACGACAAAATGATCTAGAAATATACATTATTAGGCACCGATCATGTTGCTACTGAATTTGTTGAAGAAACTGTGATAGAAGAAGCTGCTTCTGCTCTAGGGATTGGAGAAATTTTTCCAATGATAGAAGATGTTGATCCAATGATAGAGACTCGCATGGTGGTGCACGAATACCCTAATGCAAAGATTGCCTTCGATCCTCAATTTGGTGAGTTACTCCCATACCATGAACTAGTTGGTGGATTTAGCATTCCTACTGGATATGCTGGCATGTATGAGACATTATGGGAGAGGTATGGTCATATTGTTGTTACAAAAGACCCCAAATGCAGCTACTTCTTGATAATGCAAGTAGGAGCTATCTTGCGTGTCATAGATGATATGCGAACCAGAGCTAGAAGTGTTGTTACTCTGAGAGACTTGGTTTTAATGTGAAGTGGCTTCATCAAAGAATAAATATGATCAAGGACTCTCGTGAAAAGAACATACCCTTTTCCAGTGATGCTGTGATGAAGAAAGAAGTAAAAATTTCCAAGTTGATTGAAGAGATGGAGTTGGAGAAAGCGGCTTTGCATGACTTGAAGGTTGCAGAAGAGCAAAAATCGTACTTTGCCGGTTTACTTTAATTTTCCTTCTATAATCTCTTGAACTTTGAACTCCTGAGAGATGTGAGGTTTTGATTTTTTGATTGGTTTTGGATAAGTGGATTGCGGATTTTCTTTTGGATTTGATAGAGATTTTCTTTAAGTAAATTGAACTTTGATAAATTTCCAAATTCAAATACTGAATGCAAGTATTGCAAACGTTTTGGAGGAATTGAAAATACAGGTGAAAGAAAATCCTAAAATGCAAATGTTAGATGTCTTTAGCGTTCGTGCCTTGAACATATAACACCCCAAATGCTGAATGTCTCAGACGTCAAAGGATTTGAGCCAATTCTCGTGTATTACTGGCACGCTCATCTTTCCCTTCATATCAGCCAACTTGTAGTACCCTCCAACAACCGACCTAGTAAGCATAAAGGGCCCTTCCCAGTCGGAGTTCCTCACAGAATGAAGATTGCGTTTAGTTGCCTTGAGAACCAAATCTCCTTCATGGAATTTGTTCGGCTTGATTGTTCTTGATCTGAATATCTTCTGCTGGTTCGGTATTCCTCTTATTGTGGGATTCCATGCTCGCGCGGTGGAAGTCTTCCGATTTTTTGGCACATGTGGACACTCATGCAAGATTATGGGAGAATATCCAAGATAATTCTTAGACATCATTTAAGCAGTGAATGTCTCAGTAAGATGCTCGATTCGTAGAGGTTCTACATTCAACCACTTAGTAAAATATTGCTGAGGTGAGATTACCCACTCATAGCGCCTTACAACAGCTAGGTTGTTGATGGAGTAGAGTCCCTGGACCAGGAGAGCGTGTTTAAATATAGATAATATGGACACATGAGGAGGGATGCGGCTTTCCTAAGTGCAGAACCTTTTGAGGAATGCAAGTGCATCTTCTTTAGGCCTTTGATTTAACTCCATCAGAGTTTTGATTTCCTCCAGGTGCTTTGACGATTGAGTGTCTTCCATTTCTTCTGAATCAGAGCTTTCCATACTAGAGGGATGTGCAAAATGTGCAACTGAAGGCGTTTCATCAGTAGTTACCTTTTTGGCATGTATCCACATCCGTCCGAGGATCATGTCGTATCCTGGATCTTCCCAGATTATATGAAATTTGGTTTCAGTCCATGTTGAGCCAATTTTCATCTTGAGAATGATGTAGCCGTATGCGTCTCTGAGCACTTCTTCGTGATCCCTGATTGAGACAAGCGCATGAGTAGCTTCTTGTCGAGTGATGCATGCAGCTCTGAGAGTCTTTAGAGGGATTATATTGACAGTAGTACCAACATCAACCAGTGCTCTCTTGAATTCATTTCACTTGAGATTGACTGTGGTGAGAAGTCCCTAGTCGTACATTTCCTTGTCTGTCGCTGGAGGTTCAGGAAATGTTTCTGGATTAGAAAGGCGTTTTCCTGATACTATGTGATTCAGAGCCGTGAACATGTCTTCTCTTTGAGATCTCGACAGATAAAGCAATTCACATACATGCTCGACCAATGATTGAACTGCTTCTTTGACAGGTTGTTCAGAGAGTGTAAAGGCCCTCATCGGGAGAGGATTCATGTGCACCCCTTCAGTCCCCAGTTCTCCTGAGTTGGCTTTCTCCTTAAATATGCGCTTCAAAATTCTACAATTACTTGTTGGATTATTGACAAACCTATGAAAGCGGCAATAGCGCGGATTCTCCATTTCTTCCTCAGTTGGTTCTCTCCTACATGAGGCAATTTGATCGCGCCGTCTTGGATCCATATTTCCAATAACTCGATCACCTCTTCAATGGAAAAAGGAAAGTCTGGTTCTGCATGGTCATTTTGATGACGCTGAGTCGGTGCTTGTGCATTTCAAGTTTGGTTGTCTTTCTTTAATGCTTTTGCAGGCTGGGATGTTTGAGAAGCGTTCTTATGCTGCTGTGCTTCAGCCTTCCTCTTTCCTCCTTTAACGACAACATTTGTGTAAGGTTGGTGATTGTACTTCTTATTGATCAGGCATCTGGTGCTACCTCGAGCTTCTCGCGGTTCCTCGACCTTTGTAACTTTTTTCCTTTCCAGTAAGGATGGAGCAGTGGTTGTTGACCGTTTAGCTGCTTCATGAAGCTCTGAGAAAGTATAGAATCGCAGATTTTCCAGTAGAGCTCTGTAGACCGTGATCATTCCGTTGATACATAAGTCCACCAGCTGTTGTTTAGTGACATTTGGATCATGGCAATCCAAAGCTTGGACTCTGAACATTTTCACATAGTCGTTCGGATGTTCGCTGTTCTTCTAAAATATTCTTCTTAAATCAGAGAGAGTAACTTGTTCTGAGATGAAGAAGTATTTCTGGTAGAAAGCATTAACCATTTCTCCCTAACTTGTGATGCTTCCTGGTGTGATGTTATTGTACCAGGTGTATGCTCTGCCTGTCAGAGACTTTGAGAATTCCTTCAGACGAACAATATGATTGTGTTCATTTTCGCCTAATGCTTCCATGAATCGAGAAACATGCTCTCGAGAATTCCCTGTTCAATTGTAAAGTGTAAACGTTGGAGAAGTATAGCCTTTTAGGAGAGGAATTCTCTGCGTAGCGGCGGGATACGGAGGTTGGTGACGATGGACATATGATGTCTTGTCTTTCCCTCGATCCTCCAGAAAGCGTTCCAGGTCTTCATGAGTGCTGAAACCTGTGGATTCCTTTGCTGGTGGGTTATCTGCAGCTTTGCGGGCATCATCATCATCTACCACGTAGATTAGAGAGATTTCGGGATCAACAGTCGGGGATGTTTCTTTAGCTTTTCCTTTCTCCTGAGTTTTCTCTGACATCTTTTCCGTGAGAGTTTTGAGATAAGTACACAACTTTTTCTGTGTTGCAGCAATGTCAATCTGAATTTTTGTGAGAGTCTCTTGCACCTTCATGAGATCAACTATGGTAGGAGGATTTTCTCTGATTTCTTCAGGAGACCGGCCGAAGAGATGATTGTTTCCGATGTTGGTTTGAGGGGGTGTGGTATTACAAGCACCATTGTTGGAAGCGGGAGTAGTTTCTAGAGTACCACCATTGTTTCTAGTGCTAGCATTGTTTGGGTTAGGATTTGTAACTGAGCCTGACCTAAGATCAACCATCTTGTGAAAGTTGGTATTACAACCGAGAGATTAATCTCCCACTGTGGTCGCCAATCTGTTGATGGAGAAAAACGATTTGCTGATTTTTTTAGGAAAGTGAAGAGACGACCGTGCGATGGGGACTCTTCGATGCACTGCATGGGAGTACTTTGAGTTCGAGAGATCAATCTGTAGGACTCCGGCCTAAACCAAGACAATGGTCGTTCCAGAGTCAATTCGGTCACGAGGGAAGAGGGTCGATCTGTAGGAGGGAAGCTGAAAAGTGTGTGAGATCAATGGTGATCAAGGATTATGAATGTGTTATAGGTTTCTGCAAATGAACTGCAAGGTTCGAATAAGTTCTGACTGATTGACTGAATTCTGCTCTGTTGAGAGTTGATGAGAATTCTTGGTTAGACGAGCATTATATGTTCTTTCAATCGTGATATAGGGACTTATTTATATTGTCGGAATATAAACACATTGATCTCCAGTAAGTGTGACGGTTTGCTTAAGTGAAAGAGTGCGAAAGTGGAAATCGTGGTTAAACCAGTTCTAGGTCGTGCGGAGACTTGGTTGATTGTCCACCCACTACTTTGCTAACTCCCTCAACTGCTTGCACGACTTACTCACATTTCTCATCGTGGATGAACACACGTGCCGTAGGCCGCCAGAACAAAACCCTAATTAATATCCCCCCATGTGACATGATTGATGTCTCATGATTGTAGATTCTACAAGGCAGACGTATATTTAATTAGTCAGTTGTTGACTTGATTAGACGATGAGTCTAAGTATTGTTGAGTCGAGCATGATTGACGAATGCTCTATGATTCATGGATTGTACATGTCTGGTGGGACATATGTAAAGTTCATAGCACGAGCAAATATTGCTCATCTGAGCGAATATTGCTCGATTGATGAATTATTAAATATTATAATATTACTGGTATATGTGAGCTGATACTGCTCATTTGATGGATTACTGAGTATTGTTCATTTCAATCAATATTGATAGTCTGAGCAAATATTGGTAGCATGACCAAATAAAATATTAATTTAAAATATTGGCAGCTGGGCCAAATATTATATAATTAATCAGGATGTTGATTGCTGAATCAACATAAAATTATTATTGCTTGAATTTGCACAAAATTATGATTTGCAGAGCGACCAGTTCAAAACCCTAATTTTGATCGATTGTTGATCAATTGATCACTGAATGAGAGAGGGACAGGCTACATGGGATGATGGTCGACCATGTAACTCCCAGGTGCTCGAGTGATCATGCACCAAATTCCTTTGTAGACCAGTTGGTGAAAAGATGATTAAATGCTGGTTTAATCATTTATTCGGATAGTGCTCGTCTAAGCAATAGGCAATAAAACCTAATTATGGAGAGATGAGGGACCAACAAATGGGTATGAAACTGGACCTTGGTGGTCGTGGGACCAGCTGGTGGTCAATTGAACAAGTTCCAAGTTTGTTGGAAAGAGTTTGGACCCAATATGAACTGTAGAAGATTAATTATGTCAAAATTGTTAAAGTATGTGAGACCGGCTCCTTGCAAGCATAAGGGCCAACCTTGGTCGGTCAAGGTGGCATGCTCATGTCACCATATTGTCTGTGTCTCGATTTTTAGAATTGATATTTCTGACGCGCGTTAGAGCAATATTTTGGATTTTCAGAAGAGATTGATCTTGACCGAAACTCTCGATTTTGCTCGAATGAGCAAGTAGAACTATGCTCGTGCGACCAATATTTTGAGAATATTAAAATAATAATATTTTAATATTTGTTGTGAGTAGCCTAGTCGGTCATATGACCATTTGACTTTTGGGCTTTTTGATGGTTTGAACAATATTTGAGAAAATATGAAAAACCAGGGTTTTTGCTAAAACGAAGGAGCTTCATGAGATGAAGGAAATAATAATAAGAAAATAAGGGATTGTAAGGTATGGGACCGGTCACGGCTAGGGCATGGTCGGCCGGCTAGGTGGCCCGGTCCCGTGACACCCTTCCCTATTGCTTTATTATTTTTTCATCGTCTGAAGGAAAAATATGGAGAAACTGAGAGTTTTGCTCAAACAAGGAAGTTTACTCGAAAGAAAGAGTTTTCATGAGATCAGGAAAAATAATAAAATAAGAATAAAATAAAAGGAAGAGGCATGGGGCCAGCCACGGCGGCATGACCGGCCAGCCGGTGGGCCCGGTCCCCTAGGCGCCTCTTTATTATTTTATTGATATTATTTTTCTTTCCTATTTTGCATAGGTTTCCTCGTTTGTCCTTATTTTTGAATGCTCGTTCGTGCATTTGGGTGCTCATCCATGCATTATTGCTAAGTATACTCGCACCATTTTCTCGGGGCTTACTCGGTGGTGGCCCAGATGCCCGATCAGTGATTATTATTACTGATTCATGGAATTCAGATGAGAATCAGCCATGAAACGGAGTAATAAAATAAATTAAGTATCTATTACTAATTCATGGAATCCAACTGAGGATCAGCCATGGAGCGGAGTAATGAGATAAATTGAGTATCTATTACTAATCCATGGAATCCAGCTGAGGATCAGCCATGGAACGGAGTAATGAGATAAATAGATTATTTTCTAGGAATTCAATTGATGAAAGACACACTAGAATTAATCTATGAATTTCTCTACACTAGCATGTGATATGTCTATGAGCGGATTTATTCGAGAATCGAGGTATGAGATAATGGAAGCATCATACTCATTCTGAATATTGGGGGTGTATAGTCAGGGAACAACAAACAGTGTGACTTCCTGAAGACGTTAGCGCTGTATACTAGCATGCAATATGTCTTGGAGTCGTCCAACCGTTAAGAGATTTTATACACATTCTCTCTACATAACTAGGGAACAACAAATAGTGTGACGTCTTGAATACGTTGGCGCTCTATACTAGCATGCAATATGTCTAGGAGCCGTCCAATCATTTTGATTCTACGTATAGGTGATGATAAAATGTCCAAAGTGTCGAAAGCTCAGCTGAGAGGCTTTTCGAGGAACATATTCATCATAGCTATGAGAGGATGTTCGCTCAGTCAGAGATCGTGAAATGGTTCACTGACCATAAAATATGAGTTTCACATACATTCCTGAAGCCGGGTCAGAAACATGCAGTATCAATATTTTACAATTTTATCCTTTGTCGAAAATCCACCATCAACGCTTGTTTACCCCAATGTTGAGGCATTCGACCAGTAACAAGACAATTCACTATATTTGCATACCAAGGTAATTGGGAAACAAAGAACAGTTGTTCGTCATGAAAGTTATCCCTCACAGGAAGGGATTCATCAAGGGAATCAACAAATATCCTAGACAAGTGGTCTTCTACTACATTTTCTGCACCCTTATTCTCTCTAATATCTAGAGAAAATTCTTACAAAACAAATGATCCATCTAGGTTTGGTGTCCTTCTTAGATAAAAGGTATTTAAAAGAAGCATGATCAATATAGATTGCGACCTTAAAACCTAGTAGGTAGGATCTAAACTTATCAAAGGAAAACACAATGGCTAACAATTCCTTCTTGGTAGTCGTATAGTTCAGTTGGACACCATTCAGAGTTTTGCTAGCATTAATTCACATGAAGTAAAAAAAATTATCGCTGTCCTAACACAACACCTATAGCATAATCTGAAGCATCACACATAATCTCAAAGGGTAGTTTCCAGTTAGGTGCCCGGACTTTGGGAGCGGTAGTGAGTAAAGTCTTAAGCTTCTCAAAAGCCTCTAAACAAGCATCATCAAATACATACTTAACATATTTCGCAAGTAAATTTCAAAGAGGTCTATAAATCAAGCTAAAATCCTTATTGATTTGATTGACTAACGGTTGTTAACTCTTGATTGCACCTAGTTTGATTATTGTTGAGAGCCTTCTCTTCTGATATAAGGTCCCTCAAACTAGATCAAAAGATTATCGGTTGTTCAAATATGACTTTAGATCTGATGTTGACTTGTGATCATCCATTGTTAACAGAATTCATTATGTGCGTGATCGATCATAAGTTGTTGTTAGAGCACTGCTCGGTCGAACTCGTAAGCGTTGCTATCTCAAGCTTGTTTCTCAAGTTTAGTTGTCAAAACTATAAGTCTTGATTTCGAGTCTACTTATAGCTAAGTCATGGATTAGGATAGTAAGTGTAGTTGAGTATTAGACTTTACGGCGTTCATCGATTGAAGACGAAGAACTACTAAGGGGAGCTTGTGGAAATTCATCAACAAAAGGTATGTGGAGACTTGTTCTCATTTATCACTCAAAAGTCTATCTACTTTATCTCCTATTTGAGACAAAAGTCGTATAGCTCTATAGACTTCGATTATACACATTTGATATTTTGAGCTGAGTTTAACTCGTTTACATATTTCTCAAAATATGTGTTAGTAAGCTTTCGCTTTAACCAAGTTCATCTTATATTCTTGACGAAAGTCAAAAGATGATCATGTGAAAATCGCCTTGTAACATCTTACATGATTTGTGTGAGACAGTCATTTGATGTAGACTCGGAATGTTTCGTATTGATCATTCGATCACTTGAAAATTGCTTTGAAGCTATTAGTTTGTGTGAGACGGCTATTGTCGTCTTCCAAGAATGTTTCAATGATTGAAATAGGAGTTTAGAACAATTAACCATGATTGGATATAACACAGTATGCGTACTTGTATGCTAACTGTTGCAAGTTATTCCAAGTCCGGGAACCATAGTATGCATACCCGTATGCGTACTGGTTGGTTAATGAAAGTCTGGGAACTTAGTATGCATACTGGTATGCGTACTGGCGTGAGTTTCAAGTTCCAGAAATTCAACTGATTTGGAAGGTATGCGTACCCGTTTGTATACTGGCGAACCCAAACTTAGTCCGGCCACTTAGGTATGCGTACCCGTTTGCATACTTGAGTAGGTTATGTTCTAAAATCGGTTTGTTCATGAACTAATACATTTATATAATAAGGATTGCAATCTTTTGCAAACCGTGGCTATAATGATTCGAGTGAATCAAAATCGATTTTGCTTCAATTGTGTCTTGTATACTTCTATGAGAATATAAAAAATTGAACAACTCTGAAACTAGTTTCATTTGAGTCATTTGAACTAGTAATGGTTAAGATGAATATGGTGGATGAATATGAAAGTGTCCATATGGCTAACTTCGGTTAACTATTGTTGAGCCAACAAAGGTGTACATGTTTAGGTATGGTTACTCATATCTAAATGAAGTCACTTTTCATTTTTGTGTAACAAGCTAAGTTGGATCTAACGGTTGAAAGATATTAGCTTGAGTATAATCAGGTTTTCATCTAACGGTGAACATTGAATGCTTTGTTACCAAGGTAGCATTGATTGCAAACCCTGATTTGAAGACTATATAAGGGAGAACTCTAGCAACTGGGAAACCTAATCCCCACACCTTCTGTGTGATACTAGTTCTGACTAGAGTCGATTCTCCTTTAATCTTAGATTTTTCCAAAACCATGTAGGTTGACAACTTGAAGACTTCATTGGGATTGTGAAGCCAGATCCAACTATTTTCTCTGTAGTTGCATGTTCTGATCTTGCTGTTTTCTATGGTGATTGAGTACTATCTTCTCTAAGATTTTCTCGAGATTTAATCTCCGATAGGCAAGATAAAAAGTAGTGAAATACATCTTCGTCTCATTGTTTGTGATTCCACAATATCTTGTTTTGCTATCATACGACTAACATTATTGTGAGGTGATTGATATTACTAGCCTGTTCTTCGGGAATATAAGTCCGGTTTATCAATTGGTTCCTGTTCACCTTGATTTATCAAAAGACGTAACAAAACTTCTAAGTATTTATGTGGGAGACAGATTGGTTTATCAAGTCTTCGACTTTGGGTTGTAGCAACTCTAAGTTGTGGGTGAGATCAACTAAGGGAATCAAGTGCGCAGAATTCGGCGTGGTTCTAGAGGCATAAGGAACGCGACTGTACCTTGATTAGTGTGAGATTGGTTAAGGCTCAACTACATTCCAGTCCGAAGTTAACTTTGAGTAGGCTAGTGTCTGTAACGGATTAATACAGTGTGGTGTTTAAATATGGACTAGGTCCCGGGGGTTTTCTGCATTTGCGGTTTCCTCGTTAACAAAAATTCTTGTGTCTGTATTATTTCTTTTTCTCATTATATTTGTTTATATAATTGAAATATCACAGGTTGTGCGTAAGTTCAATCAATTGTGAATCCAACCTTTTGTTGTTGATTATATTGATTGACACTTGGATATTTGTTTTTGATACCGTCCAAATTATTTCTTATATTCAATCGGGTTCGCAAATTCCTATTTGTTTGATTGCAGATTGAATTGATAAATAGAGGTATAACTCTTGGATGTACTTTTCTTAAGATTGAGTCTGGCTGTCTTGTTGATTCTCTTGAAAGTATATTAGAGTTTGTCCATACAGATTGCTAAGCGAAATATTGGGTGTGGTTGTTAGACCCCCGCTTTTTCAATTGGTATCAGAGCAGGCAAACACGTTTAAGACCTCATAAGTATGTGTTTGTAGCGATCTGACACTATGGACAGAAGTGTTATCTCTATAAAATTACCACCAGTCTTCGATGGCTCGAATTACTTATGGTGGTAAATTGCTATGCGTGCCTTTATTTAAGCGCGTGATTTCAATCATGGGTTTATGTTTTTAATGGCTATACAGAAGGCGAGGTAACTGCTCCAAAGGATATCGGTGATTATGATGCTGTCGAGATTCTTGTCGCAAAGCAAAATTATGACGGATTGAATGCAATCATCCATGCCATTACCCTAGATCTTCAGGACCATGTGACTACGTGCACCTGGTCTAAAGATGCGTGGGATATCTTAGAAACCGTATTTGAAGGGAATACCTGTGAAAAACAAGCTAGGCTTCAAAACCTAAATTCTGATTGGGAAAACCTTTATATGGCAGATGAAGATTCATTTGATGAGTTTAATCACAAAGTGTCTAAAATTGTTAATGCATCTTTTGCGTTGGGTAAGACTATTCCTGAAAAGGACATTGTGATGAAAATTCTCATATCATTGCCATCTAGATACGATTCTAAGAAACATGCCATCGTTGAAGGAACTAACCTTGAAACTCTTTCCAGAAATACTCTTGTTGGGACGTTAAAGATCTTTGATCATGAGCATGTATCCAAATATGGAAAGGATATTGCTTTCAAAGCACAAAAGAACACTAAATTACTTGATAAAAGTAAAAGTGTTGGCATCTCTGAAGATGTTCATACTGAGACTGATTCATCAGATGAAGATCTTGACAAGTCAGTTTCTTTGATCACAAGACTTAGTTGTCAAAACTATAAGTCTTGATTTCTAGTCTACTTATAGCTAAGTCTCGAATTAGGATAGTAAGTGTAGTTGAGCATTAGACTTCATGACGTTCATCGATTGAAGATGAAGAAATACTAAGGGGAGCTTGTGGAACTTCATGACAAAAGGTATGTGGAGACTTGAACTCATCTATCACTCAAAAGTCTATCTACTCTATCTCCTATTTGAGACAAAAGTCGTATAGGTATATAGAATTCGATTATACACATTTGATATTTCGAGCTGAGTTTAACTCGCTGTAGATGGGGAAAAACGATTCGCTGGTATTTAAGGAAAGTTGAGAGACAACCGTTTGGAGGAGACTCCTCAAACCGAGCAAACTGCTTAACCTCACACAGATGCACTGCAAAGGGAGTGCTTGAATTCGAGAGAAAAATCTGTAATACTACGGTCTAAACCAAGACAATGGCCGTTCCAGAGTCAATTCGGTCACAAGAGAGGATGGGTCGATCTGTAGGAGGGAAGCTGAGAAATGTATGAGATCAATGGTGATCAAGGATTGTATGTGTGTTGTGTATTCTGCTTGAAGAATTAAGATAAGTTCTGATTGATTGAATTAGAGTGATTGCTCAGATGATGAAAATTCTTGTGTGATGAGATTTTTTTATTCAAAACGAGCGCTCTTGTTCTCTGTAATTGTCTGTCACCTTCAATCATTGATTCAAAGACTTATTTATATTATCATAATAACAGACACCTTGATCCCATGAAGTGTGACAGTTGCTGGAGTCAAAGAGTGGGAAGTGGGAAATCGTGTTAAAACAAGTTGCTTATCGTGCGGAGACTTGGTTGATTGTCTACCCACTACTTTGATAACTCGTCTAACCACTTGCACGACTTGCTTACATTCTCATCGCGGATGGACACACGTGTCGTAGACCGCCAGACCAAAACCCTAGTTGATATCCCCCCATGTGACACGATTGGTGTCTCGTGATTGTGGAGTCTGCAAGGCAGACGTGTATTTAGTTAGTCAGTTGTTGATTTGATGAGACGATGAGTCTTTGTATTGCTGAGTCGCGCATGATTTACGAATGTTCTAGGACTCATTAATTGAATATGTCTGTTGAGATAGAGGTATAATTGTCGAATGAATGTTGATAGTTAAGGTGAGCAAATATTGCCCATTCGATAAATTGTTGAATATTGATAGTTTAACAAATATTTCTAGTCTGAGCAAATATTGCTCATCTGAGCAAGTGTTGCTCGTTTGATGAATTATTGGTAGTAGGACCGAATAAAATATTAATTTAAGATATTGGCAACTGGACCAAGCATAATCAATTAAAATGTTGATCACGGGATCAACATAAAATTATTAGTATTTGAACCTGCTCGGAGTTATGAGCCTTGGATTCGAAACCCTAATGTTGATCAATTGCTGATCAATTGATGATTTATTGAAAACCAATCACGGAGTGGGAGAATGACCGGCTACATGGGATAATGGGCCGACCATGTAGCGCCCATATGCTCGAGTGAGCCATCACCAAAATCTCATGAAGACCAGTTGGTGAAATGATGATTAAATGTTGATTTAATCATTTATTGAAATAGCGCTCGTTTGAGCATTAGGTAATAAAACCTAATTATGGAGAAGTGAGGGACCCACCAAGAAGTCATGGGACAGACTGATGATCGTTTGATGAAAGTCCGAGTTGTTTGGAAGAGTTTGAACCTAATATGAACAAATTAGGTCAAATTATGAAAATATGTGGGACCGGCTTTTTGCAAGCCAAATGACCAACCTTGGTCGGTCAAGGTAACATTCCCTTGTCACCATAGTATCCGTGTCTCAGTCCTGAGAATTTTGATATTTTCTGGTGTGCGTTTGGAGCAACATTTGAGAAAATATGAAGAATTCATGGTTTTGCTCAAACTGAGGAACTTCATAAGATGAAGGAAATAATAATAATAAAATAAGAAATTACAAGGTGTGGGACCGGCCATGGCTAGGGCATGGTCGGCCGGCTAATAAGCCCTGTCCCGTGACACCTTTCTAATTTTATATTATTTTCATGATGTGAATAAAATATCATGAAATTAAGGAGTTTGTTGAAACGAAAGAGTTTCCTTAAAACGAAAGAGCTTCCATGAGATGAAGGAAATAATAATAAAATAAATGGTCACAAGGTGTGGGACCGGTCACGGCTAGGGCATGGCCGGCCGGCTAGTGGGCCGGTCCCGTGACACCTTTCCTAATTTTGTATTATTTCCTTGATGTGAAGGAAATATCATGAAACTGATGAGTTTCCTCATACGAATGAGTTTTGCTCAAAATGAAGGAGTTTTCATGAGATCAAGGAAAATAATAAAATAAGATAAAATATGGGGAGAGCATGGGTCTGGCCACGGCGGCATGTCTGGTATGCCGGTGAGCCCGGTCCCTAAGCGCCTCAATTTATATTTTATTATTATTATTTTCTTCCCTATTTTACATGGGTTTCCTCGTTCCTTCATATTTTTGAATGCTCGTTCGTGCATTCAGGTGCTCGTTAGTGCATTATTGCTTAATACACTCGTACAATTTTCTCGGGGCTTACTCGATAATGACTCAGATGCCCGTACGTTGAATATTTATTACTAACCCATGGAATTCTGCTGGGAAGAACCATGAATTGAAGTAATGAAATATTATGAAGAACGTAGAATATTTTCTAGGAATTCAATTGATGAATCTAGTGACTATAAATAAATAATTGATGGCTCTATACTAGCACGTTGTCTAGGAGCATTAATTATTCGAGAATTGAGCGATATGAGCTAGTTGAAGCGTCATATTTATTACGTATAGTCATGGAAAACGTTGTTGCATCCTGAAGACGTTATCGCTCTATACTAGAAGGCAAGCTGTCTAGGAGCCGTCCAATCATTAAGATTCTATACACATGTCTTTTATATAGTCAGGGAAAACATTGTTACATCCTGAAGACGTTATCGCTCTATACTAGCAGGATAGCTGTCTATGAGCCATCCAATCGTTCGATTCTATATAAAAGTGATTACTGAAATTGTTCAGTATTAATGAAATGTGCCGTGACCTCAATTGAGAGACTGCATATTCATGTATGCTCTGAGATGCAATATCCTCAGTCAGAGGTTCTTGTGGCATGAGTTTCCATGCTTTAATGAGAGACATGAGCCTCAATACTCATCTGATTGTTGGATCAGGAATATGTAAGATTATGGTTTTACGATTATAGCCTTTGTCGAAAATCCACCATCAACATTAAGTCCCCTGCTTAGTGAGGGACAGTCATGTTCCTCAGTCAGCACTAGATGGTGATTTTTCTAGTTACAGACGAAATAAGTAATTGAACTTAGTCATAAGAAAGAATGTTACCGGATTTTCGATTGTACGAGCGAGTCATGGCTTGAACGAAGATCCCAGTAGCATGATAGAGCATCGTATAACGAGCGTAAATTGGTGTAGCACCGCTGATTTGGTGATGGGACGTCTAACCTTGGTCGATTTAGGATTCACGGGTCCAGGCTCAAAAAAGGAAATCCTTGTGAAATTAGGTTTTGGAAATAAAATTTGATATAAAAGGGATAAACACCCCTTCTTTTTTTTTTCACAACCGACCACCACCTTCCTCCCTTCATCACCTTCACGTCAGCAGCAGGAAGATTTTTTTCGCCGGAGGTCATCGCCGATCGTCATCACCGACCGTCCGACCAATTTCCGGTCGGCACCGACCAGGTATGCTAAAGTTTTTTTTCTTCCAAAAGTTTGTAACTTGTTCATGAGTTGTTCATGTTAAAATTATATACATATACATATATAGGCGTGAGTTTTGTAGAAAACCCTTGTTTTAGGAACGGACGTTCGTTCGTTAGTTTAAGAAACGAGCAATAATCCCTGACTTAGGAAAGATTTTTTTTGTTTGTTAGAGACTTGTGTCTAGTGATAAAATTTTGTTTATGAGATTTGTTGAAAACCAAAATTTTATCTTAAAAGTGTGAGTTTTCACAAAATCGAAATAAACCCTCGTTTCAAAGACGGATGATCGTACGAGGGAAAAGTGTTCTTTTTTTTGACAAAACCGTGACATATTCACGATTTTTTTTATTTATTTACTTGAGTTTTCAGAAAAAATATATTATATATTTTTATTTAAGTGAGTTTGCTCATGTTAAAAAAAAATTAGAAAATTTTACGTGAGTGATTCACGTTTTATTATTTTGTTAAAATCAAAATATCGGTTTTAAATAACCATTAAAGGTAGACAAATTGTTTATGATACAACATTCTATTGGTGTGAGTTTTTCATAACTCAGTGGTGAATGTTCATACAGTGAAAATTATGTTCATGATTTTATGAAAATCGGGTTTCGATTTTGAAAATCAAAGTTTTGCTCATCTTTTATAGGTTCGAAGAAACGAGCAAATCTTGGAGCGTTAACTCTTGCATCACAATCACTACTATTAGTGGAATCGTAAACAGGTAAGAATTAAGAGTTACCATTTTTGTAGATGCCAGTTGAGCATTTTTTATCATCCAGTTGCATGATCCATCGTTTTGTATAAGTTTGCATCTTGTATGGACAATATGCTGAAGTAGAGTATTATGTGGATGTTACAGCTACTTCTCAAAGATGTCTGATTCCCAAGATACTGATGCCTCCAGAGATGATACATGTATGGATGAGACTTCTATTGGCGAAGAAGGAGAAGAAGAAACACCTGGGATCAAATATATTCCGAATACAGAGGATGCGTTCTTCATGGTTCAGCATAGATCTAAAAAACGTCTCAGGACTCCAGCATTTCGTCTTCTGATAAATCTCAGAGATATTACTAAGAAGAAATTGGTGACTCCTCGGGAGGTCATCCGGTTCTGTCTTCAGCGAAGACATTTTTCTGCTTCGATCATAGAATTTAAGCTTTCTCGACGACCTTTAGAAAAAAATTTCTAGATGGGCAAGGCATATGCTGGGTTTTCCTCATGTTCGAGCCACGATGGATCGTGCACAGGTAACAAGGGCTATTCAAGCATCTAGAGACTTGTTTATTTTTCACGATGTGCGAGGTATAGTAGCTCTGCTTGCTCGTTGGTGCATTCCGACCCATACTTTCATATGCAGATGGGGAGAATTTACCATCACTTTAGAGGATGTAGTTGCTTTGTTGCATATCCCAATCACGGGCAATCTTCCTGAAAGTATTTCAGCAGAGGAGATGGAAATCTCTAACATCTTGACAGCCGAAATGGAGGAAATTAATAAAGTATCCAACAAATGTTGTTATGCTCACTGGTTAACACACTGGTGGCCGATAGATAATGCTCCTGACAGGCCTGTCGATGGTACGTTATCTATCGCTGCTTTCTTGTATTTATGGATGTCCAGAGATGTATTTGAAGATAGTGGAAATTTATTGAAGCTGTTCGCGATTCCCTTTGCTATTAAGATGTCCCAAGGTGAGCAACTTCCAATTGGTAGTCTATTCTTTGGATCTTTGTACTCTAACTTAGACTCCTTGGTTATAGACTCCAGCATCTCAAACAGCTTTATGAAGATTGAATGCTACGCCAATACGATGTTTCTCCAAGCTTTAATGTGGGAACTCTTCAATAATTATGCACCCATTCTTCGTACTATTCTACAAGGACCGAATGCTGATGCTCGTCATGTTTTCTCTGAGAAGGATAATGCCAGGATTATGCGCTGGACCAAAAAACAGTCCCGACTCAAGATAAACCTCGTCGATGTGTTAGACAAGGAGTCTGAGTTCAATTTTCGTCCATGGGTGTCAATTCCTCCTTATATTTATCAATTGACAACTTTCAATGTTGGAGAAAGTATTACTTTGAAATCTAGTGCAGATCTGAGTGATGGCAAGAGATCTTTTATGTTGAGTTGCACTCCTGGTTATTTAGTATCAGCAACATACGAAGACTTTTCAGTGGAGGAATACAACATTGATAGAGCAGCTCGACAGATGGGTATGGATTAGTATGTTCCGACTTTTCAAAAGTGGAAACCATCAGTTGAACAACTTAAGACCCATTTAGACCCTACACATGTGGAAGGAAGAAATTACTGGTTCCCTTGCTATGACCGGATTATATATGTAACTCCAGGTTACATAGACTTTTGGGATCAGCAATTTGAGCGTTTACATGATTTCGTGATGGCTGTTCAGCCTTTGGTGAAAGATCCTTCTTCTGCTGAGATGATTTATACTCGACCAAGACTGAAGTATCTCTGTGGTGGTGATAAACGAAAGACACCTCCAGGGTGTTCACAAGTATGTATCCTTTTTATAATCTTCATAAATTCATGATAATTGTATTTTGATTATTTCATCAATTTTTTCCACAGGACGGTCGTATCGTGAGACCTCGAATCGATGTAGACTTCTCGGAATCGGAAGCAATTACTCACGGCGGAGAAGGCAGGAGCAAAAATTATAAGATGTTGCCTAATACCATAAAGTCCCCAGTTGTTTCTTTGGTGAGTTGTCAATACTTATTTTGCTGTGACTTCCTCTTATCCGCGTAATTAGGATTAAAAAACCAATGTTTGTTACTCCGTTACATAATTTTTCTATGTCAAGTATCGACGGTCTTCAATTCACTGTTGCTGGGCAAGTGGTTTCTGACTCGAGCGTTGAAGAAGAGGTAAGTATTTCTTCACACAACCAGTTATGATGCTTTGTGAATAAAATGCTAATTGTTGAGAATACATCCAGGAGGATGTTCTCATGGAAACGGAGAATACTGGTGATGCTCGTTCATCTTTGGAAAATCGTGACGAAGAAGATTCCCAGAACTCAAGACCGAATGAAAACAATGATGTTCCTAATACTGATACGGGCAATTCTGGCTCTTTGAATACTTCAGAGACCACCCAAGTAAGTATTCCTCTTGCATTTTATTTATAAAAGCATAAACTTGTTGATTTGTGAATGAATGAATGAATGAGAATTTATGTGAATACACGAATTTTTTTTGTCGAAATACATCACCAGAAAATCCAGAATTCAGCCCTTTAGCAAAAATGTTGTAGAATCTTCGCCCGATGTCGTATTTTTACAGTCTACCCAAGTTTTCTTATGCCCAGGAAATTTCCAAGCTTTACTAAAGAAGCTTTTTGAGTTTGGAGCACATTTAGAGGTCGAAATGGACGAAACAGTAAACTTCCAGGAGATTTCCAGAAAATTTTCAGCTGTCATGTAGTCTATTTTTTTTGCCATATCTCTTTGCTCGTCCATCCAATTGTTATGAAAATTTTATATGTTGTAAAGGACATACATATGAAGAGAATGGTATATTACTCAACCTTATATTCTTCACCAATTGTTCCCAGTTCGTCGTCTTATACAGGGCAGTGTAAAATCTCCTCAGATGAGCTTGTTGTAAAACGTGTTTTTATGACTTTCACGCTATTTTCTCATGTCTTGAATGTATAATAAAGAACTTAAATAGTGTTAGTTCACTTACATGCTGGATTTTATGATCACCTTTTGTTTCCATGCTTGGATTGTTCTAATCTCATGTAATCATCATATTAGGTGCCGAATGACGAAGTAGAGAATAACCGAGTTGATGACGACGGTACAAGCGGCATTATGAATCAAAGTGGCGGCACAACCATTTCTGCACCTCAAAGTCGTGAGGAGGTTGCTACTGAAGTTATTAAGGAAACCGAAATTCAGGTCGTCGTTACTCCAGGGATAGAAGAAACCATGCCAAGGATGGAAGAAACTGATCCTGCTCCATTAATGGAGATAAAAGAAGCTGTTCCAATGATTGTAGAAGTTGCTCCAATGCTCAAAACTCGTATTGTGATACATGAATATCCCACTGTAGGGATTGCTTTGGATCCTCCATTTGGAGAGTCACTCCCGTATTATGATCTGGTTGGCGGATTTAGTGTTCCTATTGGATATGCTGACTTGTATGAGCAGATATGGAAGAAGTATGGTCATATCGTCGTTACCAAGGATCCCAAACGCAGATACTTCTTGACCATGCAAGTAGGAACCATCTTGCGTGTTATAGATGGTACACGAACCCGAGCCAGAAATATTGTTACCCAAGATGTACTCTTTGATTGGGAGTACAACCTGTAGAATTCTGAGAGGCTCGGTTTCAACTTGAAATGGATTTGTCAGAGGATAAACATCATCAAGGACTCTCATGAAAAGGATATACCTTTCCCTAGTGACGCTATGATGAAGAAGGAAGCTAAAATTGCTAGATTGACCGAAGAGCTGGAATTGGAGAAGGCGACTTTGCAAGTCTTGAAGGATGCAGAGGGGCAGAAATCTTACTTTACCGGCCTCCTTTAGTTTTCTTTACATAATCTCTTGAACATTCGAACTTCTGAGAGATGTGAGATTTTATTTTGGTTTTGATTTTGATTGATTTTAGAAAGGTAGATGATTGAGGATTTTCTTTTGGATTTGATAGAGATTTTCTTTAAGTAAACTGAACTTTGATGAATTGTTGAATTCAAATTACTGAATGCAAGTATTGCAAACATTTTGGAGGAAATTGAAATACAGTGAAAGAAAATCCTAAATGCCAAATTCTGGCGTTCTGGGTGTTCATGCTTCAAACGTCCAACACCTCAAACATCCAATTTTCTCAAACGTCAAATGCTTTGAGCCAATTCTCATGTATTACTGCCACATTCGCCTTGCCATCCATGTTAATTAATCTGTAATATCCACCAGCAATAGACCTAGAGATCATGAAAGGTCCTTCCCAGTTGGAGTTCCTTGTAGAATGAAAACTACGCTTAATTGCCTTGAGAACTAAATCTCCTTCATGGAACTTGTTAGACTTGATCGTCCGCGCCCTGAATATCTTCTGTTGTTCGAAACTCCTCGTACAGTGGGATTCCATGTTTGTGGAGCCTTCCAATCTTGCGGCACATATGGACACTCGTTCAAAGGAGAATATCTTGGATACTGCTTGTTGTATTCAGTCATTATTTCAGCAATGACTATATTAGCGAAATGCTCGACTCGGAGAGGTTATCAATTCATAGCATCTTGCAATAGCTAAGTTGTTGATGGAGTGAATCTCCCAGATCAGAGCAGCATGTTTGAAAATTGATAAAATAGGCGCATGAGGGGGAATAAGACTTGCCTGAGTGCGGAACCTTTTGATGAAAGCATGCGCATTTTCTTAAGGTTTTTGTGTTAGCTCCATCAAGGTTTTGACTTCCTTCAGATGCTCGAATGATGGAGTATCCTCTATTTATTCCGAATCAGAGCTTTCTTCAACAGAGAGATGTGCAATTGAAGGTGTTGGAGTTACCTTTTCAGCATGAATCCACGTACGTCCGAGGATCATATCATATCCTGGATCTTCTCGGATTATGTAAAACTTGGCTTCTGTCCAGGTCGAGTTCACCTTCATCTTGAGAGTAATGTTGCCATAAGCATCTCTGGGCGCCCCTTCATGATCCATGATTGAGATTGGAGCATGAATAGCTTCTTGTCGAGTAATACCAACAGCTCTGAGAGTTTTCAAAGGGATGACATTGACAGCAGTGCCAACATCAATCAACGCTCATTTGAATTCGTTTCCTTTGAGATGGACTGTGGTGAGAAGTCCCTAGTCATACATCTCCTTGTCAGTTACTGAAGGCTCAGGGAGTTTCTCCTGAATCGATAAACGCTTCCATGATACGATGTGATTCAATGCAGCAAACATGTCTTTCCTTTGATCTTTTGATAAGTACAGTAATTCACAGACATGCTCGATTAAGGATTGAACTGCTTCCTAGACGGGTGGTTCAGAGGGAGTGAAAGTTCTGACCGAGAGAGGGTCCCTATGTACTCCTTCAGTCCCCAAGTTAAGCTCTCTTGATTTGACTTTTTCTTTGAATATGCGCTTCAAAATCCTGCAGTCGCTTGTGGGATGATTGACGAATATATGAAAACGACAGTAACGAGGATTCTTCATTTCCTCTTCAGTTGGTTCTTTTCTGACATATGGTAACTTGATTGCACCATCTTGGATCCAAACCTCCAGTAATTCAATCACCTCTTCAATGGGGAAAGGGAAGTCAGGTTCTGCTTGATCCGTTCATGTGTATTGGGTTGGCTTTTGTACTTCTCGATCTTTGTTATCCTTCTTTGGTGCTTTCGGAGGAGCTGGAGAAGGATGCTTGCGTTGTGACTCGGCTTTCCGTTTACTTCCTTCTACAACAACATTTGTGGAAGGTTGGAGGTTGCACTATTTGTTGATCAAACGCTTGCTACCTCGGGTCTCTCGCGGTTCCTCATTTTTTTGTAACTTTTGCTCTTTCCAGTAAAGCGGGTGCGGTAGTTGCTGATCGCTTGGCCGCTTCATGAAGTTCTGAAAAGGTCTGAAATCGGAGATTTCCAGTAAAGATCTGTAAACCGGGATCTTTCCGTTGATGCACAAGTCTACAAGTTGTTGCTCTATGACGTTTGGATCGTGGAAATCCAAAGCTTGAACTCTTAACCTTTTCATATAGTCATTGGGATGTTCATTGCTCCTTTGAAACATCCTTCCTAGATTAGAGAGAGTGACTTGCTCTGAAACGAAGAAATATTTTATATACAAAGCATTAATCATCTCTCCCCAACTGGTGATACTTCCTGGTGTGATGTTATTGTACCAGGTGTATGCTCTGCTTGTCAAAGACTTTGAAAATTCCTTCAGACGGACGACATGATTATGCTCATGTTCACCCAGTGATTCTAGAAACCGATAAACATGCTCTCGAGCATTGCCTGTTCCATCATAAAGGGTGAACGTTGGAGAGGTATAACCTTTTGGCAGAGGAATCCTTTGTGTAGCAGCAGGGTACGGAGGTTGGTGATGGTGGATAGAGGAAGTCTTATCTTTTCCACGGTTCTCCAAGAGGCGTTCCAAGTCTTCACGAGTGATGAAACTGGACGGTTCCTTCGCCGGTGGGTTGTCTGTAGTTTTGAGGACTTCATCATCATCCACCACATGGATTGGAGAGATCTCAGGATCAGCAACCGGAGATGTTTCTTTGGCTTTTCCTTTATCTGAACCGTCCTGAGTTTTCTCTTACATTTTGTCTGTGAGAGTTTTGAGATAATTGCATAACTCCTTCGGTGTCGTGGCCATGTCAGTCTGATTCTTAGCGAGAACTTCCTGAACCTTCATAAGATCAGCTATGGTAGGAGGATTTTCTCTGATTTCATCCGGAGACCGACCAAAGAGAGGATTACTTCCGATGTTGGTTTTATGAGGGATGGTATCAGTAGCGTCATTGTTGGAAGGGGGAGCCACTGGAGTACCACCACTGTTGTTACTAGTGCTAGCATTGTTTGGGTTAGGGTTTGTAACTGAACCTAACCTAAGATCAACCATCTTATGTAAGTTGAGATTGCAACCGAGAGATTAATCTCCCACTGAGGTCACCAATCTATAGATGGGACAAAACGATTCGCTGATTTTAAGGAAAGTGGAGAATTAAGATAAGTTCTGTAGGAGGGAAGCTGAGAAATGTGTGAGATCAATGGTGATCAAGGATTGTAGGTTTTGTGTATTTTGCTTGAAGAATTAAGATAAGTTCTGATTGATTGAATTAGAGTGATTGCTCAGATGATGAGAATTCTTATGTGATGAGAATTCTTTGTTCAAAATGAATGCTCTTGTTCTCTTTTGTTGTCTGTCCCCTTCAATCATTGATTCAGAGACTTATTTATATTATCAGAATTGTAG
Source organism: Papaver atlanticum (assembly GCA_023531105.1). Lineage (NCBI taxonomy): Eukaryota > Viridiplantae > Streptophyta > Magnoliopsida > Ranunculales > Papaveraceae > Papaver > Papaver atlanticum. The sequence goes on from JAJJMB010007708.1 coordinate 22,339,567, forward strand.
ACAACTTGATCCCATGAAGTGTGACCGTTGCTGGAGTCAAAGAGTGGGAAGTGGGAAATCGTGTTAAAACCAGTTGCTCATCATGCGGAGACTTGGTTGATTGTCCACCCACTACTTTGCTAACTCCTCTAACCGCTTGCACGACTTGCTCACATTCTCATCGTGGATGGACACACGTGTCGTAGACTTCCAGACCAAAACCCTAGTTGATATCCCCCCCATGTGACACGATTGGTGTCTCGTGATTGTGGAGTCTGCAAGGCAGACATGTATTTAGTTAGTAAGTTTTTGATTTGATGAGACGATGAGTCTTTGTATTGCTGAGTCGCACATGATTTACGAATGTTCTAGGACTCATGAATTGAATATGTCTGTTGAGACATAGGTATAATTGTCGAATGAATGTTGATAGTTAAGGTGAGAAAATATTGCTCATTCGATGAATTGTTGAATATTGATAGTTGAACCAATATTTCTAGTCTGAGCAAATATTGCTCATCTGAGCAAGTGTTGCTCGTTTGATGAATTATTGGTAGCGGGACCGAATAAAATATTAATTTAAGATACTGGCAACTGGACCAAGCATAATCAATTAAAATGTTGATCACAGGATCAACGTAAAATTATTAGTGTTTGAACTTGCTCGGGGTTATGAGCCTTGGATTCGAAACCCTAATGTTGATCAATTGCTGATCAATTGATGATTTATTGAAAACCAATCACGTAGTGGGAGAAGTACCGGCTACATGGGATAATGGTCCGACCATGTAGCGCCCAGATGCTCAAGTGAGCCAGCACCAAAGTCTCATGAAGACCAGTTGGTCGTTGGTGAAAGGATGATTAAATGCTGATTTAATCATTTATTGAAATAACGCTCGTCTGAGCATTAGGTAATAAAACCTAATTATGGAGAAGTGAGGGACCGACCAAGAAGTCATGGGACCGACTGACGATCGTTTGATGAAAGTCCGAGTTGTTTGGAAGAGTTTGAACCTAATATGAACAAATTAGGACAAATTATGAAAATATGTGGGACCGGCTTCTTGCAAGCCAAAGGGAAAACCTTGGTCGGTCAAGGTAACATGCCCTTGTCACCATAGTGTCCGTGTCTCATTCCTGAGAATTTTAATATTTTCTTATGTGCGTTTTGAGCAAAATTTTAGAAAATATGAAGAATTCGGGGTTTTGCTCAAACTGAGGAACTTCATAAGATGAAGGAAATAATAATTATAAAATAAGGAATTACAAGGTGTAGGACCGGCCATGGCTAGGGCATAGTCGGCCGGCTAATAAGCCTGGTCCCGTGACACCTTTCCTAATTTTATATTATTTTCATGATGTGAATGAAATATCATGAAATTAAGAAGTTTGTTGAAACGAAGGAGTTTCCTTAAAACGAAGGAGCTTCCATGAGATGAAGGAAATAATAATAATAATAAAATAAATGGTCACAAGGTGTGGGACCGGTCACGGCTAGGGCATGGCCGGCCGGCTAGTGGGCCGGTCCCGTGACACCTTTCCTAATTTTGTATTATTTCCTTGATGTGAAGGAAATATCATGAAACTGATGAGTTTCCTCATACGAATGAGTTTTGCTCAAAATGAAGGAGTTTTCATGAGATCAAGGAAAATAATAAAATAAGATAAAATATGGGGAGAGCATGGGTCTGGCCACGGCGGCATGTCTGGTATGCCGGTGAGCCCGGTCCCTAAACGCCTCAATTTATATTTTATTATTATTATTTTCTTCCCTATTTTACATGGGTTTCCTCGTTCCTTCATATTTTTGAATGCTCGTTCGTACATTCTGGTGCTCGTTAGTGCATTATTGCTGAATACACTCGTACAATTTTCTCGGGGCTTACTCGATAATGACTCAGATGCCCGTACGTTGAATATTTATTACTAACCCATGGAATTCTGCTGGGAAGAACCATGAATTGAAGTAATGAAATATTATGAAGAACGTAGAATATTTTCTAGGAATTCAATTGATGAATCTAGTGACTAGAAATAATTAATTGATGGCTCTATACTAGCACGTTGTCTAGGAGCATTAATTATTCTAGAATTGAGTGATATGAGCTAGTTGAAGCGTCATATTTATTACGTACAGTCATGGAAAACGTTGTTGCATCCTGAAGACGTTATCGCTTTATACTAGCAGACAAGTTGTCTAGGAGCCGTCCAATCATTAAGATTCTATACACATGTCTTTTATATAGTCAGGGAAAACATTGTTACATCCTGAAGACGTTATCGCTCTATTCTAGCAGGCAAGCTGTCTAGGAACCGTCCAATCGTTCGATTCTATATAAAAGTGATTACTGAAATTGTTCAGTATTAATGAAATGTGTCGTGACCTCAATTGAGAGACTGCATATTCATATATGCTCTGAGAGGCAATATCCTCAGTCAGAGGTTCTTGTGGCATGAGTTTCCATGCTTTAATGAGAGACATGAGCCTCAATACTCATCTGATTGTTGGATCAGGAATATGTAAGATTATGGTTTTACGATTTTAGCCTTTGTCGAAAATCCACCATCAACACTCGCTTACATATTTCTCGAAATATGTGTTGGTAAGCTTTCGCTTTAACCAAGTTCATCTTATATTCTTGACGAAAGTCAAAAGATGATCATGTGAAAATCGCATTGTAACATCTTACATGATTTGTGTGAGACAGTCATTTGATGTAGACTCGGAATGTTTCGTATTGATAATTCGATCACATGAAAATTGCTTTGAAGCTAATAGTTTGTGTGAGACGGCTATTGTCGTCTTCCAAGAATATTTCAATGATTAAAATAGGAGTTTAGAACAATTAACCATGATTGGATATAGCACAGTATGCGTAGTTGTATGCTAACTGTTGCAAGTTATTTCAAGTCCGGGAACCATAGTATGCATACCCGTATGCGTACTGGTTGGTTAATGAAAGTCCGGGAACTTTGTATGCATACCGATATGCGTACCGGCATGAGTTTCAAGTTCCGGAAATTCAACTTAGTTTGGAAGTTATGCGTACCCGTTCGCATACTGGCGAACCCAAACTTAGTGCGGTCACTTAGGTATGCGTACCCGTTTGCATACTTGAGTAGGTTATGTTCTAAAATCGGTTTGTTCATGAACTAATACATTTATATAATAAGGAATGCAATTTTTTGCAAACCGTGGCTATAATGTTCATGAATTGATTCGAGTGAATCAAAATCGATTTTGCTTCAATTGTGTCTTGTATACTTCTATAAGAATATAAACAATTGAACAACTCTAGAACTAGTTACATTTGAGTCATTTGAACTACTTATGGTTAAAATGAATATGGTTGATATGAAAGTGTTCATATGGCTAACTTCGGTTAACTATTGTTGAGCCAACAAAGGTGTACACGTTTAGGTACGGTTACTCTTATCTAAATGAAGTCACTTTTCATTTGTGTGTAACAAGCTAAGTTGGATCTAACGGTTGAAAGATATTAGCTTGAGTCTAATTAGGTTTTCATCTAACGGTGAATATTGAATGCTTTGTTACCAAGGTAGCATTGATTGCAGACCCTGATTTGAAGACTATATAGGGGAGAACTCTAGCAACTGGGAAACCTAATCCCCACACCTCCTGTGTGATACTAGTTGCACTAGAGTCGATTCTCCTTTAACATAGGTTTTTCAAAAACCAATATAGGTTAACGACTAAAAGACTTCATTGGGATTGTGAAGCCAGACCCAACTGTTTTCTCTCTAGTTGCGTGTTCCGATCTTGCTATTTTCTATCATGATTGAGTACTATCTTCTCTAAGATTTGCTCGAGATTTAATCTCCGATAGGCAAGATAAAAAGTTATCACAAACATCTTCGTCTCATCGTTTGTGATTCCATAATATCTTGTTGCGCTACCATACGATTAAGATTATTGTGATGTGATTGATATTACTAAGCTGTTCTTCAGGAATATAAGTCTGGTTTATCAATTGGTTCATGTTCACCTTGATTTATCAAAAGACGGAACAAAACTTCTACGTATTTCTGTGGGAGACAGATTTCTCTATTCAATAGACTTTTCTGTGTGAGACAGATTGGTTTATCAAGTCTTCGACTTTGGGTCGTAGCAACTCTTAGTTGTGGGTGAGATCAGCTAAGGGAATCAAGTGCGCAGAATCCGACGTGGTTCTAGAGGCATAAGGAACGCGAATGTACCTTGATAAGTGTGAGATTGGTTAGGACTCAACTACATTCAAGTACGAAGTTAACTTTGAGTAGGTAGTGTTTGTAGCGGCTTAATACAGTGTGGTGTTCAAATATGGACTAGGTCCCGTGGTTTTTATGCATTTACGGTTTCCTATGTTAGAGCATTGCTCGGTCGAACTCGCAAGCGTTGCTATCTCAAGATTATTTGTCAAGTTTAGTTGCAAAAACTATAAGTCTTGATTTCTAGTCTACTTATAACTAAGTCTCGTGATTAGGATAGTAAGTGTAGTTGAGCCTTAGACTCCACGAAGTTCATCGAATGAAGACGAAGAACTACTCAAGGGAACTTGTGGAAATTCATCAATAAAGAGGTATGTGGAGACTTGAACTTATCTATCACTCAAAAGTCTATCTATTCTATCTCCTATTTTGAGACAAAAGTCGTATTGCTATATAGACTTCAATTATACACATGTGCTATTTCGAGCCGAGTTTAACTCACTTATCTATGCCTCGAAATATATGTTGGTAAGCTTTCGCTTTGGCCAAGTTCATCTTTACTAGTGACGAAAGTCATGTTGATTATTTCAATAACTTGAAAATCTCTTTGATGAAAAATAGTTTGTGAATAACAACTATATAACATCCTCTAAGAAAGTTTCAATGATTGAAATGAGAGTTTAGAACAAGTAACCATGTTTGGATATAAACATAGTGTGTTCTCACATTTTTGTAAAAGTCCAAAACCGGGAACCTAAAGTATGCGTACCCGTACGCGTACCGGCGGTTGTTGGAAACTCGGGCAAGTATGCGTACCCGTACGCGTACCGGCAGTTGTTGGAAACTTGGGAAAGTATGCTTACCCGTACGCATACTGGCGGAAATTCATGTCCGTGAATTTCTACTGGAGTTTGGAAGTGTGAATTTGTATGTGCACCCGTACGCATACTGGCGTAACCAAACTCGGTCCGACCAGTTAGGTATGCATACCCGTTTGCGTACTTAAGTAGGTTACTTTCTAAAATCGGTTGGTTCATGAACTAAAACATTTATATAATAAGGAATGCAATCTTTGCATATCGTGGCTATAATGTTCATGAATTGATTCGAGTGATTCAAAATCGATTTTTCTTCAATTGTGTCTTGTATACTTCTACAAGATCTAAGCCATTGAACAACTCTCTAACTTGTTCATTTGATTCACTTGAACTAGTTATGGAGAAGATGAATAAGGTTGATATGAAAGTGCTCATATGGCTATCCATTGGTTAACTATTGTTGAACAACCTAAGTGTACACGTTTAGGTACAGTTACCCAAACCTAAATGAAAGTGCATTTCATTTGTGTATAACAAGCTAAGTTCGATCTAACGGTTGAAAGATATTAGCTTGAATCTAATCAGGTTTTCATCTAACGGTGAATATTGAATACTTTGTTACCAAGGTAACTTAGATTGCAAACCCTGACTATATAAAGGAGAACTCTAGCAACTGGGAAACCTAATCCCCACGCCTCATGTGTGATACTAGTTGTATAAGCTAGAATCTATTCTCCTTTAACCTAAGGTTTTTCACGAAACCCTGTAGGTTAACGACTTAAAGACTTCATTGGGATTGTGAAGCCAGGCCCAACTATTTTCTCTATAGTTGCGTGATCTGATCTTGCTGTTTTTATCGTGTTGGGTACAATCGTAAGATTGGCTTGAGATTAATATCTCCGATAGGCAAGATAGAAAAGAAATCACAAACATATTCGTCTCATTGTTTGTGATTCCACAATATCTTGTTTCGTTAATCGATTAAGATTATTGTGAGGTGATTGATAATTCTAGGCTATTCTTTGGGAATATAAATTCGGGTTATCGATTGGTTCCTGTTCACCTTGATTTATCAAAATACGGAACAAAACTCATAGGTTTATCTGTGGGAGACAGATTTATCTATTCAATAAACTTTTCTGTGTGAGACAGATTTGTTTATCAAGTCTTCGACTTTGGGTCGTAGCAACTCTTGGTTGTGTTTGAGATCAGCTAAGGGAATTAAGTGCGTAGTATCCTGCTGGGATCAGAGACGTAAGGAGCGCAACTGTACCTTGAATCAGTGTGAGATTGATTAGGGTTCAACTACAGTCCAGACAGAAGTTAGCTTTGTAATAGGATAGTGTCTGTAGCGGCTTAATACAGTGTGGTGTTCAAATCTGGACTAGGTCCCGGGGGTTTTCTGCATTTGCGGTTTCCTCGTTAACAAAACTTCTAGTGTCTGTGTTATTTCTTTTCCGCGTTATATTTTGTTATATAATTGAAATATCACAAGTTGTGCGTTGAATCGATCAATTGGTAAATCCAACCTTTGGTTGTTGATTGAAATTGATTTATCCTTTAACATTGGTCTTTGGTACCGTTCAAGTTATTTCTCTTTTATTCAATCAGGCTCGCAAATTCCTATGTGTTTGAGTGTGGATTGAATCGAGAAATTGAGATATAACTCTTTGATATACTTTTATTAAGATTGAGTCTGACTTTCTAATTGATTCTCTTAAAAGTATATTGGAGTTAGTCCATACAGATTGCTAAGTGAAGCATTGGGTGTGGTTGTTATACTCTCGCTTTTTCAATTGGTATCAGAGCAGGCAAACACATTTAAGACCTCATAATTCTGTGTTTGTAGCGATCTGACTCTATGGACAGAAGTGCTATCTCTGGTAAACGCATCACCAGAAACAAAATCTCTGTTTCTATAATGTCTATTAAAGAGAAAGATTTGTCAATCTCAAACATAGATGACCTTGTGTTCTAATGAAACAGACCGACATTGACATGTGTTATCCCGATCTCCTTTCAAATGAGTCTAACTCTATTAATGAAAGGGAAGCAGCTAAAGAGAGTAAACTTATTCTAAATCTTGTTAGAATTCAGACTGATAGATTCAATCAGTTGAAAAACAATGTCAATGTTCTTCCTGGTATTGTGAGAGATTATGACTCTAAAGAAAAAGCTCCTTGCAAGGAAAACGCTGAAGTTCGATCATCATGTATCTTACTCGAGGAGAATCTCAAAAAGGATGCTTTGGAAATTGAACATCTCTTGAGTAAGCTCTATATTCAAGGATGTTCTGAAAATTCTATTATATCATCTACTTCTATCACAACTGAAAGAGTTCCAGTTCCAGAAGTAAAATCAGAATCCCTTTCTACTGGAAAAGATGTGCTCATAGCCTCCTCTAATCAAGGAAGTTCCACATCACATGGAAGGAAGAAATCTCCAAACCTATGAATTTCCCTGTTTCAGCCATGGATGCAAAGAGACTTGGCGAGTGAACTAGGTGAATCTTCCAGAGCTTCTATTTATGCATGCATTCTCGATCTTCGATTTCTTCAGTTAAAGAGGATTCCAGAAAAGAGAGAATCAGAAGACGTGTTTCCAGAACGAAGAAGAATAGAGTGAAGAAGGCGGAGTTAGCAAAGTTGGACAAGATTGGAATGAGCATAGATACATGGATCGATGTACCAGATCGGATAATGCTACCAGGTTGATGCAATGTATTCCACCAGTTGACTGAAAACTTGCGATAATGTTAAGTCTGTGCTCTCTAATCACTCTTGTGATCAGAAAGTGTGTCTCTTTTGTGATTCATAAGGGCATGTTAAGCAAAAGAGAAACACTAGGTTGAATAACAATTCTATTGTTCGCCTTCAACACACATTAGACTTAATCCTCAAAGGTGTAACTGACATTCGTATGTCTAAACCAATTGGTTTCAGTACTCACCCTGTGTATTCTACCAGGAAAGTCAGTTTGATGTGTTCCTCAAATGCTTAAAAGCATAAAAGACTCCTTAACAGAAATCGTCCAAGAAGAGCTCAAGAATTCTCTTCTGTCAAAAAGGGAGATAATGGTGCTTTTGATGTGGATAAAGTATCAGGAGAAGGGAGTAAAAATGATGATATGAAAAACAACCTAAACGTGATAATTGAAGGATATAAAGAGATCGTTAATAGGCTATCAACTCCCTCTAGTCAAAATTCTTCTGGTAAGAACTCAAACCTTGTCTCGTATTTTGATGACAGAAAGTTTTATGATAATTTTTCATATCAAAAAGGATTCTTTCGTAGATTTGAAAGGAAAAAGAGACTCAACCATGAACACCGTTCATTTAATGAGCTTAGGGCTCATTCTTGTGCTAATTAATAACAAGGGTTGAAAGCTTACTCATAAAAAATCCCGTTGAGTAAGATGTGTTAATAATCAGGTATACTTTTGGCAAAATTGCTTCCTGTTTAGTTGAGCTATTTTCTTATCTTCCATAGCTAAACTATTATCCGCAATCAACTTTGCTTAAGTATTGGTTGTGTCTAAAAATGTTCTTTTTTTTTTTTTTTTTTTTTTTGTCTTTGGGTCAAGTTGTATTCGTACGGGTACTCGTGTTACTGTCACGAATCAATTTTGGAAACCCTAAAAGTTACCTTCCCTAAGAAACCATTTATATACCAAACCTTTTGAGTTACGTACGCATACTCTGGGTTATTTTGTTTGGTCAAGAATGTCTTCATCTTCTAGTTCTGGTGATTTTGCAAGAGGTTTACTTGATAAAGGTATTGGTTTTGAGTCCAAAGGGAGGAAGAAAAGAACCCTAGTAGAAGATGATTGTCCCAATGCCTCATGCTACTATGCCTATTCACATCAGGATATTGAGAATAAGGATATGGTTTCTGCTGAAGTGGTTCATGATTTTCTTAAATACTTTGAGGAAGCAAAACTGCAACTCGTTGATACTATGAAGAGTCTTGATGTTTAAGAACTGAGTTGAAAAAGGTTAATTATGACCTTGTTCTCATGAAGACACATGTTAAATAACTTCTCAATGAGGATATCTTCTCTGAAGAAGCAATGGATGCTGTCAATCACAAGCTCAAAGATCTCAAGGCTCGTGAGGATTCCGAAAAGGTTTTTTGATTTCAGTTTATGTTCGGTTTTGATGCTTGGGAGTCTTTCCTTGTTTCGTAGCTTGTTGATTTCGTATTATCTAGGAAACTTCTTATAAGAATTTATTCTTGTGTTTTTAAGAAGGATAACTAGGGTTTGGAATAGCCATTATTGTGAGTACACATAGCTATTTCCAACGATTTTCATCTTGCAATGTTTTTAGATTTATTTGTTTAAATTCTAAAGTTTATTTGAAAGATGATCTTGCAGTATTAATCTTTTTGGTTTTATATATTGCAACTTATTATGGGATATGTGTGTTTGCGTCCGTGAACTGTGATTGTCCCATACGTGGTCAAAAGTTAAGACTTTCATATGTCAGTATGCAAGTATTGATAAAAGATTGAATGAACTTTTGACAAACAAAAGTTAAGCCTTTTATGTCATTATGCAAATATTGATGGAAGAAAGGATGAAATTTTGTTTACAAAGATTAATGTCTATTATATGTCATTATGCAAATAGTGATGAAAAATAAAATGAATCTTTGTTTATTCCGCAGTATTGATCTTCCCTGATCCATATCTTTATGTAAATACTGTGCGGCTCCGTAAGTTTTCTTATGCGAGCATTTCCGATTAAATTAATCATGGGTTCTCTTGTGGTTAATTTTATTGAGATTTTTGGATACAAATTCATATTCTTATGTGATTTGTTAATGTCCAAATAAATTCTTCTTTTCTTGTGAAAGTAAGGTCGCTCTTGTTGTTCCTTTTGGAATGACATTTTATGGGGGAGAGTTCTTAATTGAACTTGTTCTTAATTGCCAAATCTTTGTGGGGAGTGCGGCTATGGAATATTATAGGGGTTATCTTGTATCTTTATAAACTCCTTGATGAATGCATTTAGTTTTGGCTATATGATTGCATCTAAAAAAAAGTTGATATGTTCTTTTCTTTTGGTCATGAAGTGTCTCTATGGAAATTTCATTAGGATCCCACTAATTTTCGTACCTTTTCCAATTTTATTGACAAAAAGGGGGAGAATTAATGTGTAGTTCACACTACAAATACATATGGTTTTCGGATCATTATGTAAGGGGAGTGGTCTTCATGTGAGATGGAGTATTGACTAAGGGGGAGTGATACATATCACCATATTATTGTTGTCAAAGTTGTGATACAATTGAACTTTGATGCTATGTAATAATACTATGACACTGTATAACAATGATTGAGAGCAACTGTTTTCTCATTGTTATAGCTACGGATCTTCAACAACTATGATGCTGAGTTGAACACGTTTAAAATCACTGGAGTACTTGGAAGTGACGAAGATTTCGAGTAATGTTGAAGAACCAAGGAGATCAAGCATTTGGATGAGAAACTACAAAGTTTATTTATTTTGTAATCCATATGTATTGATAGTTTTGTCACTAAAATTGACAAAGGGGGAGATTGTTAGAGCACTGCTCGGTCGAACTCGCATATGTTGTTATCTCAAGGATGTTTGTAAATGTTAGTGATCAAAACTATAAGTTTTGATTTTTAGTCTACTTATAGCTAAGTCTCGGATTAGGATAGTAAGTGTAGTTGAGCCTTAGTATCCACGGCGTTCATCGAATGAAGACGAAGAACTACTCAAGGGAAATTGTGGAACTTCATCAACAAAGAGGTATGTGGAGACTTGAACTTATCAATCACTCAAAAGTATATCTATTCTATCTCCTATTTTGAGACAAAAGTCATATTGCTATATAGACTTCAATTATACACATGTGTTATTTCGAGCCGAGTTTAACTCACTTATCTATGCCTAGAAATATGTGTTGGTAAGCTTTCGCTTTAGCCAAGTTCATCTTTACTAGTGACGAAAGTCATGTTAATTATTTCAATAACTTGAAAATCGCTTTGATAAAAAATAGTTTGTGAATAACAACTATATAACATCCTCTAAGAAAGTTTCAATGATTGAAATGAGAGTTTAGAACAAGTAACCAGGTTTGGATATAAACATAGTGCGTTCTCACATTTGTGTAAAATACCAAAACCGGGAACCTAAAGTATGTGTACCCGTACACGTACCGGCGGTTGTTTGAAACTCGGGCAAGTATGTGTACCCGTACGCATACTGGTGGAAAGTTCATGTCCATGAATTTTTGCTGGAGTTTGGAAGTATGAATTGGTATGCGCACCCATACGCGTACTGGCGTAACCAAACTCGATCCGACCACTTAGGTATGCATACCCGTTTGTATACTTAAGTAGGTTACTTTCTAAAATCGGTTTGTTCATGAACTAAAACATTTATATAATAAGGAATGCAATCTTTGCAAACCGTGGCTATAATGTTCATGAATTGATTCGAGTGAATCAAAATCGATTTTTCTTCAATTTTGTCTTGCATACTTCTATAAGATCTAAGCAATTGAACAACTCTCTAACTAGTTCATTTGAGTCACTTGAACTAGTTATGGTGAAGATGAATAAGGTTGATATGAAAGTGCTCATATGGCTAACCATTGGTTAACTATTGTTGAACCAACTAAGTGTACACATTTAGGTACGGTTACCCAAACCTAAATGAAAGTGCATTTCATTTGTGTATAACAAGCTAAGTTCGATCTAACGGTTGAAAGATATTAGATTGAATCTAATCAGGTTTTCATCTAACGATGAATATTGAATGCTTTGTTACCAAGGTAACTTAGATTGAAAACCCTGATTTGGAGACTATATAAAGGAGAACTCTAGCAACTGGGAAACCTAATCCCCACGCCTCATATGTGATACTAGTTGCACTAGAGTCGATTCTACTTTAACCTTAGGTTTTTCACGAAACCCTATAGGTTAACGACTTAAAGACTTCATTGGGATTGTGAAGCCAGACCCAACTATTTTCTCTATAGTTACGTGATTTGATCTTGCTGTTTCTATCGTGTTGAGTACAATCGTAAGATTGTATTGAGATTTATATCTCCGATAGGCAAGATAGAAAACAAATCACAAACATCTTTGTCTCATCGTTTTTGATTCCACAATATCTTGTTTCGTTAATCGATTAAGATTATTGTGAGGTTATTGATAATTCTAGGCTGTTCTTCGGGAATTTAAGTCCGGGTTTTCGATTGGTTCCTGTTCACCTTGATTTATCAAAAGACGGAACAAAACTCTTAGGTTTATCTGTGGGAGACAGATTTATCTATTCAATAGACTTTTTTGTGTGAGACAGATTTGTTTATCAAATAATCGACTTTGGGTCGTAGCAACTCTTGGTTGTGGGTGAGATCAGCTAAGGGAATCAAGTGCGTAGTGTCCTGCTGGGATCAGAGACGTAAGGATCGTAACTGTACCTTGAATCAGTGTGAGATTGATTAGGGTTAATCTACAGTCCACACCGAAGTTAGCTTTGTAGTAGGATAGTGTCTGTAGCGGCTTAATACAGAATGGTGTTCAAATCTGGACTAGGTCCCGGGGTTTTTCTGCATTTGCGGTTTCCTCGTTAACAAAACTTCTGGTGTCTGTGTTATTTCTTTTCCGCATTATATTTTGTTATATAATTGAAATATCACAGGTTGTGCGTTGAATCGATCAATTGGTAAATCCAACCTTTGGTTGTTGATTGAAATTGATTGATCTTTGAACATTGGTCTTTGGTACCATTTAAGTTATTTCTCTTGTATTCAATCAGGCTCGCAAATTCCTATTTGTTTGAGTGTGGATTGAATCGAGAAATTGAGATATAACTCTTTGATATACTTTTATTAAGATTGAGTCTGACTGTCTAGTTGATTCTCTTAAAAGTATATTGGAGTTAGTCCATACAGATTGCTAAGCGAAATATTGGGTGTGGTTGTTATACCTTGCTTTTTCATCTCATTAACAAAATTTCTAGTGTCTGTGTTATTTTTTTTCCGCATTATATTTGTTTATATAATTGAAATATCACCGGTTGTGCGTAAGTTTAATCAATTGTGAATCCAACCTTTGGTTGTTGATTATATTGATTTACACTTGGATATTGGTTTTTATACCGTCCAAGTTATTTCTTATATTCAATCGGGCTCGCAAATTCCTATTTGTTTGATTGCTGATTGAATTGAGAAATAGAGATATAACTCTTGGATTTACTTTTCTTACGATTGAGTCTGACTATCTAGTTGATTCTCTTGAAAGTATATTGGAGTTTGTCCATACAGATTGCTAAGCAAAATATTGGGTCTGGTTGTTAGACCTCCGCTTTTTCAGTTGTAATCAAGTTTGTTATTGTGCGGGTATAGAAGACTATTGAAGATTTGAAGACAAGAAGATTTTCTTATTGGTTTTGTATCTTATTGATTTGCTTCATGCACAAACTTGATCGACTGGGATCAGACTAGATCTAGTTTATCTTTTGATAGACTTATTATTTCTATTCATATTTAGATCGACAAGCTACCATTTGGTGGTACTCTTCAGTATCCGAATCTTGTAGTTCTGTTTGATTTGATCTGGTTAACTTGTTAATCCATATCTTGGAAGATCTAAACCCGAAAAATGAGTTTAATTGATTTTAAACAGAAAATCCTTTGTCATGCTCAACATACATATCTCTGATCAACTTCCTGAGATATGAGAGTGGTTACCAAACATATTAGTTCTTTACTGTTTTGAAGACGATCTAAAAGGTTGGGTGTTATAAGTCTTAAAGACGGGTGAAACAACTTAAGATTGTTGAATCTACCTTAGGATTCACGTGCATTGGCCACATTGGTTGTAGGAACAGGGATACTGAGGAAATTAGGTAATTAGGGTTAGTTTACTTGGTCTCAACCATACAAAGTTGGTAGTGTCTCTGTATAATGGCTTAATTAGGAGAGTATTCAAAATTAGTTTACTTGTTCACTATATTTGCATACTTTTCTTAAGAAATGTAAATCCCATCCTTATGTTATTGAATTTGTAGACCGAAAAAAAATCTTAATTCACCAACATTGCTCATCTCGAATTCCTTGCCAAGAGAGGTTTGAAACTCTTTGGCAAGTTTCTCGGAAGTAGATCCATTGATTATGTCATCCACATAGATTTGAGCAATAAGAACATCTTTTCCACTCCATTTGGTAAACATAGTCTTATCTGCTCCACCTCTTGAGAATGTTTTTCTAAGAAGTAAAGTGGTAAGTTTTCCATACCATGCTCGAGGTGCTTGTTTTAATCCATATAATGTCTTCTTGAGCTTAAAGACATGATCAAGATATTCTGTACTTTCAAAACCTTTAGGTTGAGCTGCATAGACTTCTTCCTTTAAACATCCATTTACGAATGCATATTTTACGTCCATTTGAAATAGCTTAATCTTGAGAAAACAAGTATGAGCTAATAGTAGTCTTATGGACTCAAGGCGTATAACAGGAGCAAAGTTTTCGTCAAAATCGATTCCTTCAATCTGTGAATATCCTTGAGCGACAAGTCTTGCCTAATTATGGACCATTGTACCGAATTCATCTGAATTGTTCTTATATATCCATTTTGTACCAACAATATTAATGTTAGAGGGACAAGGTACGAGTTCCCATATGTCTTGCATTTTAAATTGATTTATCTCTTCATGCATAGCATTCACCCAAAAATGATCATTCAGAGCTTCATCAACACTTTTAGGTTCCACTTGCGAGAGATAACAACCAAAATTGCAAATATTTCGGAGTTGATTTATCGTCATAGCAGTGGATTCCGTACCTCCAATAATATTGTCAGCATCATGATTCCTTTGAACCCATAAATGTCGTGGAGTGGCATGTTCAACGGGAATACCCTGAGAAGGGATTTTCTCCTCGTCACCAGAAACATCAGGATCGGTAACCGTTGGTACAACTTCCACCGATTCTGGAACTTCTATGAATTTCTCAGTTGTCTCCAAAGGAGGTAACTCAGCAGGAGAGTCATCATGACAAAATTGTTTCAAGTCGTCAATGATAATATTTGTCGATTCCATCATAACATGAGTTCTGAGATTGTATACTCTAAAACCACGACTGTCAGATGCATAACCAAGGAAAATACCTTCATCGCTTTTTGAATCAAATTTTCCTCTCTGTTTTCTATCCTTAAGAGTGTAACACTTACTTCCAAACACACAAAGATAATGTAAGTTAGGTTTCTTATAGTACCATAACTCATAAGGAGTATTTAGGGTTCGTGATCGCAGATACACACGATTGATCAAGTAGCATGCTGTAAAGACAGCATCTCCCCAAAATTTTAGAGGTAAGTTTTTGTTGTGGAGCATTACTATGGCCATTTCATGTATACTTATATTCTTCCTTTCTGCAACTCCATTGTCTTATGGACTTATGGGTGGTGAATATTGTTGAATAATACCCAGTTGGTCACAGAATTCGAACACTTTAGTATCCTTGAATTCAGTTCCCCGATCGCTCCTAATTTTCTTTAATCTGTGACCTTGTTCATTCTGGGTTCTATTAACAATAATCTTGAACTCACTTAGGGTCTCATTCTTGTGTGCCAAGAATGCCACCCAGGTAAATTTGGTGTAATCATCAACCATTACCAAAGTATATTTCTTCCCTCCAATAGTAGGTTGTTGAATGGGTCCAAAGAGATCCATATGAATTAAATCAAGTGGAGCCTTGGTGGTAATTTCTCCAGTTGATTTATGTGGAACTCTTACTTGTTTACCTTTTTGACAAGCTCCACAAACACCATCAATCTTAGCATTGATTTTGGGAACACCTATGATAAGTTCTTTGTTAATGATCTTGCCAAGAAGGCAAAAATTGATGTGACCAAAACGCTCATGCCAAAGATGCGTAGATTCCACCTTTGTCAGATTGCAACAAAGATTAGACTGAATATCCAAAAGATAACAGTTATTTTTACCACGTATTCCCCGAAAAATTACTTTTCCAGTTTTATCTTCAATGTCACATCCTTCAGTACTGAAGATAACTTTATGTCCTTTGTCACAAATTTGACTAACATAAAGAAGATTTGCAGTCATACCTTTGATATAAACTACATCATGGATCTCAGGCACACCAGGAAGCTTAATTGTTCCCTTTATGCTAATGTAGCAACAACTTCCGTATTTAAATGTTACGGTTCCTCCATTAAAGTCGCTTGAATTTACAAACCACGAAAGGTCACCTGTCATATGCCGACTACATCCATTGTCAAGAAACCATTGAAAGGGTAAAGTTGACTTCAAAGCAAAAGCTCCCATACATACATTATTGCTCCTAATGAAATATTTTGTTATATTTTTAAAACTCATAAGGTTATAAAAAGTTTTCTAGCTTTCTTGTTAAGACTACTAGCAACCTTTAATTTCTTCCTAAAAAGCTTACATGTATGTTGATAATAATTGAAAACACCACAAAATATACATGTGCCAACAGTTTTTGATGTAGCATCATAAGATTCTTTCGAACCAATCTGAGTTGCATCGGTTTTAATGAAGCCTAAGCCTCGTTTATTGATAGACGCATTTATGTGTCTATTTTCATCTCTATTGTGTATATTGTTAGTACCCATTTTTGTACTTATTATGGTGTTTTATGTGTTTGTAGGTATTTTTGGGCAATAAACATTTTTGGAAAAATCGGCTCGAAAAGTTGTCTAAAGGCACCCAAGGGACATTTGTTATTCGGAATCCAGCAGCGGATAAGGGGCACCCCCTTCTCCTTCACGTTCAAAAACAAAAAAAAAGGCGGGAAAATTATGTTTATCCCTGGAAGATTTTCAATCAGATTTTTGGAGTCATTTCAGAGAGACTAAAGGGATGGAATTGATTGGGATCATTCCTAGGACCCATATAAACGTGGTATGGTCTTTGGTTTCGACCAGAATTGGCTAGAATTCAAGTGTAGAGCAAAACATGCGTGATATTCCCGTAAGATATTTTCAGAAATTTTGGTAATTTTGGGAAGTTTTCTTATGTCTTATGCGTGCCTAACTTATTATGGGACGTGAAGGAATGCTCCTGGTGTGTGCATCACGAGATTAGACGCGTAATTAATCAAAAAAATGGAAATTATTCTTTTCCATGCATGGGAGTAAATGAGAATTATTTTGTGTAATTGACGCGTGATTTTTAGGATTTTGGTGTATAAATAGAGTCACAAGGTTCCATAGAAGGGGTGTCGAGAGTTTGGGGTCGAGAGGAGAGCTCAGGAGGCGTGAATCAAGAGTTTTCAGAACTCTGTTGTTGTTGCTGCTGCTGCTCGTGAAGAACAGGGAAACAGCGACGGTTTCTTCAACTGGTTGTAACAGTTTCTTCAACTGGTTTGCAACATTTATCTTCGTTGTAACAGTTTCTTCAACTGGTTTGCAACATTTATCTTCGTTGTAACAGTTTCTTCAACTGGTTTGCAACATTTATCTTCATTGTAACAGTTTCTTCATCCTCTTCTACAACATTTATCTTCAGATTTGTAACGATTATCTTCATCATAACAGTTGAGAGTTGAAACAGTCGGTCTGTAACGCACCTTTGCTATTGCAAATTTCCTGTTTCATTATTTTCTCTTCTTGTAAACACTTTTTGAGCCATGAATACATATTTTGAGTGTGTTTTCAACATGATGAGTTAAACCCCAACACTGGGACGACGGAGGAGGCCGAACTTCATACATGGGTAAATTTGTTTTATTCTTTTTTATGACTTTTGCACTAAAATTAATTGAAATACGATTTGATTAAATTGGTTGTCATTTGATTAGATGGGCCATGCTTAGCTTAGGTGATTTGATGTCCCATGCTTAACATTTACAATCAATGTTTTGAGAATCTACCTTGGCAAAAATAGAGTCCATGTTTATATTTCTTGAGCTAAAATTGTTGAGAATAAATAAGTGAACCTTATATTATAAAGATTGGCTAAATCCTTAGTCCCAGTACCTCTTGCACCAATTGTAATATTATTGTATATTTTTATTAAATTTAAAAACTCGAATCTTCACAATTCTCAACGAACCTTTTACTACAACAAAGTTGAAATTACATCATTTATCTCCGGACTGACGACAATTCTGTAGACACAGATTAAGAGAATTTCTCGAATCCTTAGAGAGATTGGAAGATTTTTCAACATATTTCGAAATCCCAAGAGTTGTAACGAGAGCAGATTTAGAGTGATCTGTTTCAGCAATAATTTCTTTATTATTTTGAATCTGTTCATCCAATTTATCTTGGAGAGTTTTTTCCCTTTCAGATCCTTCTCGAAGATCAGAATCTTTAATCCAAACTTCACAGTGAAGTACATCGAGTTTCCTTATCAATCGATGTTTCCCATGACAAAGTTTTTCGATCATCTTCTTCAGATCACTACCAAAATCAACATCAATGGTTTCTGGAACACACTCGGGATTTGGCATAATCTGTGTTGGTGATACGTTTATCAAGATTGCACTCATGTCCATATAGTCAGATTGCTTCAAACACAGACTTATTAGGTCTTAGACGTGTTGGCCTGCTCTGATACGAATTGAAAACACCGGGGGTACCAAAATACACCACCAACTTTTTCTTAGACAACCTGTATGGACAAACTTAAATATAATTATGAGAGTTTAACTTAATGAATCTCATTCAAGGAATAATATTTAGAGTTATATTTCTTTCTCTCACAATCAGAAAGTTGACAGAACCAAATCCGTGAACTTGATTTACGTGAGAGAATTCTTAGACGATCTCAAAAACCAATATCCAAGAATCAATCAAGTCGTATACAACAAACAATGATGGATGTATCTACTTTGATTGATTTATGTACAACCTGTGATATTTCAATTATAAAGATAAACAACATACGCGGAAAAGAAATAACATAGACACCATAAATTTTGTTAACGAGAAAATCACAAATACATAAAAAAAAAAACCCAGGACATAGTCCATATTGAACACCAAACTGTATTAAGGCTCTACAGACACTAGCCTACTACCAATTAACTTCAGACTGGAATGTAGTTGAGATCGAATTAAACCCTCACAACAATTCAGTTACAGTCGCGTTCCTAACGCCTCTTGAATCCCAGTAGGACTCTGCACAAATGATTCCCTTAGCTGACGTCCTTTACATCCTAAGAGTTGCTTCCACTCAATTGAAGACTTTAAACCAATCTTCCTCCCATAGGTATGCCTATATGTGTTATTTCCTTTTTGATCATAGATTAAGGTGAGACTGGAAACCGATAGCAATAGACAAAGTCTAGTTAACCTGAAAATCCGAACTTATGCTTCTCGAAGAGCAGCCTAGATTATTATTCACCTCACAAGTATTAAACTTGTCGAATCAAGAAAGTCTGAGATGAAGAGAACTTTGTGATTTCTATCTATCTTGATTGATGGAGCAAGCTCAACAATCATTCAAGATCAGGATACTTGAACTATCAAGATAAAAGATAGATGGACCTGGCTTCACGAATCCCTATGAAGTTTTTTTAGTCGTTAAAACCCTAAAAGTGTTTTAGGAAGAGGACGACTCTAGTTTACAACTAGGACACACAAAGATAGTGTCGGGTTTCGAAGATCCCAATTGTTTGAGGTTCCCCTTTTATAGACTTTCGAAGCATGGGTTGCTTTAGGGTTAAGCTAAGATAGCTTTGGAACCAATCAAAAAATATCCACTGTTAGATGAATCTTTGAAATCTGATTGACATGTTAAGATATATACTCTAGTTAGGATGAAACGTAACTGAACCGTGTACAAAGACATTGTTCATAAACGGTTAGCCGAAACTAGTCGATTGAACTGTAAGCTTAGTCATTTTCATATAACACCTAAAATTTTGAGTTTGAGTCACAACCATAGGTTATAATGTGATCAATAATGTCTATACAGTGTTCTTAGAGATTTATTCATATGCTAATTATCTCACAGAAATAATTTTATGTGCATCTAAAGATATTCGACAGGGTAAGTACGTGTACATGTACTTCAACCTTGTTCGTGATTCTATTTGTCATGGTACATGTACCGGGTATGTGTACCCTTAAGAAAAATATAAGCTCCGGAATGTACAGAACTTTTACGGTTTGCGTACCGGGTATGGATACTACACCGGTTTCAAAACCAACAGTTCTTTTTTGGTATGCATACTAGGTATGTGTACCATTCCATCTTCACGAGTTCACAGACTTTTTGTGGTATGGATACCGAGTATGCGTACCACTAAGTCGTTGCCGAACTATAGCTACACCGGTACGTGTACTGGGTACATGTATTACGTCTCCGGACTTATAATAGTTTTCCCAGTTTGTGAAACTGTTATACATACTGTCATGTATCCATTTTTTCAGTAGTTCTATATTTCTCTCTAGATCAATTCGAAACATTCCCAAATAACATCAATGACATATATCATTGTTCCAGGCTATTTTCAAATGATAATCTTGAATCATAATTTAGATTACGAACAATAAATTGTCCTTTACCGAAATTCATCAAGTATGAACAAATGTTCATTAAACTTAGTCATATATATTTCGAGAACTAATTACCAAGATAAACTTGACTCAAAATTCTTTATATGCTTAAGATAGTCTAATTAATTATGCGATAACGTCTCATGGATAGAAAGATGAATATAACTTGAGAAATAGGTGGTTCAGTCTTCACTTACCTTTTGTTGAAGAAGGTCTCTAAAAGCTTTGGTTGATCTTCAAATTTAAACGGTAGAACGCAGTGATGTCCGATTCTCAACTACATCTTATATGCTAATCCGAGACTTAACTAATTGTAGACTAGAAATCAAGATATAGTTTTGACAACTAAATTTGACAACAAGCTTGAGATAGCAATGATGTAGTTTTTATAGTGATAAGAAAAAGTTCGTTCACTCAAACTTGTGAAGATTATTTTTAGACTCAAATTCAAATAGAAAACTAGAAAACTCAAATTGAAGTTGTTATCAAGATTATAAAAAGCACTGAGACTCATGATTCCACCATTAACCAATTAAAGTGATTCAATCTAATTAATATTCATCAATTTTTTTGGTTTAAACTGATTCCAATATGTTGCAAAAGTGGATTTTCAAAGTAACAATTGTAAATCTAAAGCATAAAACATAAAAAACTCTAAGCTAAGCATGCTCTATCAAAAGAAATCACAACTGCTCAATTATAATCCTTAAAGTAATTTTGATTCAAGGCAGATAATTATAATAGAAATTGCAAAAGTCATTAAAAATAAAAATTACTGCATAATAATTGGAAAAATAGCTTCTTCTGTCGCCTCAGCAATGGGGTTTAGCTCCTCATATTAATCACTTGCTCAAAATATTGGTTCATAGATCAAAAGGGTGAAGAAAAAAAGAACTACTAAAGCGGACAGTTTGCAGCGCTGTATAGGCGTTACAAACCAGCTGTTACATAGAATTTGGTAAACATTGCAGCACTGTTACGAATTTAAGACGCTGTTCTTGATTCGCAACGCTTGTTCTTCAGACAGCAACATACCCCGATTTCCTGCAACTTCTATTTTGCGGCTCTCCGTTCTTCCAAACTTCCCCAAACTTTTCATAAAACTTCTCTCCGCTCCCTGGAACTCGACAATGCCTTTTATACAACTCAGAAACCTAATAATCCCGATTAAATTTCTTCTTTTCTTTCCGTGAAATTCACGGCAAAGTCTTTTTTCCTAATTAGATTCATGCATTTCTGAGCTTCCCAATTCTTCCTTAGATAGATATGACTCTTTGGGAAGCTTATCTGCGATTTAATCTCCCTGAAATTCCAAAAATAAGCTCAACAGGGACCCGTAACTATTCTTTACCTCTGTTTCCTTCTCACAGGTTATCTATCCAATTCTGATCCAATTAAACACCCAAATCCGCATTGTATACCCATATCACATCGAGCCCATGAAAATCAATGATTTAATCTCCTTAGAACACGTCAAAATCTTCAACCCTAATCTGCTACGTTCCTGCCCAATTTTTCTCGCCAGTTTGAATTTCAAATTTGTAAAGAAGACTTGCCTCCCCCTATCCAGTTCCGGTTTGCCAATAGTAGTTTCCTTGGGGTGCAAATAAAAATAAGATTCCCCTTATCCAATAGAGGGGTGCCTTTAGCAATTTCTCTTGGGGTGCCTTTAGTGAATTTTCTGGGGTGTAAATATAACTTTTCTGGGATGCCTCCAACGTATCTTATGGGATACCTTTAATATATCTGCTGGGTGTATTTAGTAATTTTCACCCGGGGCCTAAATACCACTTTTCGAACCAATTTTTCCGCACATGTTCATTTCTCCAAAAATACCTACAAAGACATAAAATACCAAAATAAGTACAAAAATGGGTACTAACAATATACAAAATCGAGATCAAAATAGACACATAAATGCGTCTATCAAGCAATACTTGTGAGTTCGACCGAGCAATGCTCTAACAGTTATAATTAAAAGTAAATACATTATACGTTAATCCGAACCACTTGGGTTGATCCCTTTAGTTTTTGGTACAGTTTCGAACTAGTAACTATATACCAAGTGTATACCCTGTGGTTGTTATCTTCTTGACAGTCTCTGTCTGTATTAGATCACGCAAGGTATCAGAATTATAGGTTGATATCGAAAAAAATTGTGGTGTACTTGATACCCTCATCATTTCACATAATTTTTCCACAATCTTCAGGGTCGGTTTCCATGACTCTGCCAAATCTAAAGACCTAAATATAACCCAAGTGTTTGTCTGAAAAGTCCAATGGTCGTGGTGGTTGGTTTTCATGACCCTGCTGACTCTAGACTTGAACAATCTTGTTTCTTGTTTATTGGTTGTTTTGTCGATAATTTCTTCCTCCAATTTTGGAATGAACTCATTTCTCCCCCGTTAGTATCATATTTTGTCCGAGCTTGATTTTAGATATTTTTTGCTTCTTTTTGTCTCATTTGTTCCACTTCTCTTAGCTCTAAGTACTTAGATACTTGTATAACTTTACTTCTTAGGTATTTTTAATCCATTTTCACTTTTCCTGGAAGGATTTACCTTATTAAAACAAATAAAATAAAACAAAAGTAATAATAATAAGTAATGTGCAAGATTTATAACAGATATTGGTAAGGATTTGACATTAAAATCATGTAGTTTAAGTACTTATCAGCTGACAATTGAAACGTATGAAAAAAGAAATAGATATGCAAGTTGGCAACCACACTTTTTATCATAATCAATCAGCCACCTTTGCTGTGATAAGTTCTTTTCAAAGTAAATAACTGTTGTTAAACTTTTTGGATCACATCATTCCAAACAATCTTTTATTTAGATTTATTACCTAAGGAATTTTTTTAAATTTTTTTTCCCCGAGATATGATTATGAGTTATTGGAACATAAGAAGAAAAATTCAAAAATTTAGGCACAATCCCTAAAGGAACCAATCAAGTTAAAATAAAAATTATCATAAGTAGCTTATAGACTGAGAAGTAATAGTACAACCAAAGATACCGGCACAAGCATCTCCATTATGCCAATTACATGTTCCCATAGTGGAACTTTTCCTAATGTTAACCTTCAGACCTCAAAAACCTAGAAAATATTTCTTCAAGTTTTGAACTTGATTGAACCCACCATCCAGAAAGCCCACTAAAAGTCATCTGCAACTTTTAAATGATTGACTCGGTATAATTCTAAGGAACATTGAAACCAGAAAGTAGACCTTCTGCTGCAACTTTTTTGATCCCTAAATGGAAGATCTCAGCAATAAAAATGAATATGAAAGAATATATTGGATTTCCTTACCTAATTTCTTTTATGGGTTGTAAATAAACTGTCGCTTCACCTTTTCGGACTACGACAAATCGTGGACTATAAAGTGTGTCACCTAGTCCAACTTCTCCATATATTCCCAAACCCAAGTCTAGTCAAAGTAATATTAATGCCATTTCGATTAACGTTATCAAAAAAATTCTCAAAACTACCTTGCAGATAGTATCAATTTTACCTCCTTTTTGTATAAAATCAATAAGCAATCAAGATACCATCATTTATTTATCTACTGTGAACAATAACTCTTCGGTAATAAATAATAGAGGGAAGCATCAATTTATTTATTTTATTTCAAAATACATGCGAACCTCAAACATATACATTAATATAGTCGATTTAAGCAAATCGGAACCATTATAGAGTTTGTTCAAGATCATGTTTTAGTCATCAAATCTAAAATATATCTGAAAATACGAGGGTACCAAATACACCACCAACTTTTTCTTATGAAACTTGTATGGACTAAACTCAAACACAAATCTGAGAGTTACTACTTAATGAATCTCAGTCAGGAATTATATTAAGAGTTTATATCTTTTTCTCCCACAATCAATATGTAAACAGAAAAAAGTCTGTGAACCTGATTATACCGTGAGAGTACTTGGACGATTCCAAAGATCAATATCCAAGATCAATCAAGTCGTATACAATAATTATGATGGACGTATCTACTTTGATTGATTTACGTACAGTCTGTGATATTTCAATTATAAAGATAAACAATATAATGCGGACAAAGAAATAACACTGACACCAAAAAAATTGTTAACGAGGAAATCGCAATTGCATAGAATCTCCAGGACCTTGTTCAGATTTGAACACCAAACTATATTAAGCCGCTACATACTTTAGCCTACTATAAAAACTTCGGACTGGAATGTAGTTGAGACTGAATCTACCATCACAGTAATTCAGTTACAGTCGCGCTCCTTACACCTATTGAATCTCGCAAGACTCTGCAAAATTGATTCCCTTAGCTGACGCCCTTTAAATCCTATGAGTTGCTTCAACTCAATAGAAGACTTTAAACCAATCTTCCTCCCAAAGATAAGCATATATGTGATTTCCGTTCTGATCAAAAGATCAAGGTGAGATAGGAAATTGTTTACAATATATAAAGTCTAGCAAACCTTAAAATCCGGTACTTATGACTCCCGAAGAGCAGCCTAGATTATTATTCACCTCACAAGTAAAACCTACTCCGATTTTAACAAAAAATCATTATAGAGGAATATACTTGTGGAATCACAAAGTCTGAGACGAAGAAACTTTGTAATTTCTATCTATCTTTCCTGATCGGAGCAAGACTCAACAATCAGTAGCAAGATCAGTATACACGAACTATCAAGATAAAGATAGTCGGAACTAGCTTCACAAATCCATAAGCGAAGTATTTTTAGTCGTTAAACCTAAAAAGGTTTAAACAGAAGACGACTCAAGTTTACAACTAGGACACACAAGAAAAATTTCGGGGATTCAAAGATCCCAGTTGCTTGAGGTTCTCCTTAAAATCAAAGGTTACTTTAGATTTTAGCTAAGGTAGCTTTGGAATCAAGCAATCAATATCTACCATTAGATGAATATTTGATTTGAGATTAACACAATTAAATATACACTTTGGTTAGGATAAACCATAACCGAACCGTGTACAAAGACTTGTTCATTAGAGGTTAGCCGAAACTAACCAGACAAACTATAAGCTTTGTTAGAGCACTACTCGGTCGAACTCGCAAGCGTTGCTATCTCAAGCTTGTTTGTCAAGTTAGTTGCCAAAACTATAAGTCTTGATTTCTAGTCTACTTATAGCTAAGTCTCGGACTAGGATAGTAAGTGTAGTTGAGCTCTAGACTCCACGGCGTTAGTCATGTAAAGACGAAGAACTACTCAAGGAACTTGTGGAACTTCATCGACAAAAAGGTATGTGGAGACTTGAACTTATCTATCACTCAAAAGTCTATCTATTCTATCTCCTATCTTGAGACAAAAGTCTTATTGCTATATAGACTTCGATTATACACAATTTGCTATTTCGAGCCGAGTTTATCTCGCATATCTATTTCTCGAAATATGTGTTGGTAAGCTTTCGCTTTGGCCAAGTTCATCTTTACTCGTGACGAAAGTCATGTGGATTATTTCAAACACTTGAAAATCGCTTTGATGAAAAATAGTTTGTGGATAACAACTATATAACATCCTCCAAGAAAGTTTCAATGATTGAAATGAGAGTTTAGAACATGTAACCATCTTTGGATATAAACATGGTATGTTCTCACACTTGTGTAAAAGTCCAAAACCGGGAACCCAAAGTATGCGTACCAGTATGCGTACTGGCGGTTGTTGGAAATACGGGTAAGTATGGTGGAAAGTTCACATCCGTGAATTTCTGCTGGAGTTTGGAAGTGAAAAACAAACTCAATCCGGTTACTTAAGTACACGTACCCATATGCATACTTAAGTAGGTTACTTTTTAAAATCGGTTTGTCCATGAACTAAAACATTTATATATTAAGGAATGCAATCTTTGCAAACCGTGGCTATAATGTTCATGAATCGATTCGAGTGAATCAAAACCGATTTTGCTTCGATCGTGTCTTGTATACTTCTATAAGATCTAAGCAATTAAACAACTCTCTAACTAGTTCATTTGAGTCATTTGAACTAGTTATGGTGAAGATGAATAAGGTTGATATGAAAGTGCTCATATGGCTAACCATTTGTTAACTATTGTTGAACCAACCAAGTGTACACTTTTAGGTACGGTTACCCAAACCTAAATGAAAGTGCACTTTATTTGTGTATAACAAGCTAAGTTCGATCTAACGGTTGAAATATATTAGCTTGAATCAAATCAGGTTTTCATCTAACGATGAATATTGAATGCTTTGTTACCAAGGTAACTTAGATTTCAAACCCTGATTTGGAGACTATATAAAGGAGAACTCTAGCAACTGGGAAACCTAATCCCCACACCTCCTGTGTCATACTAGTTGTATAAGCTAGAGTCGATTCTCCTTTAACCTTAGGTTTTTCACGAAACCCTGTAGGTTAACGACTTAAAGACTTCATTGGGATTGTGAAGCCAGACCCAACTATTTTCTCTGTAGTTGCGTGATCTGATCATGCTGTTTCTATCGTGATTGAGAACAATCGTAAGATTGGCTTGAGATTTATATCTACGATAGGCAAGATATAAAAGTAGTCACAAACACTTTCGTCTCATCGTTTGTGATTCCACAATATCTTGTTTCGCTAGTCGATTAAGATTATTGTGAGGTGATTGATATTTCTAGGTTGTTCTTCGGGAATATAAGTCCGGTATATCAATTGGTTCCTGTTCACCTTGATGTATCAAAAGACGGAACAAAACCCGTAGGTATTTCTATGGGAGACAGATTTATCTATTCCTATAGACTTTTCTGTGTGATACAGATTTGTTTATCAAGTCTTCGACTTTGGTTCGTAACAACTCTTAGTTGTGGGTGAGATCGGCTAAGGGAATCAAGTGCGTAGTATCCTGCTGGGATCAGAGACGTAAGGAGCGCAACTGTACCTTGAATCAGTGTGAGATTGATTGGGGTTCAACTACATTCCAGGCCGAAGTTAGTTTGTGGTAGGCTAGTGTCTGTAGCGGCTTAATACAGTGTGGTTTTCAATCTGGACTAGGTCCCGGGATTTTTCGGCATTTCTGGTTTCCTCGTTAACAAAACTTCTGGTGTCTGTGTTATTTCTTTTCCGCATTATATTATGTTATATAATTGAAATATCACAGGTTGTGTGTTGAATCGATCGATTTGTAAATCCAACCTTTGGTTGTTGATTGAAATTGATTGATCCTTGAACATTAGTTTTTGGTACCGTTCAAGTAATCTCTCTTATATTCAATTGGGCTCGCAAATTATTATTTGTTTGATTGCGGATTGAATTGAGAGATTGAGATATAACTCTTTGATATACTTTTTATAAGATTGAGTCTAATTGTCTAGTTGATTCTCTTGTAAGTATATTGGAGTTAGTCCATACAGATTGCTAAGCGAAATATTGGGTGAGGTTGTTAGACCCCCGCTTTTTCAAGCTTAACAATTTTCATATAACACTTTAAGACTTTAATATTGAGTCACAACCATAGGTTATATGTGATCAAATATGTCTAGAAGTGTTTTTTAGAGAGTTGTTTAAATGCCGATTATCTCATAGAAATAATTCTGATGCATCTGAGAATATTCGACAGGGTAAGTACTTGTACTTACTTTCCAGTTTGTGAGTTATTTTGTCATGGTACCTGTACCGGGTTTGTATACCCTTAAGACAAAACGAATTCAGCAGTCCATAGAAATTTTTCGGTATGCATACTATGTATGTGTACCATCCTGAGTTCACGAGTCAAAAGAACTTTTTGGGTTAGCATACTTAGTATGTGTGCCAAAAATCGTTGCCGAACTATAGCTACGCCGGTTCGTGTACTGGGTACATTTACTGCGGCTCCAGACCTATAATAGTTGCGCCAGTATGTAAGCTGGTACGTGTACTGCCCTGTATCCAGATTTACAGTAGTTCTATATCTCTCTAATAATCAATTTGAAACATTTCCGAATAACATCAATAGCACATATCACTGTTTCTGGCTATTTTCAAATGATTAACTTGAATCATGATTTAGGTCATAAAAAATAAATTGTTCTTAACCAAAT
Organism: Papaver atlanticum; assembly: GCA_023531105.1. Lineage (NCBI taxonomy): Eukaryota > Viridiplantae > Streptophyta > Magnoliopsida > Ranunculales > Papaveraceae > Papaver > Papaver atlanticum. Next base: position 22,368,130 of record JAJJMB010007708.1, read on the forward strand.
TCATCAAGTTTTGAACAAATTTTCTTAAGCTTAGTCATACATATTTCGAGAATAATTAACAATATAAACTTGATTCGAAATTTATGTTGTGCTTGTAAAGTCCACTTTAGTCATGCGATTTAGTCCCATAGATAGAAAGGTGAAAACTTGAGTAATGGGTGGTCCACTTACCCTTTGTTGATGAAGTTTTCCAAAAGCTTCAGTGGATCTTCTCCTTCAAACGGTAGAACGCAGTGATGTCTGGTACTCAACTACACACTTCTATCCTAATTCGAGACTTGACTAAATGTAGACTAGAAATCAAGATATAGTTTTGATCAACTAAATTTGACAACAAGCTTGAGATATCAACACTTGTGAGTTCGGCCAAGCAATGCTCTAACAATCTCCACCGGTTCTTGACCATCAATCCTACCATTAGAAACCTTACAACCATTTCATATTTCCACAAGAACAATTCCACATCAAAAGGCTAATTTACTTTTGTTTGGAACCAAACAAATCAGATTTGAAACACTACACAAAGCAGTGCCAGGATCCTGGATAGATCTAACCAGGGTTTTCTACAGACATGCATTCTAGAGGACAAAACTATATCAGGTGGCCAAATGACAAGTTTTGTCCGAAAAAAATAAATTTACATATTTGTACATAATAGTGATGGGATTTTGGAAAAAGTCCAGCCAAGTTTTTCTAGTTGGAAGCCTAACAAGCTAAGCTCCAACAACATACTACTACATTAATTGAACAGGTTGTTGTGCTAGCCTACCAGCGAGCCTCATGGGTAACCTAGCCAAGGGAGCCGAAGCGGATAGGGGGGCTGAGATTGTGTCACAAGGGGGGAAAACTAACTCTACCTTCCATGTTAATTTCTGCAATATTATGCCATTTGGGGCTCGATCCTGGGACCTCCTGAAACGCATGAAACTTTGGGGAACGGGGATGGCCAGCTGATCTAGGTACCCGTTTTTCTAAAACATGTAAAACTAAGTAACAAGATCTAAAGTAATCAAAGTTACAGGGTCTAGAGTAATAGTGCTCTTCGGAAACGGTCTTACAGTAACGGTATGAATCTGCGGCATGAATTTGTAATGGAGTCTTAGTAATAGTTGTTGTAGTTGATTATGTTGTTAATGGTCTTGGTCTTGATCTTGCTTTTGCTACTGTAGCTAATTTTGAACTTGTAATTGCAGTTGATTTTGTTCATTTGAAAAGAACTAAAGCTCTTATCTTCATAGGGATCAACTTTGAGCAAACACTAGCAAATTTAAAACTTTTAAACCCTAAAACTGATACTGAAACCAATACAAGAGTAAGATAAATCTAACACTAGAATAAGAACTCAGAAAAATAAGAGATGAAAATACGAACATAGAAGGATGATATTTAAATCGATAAATTAGTAAATGACACCACCACAAAGTAGAAAAAGCACTTGATTGAAAGAGAAGAAGAAGAATGGGTGCTGACCGCAAGCAGATTTGAGCGGACGACAGTCTAGGATTTTTTTTTGGGAAATAGACATTTTGTACTTTATTGAGGTAGTGGTCAAAATGCGCTGACTTGGTCAAAAAGTTAGAGGGGCATTGATGTCCGCGTCGGCCTTCTGGCATCATCAATAGCAGGGACGCCCTGTTTTAGCGGTGCATATTCATCCAGCGTTAATATCATTAGGCTTAAAATGCTTTTGGCTTTGATCGTTGGGACCAGAGTGTACCATGCATGATGATGATATATCCTCGTGTTTCAATGTTTCTAACTGTTTCATTTTTTTATGGTTAGAGTTGGGTGAACTGCTGCATCACAGGAAATATAGCTCCTCTCGTGAAATGAATTTGTCTTACATATATAGTTGAGCGTACATGTAAATGCCAACATTGATCATTAATTGTTTTTTGAAAGTATGTCCAGACTGGCATACTTGATCAGTCGATCACCACACTGCCACACTCACACCATAAGAATGCACTATTTATAATCATCTACTTGCACTGTTGCACATATTATCTTCATATATCATGAAACTGTCTGTTTCAACCAAAACAATGAGAAATATGGCTCTAAGTTTGTACCATCACAGCATTCTCTTATCATGCTTTCTTTTGCTAAAAACTGGAGTCCATGTCGAATCAAAAAGGGTTCCTGCAATAATAGTTTTTGGAGACTCAACAGTTGATGCAGGTAATAACAATCCACTTCCAACTATTTCTAAGAGCAATTTTGCACCTTATGGACGAGACCTTGAAGGTGGTAAAGCTACTGGAAGGTTTTCGAACGGTAGAATTGCAACTGATTTTATATCTGAAGCTTTTGGAAATAAACCATTGGTGCCTGCCTATTTGGATAGCAGCTATGGTATAGAGGATTTTGCTACCGGTGTCACGTTCGCTTCAGCTGGAACTGGTTTTGATAATAAAACAGCCGCTGTGACTGTAAGTAGCATATGTAGATGAATCTTAGGTAGTACTATTTGAGCAAAGTGGCTATTCTAACCCTAACAGAACCACCTGAAGTTTTCTACTATTGTTGAAGGCATTCAAAAGATTTTAAATATACTGACATATTTCTTTCTAATTTGAGCCTTAGTGAAAAATTCAGAATTAAATATATATATATATATATATATATGAGCAGTTGTGTTTTAATTTAACATTGAATGCTTTGTTTTTCAACAGTCAGTGATACCTCTGTGGAAAGAAGTAGAGTACTTCAAGGATTACAAAACCAGATTAGCAACACTTCTCGGGAGAAAGGCGGCAGCAGAGACTATACGGGATGCAGTGTACATTATAAGTATAGGAACAAACGATTTCGCGATAAACTACTTTGCATTACCGGATAGATCACTGCACTTCACCCTTGAAGAGTATGAGAATTTTCTGATTGGAATTGCAAATAACTTTATGGTGGAACTTTATCGGTTGGGTGCACGTAAAATATCATTAGGGGGACTTCCTCCTATTGGGTGTCTTCCTATAATAAGAACCTTGGATCCTGGCCATGCCTGTATTGAGGAATTCAACACATTGGCTCGGAAGTTTGATCTGAAGCTAAAGAGTTTAGCTGCCAAATTAAGAGGTGAACTTCAAGGGAGCAAGGTGGTATTCTCCAACATTTATTATCAAGCTATGGATGTCATTCAGAAACCTTCTTTATACGGTGAGTTCATTTAACTTTTATTTTGTAATTACTGCAATTTACTTGAATTATTGGAAAGGCCGGCCCGGCATGCAAGAATTATATCTTTTCCGATCTATATGTATGCATGAAAAATTCTGCATACAAAAACTTCAACCACCAATTAAATGCATTACATAGTGTACCACTTATACCAGAAATTAGAGTTAAAGAGGTTGTAGAAAACTAGTCTAGTAAAATGTTTGGGTCATGAAATATGTAGTTGACGTGTCTGGGTCTGGGTCTGGGTCGTACTAAAAAAAAAAAATCGAACTCAGATCACTGGTATCATCACCCATTGATTTTACTACTGTACTACAGAGACACTGGCAAATTTCAATGACCAATTATTCTCTTAATTTGCTTATGGTAATAAGCACGCATCCGAGTTCTTTAGAAACGGATGATCTTGCAAAAACGAATAGTAGCCAGTTGCTCCTTGTCTTAATGACATAATTTTGTGTTTTTTGATTACTAGGATTCGAGAATGTAAAGAATGGATGCTGTGGATCAGGCAGATTTGAAGTGAGCTACTTATGTCATCGATCTAATCCGTTAACGTGCAAAGACGCGAGCAAATATGCATTTTGGGATTCGGTCCATCCATCTGAAAAGTTGCACTTCATTGTTGCTAATAATATGATGAAGACGAGCTTGGCGGAGTTTGTATAATAATTTCAGCTTGAATTTTTCATTGTATCATGATCAGTTCATATAATTGTTGTGTTTATATTCCGGCTTTTAGTTCTAACTTTAACACAATAATCCCACAATGGTGATGAGTTTACCGATAAAAATGAAATCTCATGAAAAGATAAGTGGGACATGAGTCATAATGCGAAGTCATTAACTGCAAAATAAGATCATTGCATTGGCATTGTAAATATCGAAAGATAAAGCATCATTTGAAACAGAAATAATGCTTGCTGGCAAAATCATTGCCGGAAATAGAAGTATGCCTCCCAAAATAAAATCAGTGTGTAATTTGTATTACCCCTTTATTTTACATGATTTATAAGGGGAACACCAAATTTATTCGGATTGAATACCATTTTATATAAAATAAAATAAAAAATTGAGTCGAAAGTTTGTGATCCCCTTTATAAATAGTGTTATTTATGGTTTTTTGTTTTGTTTTGCCTGAATTAGCCTCCAAAGGAAAGTTAAATGTAGAGGGAAACGGGGTAAGCAAAAGTATGGTCAACTGCTCAACAACTCGACTTAAAACTCCTTTAAGTACATTCATTTATAACCTCATTTCAATTTACACTTGTTCTACACATTTGATTTCAGAGAAATCGTTTTTGATTTCTGGTTAAGCTATTTTTTTTTATAACGTCTTTCTACTAGGAAAAAATCGCAGCTCAATCATCATAAGTTTCGGCTAAAAATCGTGGTTCCAAGTTTGTCATGCGATAAGATCTAATCAATTTATCATTGCTCCAATAAATTGTATACAACAACTACATCAAACACTATGGCAGGAGATTTGTAAAAAACAAACTGTCGAAGATACCGGCAACCCGGTTCACGTGTTTATACTGTTTTGTCGAGTCCTTGAGTGTTCATACTGTCTTGTCGAGTCCTTGAGACAAATGCAATGTCTTTCTAAGTAGTAAGTCCTATAGATATTTCAAGTGTTGGATCGAGTAATGATCCCTCTGTTAGAGATGTTATTCATAATGCTCGCTTTATCTTTGTTAGAGGATCCCCTCTATACCAATTAACTAACAGACTTAGTTGTATCAAACATGATCTCAAAAGATGGAATTTTCTGTACTTTGGAAACATCGATCAAAAAGTTAGAAATCTTGGTAATCAGCTCCAAGGTATGAATAGTCTCCCTAATACTGTTCAGAATGTTGAGCAAACTCGACATGTTGACCATGAACTAAAATATTGGCAAAAATTCCAAGAAGATTTCTATAATCAGGAATCTCGCCAAAAAAAAATTAAATTTTTTGATCATCATACATGTTATTATCATAATCATGTAAACAGGAGGAAGCACTTCAATCATATAAATACACTTAAGTGTAACAATGGTCAATGGGTTAATGATAGACTGGGTTTGAAATCCTTTTTGTCAATCACTTTAGTTCTATGGGGACTACATCTCAGGGATAATGAATTTCTTAATTGCATAGTCCGTGTATTTCCGAGGAGAAAACCTAAATATCCTCAGACCCATCCTTTGCAATAAAACAAGGATACGATAAACCAAATGAAACTCTGGATCGCTCCAAGGCCGGATGATTTTCATCCTGGATTTTATAATGAAAAAGTGGATATTCTCCTAACGGATGTTTGGAAAATTATCAAAATTTTCTATGATACTGACATCTCCTGATGAACCATACTTTCTTGTTTGTAATTCCGATAACCAACAACCCTTCCTTAATGTTGATTTTCGGCCTATTTCTTTATGCAATACTAGTTACGAGATAATTGTAAATATAATGAAACCACTCTTTGTTGATGGTGGATTTTCGACAAAGGTCAAAATCGTAAAATCATGATACTGCATGTTTCTGACCTGGCTTCAGGAATGTATGTGACCATTCATATTTTACGATCCGTGAACCATTTCACTATCTCTGATTGAGCGAACGTTCCTCTCAGAGCTATGATGAATATGTTTCTCGAAAGGCCTCTCAGCTGAGCTTTCAATGCTTCACACATTTCATCATCACCTCTACATAGAATCGAAATGATTCGGCGGCTCCTAGATATATTGCATGTTAGTATAGATCCTAACGCCTTCAGGACGTCACGCTGCGCTCGTTGTTCCCTGACTACGTAGAGAGACCGTGTATAGAATCTCTTAATGATTGGGCGGCTCCTAGACATATTGCATGCTAGTATAGAGCCTAACGCCTTCAGGACGTCACGCTATTCGTTGTTCCCTGACTATACACCCCCCTCAGAACGAGTATGATGCTTCAATTATCTCATATCTTAATTCTTCAAATAGGTTAATTCTAGCGTGTCATTCATCAACTGAATTCCTAGAAAATAATCTATTATATCTCATTATTCTGTTTCATGGTTGATCCTCAGCTGGATTCCATGGATTAGTAATAGATACTCAACTCATTTTATTACTCCGTTTCATGAATTATTCTCAGCTGAATTTCATGAATTAGTAATAAATACTCAAACAATTTTTATTACTCCGTTTCATGAATTATCCTCATCTGAATTTCATGAATTAGTAATAGATATTCACCGATCGGGCATCTGTGCCACTACTGAGTAAGCCCCGAGAAAATGGTGCGAGTGTATTTAGCAATAATGAATAAACGAGCACCCGAATACACGAACGAGTATTCGAAAATATGGACAAACGAGGAAACTTGTGCAAAATAGGGAGAAAAATAATATCAATAAAATAATAAAGAGGCGCTTAAGGGGACCGGGCCCACAGGCCGGCCGGTCATGCCGTCGTGGCCGGTCCCGCACCACTTTCAGTTATTTTATATTATTTTGTTATTTTTCCTCATCTCATGAAGACTCCTTCATTTGAGCAAACTCCCTCGTTTGAGCAAAACTCTTAGTTTCTCCATATTTTCCTCCAAACGATGAAAAAATAGGGAAAGGTGTCACGGGACCGGGACACCTAGCCGGCCGGCCGTGCCCTAGCCGTGATCGGTCCCACACCTTACAATTCCTTATTTTTCTCATATTATTATTTCCTTCATCTCATGAAACTCCATCGTTTGAGCAAAAACCCTAGCTTCTCAATATTTTCTCAAATATTGCTCAAACCATGAAAAAGCCAAAAAGTCAAATGGTCACATGACCGACTAGGCTTCTCACGTCAAATATTAAAATATTATTATTTAAATGTTCTAAAAATATTGGTCGCACGGGCAAAGTTCTACTTGCTCATTTGAGCGAAATTGAGAGTTTCAATCAAGATCAAACTCTTCTGAAAATCCAAAATATTGCTCAAACGCGCACCAAAAAATACCAAAACTCTCAGGACTGAGATACGGGCAGTATGGTGACACGGGCATGCCACCTTGACTGACCAAGGTAGGCCCCTTAGGCTTGCAAGGAGCCGGTCCCACACTCTTTCATAATTTTGACCTAATTAGCTCTCAACTGTTCATATTGGGTCGAAACTCTTTCCAACCAACTTGGAATTTGCTCAATCGACCATCAGCTGGTCCCACGACCACCAAGGGCCAGTCCCATGACCCATTGGTTGGTCCCTCATCTCTCCATAATTAGGTTTTATTACTTAACGCTTAGACGAGCACTATTTTAATAAATGATTAAACCAGCATTTGATCATCCTTTCACCAACTGGTCAACAAAGGACTTCGGTGCATGCTCACTCGAGCACCTGGGTGTTACATGGTCGGCCGTCATACCATGTAGTCGGTCCCTCCTTCACTCAGTGACTTATTTTTCAGTAAATCATCAATTGATTAGTAATTGATCAAAATTAGGGTTTCGAACTGAATGCTCTACAAATCATAATTCTGAGCAAGTTCAAATACCAATAATTTTATGTTGATCCAGCAATCAACATCTTGATTAATTATGTAATATTCGGTCCAGCTACCAATATTTTAATTAATATTTTATTTGGTCATACTACCAATAATTCATCAAATGAGCAATATTTGCTCAAACGAGCAATAATTGCTCATACGAGGAATATTGATTCAACTATCAATATTCAGTAATTTATCAAATGAACAATATTTGATCAGACGAGCAATATTTGCTCATACGAGGAATATTGACTCAACTATCAATATTCAGTAATTCATCAAATGAACAATATTTTCTCAGACGAGCAATATTGCTCAGACGAGGAATATTGATTCAACTATCAATATTCAGTAATTCATCAGACGAGCAATATTTGCTCAGACTATCAATATTCATCACATTGATCCAGTTATCAACAATCATTCGAGAACTATACGTCCCAGCAGACATGTTCAATCCATGAATACTAGAACATTCGGCAATCATGCTCGACTGAACAATACTTAGACTCATCGTCTAATCAAGTCAACGACTGACTAATCAAATACACGTCTGCCTTGTAGACTCCACGTTCGTGAGATATCAATCACGTCACATGGGGGATATTAATTAGGGTTTTGGTCTGGCGGCCTACGGCATCGTGTGTTCATCCACGATGAGAAATGTGAGTAAGTCGTGCAAGCGGTTGAGGAAGTTAGCAAAGTAGTGGGTGGACGATCAACCCAGTCTCCGCACGACATGGAACTGGTTAAACCACGATCTCCCACTTTCCCACTCTTTCACTCAAATAACCATCACACTTACTGGAGATCAATGTGTCCACGTTCTAGCAATATAAATAAGTTTTCTGAATTCATGATTAACAAGAACAGATATACGGGAATTACACAACAATTCTCATCTGAACAATCACTCTCAACAGGGCAGAATTCAAACTTATTCGAACCCAGCAGTTCATTTGCAGAAACCCACAACACATTCAAATCCTTGATCACCATTGATCTCACACACTTCTCAGCTTCCCTCCTACAGATCAACCCTCTTCCCTCTTTGTGACCGAATTGACTCTGGAACGGACATTTCTTGGTTTAGGCCGGAGTCCTAAAGATTAATCTCTCGAACTCAAAGCACTCCCGTGCAGTACATCTGTTTGAGGTTAGGCAGTTTTATCGGTTGAGGAGCCTCCGTCCGCACGGTCGTCTCTCTACTTCTTGAAAAACAAGCAAATCGTTTTTCCCCATCAACACTCTTAATAAAAATAATAAGCCTTCACTAAGCGGCGTATGTCCTTAATGGACATATTCATGATAATATTACAATCGCTCACTAGTTGGTGCATACCATGAAAAGGAAAATAAAAAAGGATAAGTGTGGTGGCATGAGTCTTAAGCTTGATATTTCTAAAGCATTCAACATAGTCCAATAGATTTTTATAATTGGTGTTCTCAAATCTTTTGGATTTTCGGAGCATTGGTGTGAGCTAATTTTTCAGTCATCAGCATAACGAGTATCTCTATTATGTTAAATGATACTCCGTGCAAGGCTAATAGACCAACTAGGGGTCTGAGGAAGGGTGAACACCTGTCTCCATAATCTGCATGGATTTTTTTTCTTCTAAATACCTTAATCATGCTGAGAAATACCAGCTCATCCATGATTTTAAGGTAACTAAAGATGCTCGTAACATTAGTCATTTGGTTTTTATAGATGACTGTCTTTTTTTTTCCAATGCCTCTCATGTTGAAGATGGGAATCTGATGAGCTTAATCAAAGAATTTAATCTAATATCTGGTCAAATTATAAATTTTGAGAAATCGGGTTGTTTTGTGAGTCGTAATATTGATCATAGTCATGTTATTTCTCTTATCAGAACTCTTAATGTAAAGAATATTTCCCTTAATGAGAAATATTTGGGCATTACTCTTTTCATTTCTAAATCTAAAACCGACTCTTTTAATCATCTCACTAGCTAGTTTGATAAGAGGGTCGCTAAATGGAACGGTAAGCAACTTAATTAGGCAGGTAGGTTTGTCTTATTCCAGCATGTGCTCAAGACTTCACCAGTCTATCACATGAATACTTTTTTTTATCGCTGACAACATTATCTACCAAATGGGACAATCCCAAAAGGATTTCCGATGGGTAAAAACTAGTCTATGTGGTTTTTACTTAAAGAATTGGGGTAAAGTTTGTACCCACAAGCTTCAAGGTGGTCTAGGTTGTAAAAACCTCAAACATGTTAACCTTTCTCTTGCTGAAATAGTTTGGAACTTAATTCATTCTCAACAAGAATTATGGTTTAATATTTTAAAATGTAAATATTTTAAAAATTGTTCCCCTCTTCATCAATCAAAGAGTAAAGATTGATCTTGGGTACGGAGAAGTATTTGCAAAGGGATGGATTTTATTTTGCATAATGTTATTTGGGAAGTTAGGATTGCAATAACATCTCGATTTTTAGAGACAAGATACCTAATGTTTTTCAGCCTTTATATCTGGCTTATCCAAATCTGAACCTTTTAATCTCTAATTTTATTGGAACCTTGATTTGGTTAATGTATATTTTAGTCTATTTAATGATTATCGCACTCGGGGTACAAGAATTCCACTTTTTGGCTATGACAAACTCATTTGGCCAATTTCAATTCACTGTCAAGTTAGCATATAAACTATTGTTTGGTCAAACTGATTACGTTCATAATCCTCAAAATGTTAGCCTCATATATGAAAATCGTTGGAAGCTTCCAATGCTCCCTAAGGTTCAAATTATCATTTGGAAATGTTACGATAATATTTTTCCTGCAAAAACCATCATTTGTAGATTCAACAGCAGTCATGATACGAGTTGCAATATGTGCTGGAAAGTTATGGCGGAGTCTCCCGAACATCTGATTTTATACTGCCTCTTTGCTCAGGTTGTATAGTTATTAACACCTTATCAAAACTTAGTCTCACATGTTAGGGATTCCACCATGAATTTGCAAGAATGGGTTGAGAAATGGCTGACTACTGATGCTCTAAAGCATACGGCTGTTGATGTATTCTCTGTCGCATGGAATATATGGAGGGATATATGTTCTTTCACTTTCCAGGGAAAAAAAATCTAAAGCCCCATACTACTGCAAGATTATATCTTAGGCTTGTGAATGCTACTGATTTGTTTCTAAATCCTTAACATCCGTCTTCTACTCATGTCAATCAATCTGCAATGGAACTTATTTAAATTCGAAAATATATACTCTCCTAGTGGACTGAATAATTGTTTATAGTGACGCCTCTTATGATAATAACTTTAATAAGTCTTGAATTGGCTCGATAATAAATGATATGGAAGATAACTATATTGGCTACAAAGTCATTTCAGGCATAGCAAGGAATGTCGAAGAAGCAGAATGTTTGGCATTGTTAAAAGATAGCAGATGAGTGAAAGAAAGGAACAAGCATAAGGCCTGCTTCATTAGTGGTGCTCAATTAGTAGTAGGAGTTTTTAATTTTAATAATAAACAGTTGATATGGGATAATAACTCCATTCTAGAAGATTGGAAGTTGATTCAAAACTTATTTTCTTTTCTTATACTAGAATTTTTAAGAATAAACTTTTATCCTATGGCTGATATTGCAGCTATTAGAGCACTGCTAGGTCGAACTCGCAAGTTTTGATATCTCAATCTTATTGTCAATGTTGGAAGAACAAAACTATATATTGATTTCTAGTCTACTAAATTCACGTCTCGGACTAGGTATAGAAGTTTTTAGTTGAGTAACAGACATCAATGAATAACCCTCGAAGACTAAAGATCGACGAAGACATTTGGAGAACTTCATCAACAAAGAGGTATGTGAAGACTTAACCATTTTATTTACTCACATCACATGCATTACCATTCTATATTTTTGAGACTATATCGTATGACTCTAGTAGATTTAATATTGCAAAGAAGAAATTTTGAGTCAAGCTTGTCATATTAAACATCTCGAAATACGATTTAAGCAATCGATGTTCATTGGTCCTTAGAAATCTTAGTTCAAAATAATTTATTGTTCAATAACTATTTTGTATCATGTGGATCATTTGAAAATTCCCAAGCAATGATATTTGATATCTATGGCGAATAGGAATGTTTCAACATCAAAAGAGAGTGTATCATAACTACTGAAATATGGACTTAGTGTAGGTTGGTGAACCATCTCGTAACCATGGATATCTGAAGTTCCGAAACATAGTTAGGTTCATGAACCCAGTTCGTGAACCGTATAGTTCTGAATAGGACAGTTCCTGAACCTAGTTCACGAACTGTGGTGATATGAATTTGTGAAATAGCGAATGGTTCACGAAGCGTAGACATCTATATTCGTGAATAGATGAACGGTTCACGAACCATAGCGCCTTGAATTCATGAATTGGCTAACAATTCATGAATTATTTCACAAACAGTCCCAGTACATTTTAACATATGCTGAAAGACTATTTTCATAAATATGTTTAACATTGATATGACTCTCCTAAACATCTGTAAGACAACTATGATCACTAAAACACCTTGTATATGTACATCATGATTCAAGTCTTTAGTGTTTAATTGAACACAATATTGCTTACAAGTTCAAAAGGCATATTTGTCAAGAACTATCATTGCACACGGTTCTAGAACCCTAACCACAATTTATATTCTTCTATGTGTGATTTCAAGACAAGTTTCTCACATGCTTAATTGAAACCCTAACTATAGTTTCATCTAAACAAAGAAAGTGTTTTCTTGATTCTTAAGTTATCTTAGCTTGAATTTTAAGCAACCCTCAGTCTTGAAAATCTATAAATCCTAGTTGATTTCTAGGGCCGTCCTCTATTGACCTGGGTTTCCCATGAGAAACATAATTAGGTCTATGACTAAAAGACTTCACTTAGGGATTTGTGAAGCCAGGTCCAAATATCTTTACCTTGATAGTTTGTGTATCATGATCTTGTTCTTTCTGTTATTAAGGTTTTAGTAATCTCTTTCAGGAATGAGAAAGATAAAAATTGCAAAGTTATCTTCATGTAAGATTTGTGATTCTTCAAGATACATATTTGAAAACTATTCTTAATTAATTAGTTCACGATGGTTCTTGAGAGGTAGTTAAGAATCTAGGCTTCTAAGCTAAATGGGTGTAAGTGTTCCGTATTTGTGAGGTTTGCTAGCTTTGTCTATTGCAAACAGATTTCCAAGCCTTGATCTATTCGATCTGAAGGGAAATCAAATAGGCTTATCTGTTAGAGGCATAATGGTATAAAAAATCTTCACTTGGGCTGAAGCAACTCTTAGGCTGTAAAGGACGTTAGCTAAGGGAATCAATTGCGTAGTGCCTTGCGAGGTTCAAGATATGTAAGGAGCACGATTACAACTTATTTCTTGGAGGGTGAATTAGGTTTCAACTACATTCCACTTCGAAGTCTGATAGGCTAGTGTGTGTAGCGGTTTAATACAGTTCGGTGTTCAAATATGGACAAGGTCTCGAGGTTTTTCTGCAGTTGCGGTTTTCTCGTTAACAAAACTTCTGGTGTCTTATGTGTTTTCCTTTTCCGCATTATATTGTTTATCTTTATAATAGTACATATTCAATTCTAGTAGATAAGTCCATATTAATTATGATTGGTTAGGAGACTCGTTCTTGTAGAATTCGTATCTTGAAAGATAGATAACAATTTTATACTTGAATTCTGATTTGATTATTTGGATATGACTAGATTGATCTTGGATATTGGTTTTTGAGATCGTCCAAGTACTCTTCTTAACAATCAGGTTCACGAAATCTTGTATATAGACTTTTTATTGAGAAGAGTTAGAGATATAAACTCTATATACATATTGTCAAGGATCATTAAGTTGGTCAACTTGCAATTGTATTAGGTTTTGTCCATACAGGTTGCCGAACGAAAAAGTTGGTGGTGTACTTTGTACCCTCTCCTTTTCAATTGGTATTAAAGCAGGCAAACACCTTTAAACCTAATAAGTTTGTGTTTGTGGCGATATGAATCAAGTTTGTTAAATTAAAACATCTTTTAAGTTTTGATATATCGTTGTGTATGCATGTTCCTTGAGAGTCTAATGATGTTACAGTTGTTTTGGCAAAAGAATTTAAGGGTGGATACTCAATGGCTTTTTTGGACCAAGATTTACCAATGTGGCCTGATAGACGCATTTATGTGTCTGTTTTCATCTCTATTGTGTATATTGTTAGTACCCATTTTTGTACTTATTATGGTGTTTTATGTGTTTGTAGGTATTTTTGGGAAATAAACATTTTTGGAAAAATCGGCTCGAAAAATTATGCGGAGCACCCCTGGAGGATATTTGTTATTCGGACTCTCAGTTTGGATAAGGGGCACCTCAGTTGGGCACCTGCTATTCGCACCCCCGGTTTGGTTAGGGGGATATCCTTCTCCTTCCTCGTTTGAAAATGAAATTTTGGCGGGAAAAATTGGTTTTGAACTGCCAGAATTAGGGTTAAGAATTTGAAGGAGTTTTAAGGAGATTCAATGGCTGAATTTAATTGGGTTTGTTCCTCTGAGTGTAACAGGCGTGGTATAGTCGTTCGTTTCAGCTAGATTTGGCCGGAGAATCATATTTGAGCAAAACAGGGAGGATATATCTTCTTGGGTTTATTTCTGGGAAGTATGTGCTGTAATTAGAGGTTTGCGTTTGGAAGTTGGGGTTTTGGAGACATTTGGAACGTGTTTGTAGCATGAGAGCTAAGGAGTAACGCGTGGGAGATAAATCAGAGAAGAAAATCCGTGACTGGCAGTGAAGAATATTATCGATTAATGGAAAAATATATGGAGTTATGACACATGATTTTGGTGTCTGAAGGAGTATATAAGGTGTGGTGGAGTAATAAAGAGGGGACAGAGAGTTTAGGGAGGATTGGGAGCAGTTTGGAGCATCACAGAATCGGAAAATCCAAGTTGCAGGAAAAACAATTTTTCTGCTGGTGAAGAACTTACGAAGAACATAAGACGCTCAAAGACAGTCGTTCCTCAACAGTGCTTGTGACGGTTATCTGTTATCGTTTCCTGTAACAGTTGAGTTTGTAACAAATATAAGTGTTACAAACCCGGTTTTTATCATTTTTTCTCCCATTTCATCATTTGTGAACCATTTTTGAGCATTAATAAAGATGAATTTTGAGCATGTTTCCATGATGATGATGAGCTAATTCTCGCGTAATCAAGGCACGGAGGAAGCTATTGATGCATGAATAATTGGTAATTATCTTACTTTTCTCTAATTTGCATTTTATAATTCACTCAAATCACTGCTTTGCAGAATTTTAATTGTATGCATAATTTTCTTAATTAGTTGTGATTCAATTAGATAGGTTATACTTTGTTTAGATAATCTATGCTTAAGGGATACAATTAATGTTTGAGAATATGCTTGATTATTTGTGAATTAAGAAAAAGAGATTTTAAAGATAATTAGAGTTTTGGAATTTTTACCATCATTCATTCATGTGTAATAGTGGAATCTAGTGTCTTGGTTATTTTCAATCTTAAAAAAACAAATTTGGATTTGAATTTTCTCTATTTTTAGTTTAAATAAGTCTAAAATCAATTGCTTTCACAAGTCTCAACGAACCTTTTTACTACAACAAAGTTGAAATTACATCAATTTTTGGCAAACTCTCCTTAGGGAGAGACGTATTATGTATTATCTTTAATTTAGTAATGTACTTCTTAATAAATACAAGAACAAATAAGTAAAATTTTCTATGAAAAGGTTTATTGAAATTAGTTAAAATTAACCATGATATAGTTTATTAGATATAACGTAAATTATGGAGTATAAACTAAACTACATACACCAAAATGATAATAATCAAACTAAACTTCAAGTGTTTTCAGTCCCGGATTTATATTCAAACCAGAGTTATGCAGTCAAATCTTCTACTAGCCTATAATACATACCATGGCTTTGAATTCTATCAGTGGTATGTGAATATTTTCTGGCATCAACTCTATGTAACAATGGTATAACAACATGCCTCAATTTTCATCTTCATACTAGTTCAGGTAGGATTGTGTCGAGTTACCTTGATGACCGTATTATGTGAAATAATACTCATTAGCATAACCCCATTCATTTCTATTTGAATAAAAGAACAATATGAGCCACAAATGATGGCAAACTTCGACTTTAAAATTTTAAATGTTTGTTCAACATCATTTATAAAACCATTTACTGCGTGTTAGAGCAACACTCGTTCGAACTCGCAAGTTTTTTTTATCTCAAGCTTCTAGTCTACTAAAGTCAAGTTTCGAACTAGGATTAGAGTATGGTATTTGAGTATCACATATCACGGAATAACCCTCGAAGATTGAAGAATGAAGAACAAACAAATACATTTGTGAGAACTTCATCAACAAATAGGTATTTAAAGACTGACCTATCATATTTACTCATGATATTTACCATTCTATCTTATGAGACTATGTCGTATGATTTTAGTAGATTGAATATTACAAAGAAGAAATTCCGAGTTCACACTTGTCTTGGTTAAACTCTCGAAATATGACTCAAGCAATGGATGTTTTAGATCCTTAACAATCTTAGTTAAAAACAATTTATTGTTAATTAACTATTTTTGTTTCAAGTTGATCGTTTGGAAATTGCCCAAGAAAAAGTGCATACTGCAAATGTCTATTGGGAATGTTTCAAATCAATTATGTGAGGGGAAAAAATGTTTGGTGATAAGTAAACATACTTGTATATTTTACCAAAGTAAGTTTGAAATGCGCAGACTGTATAGGTTCGCAAACCCGGTTTGCAAACCACGTACATTTGAGTTTGGGAATTAGGTAGGTTTGCAAACCCCTACCATCTGACTTTCGCAATCTGCCAAGGTTTGCAAACCCTTGTGGGCTAATTTTCGCGATCTGCCAAGGTTTTCAAACCCTTATGGACTAATTCGCGGACTGTCAGAGGTTTGCAATCATGCCCGGTTCCAGTGTAACAAAAGTACACGATAGTTAGTGTATCCGGATCTTGTTCTTATTGATCTTTGAGGTTTTAGCAATCTCAGATCAGGAATAAGATAGATAGAAATCACAAAGTTCTCTTCATCTCAGACTTTGTGATTCTTCAAGATACATATCTAAACTCTTCTTTGATTTGTTTGGATTATTCTCGAGAGGTGGTTAGTAGTCCAGGATTCTCAGCTAATTGAGTGTAAGTGTTCCGGATTCGGTGAAGTTTGTTGTACTTTGTCTATTAGAAAACTAAAAGGGAAATCAAATAGGCTTGTCTGTAAGAGGCAGATAGGTATCGAAACTCTTTACTAAGGTTGAAGCAACTCTTAGGTTGTAAAGGACGTCCGTGAAGGGAATCAAGTTCGCAGAATCTCGCGAGGTTCAAGAGATGTAAGAAACACGACTGCAGTTGAATTGCTGAAAGGGTTAATTCGGTCTCAACAACATTCCAGTCCGAAGTATGATAGTAGGTTAGTATCTATAATAGTTTAATACGGTGTAGTGTTCAAAGACGGACAAAGTACGGGGTTTTTATGCAGGTGTAGTTTTCCTTGTTAACGAAACTCCTGGTATCTTGTGTTTTTCCTTTTTCACATTATATTGTTTTATCTTTATAATATCAATATCACAAGTAGTACGCAATCAATCTAGATAGTTTAAGTCCTTGTTAGTTGAGACTATAAACAAAACTTGTTCTTGTTGAATTCGCATCTTGAAAGATAGATTGCAAGTTTCATACTTGTTAGAATCCGGATCCTTTCAAAACTAGACTAGGTCCCATGGTTTTTCTGCATTTGCAGTTTCCTCATTAACTGTTGTCAAGTGAATACCTTATTTTTGTATCGTCTCGACTTTGTCCATTGACGATCACACTTGGTATCAGACTTATAGGTTGAAACGAAAAACCGTGGTGTATTTAGGTACCCTAGTAAGTTCACCTTTGGTACAACATATCATCCAACAGATAAGAGTTATATCGGTTCAGCTTTTGAGGATGTGGAAGCATGCTTCGTGCTTAAAACTCGAACTTCTTGTTCTTTGTCGTTCCTCTCAAGTTTTCCATTGTTGCAGATTTACCAATATATAAACTAGTTATTACAACAAATTGATAAAATATTTCAAAATAAATTAAACAATTCGAAATGCAATTTACCACATCAACATTAGTATCATTGCTTCCTCTTTGTCGGGTCATTTACATCATCAAAGCTACCCAACTGTTCAGGTATTTGCTAATTGTACCAAAACGACTTGACAACCCGGAAGCATCGCGGTTTTTTGGATTCACAGTTTCCTGAAAAAATTGTGTAAAAATATTCCTCCAGAACGTATGATGTGGTTGTTGAACAATGTTGATTGGATCAAGTGTAAATGCTACGTAACCTCTGCAAATAGCTTTATCTTCATCCATGCTAAACTCTGGACCGCGAACTTTTTGTGATAAACTATTTTTTGTTTCTGATGGGGTTGCCATTTTTTGAGATTTTTTTCTAAGATTGAGGTGAAATTAATGAGGTGTTTTAGACTGAAAGATTAAAGTTTGACATTGAAAGATAAGATTGAGGTGAAATTATAAGAAGTTACGGGTGTAGAAGATGTGGTTTTGGAGTTGAAAATGGTTGTATTTATAGAGAGTGGAATTAGAGCCGTTGGATGAGAGTAAGCCGTTGTCGGCTCAATGAAGAACGCTCGTCCCAATGCGAGACGAGACCCATCTCGATGTGAGCCGGGTCTCGGCTCAATGAAGACCGCGAGACTCATCTTAATGTGAGCCGGATCTCGACTCAATATAGGCCAACCGACCTATGTTAATGTATTTTATTCCATCCATTTTGAGTGTTTGTCGGTCTCTTTGTTGTTTGTGAGTGTAAAGCTGGCAAATCTGCGTGTTTGTCGGTACAACTGGGCGTGCCCCAATAAGATATTTAATAAAAAAAAAAAAAATGAAGAACAATCAAATGCTCCCCATTTTTCCAAAATAACCAAAATAAAATAATGCTCCCTCCTCCCAAACAATGTTTTACAAATCGGAGTGGTGACTCATGAGACATTGCCACATGGGATCCCCAAGGAAATTCCATTTGAGACTAACCCAGTCTCCCACAAGCATAAACCTCGTTACAAGAGAAATAATTCTCCGCATCTGGAAACAACAATTTCACAACCGTGTAGTAAATTCATAGTATTTGAAATATAAACAATTTAATGATGAAAGATTTCGACATATGCCGTGTAATAAATTCCTATTTGAAATCTAAAACAATTTAATGATCAAGATTTCGACATATGCCAAATGTCATAAAACAAAGCCCGGAGTGTACAAGATATCGATGATAGTGTCATTCATCATGTACTACTAAGCTGATAACTGTGATCTGGTGCGATTAAATCCTCGACAGCATCTCCCATAACTCTTCCCACAACATTTATTTATACCTCAGCGGCTCAACCCTGCCATAATAAGTTCACCATCTCTGCATAGATATTCACCAAACCCTGAAAAACAAGAAACAATGGCAGCCAAATTTACACCATCCTGCTTCCTACTCATATCTCAATTCATATTACTACTGAATATTCAGATAACCAGTGCAAAAGTTCCGGCTGTTATCGTATTCGGCGACTCCTCAGTAGATACCGGAAACAACAACAGAATTCAAACAATTCTCAAAAGTAATTTCAAACCCTATGGCCGTGATTTCCAAGGTGGTCAACCTACTGGTAGATTTTGCAATGGTCGTGTTCCATCTGATTTTATATCCGAGGCATTTGGTTGTAAACCATTCGTACCCGCATATTTGGATCCAAATTATGGCATAAATGATTTCGCTGTCGGAGTAGATTTTGCTTCCGCTGGAACAGGTTATGATAATGCGACAGCGGCCGTCATGGTAAGTAAAATCCTAGTTGCTTAAACCTCCATTAGATTTGATTATGTTTACATATAATGTAAATTACTTTTATGTACACTGCAGTCTGTGATACCTTTATGGAAAGAACTGGAATATTACAAGGAGTATCAGCAGAAGTTAAGAGCATCTGCAGGCGACGCAAAGGCGAATGAGATAATAAGTGAAGCGTTATATTTACTGAGTCTTGGAACAAATGATTTCCTGGAAAACTATTACATGCCGCTGTCAAATCGAGCAAGGCAATATACAATTGAAGAGTATCAGAATTTTCTTATAGGAATTGCTGAGAATTTCATTACGGAATTATATCAACTTGGTGCAAGAAAGATATCTCTTGGTGGGTTATGTCCAATTGGGTGTTTGCCATTAGAAAGAAGTAGACAGATATTTAGCGGAAGTGGGTGTAATGAAGATTATAATAAAATTGCTAGAGATTTTAATGGAAAGCTAAGTGGATTGACTGACAAATTGAATCAACAGCTATCTGGGATTAGATTGGTTGTTTCAAATCCTTATGATATATTCTTAGAGATGATGATGAAACCTTCACAATTTGGTAAGTTTTTTTCTTTTCCGATAAATTTTGCTTAAAGTTTTTGGAAATCAACTGCATTAAAATTTTCTCATTAGCGTGCTTTAATTAATTACTCATTAATTCCTTAAACCAGCAGTACCAAACAACCACTAAGTCATTGTCAGATCTTAATATCTAACAAATGCTGCACACACAGTAGTTGGTCTTAAATTTCAACACCAGGCAACAAGTCACTTTGTGAAATATGTTGAGTCATTTTGCCATTGGAAACTTGATATTACGATATAATTCGACCTGACAAGATTACGACCTCAGTTCGGCACCTTCCTGTTCTTGTAGTTTTTCAGTCTGCACTATGATTCACTCTCCAAACTGTAGTAGACTAGACTAGACAATTTGTCATGTTGATGAGAGATTTTAACCGATGAGGACCAACTGCATTCAATTTTACTTTTCAAAAAATCTGTGGTCGCTAGATAGAAGTACTTTCATTGTCTTACTATTTGCAACGTATTTTCCTTATCAATGCTGACAGAAGTACTCTATGGTGAAAAAGTGATACGTTATCTTATTCAGTAAAATTATTTGCACCACAAGGATGAGTGGGTTTGGGTCTTTAATGATAGTAGTAGGTAGTCGTTTAGGTAGTGATAGTTGGTTAAAGGCAGATCACCGAAATAAATCCGACAGTTAAAATGTAGGGTCATTAGTCTCTTTTTCTTTTGGATGTGAAGCATTGCCATGTCGTTTATGTACCTGAATTCAGTTTTATTTTTTCCTTATTTGATGCAGGATTTGAGAGTGCGGCAGTGGCATGTTGTGCAACAGGGATTTTCGAAATGGGGTATATGTGTGATGCAAGCAACCCTTTTACTTGCAAAGACGCCAACACATATTTGTTTTGGGATGCTTTCCACCCAACTGAAAGGACAAATCACATTGTTGCCGATCATCTTGTTAAGACTGTTCTGGCTCAGTTTCTGTAATTCTACACATTAGATTACATTAGGTACTTTGTGTGCTGATGGTGGTGGAGGTATAGATGATATATTATATAAATATTGTTCATGGTAGTTTATTCAAGTCCCGTCTTAATAAACGCTGAGGTCAGACATTTCCTGGCAGATAGCTTCATATTGTGAAAAATGCTATAATCCTCTAGCTAGAGTCTAATGTAAACTGAGATCGGCGGTCAGCCGCTTTTATAACAACTCATGAAAGATGCTACCATTTACAACTACTTCCACCACTTGAGAACTCAAATGCTCTACCAAAGAAGAAAAAAAGAGAACTCAGATGTAAAGAACATCTAGAATCCGCTTCCATGAGTCCATGACTACGCCATGTGGTGACATACCATTCGAGAGACCGTCAGTGAAAAGAACAAATGGGGATAATGAAGGAGAAAACCTACCATCATTAGTAGCACAAGAAATTGTATAGATTGAAAAGTGTGTTCTACTTAAAGACTACAACAATTATCGATGCCATATACCATCACTAGTAGGGACTTCTCGGATGAAATATAATCCATCATTCTAAACTCTCTTCCGTTTATAGGTGCTCATTCTGGCAATAGTTTCCGTAAGATCGATCCCAGGCGTACTAAAGGCAGCTGCTGACTGATCACTACTTTTCTGTAGATTCATTACCAAGTCTTCAAAATGTTTCAGGCGTTCTTGTTGATCTTTAAGAAGTTGCTGCTGATCCTGAAGGAGCTGATTTTGGCCCTGAACAACTCTCCGTGTGCTCTCAAGTTCAGCCTGTTGACACCGAGTTAATAAACGTTGACTCTCGAGTTCCGTTTGCTGACTCTTGCTCAATGCTCTCTGGCTCTCGAGTTCAGCCTTCTGACTCAGGGTCAGTGCTCGTTGGCTCTCGAGTTCAACCTTTTGGCTCAGGGTTAATGCACGTTGGCTCTCAAGTTCAGCCTTCTGAACCTGGGTTAATGCACATCGACTCTCGAGTTCAGCCTTCTGACTTACCGTCAATGCGCGTTCATTCTCAAGCTCTGTTTCTAGAGTCTTAACCAATTCATTCACCTGCTCCTTCCTCGTCTCTTTACGTGATGATGTCGTAGATGACATAGATGTACTACGCTGAGGTTCAGTGCTTATTCTCTGCTGGATAAAAACATAATTTTGTATCAGATGTTTAAACAACTGTTAAGCATACCAAAGTTCCCAAAGGCATACCTCGTGTTCACTATCAGAGATGTTATCTGGAATTTGTGCTACTACTGCAGAGTTTTTGTTAGATTCATTCTACAAAAACAGCAACCCCAAGAGAATAAAAGAAGAAGTTAGAATGTGAGTATAGCTAAACTTATTCAAAGATGAACAAAAAAAATGAGTACCTTGATATCATCAGTGGGCTTGATGTTCAGCAAAACTGTATCTTGCAGTCCCTGAACCAATCTCCAATTTGGTCTCCACTTTTGGTCGTCGAGGTAGAACACTTGTGTTGCTTCATTTGCAAGAACAAAAGCATCGTCATGGTACCACTTAAAGTTCACACATATGTTTACTAAATTACCTTCCTTTTGAATAAAATTCTCATTAGGACTTGTGTTGAACCATTCAGTGCTAAATAATACAACTCGATGCCCAAGTTTATAGACCAACTCAATTACATTGGTCGCGTAACCAAACAACTCGACCACTTCACCTTCATGTTCTCTAACTATATGCAATCCAGGATTTGGAGCTTTATGCCGCTTATCCCGTCTGACCCAAAAACAAACCCCGTTAATAACACAGCATGGGTATGACCTCATAGAGTGAGGTCCACAAGCCAGTGAGAACAATTCATTTGTGGCGTCTTCTGATTCTTGATGCCGCAAAGTCATCATCTACAAATTTAAGAAGAAAATGAAGACATGGTGTTAACAAATCTAGCAATGAACATTGTATGTGATCGCAAGCACAATCCTCAAACCAACCCCAGCTTCTCAACAATATAAGAGAAACACTCCCTGGAAACCCCACAGAAAACACATACTTTAATCATCTAGAAAGACCCAACTTTCTTTCAAATAAGCTGAACAGAAGGACTTAGTGAACATAAGTGAGCCCACTAAACATGTTGCAACGTTTGTTTTACTGGTACCAACTGTGAGTGAGAGAAGCTAGTTGCTTTGGGTCAATAAGTTCATATATCCTGATTATCAGATACTCCACTCACTGAAACTCTAAAGAGATTTCCCCTGACTCCTGAATGTCGAGAAACAAAACCATACTCTCTAAGTACCGTAAACAGCTCAAACTTTTTTGATTATAACGTGGTCGAGATAACATGCTTCGTCTGGTTCACTTACCTAACAGAAAATGCTCCAGGTGTATTCATTCATTGGGATGTCTTGAGAATCTGGGGTTAATTTAGATTCACTCTTGTCCTAAAAGGTTTAATCTTCTATACTTACATGTTGTTTAAGCCATTGTGCAAAGTCTTTTTGTTGCCTTCCGGATAATTTAACACCACTTGCAACTTTCAGTTCTTCCCGGTATTTACTACAAACCAGATAATATATATATAATTAATTTTTCCATCAAAAGAATAAGATTAATTCTAACACAAGAAAAAGGAAAAACTGTAAGGAAAGCGAAATTGAAAAGGAGTCACTTACGAGAGGTATGGCTGAACTTCAACACAACTATTCAAGACATACGAATGAGCTTTATCAATCTCTTCTCTTGTCAATGCTTTAACAGGGTCTCGGCCAAGCGGACGAGCATCCTGAGAAAAAACTGAGAGCCCTTCCGCAGGTAGAGCCTGGCTTAGTCTGTCAGTGGGTGTTGTCATTCCTGCATTAGGCCAACAACCAACCACTTAATATCATTCTAAAACTTAAACACTACTTATCAGGTGAAACAAAATTAGGAATCTGAGATTTAATGTCGCCTGAATTACTGAGTGAAAGAAATTAACAAATTAAACTGAGTTCTGACAGACTATATTAACTATAAAGAGCAGCATACACTGCGGGACATCGTTGATAATTTATAGCAACAACAAAGCTTGCAATGCAGGATTAGTGATGTCAAGAAGGAAAGCATTGCAAAATACTTCAACTATGCAACTACCCATTGCACCTACATTTAGATGTTCTGTTCATTTCATCCTAAGTTTAGCCGAAACAAAGAAAAGACACAGTTTTAGTTGTTTCTAAAGTAAGTGTTTCTGCAATGTACCCAAAATTCAAAAAAATTAAAATAAAGTTGGGGATTTATGAAATTTTGAAATAATCCCAAAATTCACCTAACCTAGCTTCAGGTTTTCCAGAACAAATCTAAGAAAAACTCCTAATTCAAAAAATAAGAAAACAACAGTAAAACCTAGGGTGCACATAAACCATAACCAAAACATGCAAGAGATCCAACAAAGATGCAATTTTTAGGAGGAAAATCACATAAATGATTCAAATGCAGGATATAAAAAGGCAAAGGGCCAAAGATTTATCACTACCCAACATGATTCTCAACATATTACCCACAAAAATCGAGCAAAAATGAAAAACTCAAAATGAGTGAGAGAGAGAGTGTGTGTCTATACTTGGTTTTGGGGCTTCAGATGACCCGATTGGTACTCGTTTTCGTATCTTCGTCTTGAAAGATAGTTGAAGAACGAATTCAAGAACCTTGAAAGCTTGAACTAGGGTTTCATTAGATGGTTCTTAGTGTTTCTAGGAATTTACTAGTTTGTTTTTTTTCTACAACTCGGGAAAAATGAAAAATGAGAGGTTGAAGTCTGTCAGAGGCGACAGTGTAGAAAACTTAAAAACGGAGAGAGTTACCCGAACCCTAAATGCTGTAGAAAAAGTTTCCCGCTCTGTGCCACACAATAATAGTAGTACTTCACTCTACTGCGCAGGGCTATGATGCATGGTCTTTAACTTTGTAGATCTTACGACATCCACAGTTATTAGCCTGAAAATGCTAAATTTAGCATTTGTTTGGTCATATTTGGCCATAGTAAAAAATACCGGACTTTTTATATCGAATTTGACCGTTGATTTTGGCAAGTATTTAAAATTTTTTTGGCAAGTATTTATTTTTAAACTGATCTCATCTTGAGTTGAGGCTGGCTGACTGGGCGTGGTTTTAATCTGTGACTTACTTAGGCTTTTCTTAAATATAGCTCATACTTTTATTAACCATAGCCCATTCGAATTTGGTCAAAAGAGTTTGACAACATTTTTAAGTTTGACATTTTTCATTATTAATCATAGCCCACAAACTACAGTGAGTTACTGAGTAGCTGAATAGTTGAGACATTGAGTTAGTAAACCGGTAACCTATATATTATCTCTCTATGACCAAAAAAGAACAAGAAGAACATATGAAGAGAGAAAAAAAATAAAAACAACTGATAACATCGTAATTACAAGAGAGAATTGAGCTAACTCTTCAACAACCAACTGATATAAGTAATATTTAAGCAGACATGAGATATAGTATTGTTAGAACATATCGAACAAGTGTCTTTAATACACAACAAAATGGCGGAATCTGGTAGAACACTCAATCACAATCAAGATTTATTTTGTTGTTTTTGCTTCTTAATTAAAAAAAATAGTATCACTAGAGCTTCTTTTTTGGATTATATAAAAGTTGTAACATGCTGAATGTAAGATAACCATTCATGTTATCAAGGATTAACTTAATGTTGGTACATATAGCTTCCAATAATGTAATGACAAATCAGGCATCTGTAAATAAATCTCGGGTGAAACTATGTATTCAGTGTTTCCTTGGTAGTGTAGAGGGGAGGAGGAGAGGATGCAAGCTACACTGCAGATGATGCACTCGCAAACATTTTGTCAAACACATTCTTACATATATGCAGCCTATTCAAACATTTTATTAATGAAGAACCCTAACACAGACATTTCGATACTAAACCATTTTGACAAGATCTTTAAATCACATAAGAATCTACAATTAATGGATATTACCTCGGCAACAAAAGTGCTTGCTACACTCTAAAACATGGGAGATGATTCTGTTGACTATTTGTTTTTGTTTTAAAATTGAAAAATAAGATTTAGGGTTTATAGTTGGATGAAAAAGAATATAGAAAAATACTTAGGTTTTGATTCAAACGGGTTATGATCGGATCGGTTTTTATTGAACTTAACTCGCCTAACTAGCTGTGAATCCATGCTAACTCAGCAAATACATTTTTGGTTATGACTTGGGCTCTGGTTAATAAATTGAAAAAAGATTGTGGGTTATAGATAATATGGGCTATGGTTAATAAAACCGTGGGCTATATTTAAGAGAAGCCTACTTCTTTTGCTTAAAAAATTTTTTTGTTTATTTTGTGCCGGATTTGGGCCAACATACATTAAAGGACTAGTGCTTTTATGAACCAATGAGCTATTGGTGAGAGAACCGGACAAAAGTTGAATGAGAACAGGAAATATATTTGTAAAAAATCATATATGTCCGTATAAAACTAATCGAGTATCATAAGCTTCATTCAAACTGAAAATTCGTACAACATCGAATAGTATAAGCAAAAGAAAAATTAAATCAAATCTAAGTGCAAACACAATTGCATTATAGATCAATCATTGTGAACAATTGAGCAATAGTATAAAAAAGATGAAGTAAAATGTAAAGCTAAAGAACACTTAAATATATGGTGTTGTTTCTTTCGAGATCAAAACTTCGGGCTTTGAACACCAAAACACCATTTTAGTTATTCTTATTTCTCTGTTTATATGCTTTTGTGAGCTTGAAGATTTTAATCATTCACACCTCTTGTATATCCGTAAATGCATTCCCATAGTGGAGCAAATTAAACACTAATATGAAGTATAAACCTTACTTAGAAATGGAATCGATGTGTACGAAACTGATTAGTAACTGTTCATATTTGATCTCTGAAGTTGAGGAAACCAATTTGTTCCCGGTAAAAAGGGAATGTATCTACAAATAATCCTTAATCATAGATAATTGTGTAAGTCGGGGAGGTGGATATAGGAAAAGACTGAAGTTAGTTTCTGAAATTTCATTATATACTTGGTATTTGTTGTAAATACTATGAATGCACAAGGTTACTTTACATGAAAGTTAAATAGGTGTTGACGGGTAAAAACGATTTACTGGTTTTTGAGGAAAAGTGGAGGGATGTGCAACAGGAAGATCCTCAATTGAGCAAATTGCCTAAACCTTTAACATATGCACTGTACGGGAGTGCTTTGAGTTCGAGAGATCAATCTATAAAACTTCAGCCTAAACCAAGACAAGGGCCGTTCCAGAGTCAATTCGATCACAAAAAGGGATGAGGGTTGATCTGCAGGAGGGAAGCTGAGAATTATGTGAGATCAATGAGTATTGAAGGATTGTGGTTGTGTTGGAGACTTATGCAAGTTTGGTGAATTGTTGAGTTCAGATACGATGTTTCTAATTAAGTTTTGATGGATCCTTCAATCGTGGGTTGATAAACCTATTTATATTGTAGAAATAGTAAACACATTGATCTCTAGTAAGTGCGACGGTTGCAAAGGAGTGAAAGAGTGGGGAAGTGGAAAATCGTGGTTAAACCAGTTCCATATGCGGGGGAGAATTGGTTGATTGTCCTCCCACTACTTTGCTAACTCCTTCAACTGCTTGCACGACTTACTTCGCATTTCTCATCTTGGATGTACACACATGTTGTAGGCCTCCAGACCAAAACTCTAGTGAATATCCCCCATGTGACGTGATTGATGTCTCATGAATGTGGAATATGCAAGGCAAAAGTGTATTTAATTGGTCAATTGTTGACTTGGCTAGATCATGAGTCTTAGCCTTGAGGAGTCAACCATAATGGACGAATATGGTATGCTCTGAGACTTATGGATTGAGTACACGATGTCATTTGGGAGTCCAATGAGATTGCTCGATCATGGACCTATTCTGATATGTCGAGCATTTGATATGAAATCAGACTCATGATCGAGCAATCTCATGGATCGAGTCCATGATCATAATGATGTTCTGATAATTTGGATCGACGAACGTCCAATGAGATTACCCGATCATGGACCTATTCTGATATGTCGAGCATTTGACAGGAAATCAGACTCATGATCGAGCAATCTCATGGATTGAGTCCATGATCATAATAATGTTCTGATAATTTGGATCGACGAGCGTCCAATGAGATTGCTCGATCCTGGACCTATTATGATATGTCGAGCATTTGACAGGAAATCAGATATTACTGAGTTATATATAATGCTCGTTCCTAATCTAATATGTCATGAATCGTCGAATGACAAAGTATGAATTAAAGTATTAAATATTTGAATGATCGGTCGATTGGATGGCCGTCCAAATCATATTTCTCTCGGACAGCCGAGCAACTAAAATGATGGTAGAAGGACCGAACATTAAAATTAATTAAAAATATTGATCGCTGGATCAATATAAAAGTTATCGACGTTTATCGAATTATCGTAAATTGGAAACCCTAATTTTTGGAGAACACTGAGTCCTGAAGATGGAGAGTTTTCCAATGTGAGTCAAAGAATATCGACCAACAAGTGGCATGAGAGTCGGCCATTGGTGGTGGATGGACGTCCGACCGTGCGGAGAAGTGTCCATGAAAAAGGATTCACTAAAACATAGAGAATTATGAAAAATATGGATGATTATTTAAAATTGTTAGAGCATAGCTCGGTTGAACCCACCAAGCGTTGGTATGTCAAGTTTGGTTGTCATATTTTAGTGAATCAAAACTCATTTAAAGAGTCACTTGATTATATACTAGAGTCAACTTCGTATAGGTTAGCTTGAAAGTATTAGGATGTGAGACTTACAAGTATTACATGAAGACTTGAAGAATGTGAAGAAGTAAGGAGCTACAACGACAACATCATCCTTCCTCTTAAGGTTAGTAATATTTGACTTGAACTGTTTCATTCCCTAACGTATCTTTCAAGTCGTGCATATTGAAAACATAACTGCGAAGCTGTGTATGATACTCTAGTTAGACATAGTATTAAGGAATACAATACGAGGTTTATTGCTTAACCATTAAACTTTGTATATAAGACATCGCCATGATCATATGAATGCTATTGTGATTATGTATGGGTATGAGTGAAGATTTCATCCTAGGAAATAATGTTTTACATTCGTTTAAAGGAAGTAAGTTCATAAACTTGTTTTGTGAATCGAAAGGGAAATCGCTAGGCTTATTGGTATTGTTATTCATTGCAAATCTATTTTGAATTACCAATATGTGTGTTTAGTATAACCGCTCATAAACTTGTTAATGTATCTTGGTAAAACTATTCAAAAGGCCTGACTTATGTATTGGTATGACTTTTATTAGTGAAACCGATCTTAAGTAATCACTCAAGATGGTATGATCGATGCCTTGTAAATAACAACTTTTATCTAGTCATTGGGGAACCGATCCTAGTAAGAGGTGCAAAAAAATTACAAGAGGGAATCGATCCTTGTAAGAGGTGCAACACGTTTTTAGTAGATGGGGGAACCGATCCTATGAACATGTGCAACAAGTTTGTAGTTTTGGGGGAACCGATCCTATGGACATGTGCAGCCGAATACAAGTAGTTACCATAAGTTGTGGGGAACCGATCCTAGTACCTAGTCAACCGAATTTTGGTAACTAGTGTGACTATGCACAGTACTCACATGGAGGTAGAACAAAAACTTGTTTTGGTAGAACCGTTTAACCCATGATTAGTGATTTGATAGGATAATCAATCACATAGTTCTTGGAATTCAGACGAACCAATTCTAAACTTGTTTGGAAGTGTGGCAAATCGTTTCCAAGATTGTAAGTATGAAAAAGGACTTGCAAAGTAAAGATGTCGACATACTTTGAACATGTACAGAAACTCTTATCATTAATTGTTCAAAGATATTCCTTAATAGCTAAAGGAGAATCCCAGGATCGAAATAAATTGAGAATCTTTTATTTAAGGTTTCTTAGTTTTTATATGCTATTTAATCTCCAACATATCTTTAGAAAATAATAATTAGTAATGTGCATTTATTGATTATAGATTTTTCTATTGGGATTTCGGTCAATATTTGGACAGTGCATTTCCAGGAGTTATGAAAACCAATTTTGTGTTTATTGCATATCTTTGAGAATATTTGGTTTTGGAAATTCCTTGGTGTCCAAACTTCCTTGTCTATAAATATTGAATTTTGCATTTTCTAGCAAACTAATCCTCAGAGCCAGCAAAACTACCTCAGTTGTGTTGTTACTGGTGGAGCCGCCTATCAGAGAAGAAAGTACCCTAATTAGGAGAAATCTCTTATGGCCGCTTAGTTTAAAGACTTCTTTGGGATTGAGAATCTCTATTAGTACCGTTGGTGGGAAACTAGATAATTGCAGTTTATTATTAGTTTTCGATTGATTTGATTGACTAACGGTTGTTGAACATTGATTGTACCTAGTTTGTTTATGCTTGAGAATCTTCTCTTCTGATATAAGATTCACTCAAACTAGATGGAAGTTTCGACGGGGATCTTTAGACTGTTTGTAGATCTAAAGACATCTTGTGATAATCCAACTTTAACAGACTCCGTTCTATGTGTGATTGATCACAAGAGATTCAAGTTGATTGTGTGCAGGTGCTGATTGAAGATTAAAGAAGATTTGAAGACAAGAAGACTTTTTGGGTTTATAATCTTTGGTGTGCACAATTACTTGTTTCGGCTGGAAAGGGATCCAACTATAATCGGTTTATCTTTGTGATAGATTGGATTGATTAGTTGAGTAGATCGACATCAATACACTTCTTTGTGATTAATAGTATTGATTGCATAGTCTAACAATTACTTCGGTAGTTGTTGAGAGATTGATCTAAGGACCAGACAAATGATTTTATTGGTTAAACGAAAGAGCCTTTGTCAAACTCATATCACGTTGGTTGAAAAGAATTGTTACCGATCAGATTTGTTGTTCCTTTACTGTTTGGAATACGAACCAAAGGAATTGTTCCAAGTGCGTGACTTACTACAAGTTGGGGGCGCAGGGATACAGACGGAACTAGGTGGACTATAGGTTTAGTTGATTGGTCTCAATGATACGAAGTTGGTTTAGACGAAGAAGATTTCTTATCGGGTTTCATAATCTTTGGTGTGCACAAAACTTGATCGGCTGGGATCCAACTATAATCGGTTTATCTTTGATAGATTTGATAGATTAGTTGCGTAGATCGGCATCAGTATTTAGTATCTTGATAGATCCTATTATTGACTGCAAAATCTAATCTCAATTACTTTGGTAGTTGTTAATTAGATTGATCTAAACCCGACAAAGGAGTTTATTGGATTAAACAGAAGAGCCTTTGTCTAACTCATATCGTTGAGATTGAATAGAGTTGTTACCGAACAGATTTGTTGTTCCTTTACTGTTTGGAATACGAACCAAAGGAATTGTTCCAAGTGCGTGACTTATTAACAAGTTGGAGGCGCAGGGATACAGACGGAACTAGGTGAACTATAGGTTTAGTTGCTTGGTCTCAACTATACGAAGTTGGTTTGATTTTGTATAGCGGCTTAATCCTGAGAGTATTCAATTATGGACAAGGTCCCGGGGTTTTTCTGCATTTGCGGTTTCCTCGTTAACAAAATCTTGTTGTGTCTTTTACTTTTCTATTTCCACAATTATAATTGTTTTTATTATAATTAGACGTAAAATATACAAACTTTAATTCCTAATTACTTGATAGTAATCCTAATGTGTTTGGTTAAGTCCGAACCATTTATCAAGTAAACATACTTCGTTGTTGTATTGTCTCGATCTTGTATCCATAGTCAATCACGCAAGTTATCTTTTTGTCGTATTGTCTCGATCTCATATCCATAGACGATCACACGAAGTGTGAACCGATTAGTTGTATTGTATCGACTCGGTCTATAGACAATCACTTTCGGAGAAAGGACTTATAGGTGGAAAAGTTTTAGATTGAGGTATATTTGGGTACCCTCGTCTTTTCAAAAATAATAATGAAGAGGCGTGGGACCGTCCGGCCATGATGGCCAAGGGACAGGCCAGTCCGTCCATGGTGGTGCATGGGCCACCATGTCCCTCGCGCGTCCATTCCTGAAAGTCTTAGGTATTTTTTTGGACACTTGTGCAATATTTTGTATTTTTAGAAGAGTTTGATCTTGACTGAAATTTCTTAATTTTTGCTTGAACGAGCAATTCTGTGTAAAACTCTTATTGCTTTTAATAAAAGCCCTAGTGGCAGTATTTTACAATAATAATAATAAAAAAAGGGTACCTAGCTCAACTGGTCATCCCCGTTCCCCAAAGTTTCATGCGTTCCAGGAGGTCCCAGGTTCGAGCCCTCAATGGCGTAATATTTCAGAAATTAACATGGAAGGTAGAGATAGTTTGCCCCCCTTGTGACACAATCCCCGCCACCCACCTGCTTCGGCTCCCTTGGCTAGGTTACCCATGAGTCTCGCTGGTAGGCTAGCACAACAACCTGTTCAATTAATGTAGTAGTATGTTGTTGGAGCTTAGCTTGTTAGACTTCCAACTAGTTAATGTAATACTCTTTATCCAATAATAAAAATTTATAATAATAATAATAACATGTAAATACTTTGTTATTTGTCTTGCTATATAATGTCTCATGGTGGCATCTTTCCATAATAATAAAATAAGGAGTTGGAGAGGCGTGGGATCGGCCACGGTCTTGGCATGGTCGGCCTATGGGTCCGGTCCCATGACGCCTCTTTCCTTTTATTTATTATTATTTTCCAACTTTGCTTAGCTCTTCATATTTTCTCATTCGTCCATATTTTTGTGTGCTCGTTCGTGCATTAGTGATGAGTACACTCGCACCATTTTCTCGGGGCTTACTCGGTGGTGGCCTATTTGCTCGAAAAGTGAATATCTATTATTAATCCATGGAATTCAGCTGAGAAAAGCCGTGAATTGAAGTAACTGAGATATTATGATAAAATAGATTATTTTCTAGGAATTAAATTGATGAATATTATACTAGAATTAACTAATGAATGACTTTATATTAGCAGGCAATGTGTCTAGGAGCATTATATTTATTCGAGAGTCGAGGTATGAGATAGTTGAAGCACCATACTCGTTTTGAATGTTTATTTTGCATAGTCAGGGAACATTTGCGACATCCTGAAGACATTATTGCTATATACTAGTGGTCAATCCATTTAGGAGTCGTCCAATCATTCTCAATTTTATACAGAAGTGAATACTGGAATTGCACAGTATAAATGATGAAATATGCATAATATTGAAAGCTCAGCTGAGAGGCTTTAATGATTGCATATGCATACTCTGAGAGGCTATACACTCAGTCAGAGATTATGGTGACATGAGCTTTCATGCCTAAATTCTTAAAATATGAATTTCACATGCTCGTCTGAACTAGGTCAGAAATATGCAAAATTATGATTTTACAATTTTAGCCTTTGTCAAAAATCCACCATCGACATTAAGTCCTCTACTTAGTGAAGAATAATCATGTTCCGCATTAAGCACTGGATGGCGATTTTTCTAATTATAAACGAAATAAGTAATTGAACTTAGTCGTAAAAGATGTTCCAAGAATTCTCGATTTGCTCCAATTATGTCACGTACGAGCAATGGTTTAGATGAAGATCTAGTATGATAAAGTGTCGTCCAGTGAGCGTGGATTGATGAGGCATTGCTGATTTTGGTGGTGGAATGTCTAATCTTGACGGGTTTAGCACTTGCAGGCCCCCGACCCAAGAAAGGAAATCCTTGTCTAATTAGGTTTAAGAAATAAAATTATTATAAAAGGGATGGGACGCCTTTTTTTTATATATTTTCCACAACCGACCACCTCCATCTTCTTTCATTTCTCTCGTCAGAGCATCAGGATTTTTTTTTATCGGAGTTTCAATCTCCGCCTACCGTCACTGTCGCCGTCCGACCGAATTCCAGTCAAGTCCAGCACCGACCAGGTAAGTTTTTTTTGTTAAAGATGGACGTGCGTCCAGTATATAAAAAAAATTAATACGTGAGCTTTTAAGAATGAACGTTTTTCAATTTTCGAAAAGTGGATGATTGTCCATAATAAAGGATTTTTTTATATATATATACATATATTCAGGTGAGTCTCACGTTTTTTTTTTTTGAAAATAAAGTTTTGATTTTGAATGATGATCTTTGCTCATTTTTGTCGGTGCTTCGATAACTCTTTGTAAAGAAACGAGCAAGTGCTAAAATCAATAATTTCTAGTGAAATTGTGAACATGTAAGAGTTGGATTGTTACCGTTTTTGTAGACGCATATCTTTTTCAGTTGATGTGAGCATCTTTATCGTTCAATTGTTGTGCTTCGATTCCATTGCTTCGCTGAAATTTGCATCTTGTATGAATGATATATTGGAGTAGAAGTATTGTATGGATGTCGCAGTTACTTTGCAGAGATGTCAGTCAATAGCTATGATAATACTTCAATTGATGACGAAGAAGAAGGATCAGTAATTAAGAATACTCCGAATACGGATGATGACTTATTTGTAGTTTAGTATATACCTAGAAAATGTCTTCCGGATTATGCGTTTTGCCTTCTCATAAATCCCAGAGAAATTACTCAGAGAAAGTTAGTATCTCCTCAAGCAATAATTCGGTTATGTCTGCAAAGAGGATATTATTCTGCTTCGTCCATAGACTTCAAGCTTACTCAGAGACCTTTAACAGATTTTTTAGGATGGACGAGGCATATGCTAGGTCATGACCACGTTCGAGCCATGTTAGATAGTGCACAAATAACTGAGGCCATTAGAGCAGCTGGAGATTTGTTCGTTTATCATGATGTGCGAGGTATGGTAGCTCTTCTTGATCGTTAGTGAATTCTTACTCACACTTTCATATGCAGATGGGGAGAGTTCATCGTCACCTTAGAGGATGTAGCAGTCTTGTTGTATCTTCCTGTTACGGGTACTCTTCCCGGAAGGCTCTCAGCAGAAGAAATCACGATGTCTGAAGTCTTGACAACTAGGATGCAGGATATTAATAAGGCGTCTGACAACTATTATACTCAATGGTCGAAGTACTTGTGGATGATAAAGAAGGATCCCAATAGGCCTGCAAATATTACATTGATCACTGCTGCTTTCTTGTCTTTGTGGTTGTCCATAGATGTATTTGAAGATAGTGGGCATTTGTTGAAGCCGTTTATGATGATCCCTTCGCTATCAAAATGGCCAAAGGTGAGAAACTTCCCATTGGCTGTCTGTTCCTGGGTTTATTATATTCCAACTTGGATTCCCTGGTTATATATTCAAATGCAGGATATACGAAAGCAAAAGGCCGGAGATTTATCACTATCCAACATGAATCTCAACATATTACCCACAAAAATCAAGCAAAAATAAAAAATCCAAAATAAAAAACTGAGTGAGAGTGTGTGTGTCTCTACTTGGTTTAGGGGCTTCAGATGACCCGATTGGTACTCATTTTTGTATCTTCGTCTTGAAAGATAGTTGAAGAACGAATTCAAGAACCTTGAAAACTTGAACTAGGGTTTCATTAGATGGTTGTTAGTGTTTCTAGGAATTTAGTTTTTTTTCTACAACTCGGAAAATATGAAAATTTTGGGGGGTTATGAAGTCTGTCAGAGGCGACAGTGTCTAGGAGAACCCGACAGAAAACCTAAAAACGGAGAGAGTTACCCGAACCCTAGATACTGTAGAAAATTTTTCCCGCTCTCTGTCGTAAAATAATAGTATTATTATACTCTATTGCGCAGGACTATGATGCATGGTCTCAACTGGGTAGATCTTACGGCATCCGCATCCACGTTTATCAGCCCGAAAATGCTAAATTTAGCATTTGTTTGGTCATATTTGGCTATAGTAATTAAAATAACGGACTTTTTATATCAGATTTGACCGTTGATTTTGGCAAGTGTTCAGTTTATTCAAGAAAAAAAAGTATTTGCCAGTTGCCAAATATCAGTCGTGTTTTAAAGTAAACTGATCTCAACTTGAGGTTGGCTGACTGGGCAAGGTTTTAGACTATGCACCACTGCACCTTCCACTAAATAAAAGAACTGTTGGTTTTGAAACCGCTGTGGTATCCATACCCGGTACGCAAACCGGAAAAGTTATGTAAGTTCCGGGACTGTTTTTTTCTTAAGAGTACACATACCCGGTACACGTACCATGCCAAAAATAGTCACAAACAGGGTAGAGTACACGTACCCGGTACACGTACTTATTACCCTGCCGAATATTTTCAGATGCACATAAAATTATTTCTGTGAAATAATTGGCATTTGAATAAATCTCTAAAAACACTATATATACATATTTGATCACATAATTCACATTATAACCTATGGTTGTGACTCAAGATTAAAGTCTTAAGTGCTATATGAAAATGATTAAGCTTATAGTTCAATTGGCTAGTCGGCTAACCATTCATGAACAATGTATTTGTACACGGTTCGGTTACGGTTCATCCTAACCAGAGTGTATATCTTGTTATGCTAACCTCAAATCAAAGATTCATCTAACGGTGAATATCGATTGCTTGGTTCCAAAGCTATCTTAGCTTATACCTAAAGCAACCTTTATTTTGAAAGTCTATATAAAGGAGAACCTCAAGCAACCGGGATTTTGAATCCCCGACACTAGTCTTGTGTGTCCTAGTTGTAAAATAGAGTCGTCCTCTCTCTCAAACCCTTCTAGGGTTTATCGACTAAAAAGACTTCACCTAGGGATTCGTGAAGCCATGTCAGACTATCTTTGATAGTTCGTGTATCATGATCTTGTTTCGATTGTTGAGCTTTTAGCTTCATCAAACAAGATAGATAGAAATCACAAAGTTCTCTTCGTCTCAGACTTTGTGATTCCGCAAGTTTAATACTTGTGAGGTGAAAAAGAATCTAGGCTAATCTTGGAGTTGTAAGTTCCATATTTTGAGGTTTGCTAGACTTTGTCTATTGCAATCGATTTCCAGTCTCACCTTGATATTTGATCAGAAAGGAAATCACATATAGGCTTATATGTGGGAGGCAGATTGGTTTAAAGTCTTCAATTGACTTGAAGCAATTCTTAGGATGTAAAGGACGCCAGCTAAGGGAATCAATTGCACGGAGTCCTGCTGGGATTCAAGAGGCGTAAGGAGCGCGACTGTAACTGAATTGCTGTGAGGGTTTAATTCGGTCTCAACTACATTCCAGTCGAAGTATTGATAGTAGGCTAGAATCTGTAGCGGCTTAATACAGTTTGGTGTTCAATCTGGACTAGGTCCCGGGGTTGTTCTACATTTGTGATTTCCTCATTAACAAAATTTCTGGTATATGTGTTATTTCTTTTCTGTATTATATTGTTTATATTTATAATTGAAATATCACAGATTGTACGTAAATTAATCAAAGTAGATACGTCCATCGTAATTGATTGGTGATGAATGTGCAAACACGTCATTTTGACGTCTTAATTTATATTCATTTAGTTCTTTATTTTGTACAAATTTGATAAGTTTTGTTTAGTTTTGCAGATTTTAATAAATAAAGCTCAATGAACTAAAATACAAAACTTCGCCCCTAAAATGGAGAAATGGACCTAAAAGTTCTAAAGTGGCTATACCAGGACATGGATGCGCGTGGTGCATGGATCGGTCAAAATAACCAATTGCAAAGGGAAAGAAATCATTGGTGGCATTTGGAAGGTCAAACACGACTTTCCTAATATTCTGGTGGCCACATAATGATTCTTGCTAGCTAAGTATTAAACTATCATGACATGTGCGAAGTCGAAAAGGCATAACATGCTAAATGGGAAAGTTAATGCTAGTGGAGTATGGGAACAAACGTAAGTGGGTCACATGGAGGAATAAGCCATTCCACGGATTGCGCACGTAATATGTATCAAATGAAGAAGGAAAGAGCACCTACCTTTGATGACTGCATAAGCTAAAGGTTTGTGGACACATGGCTTCTCATGGATCCCACTCATGTTGCAAAAGACTACATATATTGTTGGAAGGCTGACAAGATCATTTTCCATATAAAGAGAAAATATAACGGTGGTGTCTGCGATAGGGGAAGATTTTTTACCATATACGTGAGATTTGGGACTAATGCAAATTTTCTTCTTGCGGAAAGTAATTGAGGTGGTCGCATATAAAAGGGGGACCAGATATTCTTCATGGGGATGGTTGATCTTTTATTTATTGGTCCAGAGAACTTGTATTTCATTTTATTAATTTTGGCTCTCCACTTAATTGTTTGGTGTAATCGAAAGAGAAGAAACAAGAAATTGTGAACAAATCGGCAAGCTCTGTAAGTCCTTTTGAGTCGAATGAAAATGAATTCCATGATTTCTTATGTGTCTTTTCTTTTGATTATGAGTAGCTGAATTTTTATCTAGGATTAGAGAGGAAGTCTTACTATGTATGCTAATATATTGTGACTATTTTCTATAACTATTCTTCTTGGTCCTTGTTTCTTGATTTGTCATGATAATGATTCTCCTCATGTGTCCTATAATGCTTGATTAATTGGTTTATATATTCTTTATTAGAGACTAGCATTCCATAGTGAAGAGGATTATTAATACTTTGAGACAAATAATTGTTTAAGAAGATATATTTTCCAAGACGTATTGTTGGTCCTAAACCGTCTTGTGCAATTTTGGGAGAGTGTTATAGGGATATTTACAATCATTTAGTATGTGTAGTAGTGATGGAATCTTGACATCCTAGACTCCTTTTATTGAATACAAGAATCATTTTTAGCAATTTTTATCTAGTTTTTATTTCATAATTAGTCTTAAAACCGAATCTTTAAAAAATTCGAGATTCGAATCTTATACTTACCATTGTAAAAATACCAACAGTTGGCTAAGACTTGATTGATTCTTGGATATCGATATTTGGAATCGTCCAAATACTCTCACACGTAAACCAGGTTGACGGACGAGTCTCTGTAAACTTTCTGATTGTGGGAGAAATAGATATTACTCTGAATATTATTCCTTAATTGAGATTAATTAAGTTGAACTCTCGGAATTGTATTTAAGTATTGTCCATACATGTTGCCTAAGAAAAAGTTGGTGGTGTATCTTGGTACCCCCGCATTTTCATTTGGTATCAGAGCAGGCAAACACGTTTAAGACCTAATAAATCTGCGTTTGAAGCAATCTGACTATACGGAGATGAGTGCAATCTCGATAAATGTACCACCAGCCTTTGATGGCACGAATAACTTATAGTGGAAATTTTTCATGTGTTCCTTTATACAGGCCGGTGACATTGAGCATGAAAACTTATAGTAATTGGATACAATTCTCCAACAGTTGTTAGAGACGAAACGACTGTTGTGAAACCTTTAGTAGAATATTGAAAAAGCGGGGGTCTAACAACCTCACCCAATATTTCGCTTAGCAATCTGCATGGACTAACTCCAATATACTTACAAGAGAATCAACTAGACAGTTAGACCCAATCTTATAAAAAGTATATCAAAGAGTTATATCTCAATCTCTCAATTCAATCCGCAATCAAACAAATAATAATTTGCGAGCCCGATTGAATATAAGAGAGATAACTTGAACGTTACCAAAGACCAATGTTCAAGGATCAATCAATTTCAATCAACAACCAAAGGTTGGATTTACCAATTGATCGATTCAACGCACAACCTATGATATTTCAATTATATAAAAAAATATAATGCGGAAAAGAAATAACACAGACACCAGAAGTTTTGTTAACGAGGAAACCGCAAATGCAGAAAAACCCCGGGACCTAGTCCAGATTGAACACCACACTGTATTAAGCCGCTACAGACACTAGCCCACTACAAACTAACTTCGGTCTGGACTGTAGTTGAACCCCAATAAATCTCACACTGATTTAAGGTTCAGTTGCGCTCCTTACGTCTCTGATCCTAGCAGGATACTACGCACTTGATTCCCTTAGCTGATCTCACCCACAACTAAGAGTTGCTACGACCCAAAGTCGAAGACTTGATAAACAAATTTGTATCACACAGAAAAGTCTATAGGAATAGATAAATCTGTCTCCCACAGAAATACCTACGGGTTTTGTTCCGTCTTTTGATAAATCAAGGTGAACAGGAACCAATTGATATACCAGACTTATATTCCAGAAGAACAGCCTAGAAATATCAATCACCTCACAATAATCTTAATCGACTAGCTAAACAAGATATCGTGGAATCACAAACGATGAGACGAAGGTGTTTGTGATTACTTTTCTATCTTGCCTATCGGAGATATAAATCTCAAGCCAATCTTACGATTGTACTCAATCACGATAGAAACAGCAAGATCAGATCACGCAACTACAGAGAAAATAATTGGGTCTGGCTTCACAATCCCAATGAAGTCTTTGAGTCGTGAACCTACAGGGTTTCGTGAAAAACCTAAGGTTAAAGGAGAATCGAATCTAGCTTATACAACTAGTATCACATAGGAGGTGTGGGGATTAGGTTTCCCAGTTGCTAGAGTTCTCCTTTATATAGTCTCCAAATCAGGGTTTGCAATCTAAGTTACCTTGGTAACAAAGAATTCAATATTCACCGTTAGATGAAAACCTGATTAGATTCAAGCTAATATCTTTCAACCATTAGATCGAACTTAGCTTGTTATACACAAATGAGATGTAACTTCATTTAGGTTTGAGTAACCATACCTAAACGTGTACACTTAGTTGGTTCAACAATAGTTAACCAATGGTTAGCCATATGAGCACTTTCATATCCACCTTATTCATCTTCACCATAACTAGTTCAAGTGACTTAAATGAACTAGTTAGAGAGTTGTTCAATTGTTTAGATCTTATGGAAGTATACAAGACACAATTGAAGCAAAATCGGTTTTGATTCACTCGAATCGATTCATGAACATTATAGCCACGGTTTGCAAAGATTGCATTCCTTAATATATAAATGTTTTAGTTCATGAACAAACCGATTTTAGAAAGTAACCTACTTAAGTATGCATACGGGTACGCGTACTTAAGTTACCGGATTGAGTTTGTTTTTCACTTTCAAACTCCAGCAGAAATTCACGGACGTGAACTTTCCGCCAGTATGCGTACGGTACGCATACTTTGGGTTCCCGGTTTTGGACTTTTACACAAATGTGAGAACACACCATGTTTATATCCAAAGATGGTTACATGTTCTAAATTCTCATTTCAATCATTGAAACTTTCTTAGAGGATGTTATATAGTTGTTATTCACAAACTATTTTTCATTAAAGCGATTTTCAAGTTATTGAAATAATCAACATGACTTTCGTCACGAGTAAAGATGAACTTGGCCAAAGCAAAAGCTTACCAACACATATTTCGAGAAATAGATAAGCGAGATAAACTCGGCTCGAAATAACAAATGTGTATAATCGAGTCTATATAGCAATACGACTTTTGTCTCAAGATAGAAGATAGAATAGATAGACTTTGGAGTGATAGATAAGTTCAAGTCTCCACATACCTTTTTGTCGATGAAGTTCCACAAGTTCTTTGAGTAGTTCTTCGTCTTTGCATGATGAACGTCGTGGAGTCTAGAGCTCAACTACACTTACCATCCTAGTCCGAGACTTAGCTATAAGTAGACTAGAAATCAAGACTTATAGTTTTGGCAACTAAACTTGACAAACAAGCTTGAGATAGTAACGCTTGCGAGTTCGACCGAGCAGTGCTCTCACAAATATAGTGAAACTGAGATAAGTGCTGCAAAGACGGGTTAAATGCTATTATTCACACCATAAGCCTAGATCTTTAGCACCATGTGACTTCGTGAACTAGGTCTAAAGATGCTTGGGATATCTTATAAACCGTATTCGAAGGAGATACTTCAAAGAAAGAAGCTAGGCTTCAAAACCTAAATTCTGACTGGGAAAATCTTTGGATGTCTGATGAAGATTCGTTTGATGAGTTTAATCAAAAAGTGTCTGGAATTGTTAATGCATGTTATGCACTAGGGAAGACCATCCCTTAAAATTAAAGAACATTTTGATGAAAATTCTTCGATCTTTACCAGCAAGATACGAGTCTAAGAAACATGCAATAATGAAAGGAAATAACCTTAAAACTCTTTCCAGAAACAGTTTGTTAGGAAGTTAAAAAAAATCGATCACGCCAATATGGCTAAGGATAGCGCTTAGGCACTTGAAGCCACAACCAAAGCAGGCATAACTTCTTCGAAAGAAATCTTGTCTTGGGCTGACGAGTGTTGTGATGATCACTATGAAGAAAATATATCCATGATCACACAACAAGTCAAAAATATCTTGAGAAAGAACAGACAATCTGGGAAACGGGACTCACGAACTGAAACCCGAGATGATTTAACTATTCAAGGTGGAAATTCTCTTCAAGGAAATAATGCTCTCATTTTTTATTTTTTTTGAAGCATAATAATGCTCTCATAGTTTCTCTTAATAACCCCGATGGGTAATAGAAAACAAACGTAATAAAAAGTAATATGCAAGAATAATAACTAAATAAAAAATTGAATTGACACTATAAACATATAAATTATGCACTTATCAAAAATACATAAACATGTTCGGCTGATTAAGAAAGCACATTGATTAGCCGAACTTCTAACTTGTCAGTTGGAGCGAAATATACAAAAAAGAAGTTCGGGTAACAAGTATTGTGTTTCGAGTGAGCCGAACTGTTCATCTACCAATTAGGTTCGGCTAGTAACTAATAGCCGAACTATTTATCATAAAGATCATCTTCCACATTTATCAACAATCTTATGAATAATTCAACCTACAAATAGATATTAAACATCATCTTCCATATTTATCAAGAATCACAAAGTTTTTTTTTTTTTGTTGAAACGAAAAAAGATGTATTAATAAAAATCAGTTTTGAACATGTGTTACATCAACTAATAACTGAGTTGAAATCTCTCTAGGAGATGTACTTAACCAAATACTAGTTAAACAATTCTCTCTGGCTAATTTTGAGAGAATGTCTGCTACCTTATTGCTTTCTTTGGGAATGTATGAACATTTCCAAGAATTGAAAGAAGTAAAAAAAGCTTTGATATCTTTGATCATATTGAATAATCTCCAGTCAATAGAGCTGTTGATGTTATTAACCGCATCTACTACTGCTTTTGCATCT
The DNA here is from genome assembly GCA_023531105.1 of Papaver atlanticum. Lineage (NCBI taxonomy): Eukaryota > Viridiplantae > Streptophyta > Magnoliopsida > Ranunculales > Papaveraceae > Papaver > Papaver atlanticum. The sequence goes on from JAJJMB010007708.1 coordinate 22,411,382, forward strand.
AGCTGAAAATGCACCTTCTCCAGCTTTAAACTCCTTGCCCAATTAACTGCTTCCCATAATCCTACACATTCAGCATGCTCTGCATCCCTCAAGTCCTCTAGATAGATGCACCTTGTTGCTTGCTGTGTACCTGCACAATCACGAATAATCAGACCAATCCCTCCAAAAGTATCTTTATAAGAACCATCACAATTGAGGGTAAGAGTATCAAAGGGAGGAGGGTTCCAGTGAATATTAGAACGACTGATCTTGTTGTTAGTATGCATTAACGGGAATTTCAGTGTTGCATGCTCCTCAATGTAACTTTTACATCTCCTAATCGTTCTATCTGGTAAAGGACTGATGTTCTTAAAAACTTTATCACATCTGTCTGACCAGAGACACCAACCAATAATAGCTCTGCCGCAAATATCTTTCTCATAAATTTTCCTTGAATGAAGATCATCAAACCAACTGCAAATCCAGTCAGATAAAGTGTCTGCTCCATTAGAAGTCCATCATAGAATAGTAAACCAAACTATTATAGCTATGCTGCAGTCTATCAAAACATGAGATGGAGTTTCTTGAAACTGCTCGCAGAAAGGGTATTCATCTGAAATTCCAAGAACTACAAATCGCAGGACATCCCTTGTAGGCAATGAATTGGAGATCGCTTTCCATAAAAAATGTCTTATTCTGGGCAGGATAGGAAGCTTCCACAAAGTAGAGTATATTTTCCTCATCCTTGGACCAACAGAGACTGCATTATTGTGTTCTTCATATATTTGAAGGTAACAAGACTTCATTGAGAATTTTCCATTTTTCTCCAGCAACCATACAAACCTGTCTTCTTGACTAGTATGGATAGAGATGCGAAGTATATAGCTGACTGTGAGAGGCTCAAACAGCTGGTTAAGAGTATTAAGGTTCCATGTATTAGAGTCTTGAGAGAAGAGCTGATGAACATGTTTGAAATCCTGATGAATAGAGCAACCCTGTAATGGTATAGGTGGAGTTGCCATGTCAGGGATCCATCTATGCTTCCAAATAAGAATTGACGTACCATCTCCTAAACTCCAACAACTATGCTTTAGAACAAAATCAATCTCTGAACTCATACTCCTCCATGACCAGGTGGAGTTAGTCTTCTTCTTTAAATGAAATAAATCATCATCAGGAAAGTATTTCGCCTGTAAAGATTTAACCATCATAGATTTAGAATCAGAACACAATTTCCAGGCTGTCTTAGCTAAAAGTGCTCTATTAAATATTTTCATATATCTAAAACCCAAACCCCCTTCCTCTTTAGGTTTTTGAGTTTTTTTTCCAAGTGATTACATGTTTTCCTTTGGAAGTTTTCTTAGTTCTCAAAAATGCTTGTTGAACAGAACTCATTTTTTTAATAGTTACATCAGGGAGCTTGAAACTTGTCATGTGATGAATAGGAATAGCATTTGAGACATTTTTGACCATAACAGAACGAGCCGCTTCTAACATATTACTTCCACTCCATTTAGAAAAATTAAGGTCCATTTTGTCCACAAGAGTTGAGAAAGGTATTCGCTTGTTCCTGCCAACAAAGAAGGGAAGACCAATGTACTTCTCTTCCTTAATATTTAGTTGTCTCACCTGCATAATTCTACTGATAGTTTGACACATGCTTGGTTCCATGTTAGAGCTAAAATAAATAGCTGATTTGCTTAAACTGATCAACTGCCTTGAAAAAACACTGAATTCTTCGATAACTTGTAATAACTTGTGAACTTGAGAATGGTTATCCTTGCAAAATAACAGACAATCATCCGCGAATAGAAGATGATTAATTTTAGGAGCGGAGCGAGATATTTTCATACCTGTTAGCTGTCCAGTTTTCTCACAATAAGCTAAGTATCTCGAGAAAGATTTCATTGCCAATATGAACAAGTAAGGTGATAAGGGATCACCTTAACGAATACCTCGAGAAGGTTTGAAAGCCGTAGTGGGGGAACCATTGAGGATAACTTCTATCTCCGTTGTTGAAATACATTGTGATATGAGATGACAAAATTTGTCTGAGAAACCAAATTTACTTAGAATGTTTAATAAGAAGCTCCATTCGAGTCTATCGAATGCCTTACTCATATCCATTTTTAGTGCAAGATGACCACCTTTTCCCTCTTGTTTCTTCATAGCTTGCACAATCTCTTGTACAAGGCAGATATTTTCTGAAATTAATCTGCCTGGTACTTAAGCAGATTGCATTGGAGATATGTTTCTTCATTCTCAAAGCAATAATCTTTGAAATAATTTTGCAGACTGTATTACATAATGCAATTGGTCTGAAATCTTCAGGCTTTTGAGGAGATTGTATCTTTGGAATCAAATAGACTCTTTTTCTATTAAGTTGTTTTAGAAGGAAACCTGAATGGAAAAAAACCTTGATCATCGAACAAACGTCTTCCTTTACAATCTTCCATTGAGATTGGTAAAAGCCAGGTGGAAATCCGTCCGGTCCTGGTGATGTCCAAGGTTCCATGGTAAATAAGGCTTGATGAATTTCTTCTTCAGTTGGAATTACTTCCAACTCTTGGTTATCTTCTGCGGAGATGCATAGAGGTATGTGCTGAAGAAAATTCCAACTATCAACTAGAGAGGAAGTAGTCATAAGTCATTGGAAGTGATTCTTGAGAAGATTAGCAAGACTATCTCTATCATTACACCAAGTCCCATCTGGAGCTAGAAGAGAATCAATTCTGTTACGGCACCTTCTCCTATTGGCTCTAATGTGAAAATACTTGGAGTTCATGTCCATGTCTTTGTAAAAACGATCCCTTTCCTTTTGTCTATTAGAACTTGCAATAATGTCATTAATAGCTTTGATATCTTTCTCTAAGTTTACAACTGCAGCAGTATTGGAGCCAGAAATATCTGTAGCTTGGAGGTTGGATATCTCTGATTGAAGCTGTGAAATCCTGTTATTAATGTTTCCAAAAGTGCTTTTACTCCAAACAGATAGAATATGTCTAGTGTTAGACAATTTATTAGTTAGAATAAAAGCATGGGAGCCAGAATAATTAGATAACCAAGCAGCTTTAATTTCCTCATTACAGCTATCATGTTGAAGCCAATGTTCAAAAAATTTCCATGATCTGCCTGAAGTCCTATATTGTTTGGATAATTCGAGTAATGGTCAGAGCCATTTTGGGTAAGATGACTAAGAATAGAGTCAGGATAAACTAAGGACCATTCACTATTGGTTAAAGCTCTATCTAGTCTAGATTTATATTTACCTGTTCCATGTTTATTACTGGTCCAGGTAAAAGGGTTACCACAAAAATCCATGTCAGAAAGATCAGAGTACTTAATAAGATTTAGGACTTCACTGGGGGTGAATTGAGAAGATTCTGTATTTCTATCATTAGCACTCATGGTGATGTTAAGATCACCTAAAACTACCCAAGGGATAGAAACTGATTTACTAAGATCATTAATATATGACCATTACTCATTTTGTTCTGTTCTATAGGGAGTACCATAAATACAGGAGAGAAACCATTCTCCTTTACTAGGATCTTTAGTGACTATAGCATGAATCATGTTACTAGTTGAGCCTACTATGTTCACTATAAAACCATCTTTCCATAAAAGAGTAAGACCCTCAGCAGCTCCTATAGAAGGGACATAAACTCTATTTGGCATGCACAAGAAATTAGTTAGCTTAACTATCCTGTTATCATTTATTTTGGTTTCATAAAGAAAGATAATATCAGGAGCATGCAGAGTGTTAAGATGCCAAATATTATCAGTGTCTTTACCAAGGAAACCTTGACAATTCCAACTTAGGACTTTCATTTTTATGTTAAAAGAATAATGAGTTATAATCTTTTGAAAATAAAAAAGATCATAGGAAAGTAAATAAGAGAGAGATTGATGGATTACCAATGCAGCAGCAGCCTGTACACTATCATGAATGTACTCTTTTGAAAGTTGTTCTCCCTCTTCAGCCAGATCATGTTCCATGTCTTCAACAACTTCATTTGTAGTCGCAGTATTATGATTCATGATATTCTCATGATTACCTTGTTGCTGAGAATCCATAATGGACTCAGAGTCTTGATCATTTGCTTCATCAGTAGTTCTTGTTCTCTTAGCTTTCCTGACTTCTTTTTGCTCCTCCTTACCTTCATTAATCTGTCTTTGGCTTGCCTCACAGATTTGCTGAATCATAAGATCTAAGTCATTTGAAATCTCCACCCCATAAGCTCTGGCTAACTCATGAATATGAGCTATATACTCCTCATTTGTGTATCTTCGTATTCTTAAACTAAGCGATGTTCAAGAAGAAGATTTTTGAACTGAACATTCCAATCCTGGTGAGTGAATACTTGGTCTTTAATGTCAATAGAGGGATCATATTTTTTGAGGTTAAGATGACATTTCTGAACATTCCAAGGGCCTTTCTTGAGAATAGCTTCAACAACTTCCATAGAGTTAAACTTTAATAGGAATATGTTCTTATCCATCGCTCTCATTTGTCTTACCTTGTATTGCTTCCATAAGATTTGAGTCACTTCCTTTCTAACTGTGTCAGTCTCCACCGGGTCTTCAGAATGAAGTTTGCCAATAAGAGTATTATTCCAGTCTTCCGTGGCTGCATATATTGCTTTTGTGGAACCAACTGCACGCCTTAGTTGTTTAGAATTGATATCACGGATTCTAGTGAGTTGCATTTGAGAGGTAATTGCCGAAACTTGGTTTTTTGAAGAAGAGGCCATGGACATAGGGTTGGAAGAATAGACAATGAGTTTCAAACAGATAATCTTTGAGTTGTTTATGCCTTGGTTAATATATTGATCTTGAGAATATCTGTAGTAACCAATTATAGTTATATTGTTATAACTGTGATAAGGGATAAAAGGTAAGAAAATATGCTGGATATTATGAGAAAATTTTATGGAGTTGAGGAAATTATAGGTCAACTGAGACTTGAACGAAAAGTAGCTACATGTCTCCCAATCATGCTTGAAAAAAGGCGAAATCTGTTGATGTAGAAAATTCAAAATTTGAATTTCTCCGATCTGATTCTGACTCGTTAACTCACTACTGGTAATCCTGAGAACATCTAAGTAATCATATACATGATCAAAATCATAATACTTGAACATACTGTTTTGTTCTACCATATTGGTAGATTGCAATAATGCTTGCGAAAATGTTGTGAAGACTACATGAGGCTGCAACAACACCATTGTTAGAAGAAGAAAACATTGGACAAAAGTCCAATACTGAATGCCATTCATGATAGTGAAGGGGCTCTGCAAAAAAAATTAGCACAACGTTAGAAAACTTGTAAACAAAAGAGTTAGAAAATAAGAAACTATAGAAATAAAAGGAGAAAAGAACTATGAGAAGAGAGTGGAAGAAAAAATAAAAATGGCTAAAAGTTTATACTGAAAAAACTGATAACAAGACATTAAAAATCATAGAGAATAAACGTATCATCAAACGCAACATCAGATTAAGGGGGCAATTCTAGAGAAACTATTGTAGAATCATGATTAGAGATTAATTTTTTTTGGAACGAGTTGACTCAGTAATCGCCGATCCTCAGAGCGGTTTCAAGTGTTTTTCAATATTTCATTCATGCAACAAGAATCACAAAGATCTCAAAAAGAAGAAATAAGGGTTTTTTTCTCCACTTTATCTTTTTCTTCTTCTTCTATAATAACAAAAGATCAATTTCTTTAAAAGAAAATTACTATCCTAAATTAACACTAACAACTAATCGTTAACAACTAATCATTATAATAAACACTAACTGCGTGTTTGGTTGACGGGAAGGGAATATGATTCCAGGAATATAGTTCCCTTGGAATATGATTCCTTTAATCTTGTTTGGTTTAGTCAGGATTAGGATCAAAAAGTAAGGGAATAGATACCAAAATAAAAAAATATTGAAAGAAAATCGATTCCCAACCGACGGGAATCCTAAACCCACCTTCTAGGTGGGTTTTCTATTCCCCCATATTTGGGAAACCTAAAAGTAAAGGAATAGAATTCTTGCAGTTATTACACATCCCAAACAAGGGTATGGAATCATATTCCCGGGAATACAATTCCATACCCATGAAACAAACACGCTATAATTAAAGGGAAAATAATTGTTTGGTCCTATTTTATGTGGTCCCAAGTTAATTTGGTCCACCTAAAAAAAGGAGTTTTATTTGGTCCTTATTTATTCAAAAATATTAAAGTATCTAAAATGAGGAGGGATCCCCTCACAATTTTATTATCACACTATCTCACACGTTGGACATCATTTTTGTGAATAAAAACCAAACCGTAACGGATTTGAAGCTAATATTTTGAGGATATGTTCCTCTTACCAAGTTCTACATGTCTACCAAAAATGAGCACATTCCGAAACATAAAACCTAACAATCTACCGGTCTTAATTTGACGGCCAGAAATCCATTGATTTTCAACGGCTAATTTTCAAAGTAGTGGATGGTGGTGTTATACGTCTCGGAATACGCTCATTTTCTGTAGGCATGTAGAACTTGGTAAGAGGAACATATCCTCAAAATATTAGCTTCAAATACGTTACGGTTTGGTTTTTATTCACAAAAATGACGTCCAACGTGTGAGTAGTTCATTCTACTTCTAGCAGTTCATTTCGTAGAATGAACTCGTATATGCTAGCAATTTTTTTTGTAGAATGAACTCATAAAAGTACTTCATTATTAAGAATGAAGTCACAATAGTAGTTCATTATTATAATTCACATTGTAGAATGAACTCGTGATAGATGTTCTTATTGTCGAATAAACTCATAATGGTTGTTCATATTGTAGGATTGATAATTCATATTGTAAAATGAACTCGTAATGATAATCAAGTATGGTATTTCATATTGTACAATGAACTTGTAATAGGTGTTTATTATGGTAGTTCATATCATAAAATGAACTCGTAAGTGATAGTCCATATTGTAGAATGAACTCGTGATAGGTGTTCATATTGTAGAATGAACTCCTAATGGTATTTCATATGGTAGAATGAACTCGTAATAATAGTTCATTATACCAGTTCATTTTGTAGAATGAACTCGTATGTTACTTAATCATGACAGTTCATTCTACCATACTAGCTAGTTCATTCTACAGAATGAACTAGCTAGTATGGTAGTTCATTAAATTAGTTCATTTTGTATAATGAACTCGTATATAGTTCATTTTATAGTTATTTTTTAGCCTAAGAATAAGATAAAAATTAAAAGCTCCGAAACATAGCAACAATGTTACTCGTTGGAAAGCTTTCGTCGAGGGCTTTCCGAATATATAAAATATATCATTTTTGGACATGTGGTTCAAAAGATATTTAAGTTTTAAGTTTTTATTTATTTATTTTTATTGAGAGAGAGAGAAAAAAAAAAAAGACCGTTAAAAAAACTATGACATCATTGATGACGTCATCCCGTGTGGATATTGTCCACCCTAGGACCAAACAATAATATTTAGGACCAAACAATAATATATATTTTTAAAAAAGACCAAACAGACAGTCGACCCGGTCAACTGGACCAAACTAACTCTAATATATTATTATTAGGACTAAATGGTATTTCCTACATAATTAAACACTAATCATTGAAGGGTATTTTTGTCTTTATGAAAAATGGCTAGATAGGGGCACCCTAGAAACACTATTTCATATCATGTTTTGATCCTCTTCAATATGCCCCAAAGGTTTTGGGTGGTATGCCCCAAATTAGAATTCAGCCAATCGACCGCCAATCGACCGCCCATGCCTTAAGGTTTGCCCCCTTCAAATACGGTTAATACCACGAGATCTTATTCTCTTCGTGAATTCTCTCGACGATACTCCCTCTCTCTGAACAAGATACAACAAAACAAATTCAAAAGTTATCCTACGGATCCATCAATGAGAAGTTCTTGGATTTGTTTTACTGAATCTCGAAACTAATTGATATTAGGTAAGTTCAATTTTTATTTTTAAAAACCCTAGGGTTTTGATTTGGGGATTGAGGTTTTGATTTCGTATTCTTTCTGCTAGTGTTTAGCTTAATTAATTAACTGTTCACATTTACTTTTAATTTACTGATTGATTCTTTTTGTTCATCATCATCTAATTCAATTTGTATTTTTTTTTTTGTTCGACCAGATTCGTTAGGGTTTTTTGAGATTGAAGAAGAATAATAAGGTTTTTTACTGTAGTTTGTTAGAATGGATGAGGTGAAACATCATCACCGGAAATCATCAAAGAAAGATAGTTCAGATAGGAAAGACAAGGATAGGAATGGTGTTGAGAAGAAGGAAAGGGATAGAGGAGATAGAGATAGAGAATCGTCTCGGCATCATCATCATCACCGGCATCATAGTAAGGAGAGGGAAAGTAGTGTGGATGAAAAACCTAGAGAAAAAAAACATAGAGATAGAGAATCTAAGAAAGATAAGGAGGAGCGAAGAAGTAGTCGAGAAGAGGAACGGAAGAAGGAGAAGGTGAAAGAGAGGGAAAGAGAGAAAGAGAAAGAAAGGGAAAGAGAGAAAGAAAGAGCTGCTGTTGAGAAGGAGAAAGAAAGGGAAAGGGAAAGAGAACGGGCAAAGGAGAAGGAGAAAGAAAGGGAAAGGGAGAAGGAAAGAGAACGGGCCAAGGAGAAGGAGAGGGAAAGAATTAGGGATAAGGAGAAGCGAAGTAGGGAGTTAGAGAGATATGAAAACAATGACGATGGGAAGGAACATGATAGGAAACGAAGGAGAAGACAAGATGATCATAAAGAAAGAGAGCAAGAACGGGAGCGGGAAAGGAGCAGTAGGCACAGGGATGAGAATGATGAGCGAGAGCGAGAAAGGAGCAGTAGGCACAGGGATGAGAATGATGAATCAAGAAGGAAAAAGAGAGGGGACAGTGTGGACGTCAAAGAAAATGATAGGACAAGAGAGGAGGACTTGGAAGAAGAGCAACGGAAACTTGATGAAGAGATGGACAAGCGGAGGAGGAGAGTTCAAGAGTGGCAGGAATTAAAAAGAAAGAAGGAAGAATCTGAGAGAGGAAAGCAGGAAGAAGAAGAAAATGACGAATCAAAGTCTGGTAAGAAGTGGACCTTAGAAGGAGAGTCTGATGATGAAGAAGCTGTTCCACCTTCAAAATCAGATAATGAGATGGATGTCGATGAGGATTTGAAGCCTGTTAGTGGTGGTGAAGACACAATGGTTATTGATTCTAAAGACGAGGCTAAAGTCGAAAATGGTGGTGGTGAAGGTGAAAACGAGGAAGATGATATTGATCCCTTGGATGCATTTATGAACTCTATGGTGTTGCCAGAAGTTGAAAACTTGAATAACTTAGAGAATACATCTATTGCAGTTGATAGTAATTCTGAACCCCCTATGAAGCTGAATAAGAAAGGCGGTCAAGTGAATGGTGATCAACAAAGGAAAGGTCGGAAAAAATCTATGGGAAGAATATTGCAAGGTGAGGATTCTGATTCAGATTATGAGGATCATCTGAGTGATGGTGCTGCTCCAGAAGACGAAAATGATGACGAGTTTATTAAAAGAGTGAAGAAGACAAAAGTGGAGAAACTTTCACTTGTAGACCATTCAAAGATTGAGTATCCTGATTTCCGTAAAGATTTCTATATTGAAGTCAAGGAGGTATCTAGGATGACACCCGAGGAGGTGATTGCTTACAGAAAAGAGCTTGAACTCAAGTTACATGGGAAAGACATTCCAAAGCCAATTAAAACTTGGATCCAAACTGGGTTAACAAGTAGGATTTTAGATACTATAAAGAAGCTTGGTTATGAAAAGCCTATGCCAATCCAAGCTCAAGCGCTGCCAATAATTATGAGTGGTCGGGACTGCATTGGTGTAGCAAAAACAGGTTCGGGTAAAACCCTAGCTTTTGTTTTACCGATGTTGAGGCATATCAAGGATCAGGCGCCGGTGGTTCCAGGGGATGGGCCGATAGCCCTCATAATGGCACCTACAAGAGAACTTGTTCAGCAGATTCACAGTGATATCAGGAGGTTTGCCAAAGTGGCAGGAGTCACCTCTGTTCCTGTGTATGGAGGCTCTGGGGTTGCGCAGCAAATAAGTGAACTGAAACGTGGTGCAGAGATTGTTGTCTGTACTCCAGGTAGGATGATTGATATTCTTTGTACAAGTAATGGGAAAATTACGAATCTTCGGCGAGTTACATATCTAGTTATGGACGAAGCTGATCGAATGTTCGACATGGGTTTTGAACCTCAAATTACCCGCATTGTCCAAAATACTCGACCTGACCGTCAGACTGTTCTTTTTTCTGCTACTTTCCCTCGCCAGGTTGAGATTCTGGCACGTAAAGTCTTGACTAAGCCTGTTGAAATACAAATTGGAGGTAGGAGTGTTGTGAACAAGGATATAAGCCAATTGGTTGAGGTGAGACCGGAGAATGAGAGATTTTTCAGGTTATTGGAGCTACTTGGAGAATGGTATGAAAAGGGTAAGATATTGATTTTTGTCCACTCTCAGGAAAAATGCGATTCTCTGTTCAAGGATATGCTTAAACATGGTTATCCTTGCCTTTCCCTTCATGGAGCGAAGGATCAGACAGATCGTGAGTCTACTATTTCAGATTTCAAGAGCAATGTATGTAGTGTATTGATTGCCACTAGCATTGCTGCCAGGGGTTTAGATGTAAAAGAACTAGAATTGGTCATCAACTATGATGTACCCAATCATTATGAAGATTATGTTCATCGTGTTGGTAGGACTGGTCGAGCAGGGCGAAAAGGATGTGCAATCACATTCATCTCAGAGGACGATGCTAGATATGCACCAGATCTTGTGAAGGCTTTGCAGTTGTCTGAGCAAGTTGTCCCTGACGATCTTAAGGCTCTGGCTGATGGGTTCATGGCAAAAGTAAATCAGGGGCTTGAGCAGGCCCATGGGACTGGTTATGGTGGAAGTGGTTTTAAGTTTAATGAAGAGGAAGATGAAGTGACAAAAGCTGCAAAGAAAGCCCAGGCAAGGGGATATGGATATGAGGAAGAAAAATCGGATTCCGATTCCGAGGATGATGGGATACGCAAGGCAGGAGGAAATGATCTCTCGCTCCAGGCTGCTGCTGCTCATGCGGCTGCCATAGCTGCAGCATCCAAGGCAAGTGTGGCTGCTGTGCCTCCGCCCATCCAATATCTTCCAAACGGAGGGGTGGTTATGCCCGGTGTTATAGCCCCAGGCGGTATTTCTCTAACTGGAGTTTTGCCCACTGCGGCAAATCCTCTAGTCGACGGGGCAGCTCGTGCAACAGCAATAGCAGCGGCTATGAATTTGCAGCGTAATCTTGAGAAGATTACAAGTGATGCCATTCCTGAACACTACCAAGCAGAATTTGAAATCAATGATTTCCCCCAGAATGCCCGTTGGAAGGTAACCCACAAGGAAACTTTGGGTCCAATCTCAGAATGGACTGGAGCTGCCATTACTACTAGGGGGCAGTTTTATCCCCCTGGAAAGGTTCTTGGACAAGGAGAGCGCAAGCTCTACCTTTTCATTGAGGGACCAACAGAATCATCTGTCAAGAAGGCCAAAGCTGAAGTGAAACGTGTTCTCGAGGACATCACACGACAGGCAACATCACTTCCTGGTGCTTCTCAACCTGGCAAGTACTCTGTTCTGTAGAGAACCTTTTACCAAAAACCATTACAAGACTGAACTTTATATGCCTTTCTCTGTGTCCTGGTTCCATTTTCTTAAACTGTGACTTCGTTAGTTTAAAGAGTTGTAGTGATAGCTGTAATAGTGATGTTTATATTCTGTCTAGAGAATTTTGCAGTTGCAGATTCTGAGAGTTTTGTCTATTTTTAGGGAGTGCAACTTTGTGCACCCTGGTGAACTCCCCTTTTTATTGGGGTTTTATTGTAGACGGATTCGTAAAACAGGGAATTTCATTTCCATATTAAATTACCATTTCTCTCTTCCAGTATTCTGATTCCTGAATTCTCTTTACCCTTCTCTTCAACTTCTCTCTAAGTCATGCAAAAAACCCTCCTTTCCCTTTTTTTCCCTCTTCCTATCTGATCATTTTTAACCATTTTCGTTTAATTAGCCATTTTCCTCTTCAATGTGACAGTAAAACAAACTTTTAGCTTTGACTCTGGTAACAAGCTTTACTCTCGTAATAAATATTAGGCAGAGTAAGTTCAAGCACCGGACCTTTTTCTGGCATAGTGAGTTTCTTACTCGCGATTGCATGTTGTAATTTTGATATAAAATAATGTAAAACTGTAAATTATCTTCTGCTTGTTGTAAATTTGGCTTGTAAAGTTGTAGATTCTGTACAAGGAACATGTAAGCCTTATAATGGCATAAATCCAACAAGGATATTTCGTTTGATCAGGTAAGCGTGCAAGTCATGGTTATCTATGCCCCTTATGTACTGATACTGGTGGGGAACAAAATTAACAAGACGTATGCTTCATTTTAGTCAGTTTTTTATTTTTCACTTTGCAGTATATGAACTCTGCGAGAAGAGGCCTCCAATCGATTTTGTCAATATAGTACTGGCTACTGGGTAATGTTTTCCAGGTATGCGGCTGTTTCCCTTCATTCGCTGATACGTGGTGTTCCAAGTAAATAAGCAATTTAAAAGAGAAACTAAAGAATCAAGAAATATTGTTTCTATATTTCACCTCCTTATAAGATTTTAACCAAGTGCCCGACCTTTTTTCTCTTCGTTAGTACAATATTCATTAGCAATTTAATTTTGTTAACCTTTTCTGGTGTCTAGATGACGAGTAAAATATCTGGGTGCAAATGCCTCGACTCATGCACAACTTAACGAATGCCTGTTCTTCCTCATCTACAATTTAGCCACCTGGACTATTCTCTAGTCTATGCGACTCTGATGAAGAAGTTATTTTTACTTTTGACCGGTAGACTGTTCTTGAATTATCTGAATGCATCTTCAATCACTTGTGCTTGATAAGTAGCTCCAATTTAGTAGCATGAAAGGTTGACCACTTGTGAGCATCTACTAATCACTGTTTCTGAACTTTTCTCTTTGGATGTTAGGATCGTAACTGGGTAGATCTGATGATATGTGTATATAATCCATGTATTTTTGTTGTTCTTGTCTTTCAGCAGCAGATGGTAACTATCCCATTTTGTCAGTAACATACTTCAAAGAACTCTTTGCCCCAACCACACGCCAAACTACATCGTTGGTCAATACAAGATTGACTTGTGGCACAAGTCCTTCTGGATAGCTAGTAACCATCGTCGATGAATTAAAACAAACACCGAAAGGTTTAACCGAAGCAACGCGAGTGATATTCATGGCTTTTGCCCTCTTCACATAAAGACTAGTGAAAGCCTTGTATATTGATGTCTCCATAGCAGTAAAAGGAATTAGAGTGCCGAAGTTCGTTCCACCAACTCCATTTTTTCTGTTAATAGATAACAACTTTTTGTGTATTGCGACATTTTCATCATCTTTTTTTTTTTTTTGATCGATCAAAGAGGAAATTCATCGAAAAGGAGGTACTTAAGAGGGGTACCTCAACCCAATGAAAACAAACAAGAGCAACAAGAAAAGGGAGCGAAAGGGGATTCGGCAACCCGAAACAAAACCAAACCAAGATTACGAAGGCCTGAATAAAGAGTCCCAAAGTGCTATCACCGTATTCGCCGTTAGACCTAACATCCTTGTGTTCGACTCCGCCCAAAAGAACGCTTGGAGTTTAACATTTCTAATGAGGCTTACCAAAAGAACGCTTGGAGTTTAACATTTCTAATGAGGCTTACCAAATTTTTCTTTTTCCTTTTGAAGACTCTTGCATTTCGCTCATTCCATATACACCACCATATTGCAATCGGGATATTATTTCATATTCTACTAAGTCTTCATCTCCCCAATTAAACCTCCAAGATTTCACCGTTGTGGTGACATTTGAATCATAAGTCCACCGAAATTGACATCCTTCAACAAAGTAATTCCATATTCTTCGGGTCCTCCAACAATCATAGAATAAGTGCGAGCTAGTTTCATCATTTTCCTCGCAAAAACAACAAACACTTGAAATATCCATGCCCCTTCCTATAAGTTTATCCGCCGTCATTACCTTATCATGAGAAAGGAGCCAAAGAAAGAAATTTATTTTACAAGGATATTCACGACTCCAAACAACATCGATTGAAAATGTTGGTTCATCTTGTTCTCCTTCGTTCTTTATACCATCCTTCACCGTATAGTGACCATGTTCACTTCCAACCCAAATTCGACTATCCAAAATACCTTCTTGAATGGAGATGGAAGAGAGAAGATTTGATATTGTGGAGACTTCATTTGATATGATTTGAGGGTATCTTTCTCTAGACATAAAATTCCACCTTATACCACAATCCCTAACTTCATACATACTAGCCACCACAAACTCTTTGGTCCTTGAAGCTTCATACGCTAAAGGAAACATATCACATAATCTTCCATCACTTAGCCAAAAATCTTCCCAAAATCTAGTTTCCTTACCCGCCCCAATTTTGAATCTAATATTCTTGTTGAAATCTTCTAGCTCTTTATAGATATTAAACCACAAACTACTTCCTTTTGATCCCTTGGGTTGGAGAGTTTCGCATCCGGTGGATGTTTCACCAAATTTTTCAACCATCATCTTCCTCCATAAAGCATTTTTGTCTAACCCAAAACGCCACCACCATTTCTTTAGCAAAACCGAATTCACTTGCTTTGTTCTTCGAATCCCAAGACCACCCATTTCTTTTGTTTTAGAAACCATTGACCAACGAATATTATGCACTCTTTTCTTATTAGGGTCATCATCCCATAAAAAATTTCTTACTACCCTATCAATTTTCTTTGTGATGGAGCAAGGGGTGAGAAAAATTGAAAGATAATAAATAGGAAGACTAGCCAAAACACTTTTGATGAGAGTTAGCTTACCTCCTCTTGAGAAAGTTTTCCCATTCCATGAAGCAACTCTTTTCCCACAAGTTTCAAGTTTTTTTTCCCATTTTTGTGAGCCACCCACCTTGTCTCCCAAGGGAAGACCAAGGTACAAACTAGGGAAATTAACATTCTTGCAACCTAACATGCTAGCAAAATTTTCAATTCCCTCTTCGACAGCGACCCCAAATAGACTACTCTTCGAAAATTTTATCTTCAAACCCGAAGTTAACTCGAAACAAAGAAGTTGGTAACGAAGAGCGTCAACTTGTTCTCTCTTAGCATCAAGAAAAATAATAGTATCATCGGCAAATTGCAAGTGATTTATTTTTGTTCCCCCCTCCTTCACCGAGAAACCCGAAATTTGACCAAGTTCTTGCGCTTTGCTCAACATACAACTTAAAACTTCACCAACGATAGTAAAAAGAAAAGGAGATAGTGGGTCACCTTGACGAAGTCCTTTTTCACTACCAAAGTATCCATAAGATGATCCATCAAGAACCGAGAACTTTGAAAAGGTTAAGCAATTCCTAATCCATGCTCTCCAAACACCACCAAAACCCATTTTGTATAAGACTTCATTTAGGAAATTCCAATTCACATTATCAAATGCCTTTTCAAAATCAAGCTTGCACACCAAACCCGGTAATTCACATTATCAAATGCCTTTTCATCATCTATCTTGATTGACTTGACACCAACGCTTGATTATATGGGTTAATGATGAGTGGGGTGTAAATGAAAGAAGGCCTCAACCTTTCGACTTTCGTTAATGTAATGTCCTCCGCCAAAGTAGACGTTACCAAATTGAAAATCCAAAGCGAATTTCCGAGAGAAATGAAATGCAGCTGCAAATTGTGAAACCAAGGAAAGTCCTGAACGCCCATGACCAGCCATTCCGTTTAACACCCTTGGGCCTTGGCAAGTCCATTTAGACTAGTTGTTCCGCATCCGAAAGAAAATCGATGAGCCGTAACATTTTCACCTCGGAGCCAAAGATAATGTCCTTGACCAGGCTCATAATCTAATTGAACAGTTAGAAACAAAATAGAGTTGCAGTCTTGCAGACTGGTTAGCTGGTTTATATTCTCCTTTTGCTTTTGAGGTTCTTGACTGGGAAAGGTTGGGAGATGAGTTTGCTGGCATTCTCCATGATGATAGTAGTTAGAAGGTTTGTTACCGTCGGTAATTTTTTGATTTGGGGCTAGGTCTGTCTAGCATATGGGTGGGGGTTTTCCTTGTTTTTGTTTTACTTTTTTCTTTGTTGGGTTAGGAGCCCTTTTTCCCCTGCTGATTATGTCAAAATTAAGAAAAAAACCCTGATTGAACAGTCACAACATCTGAAGATTCTGAACCTATCTGACCGCTGCTAGTTAACCGAGTTACTGTGTTAGTTGAGGAAATAATACATGTTTTGTTACTGCATTGCGGAATTTTAACGGTGTTGCTGCCGGCTAGCAAGCATTGGGGTGATTTACAATCCACCGGTTGGTATGACGATGAATCAACTTGTTGCTTTAGATCACAATGGATCGGGGGGAATTTTCTGCCTAGATCGAGAACTAGGCTTATGGGTGTTGGGACTATTAGCCACTTCTTATAATTATTAAGCTAATAGTCTCACATTGCCTAAAACCTCTAGCCTCTATACACATATAATTATATGGCCATTCTACTCATTGCTAATTGGTTTTGAGTCGGACGCCCAGAAATCATTCATGGTATCATAGCGAGGCCCATGCGTGAGTGGTATTAGTATTAGTATTAATATAAAATTCATAATCAAAATTGGGAGAAAAAAATATAGATTAGAAACCAAAGGTTAGAGCATCTCCAATGGTATTGTCTTCAGCTTCCTACGTGGTTGTCTTCTAAAGACATCCTTGAAGAGAAATATCACTAAAAATCCTTAAATTTTGGAGGAATATGAAATCCATCTCCAATCGTATATAAATCAAATGACCACTTGTACGACTTCCATTGGCCATACAACTTATTTTGTGAATTATCCTGAATAATTATTGTATATATTATTTTCTACTTCTTGATGATCGTGATTAATCATAAAATCAATCTAAGTTTACAGAAACTGGCAATTAATCAAAAATTATTAAGATTATTTAGGAAAAAATCAAAATTTTAAGGAACAATTTTTTTTCTTCCTATTATCAATTTAAAAACCAAACACTGATTTCAGTGAAGTTGATCAATTACAAGATTGTGTGTTTGGCGATCTCAAAAATATACTGTGTTACTTCCTTTTGTTAAACTATACCGTGTAGTATAGCATACTTTCATATTCTTGAGGTTTCAAGTGAAACTCGTTAATGGGAAAACTTGTTTTGCGTACAAAAAATCCATACAAAAGATTTGATTTTTCAATCAATATAATTACGAAGTATGCTAGTTAAAAATTCATCTGATTTTTCAAAAATATATTACCCGGTTGATTTACAGTACGGAATAGTCTGATGGTTTTAGATGAAGATCGAGCGAGAAAGAAAGAAAAGGGGAAGAAAGGTTTTCATTTTGAAAAGGAACGAGAGAAAAAATAAATCGTCCATCTATTTTTAATTAATAATTATTTTTAACAAAATTAAATCCATTTTTAATATTAAAAATGTTGATTAGGATCGATACAAATCCTCCTGGTGAATCTATGAAATAAGAGGTTGAGCTAGAGGATGTCTATAGAAAATATTCCATGTCATCTTCATGTTTGTTGAAGAGGTTAGGGTTGGAGAAACATTTTAGGAAATATGGATGTGTATCCGAAGAATTTTTTCCTCACACACATTCCATTGGAGAAGCTCTTAGAGAGAATGAGAAGGAGAGGAAGGAGATAAATTGGAGCTAGGGTTCTTGAGAGGAAAGCTTATTGAGAAAAAATCAATAGAGGCTTGATAGAATTGAGGTAGAATGTGAAACCCTTTCTCTTTTGATGTTTTTTTTTTCTTTGTGTATTTTCTTGTATGATTTTGTATTGTTAGGTTACTGATAGATAACATAATTGGGTATCATTGGCAAAAATGTTAGAATAATCCACCGTAGATTCACTGTTGAATGTTTGTTTGAATTTGAGTGATAGTTTCTGAAATTCTGGACAGTTTTGTTTTGCCGTAGTTTTGATGTTCTTAGGCAGTCTTAATGATGTTAAAATTATTGGAGGTCTTAACAAAAATTGTAGATAAACATCTTATCTTTAATTTTTCTTTGAAATTGCTTGATTTAAGATTAATATGAATTTACTGAGAATATTTTGGTAACATGATGTTATCTGTCCAGTTTTTAGGATGATAATATAAAATCATTATCTTTTGGTTGAGCCGTTAGTTTAATTTGAAATTCGGATATGTTATACACGATGATGCCAGGAATATTCACGAAAAATTTGATATAGATCGGATCAAATTATCACCATGAAACCTATAACATAACATTATGCAGTTAATGTGTTTGCTTAATTGCTTAAAAGAAATACTTGTTGTTTGCCATATGATGTTAAGCCATGGTTGCTTGTAAAAATGATTTTCAAAAGGAAATGAGTTCATGTTTTTTCGCTAGATGGAATATGGTTTCATGCTAACTGCGGGTAATGATCCCAGAGAGTTAAATGGGTAATGATCCCCATGTAGGAACTTGTGTTTCCTAACCATCGATGGCGGTTGTTCGTGCCGGATAACGAAAACGAAATGGGTAATGATCCCCGAGAGCAGATGGGTATGATCCCCATGGGAACATTTGTTCCTGACCATCGATGGAGGCTGTCCGTGCCGAGAAACGATAGGTGGGTGTACGAACCAAGGTTTTCGTACCGTGAACTCATGGTTTGTTGGTGACAATGTTAATATGAGAATGATATGTTGAAACTTAAATGGATGATTTGTTGATAATAGTATTAATGTTGTGAAATCATAGACTGAATTCTAGATTGGATAATTTATCCAAAACATTGTTGGTATTGTGATTGTTGAACATATCATTGATTCGTTGAAGTTGTACTGTGTTTATTGTTATATTTTTTCCTTCACAAAATAATTACGTTTACGCATCTTTAGAGAATTGGGAATGCATTCTATTGAGTTGTCATCTCACCCCAATTGATATATTTTGCAGATTTCATAAATGGAGGAATTGGAATTTAGAAGTTAGTTAACTTGTGGATGGTTTTGTTTCTTGTCATTGTTTGAAATGTAATCACATCTAAATATTATCTTGAGGATGTTGTTAGTGGATTCATTTTCTTTTATATTAAATTCATGTTGTTGTGTATGATGTAATAAATATATATATAATAAAATATTTGTATAAGTCTTTTTCCGACCGTTATGCTTCGAGTTCGGATCTCCATATGGGTTTGACCCTGGTCCGGGACTCGGGGTGTTACATTGGGACTATTAGCCACTTCTTATAACTACTATTACTAAGCTAATAGTCTCACATTGCATAAAACCTTTAGCCTCTATACACATATAACTCTGTGGGCCACTCCACTCATTGCCAATTGGATTAACTTGACATTTTCATATGGGAGACAGTCCTTGTGTAATATCCACTACCAACCACTCCTTCACCCGAAAGAGTGTATAAAGAGTTGGAGGCGAAGGAGTATTGGAAGACCCCATAGTAGGAGCAAATTAGCTTTAATTGGCAGTGCTTCCTTTATTTTGAAAGAGTGACACTACCCATAAGATTTGCTCTTGGTAGAATTTTTTCTCTAAAATACAAGACTACAAGTTTTTTTTATTTAACCGTTGGACCATCTTCATAAAGTAAGAACCCAACGGATGCATAACTTGTATTATTTATTATTATTTTTTACATGCTTATTATGTTACTTTTTATGTAATTAAGGAGTGAATTGAAGATAAAACTAAAAGAGACGAGAAAGAAAAAATAGCTTACTTTAGACTTAAAGGGAGCATGGTTGAGAAAGGACAAGAACCTGAATTGAAGATAAAATTAAAGAGTGAAAAGATCCAAACAATAAGCACAAATTGATGCCCAAGAGCCAATATGAAGTTGATGTATTGTATCAGGTCAACTATTAAGCAGATTAGGTTGTTGTAACTAAGTCAGCCTTCCTTCGTTTTAGGTAGATAGGTATCTTGTTAATTAGTCTTCCTATTCTTTCCAAATTTTTTTGTTACGTATCCTTATCTCTGAAATCTTTTGTATCATGTATTCACCATAGATATCAATCAATAAAACTCATTTCATCATAGTTTTGAGAGAAACAATATTCAGTCCATATTTATTTATGGTGTCAGAGCTAGGATAAGTTTTTTCCCCTCTCTTTTCAACTCCATAACTGGTGAAGGTAGGGTCCAAGGGAATAGCTCAGTGGTATCCTATCAACTCCAGTATGGAGGAAGTCAGGGGTTCGATCCCCACCATTGAGGTTTGTATTTAAATTAGTTGTATAGAGGGGTTTGTCGGGGTTGGGTCTAGCAGTGGGGCTAGTCCAATTGGCTGGATTTGGGTAGGGGCCTGGGTCCGGCTTTAGCCTAGCAAAAATTTGGGTAGGGGCCTGGGTCCGGCTTTAGCCTAGCAAAAAAAAAAAAAAAAAAAAAAAAAAACTGGTGAAGATGATCGAACTCCAGCAAAGGAGTCCCCTATCATCACTAAATCTACCAAGGATACATGCATCTCATCAACCAGTACTTATTATGTTTATCCTGCTGATGATCTCACTACTATATTATTTTCTCTTGTACTCACCATTGGTAATTATTATACCTGGGTGAAAGGGATAAGCAAAGCCCTGTGTACAAAACCCAATCTAGGCTATATCGATGGTTCAATCAAGAAACCAATAGTAGCATCAGATATCACTGTTTGTCAACGATGCGACGATTTGGTTGGTAGTTGTATATCAAAATATGTGGATCCAAAAATCCAACCAAGTATCATGTATTTTAATTCAGCTCGTGATATATGGTTGGATCTCAAAGCGTGTTTTGCTCATAGAAACACTCATAAGCTTTATGCTTTAAAACAATCCATCTCTTCACTTAAGCAAGATAACTTAAGTGTGTTGTTATATAGTTTTACTCGTCTCAAATCACTATCAACTGGATTCATTCCGACCACATGAACCATGAGTTTGTGGAGTAGATATCAACTTCATGGATCATCACAACAAGACAGGTCCATGGAGGTTCTTCAGGTACTTCATGATATCTTTGTTGTACTAAGAAGTTAGTTCTTCTTAATGGAACTAATGCCATATGCTTCTAAGTTGTACAACCTTGTTCGCCAAGAGGAAGAGCAACAAGGTATCAACTCATGTTGAATCTGCAACCTTGAATGTGTCTCGTAGTGATTCAAGAAGGCCAAGGTCTTTTTCCAATAACAACAACAACAAGCATCCATGGCCATTTTGTGATTATTACAACAAGCATGGACACACCAAAATCACTTGCTGAAATTTAAGTGGTATCCAAAGAACTTGCCAAATCCGAGAGATTCATATTCACATACTCTTTCCACTGTTGCTGCTTCGCACCTTCGGCACCAAACATCATTGCTGCTCAATATGCTCGTCTACTTGCTCTTCTCGGTCCATAAAATGAAAATACAAACATAGTCCCATCTGATAAATTTGGAGGTATTACTTTATCTTGTTCTACTCATGTATAGATAGTAAATACTACTACAACTCACCGCATATGTTCATCTCTTTTATTTTTCACTTTATATAACTTAGTTACTAAACCAATCATGTTCAACTATCAGATGGATCTCATACCTCTGTGACACACATTGGGAGTGTAGATTTATCACCCACTAATAAGTTGCTTAATGTTTCTAATATTCCAAGTTTCAAGTTCAATTTGATTTCCATCAGTTAATTGAATAGTACAACCAATTGTTGTATCAAATTCTCACAAGAGTCTTGCATCTTTCAGGATCGTCAAACGAACAAGGAGATTGGATGAAATAGGCGAATTTGCGGCCTCAACCATTTTAGTATTCGTCCATTTGCTTTATCTTTGGCGGAAAATAATCCAGTTGATACATGTCATTTCCGTCTAGGCCATCCAAGTGTGGTTTTTTTAAAAAAAAAAAATTTAGCTAGCAAATTTGGTTACATTCGTTCTGAGTTCAGTCATTTATATGATGTTTTCCAAGGCCAAAACAATCTCGTCTTAAGTTTAATAAAAGTACTTCTTCATCTTTTTATCCTTTTCAATTGATTCATGCTAACATATGAGTTTTTTTTCAACTGCATCTCTTACTGGTGCAAAATATTTCTTATTATAGTTGATGATTACTATAGATGAACTTGGATGTAGTTGATGAAGGTTAATCGGAAACTTTGAATTTATTAAATTTTTTTTAACTTTGTTATCAATCAGTTTGGTTACAAAATATCCAGCATCTCTTCTGGTATTAATACACCGATCATCACACAGGTACAAACTTTTAGATCTGATAACGGGTTCGAGTTCAAATCTAATGAACTCCATTTATGGTTTCATCAAAATGGCATCTTACATCAAAGTAGTTGTGTTTAGACTACATAGCAGAATGGAGTTATCCAAATAAAAGGTCAATCTAATCTACCTTTTCGTTTTTTGAAAGAATGTACTCTCGCTGATACATACTTCATAATTATAAGATGCCAACTCCAGTTTTGTCTCATAAGACATCAAATGAGATGTTACTGCATAAACTACCAGATTACTATTATCTTCGAGTACTTAGTTTTCTTTGTTTTAGGAGAAACACAAAAATATCTGTTAGAGCAATGCTCGGTTGATCCCACCAAGCAATGATATGTCAAGTTTGGTTGTCATATTTAGTTCCAAAACTCGAGTCGCTCAATAAGTGAACTAGAGTCAACTTCGTTAGGTTAAGCTAGAAACGATAGAAATAATAATTGTGCTCCAGTTACTCACGAAAGTCTGAAGAAGGATTGAAGACAACGAAGACATTATCCTTGAGCTTGAGGTTAGTTACTACATACTTGACTTGTTCCATTTCCATCTTGTTTCTTTCAAGTCTTTTAGATAGAAAACATAACATGCAAAATTATACATAAAAAACTTTAGTATTAGACTTGGTCATATTATTATGATCAAAGTATCAAGGAATTATATTGAATTATGAAGTATAACGCTTATCTTTTGAACTTCGTAAATACGACATCAGCATAATCTATGTATTTAGTTACTTGATTATGTTTGGGATATAGTTGTGATTTCATCTTAGGAAACTACGTATTATTACACTGGTTTAAGGAAGTAGATGTCCGAACTTTTTTCGTAATCGAAAGGGAAATCAATATCTCCAACAACAAGTTCTCTACAGACTCCTTCAACAACTATGATACTAAAGACATCCGTTACACACAATTTTAGAACATCGATTCCAATGAAGTTCCAGACCGATTCCGCCCTATGGAGACCGATTTAGGTTATCCATGTTACCTGTGTTACTGTGCTTTTGAAAAATCCTTGACAAATGGTTTGATCCATGGATCCTGTTATACCTATGTCATTTGTTCGACTATAATTTGAAGAAAAAAAACTCTTGAGAAATGGTATGATCTTTTGATCCCTACATTCTTAATAATTGTAGATTTGTTATGCAGTTTGGATGTGTTACATTTAATTCAAACCAATCCATTTAAACTTGTCCCACAACTTAGGAATCAGAATGAAATGTTTAGGCTTCTTCTGCAAATCAAGTCTTGTAACTATGTTGTAATAAGCTTTGGATGTGTATGTTGTTTGTTCGGTAACTAGATAGTGAAAATGATAAGATTGTAATTTGGTCAGGCAGCTCTTAGAAAGTGAATGATCAAACACTACAAGTTAAAAGGGACTGGGAACCAAGATTCAATCCTGAAAACTAGAGAACTTCTCTAGCTAAAGTCTATATCAAGTTTCCAGGGCTTTGCTTGGAGTATCGGACTGAAGAAAACCTGCTGGCAATGGCCAAAGCTTTTGGCAAACTTATTCAGGTAGATAAAAACACTTTATCCATGGATTTTGTTTGTTTGCTAGTGTTTTGGTAGAAGTAGACTTTGCAAATAAGATACCAGATCGTGTTTGGGTTGGAAATGGTGATGATGTCAGCGAAGAAGAAGTTTTTTGACAGTCTTCCGAGATCCCCAAGGTCCCTAAGTTTTGTTCTCATTGCAAAATTATGGGACACTTGGTTTCCGAATGCAGATCAATCAACAAGGATGTGACTAAGAAGAATGAAGATTCTCTGCTTCACATGAGATATTCTCTGCTTCACATGAGATCGTTAAGAAGAAGAAGAAAAAGTCTAAAATAAGCAAAGAAACTTTGTTGGCTGAGGATGTGCAAGAAGGTAATAAGAATGATGTTGATAGAAGTGTCCGACTGGTTTTGCATATTGTAAATTCCTCATCTTGTGACCCGTTAGTCCCCTGGTTTCGAAACACATAATTGTTTCCAAGGGCTTGAAGAAGAGCAAGAAGTGGTTTCATCTCCTTTAATTGTGGAAGCTGCGCAGAGCAGCATCACCAAACCAGTTGTTTCTGAGCGAATTCTAGGAGTCAACACCACTGTGAGCTTAAAGGCTAAAGTGACTGGTCTTTTCCCTGACGGTTCAAGTACAAAAAAGAAATGCTCCTCTAGATCTCTTACTGAACCCAGTAAAGTTTCAACAGTTAATTTGATGGAGTTCGGGTCCATAATAGGGTTAAGTTTCCCCTCTTCGAAAGCAAATCGCCAAAAAAAGTTGAGTGATCTGGGAAAAAACCGTAAGAGGTTAATCATAGAAGAGGTAGATGAAAGTCCTGCTTAATCGTAGCTAGCGGTCATGTTTTGGTTCGCAAGTTACATTTGATAATTTGTTTCTAAGGTGCAACGCTCTTGTTTTGGTTCGAGTTGAGGATTTGTTTCTAAGGATTTGGTTCGAGTTGCATTTTCTTGATGTCTTCTCTTTTTGTTTTGTTAGGGATGTTGAGCTCTCTTTAAGTTGCATTCGCCCTCCAATGACTTGTGTGCATCTTAATACAATTGCTTTTGAACGACCAAAAAAAAGATTAAAATGAATTCATTTTCTCCAATAGTAAGATGGCATGTTTGATTGCTTAAAAAAATTATTTAAAATTGGGGAAATATCGCCAATAATTTTATTCTATTCTTTTATATCTACATACGGTTGATTTACTTAGCCGGACCGAAAGCAACGGTTCTTTGGCGATCGTTGTTCACATTAAGCCAAACACGGTTGGAACAAAAATCCATAGTTCTGACTTCATTTTTTGGTATGATAACTGCAGTCACTCCTGGCCGCTCTCTTTCAATGGTTGCCTTTGCTTCCGCAGCTGGCTTCCCAAGGAGTTGCGGCCAAGTCACCCGTCCGATTGCTACAATATCAACAAAGAAAAAAAAATGTTAGTGCATGTGAAGTTTGCAAAAGTAAAAATTTCGTTTGATATCTATTTCTCTTATTTTTCCAACAAACTCAAGAATTTTTTTTTTCTTTTTTGATCGTTCAAAGAGAATAAATCAAAATGCACACAGCGTGCAGAAACAACTGACAAAGAGCGAAAAGCAACTCACAAGAAAATTTTATAGAACAAAAAGGGGTACATAAAAGAAAGTTCAACGAAAAGTAATTTATTAGTACCGGGACGACTACCGCATGGTGGATAGGGCATTTTGAATCTTCGATCTCTTAGCTGTTGTGTTTTCTGCTCGTTGAATTGGTACCTTAATTTATAGGTTGAATACATGGCATATGTAGAAATCCATACGACTTAAAAGAGGATTAGGAAGATTCCAAAATTAAGAAAATGATATCAAGGAACTTTAATTTGTGGGATGGTAACTGGTAAGTAATAACTCTTGGTTAGCGGGAGAGTGAGAGGATAACACGGATATGCTTGTTTGATTTCATCTTTTGTTGTGGAAAAGGGATTGGTTAGTTGGAAATAAGCTATTATTCAGCACATTCCTCAACAATCCCATATTTCCCAGGTGGCCATTTAATCTAATAATAAAGAAGACCTGATGTCATACTCTGAGAAAAATTACTTAACAGCTAACAGTAAGCAAGCACCTCTGATCCTCCAAGTTGACTGCTTTCACCATTGCAGCTAACTTTGGGATATTGACAAAAAAAAAAAAAAAAAAAAAAAAAAAAAAAAAGTTTCTTCTTCGGAGAAGTTGTAGCACTAAGTTTTGATGTGAGAAAAAGGGGGTTTTACAAAGGTTGTATTTGGGAATGTCTAGTAGTAGTACTTCCATAGTTTTTAACTAGGGCACCTCCATATGCTCAAATTAATTAGAAACCCAAAACTGCATTGCCAAGGTAGGGGCCCTAGTGTCAAGAAGGAACTGCAGCAAAAACAGTGAATGCATGTTTGAAAGGTACTTGTCAGCACTTAGTGGATTTTACCCAGGGAGATACCGGTACTAGAATCTGCAGAGAGACAAGGTCTTCTCTGTGTGATTGATAGGCCATTACTAGGTTCTGCAAAGATATTTAAGGTCTGTACTAGAGAATATGGATCATTGCTAGGTTCTGCAGAGACTGGTTTTGACATCTATGTGACTATGTCTAAGTCCTAGCTCGCAAACTGCAAATACAATTTGCTCACAGTGGCAAAAGTTTAATCAGTTTGAGGCGAAAAGAGGCATGCAATCAGGCAGGCTATGAACATAGCAACACAGTCAAATTGCCATCCAGGCCCTGTCTAGGTATAGGTTGCATGTTATATTTGTATAACCATCCTTGGCAACAAAATCAAATAGCTTCTCCGTAGAAATATAATTAGCTAAGTTAAGATCCAACAACATATCATCAACTCAAGTCACAGAAAACTTCATTTCTCATAAAATATTAGTCTTGGAATCTCATTTACGAACACCCATTTACAATCAATAGATATAAAAGAAAGATTATTAGGTTGAAAGTACCTCTTGCTCTCCTAGTTGATTGCTGTCACAATTACAGCTGACTTTGCGATACTGAAAGTCTTGTGATTTTCATAGTTTTAACTAATAATCAAGCACGTCCCTCAAAATTTTATAGAAAGTTGAAACAAGCACCAGAAGCAATGGAAGAGTGCAATGGTGAGACCGAGCTGCTAAACTGCCCCTTGGAGAAGGAGGAGGGAAGGGGCCGGCTTTTCCATCTGCAGACAGTTGTTCAGTAAGGAATTAATGAAATAATTAGTAAAACTTTTTAGCTCACACATCACTAGTGACGATCTAAAGTTTACTCACTCTGCGAATAAACAACAATTGGACTTCTGACAGTGTGATCCTCATCAGACCACACCAGTGATGCAGTTGCCATTTCATCTGAACCCAACCCATCTCCAGCAACATTTACAACAAACGACTTCTTCTCATTCAGTGACTTGAAAGAAAGAACATTAGGTTCCACTGATACCGTAATCCTATCATCCGATGTAATCTTCACCTTGTACATTGATTTCATGGTGCCAACATTGGTCACTGTTCTTGTAAACTTTACGTGAACCTTTTTGCCCGCTTCGACATGAGCACCAAATGAAGGATAATTTAGATTCCAAGGTTGATCAGTTGTAGATCCATTGCTGCTGGGGCAACTACTGTTTGTAATGAGCTTAACTTTGGTTGAGTCGTAACCAATACCACATAAAAATTGGACATATTCATCTGCACTTGTGTCATAAACCAGACCAGGATTTGTAGCCTTTACTGGATCAATTTGACCAGACCCATAAGCAAATTCAGCCTCATAATCTTGCTACTGTCCATAGCGAAAGCCGTGGTCATAAGAGCAGATTTAATAGCCGAAGGAGACCAGTCAGCATGGAATGTTTTCATGTAAGCTGCTGCTCCTGTTGCATGCGGGCATGCCATGGATGTCCCCGATAATATGCTGTACTTCACTGATCTAGTGTCACCAGGAATGCCTGAAGGATTAGCGACGGGCGAGAACGCAGCCAATATATCAACTCCTGGTGCACTAATATCTGGCTGTTTTACAAAAGGAATGAAAACAATGTTAACCATAGACCATTATCAGTCAGAATGCACTAGTACACATCCATAAAAAAAATTTCCTTTACCTTGACAATATCGGGTGAGATTGAGTTTGGTCCGCGAGAAGAAAACCAAATTACTACAGGAGCTTCAGAATCTTTTACCGATTCGGTTGGCAAAATGGTGGCAACAGGATTTCTGTTGAAACGAATAAAGGACATTAAAACTTACAATAGACTAATTCTTGCAAAATGGACAGTCAATTCAAAATTTATAATATTCTTACTGGGTGGACTTGAAATAAGACTTGACAAGGTCACCACTCGTATTGTTTATCAGTGCAGCTGGTAATGGAGAGACAAAAGACGCATCAGGACGTGCTAGTGAAGAATCCGAAATCAGGATGGTTCCTAGAGCTCCTGATGTAAAAACCTCGGATACCGCCCTGGCTGAATCACATATGACGATTTTCCCTTCAACCAAGTCTTTGTCCAAACAACCACTCGAGCATCTCCTGAAATTTGGTAAGCATTTGTTCAGCCCGCAAGTGTTTATAATGTTGGAACTCAAGTTCTTTAGACGTGAAGTAACTTACTTTGCTGATAAGGGATCGCATGCGGTTGAAACATTATCTCCATATAGAAGCGGGAATGCAGTCCCATTCAAATTGAAACCATTAACTCCAAGGCCCTGTTTCATTCAAACGCACACTATCAGTCAAAAGTAACAATGAATCAAAATTGTCTACATTGAAACAAACTCACCTGAATCGCCTTCCCATTTCCTAAGAAAACTTTGTCGATAATCCTTCGATCAGTACTACTTGCCGCCACGTTTAACAACCAAGGGGCATTACTGACAACTGTCTTTGGACCAGGTCCACTATTACCAGAAGAGTCTGAGGTTAGAATTCCATTCTTCATAGCATGGAACGAACCGATGGCGATAGGATCTTCTTCAAAGGCAAGGGGATAAAAGTTGCCCAACGAGACCGAGATTAAGTCAACTCCATCTGCGTTTGCGTCATCAAACCCAGCCAAAATTGCATCATTTGGACAACTACTCGTGGTACAGACTTTGTAAGCCGCAATTCTGGCCGAGGGAACTGCTCCCCTTGCGTTCCCCTTTGCAACATTGAAGAAGCTGACCCCATTAACCATGTTTCCTGCCGCAGTTGAAGCAGTGTGAGTACCATGGCCTTTTATGTCCCTAGCAGATCCTTCACCTGATTCGTCTGTCACATAATATCGAGCACCAATGAGCTTGCTGCACATCAATGCGCAAATTGTAGAGATTATGAGCTATAACAGTTTGAACTGCTTTTGCGAAACAGATTTGAAAAGAACAAAAAGTTCAGAGAAGTACTTGTTGCAGGTAAAATTGTGACCACCATTACAGGTACCCTTCCATTTCTTAGGAGAAGGACCAAGCCCATCATCGGAGAAACTTGCCGACTCTGGCCAGATACCAGAATCGATGACACCAATTATAGTATTGCTTTCAACAGAAGGAATTCTATTCACATTCTCAGTAAGACCTAAGAAATCCCAAGACCTCGTAGTTTGAAGTTGAAATTCGCGGTTTGGAAAGACTGACACAATACCCTTCATACCTGTACAAACATAAAAATTTGAATGAATACCAAACTGTCTATATATGCTTTCATGCCAACTGTGTATTGACAAGCTAATAACCTGAGAGCTTTTGAGCTTCTTGTTCTGTGAGTTTTGCGGAGAATCCGTTAAAACTCCTTTCGTAAGAGTGAATCAACGTTTCCTGTACTGATCTGCAGCAAATCAACAAAAATGAAATGTATCTTAAGGCTAGCACCATAATTCTTCGCCACACTGTATCAAATGACATGCCGGGGAAACCACACACCACCTCCTACTAGACTGGCACTTTGCTAGAGATGTTTGGTTTGGTCTCCTACAACTACTTCAGAAAGGAATAATCAAACTTGAACCGGAAATGAAGTAGCGGACAGATTGGCTAAATATGGAAAACTGGAGGAACAAAATGCTACACATAAACCACCATTACTAACCAATTGTTTGATCTTATTTGCAATGATTCAGAGTTTCTCTTCGAATAAGACAACTATGTAACTCGCAGAAACACAACTTTACCAATTAATCTATCGCCGGTTGGCTTTAAAAAAAATGAAATATTGGTTGCTTACCTCCCCTCAAGGATTTCTTGAAGAATATTTTGGTGATGAGACATTGGGGTGTATTCACTCTCAGTAGGAAGATCACCCATGTAGACAATATAAACCTGCAATTGATATAATCATTATGAAACTGTTAGAAAAATTAACATGTATGAGCAACTTATACAGAGAGAGTTTACTTAAACAAAAACCTTTTGATCTTCATCTTGAGCACAGCAACTTAAATTAATGGATGCAATAGCTAAGAACACTATCAGAAAAGTATTGGAAAGTAAACTTGTTGCGGCCATAGTTAAGAGACTTTGAATTTTGTGTAGAAAAAATGAACAAAGAAGACTGTGATTTATGATGTAAATTTGGCTTTCAAAGAAAAGATTCTATACATGGTATTGCATCCGGTTCGCATACACAAAATAATACAACAATAAAACGTATTGTCATTTCACAAAGGAAAGAAAACAATTTCATTTATATCTTTAATCAACTTTTCTTCATAAGCATTGATTATACGGCTTTTTTCATGAACTCAACGAACGGAAGCTTACTTTATCATAGTACCCCATTTACCAATTTGGCTTATGTAAAGTGATGCTTGACACACATTGGGGGATGCACTATAAGGTGGATGATTCCTCTTTTACACCTTGGATTCATTTTCTTCACAATTTTTTTTCTTAAATTGCTTTGAAACACACACTCACTCAAGCTATACAAGTCCACAAACCTATCCAAATTGGACCGAAAACTGGATTTATTTTGACTATCCGATAATCAATAAACAAAGAAGACTGTGATATATGATGCAAATTTGGTTTCAAAGAAAAGATTCTGTACGTAGTATTGCATCCAGTTGGCGTACACAATATTATACAACAATAAATGTATTGTCATTTCACAAAAGAAAGAAAACAATTTCACATATATCTTTAATAAGCTTTTCTTCATAAGCATTGAATATATGGCTTTCTTCATGAACTCAATGAATGGACCCATTTACCAATTTGGCTCATGCAAAGTGATGGAATCAAGAATTAACTGACTAACAAAGATTAAAAGCCTCCCTCACTGAAATCATCCAAAGGATGTACATCCAAATAATTACCCCAAAATGTATAATTTTGTGTTAGTAAGAGTAAAGCTTCGTAAGCCAAATCAAGGAAAAAAAACAAACATATACAACTTTTCACCATCACTCTTGGTAGTAGGAAATGAATAATTCATCTAAAAGTAAAATCAAAATTAGAAAAAGAAACTTATCTTTGAATTGAATTGAGTGTGATAAATTAACCATTAATGGATTGAAGCTCCATGTGATACTTTGACCATTTGGGGGAATCGATTTAAATAGGAACCCTAAAAAGAGGATGATTAGCTTTAATAGTAATCACAACAATTAGGGTTGTTGAAAGATAATAATCCCCTTTTCAAGGTGTCTTATTTGACCCTCAGCTGCCTTCCGGTGATTATCGACGAGATGGTGCTGTTGATGCTGCACAACAAGAGTATACTGATAATTAAGAGACGGGGATTTCTTGGGAAAAATGAAATAAAATTAAGTCTTCTTCTTTTACTCAGATTTCCCCCAATTCCCTTTCCGCTTCAAGGTTTAAAAAAAAGATTAGGGTCGCGGGCTCGTGCCTTTTCAGCACAGTACTTCGAAAATGTAGGACCGCAAATATTGGGAAAGCCGGAAGAAAAAGCTTCGACTTAGTCACGACAAATTGGTTGAAATAAAGAAAAATTGATATTGAGTTCGGCATTCTTACTATTACTAGGCTGTAGAGTCTAGAGCTAGTTAGCCTTATTTTATAAACAAACAACTACAAATCGTGGATTGCCTTCTTTAGATAAAATAAATATAATTTCAGTTGGTAAAATAAAAAAAATGTCTCGAGTCCTTCTATTATTTTCACGATAAAGTTAAATCGGATTCTCTTCCGATCACCTCTGATCCAAATGAGTTTGTGGCTGACTCACTATTGCATTTCATTTCATGTCATCACCTTTCTGTAATATCTAGTTGAAGCTAAAAATGGTAAAAGAACCAAACGCTTTGTCTTTTGTTTTAATAGGATAATTAATCAAAGAGTACGACACTCTGACTAGAATGTTCATGAGTTTTTTTTTTTTTTCGGTCTTATCAACCGTAA
This sequence comes from Papaver atlanticum, assembly GCA_023531105.1. Classification (NCBI taxonomy): domain Eukaryota; kingdom Viridiplantae; phylum Streptophyta; class Magnoliopsida; order Ranunculales; family Papaveraceae; genus Papaver; species Papaver atlanticum. The sequence goes on from JAJJMB010007708.1 coordinate 22,443,598, forward strand.
CTCTTTTAGCTAGTAAATTTTCTATAGGTTTATTAAGATAATAACATACTGATATATGTGTAATTATTAAGGTGAAACGAAATTAAACAAGGAGCAAAATGTGTTCTGTTGCATTCCTCCGAGGGTTCAGGTCAAGAAGGTTGATAATATTGCACTGTATGACGAGGAACAATGAAGCGACAAGATCTTTTGATGCACTTTTTTTTTTTTTTTTTTTTGCTCGGTAAAATAAGGAATTTATGGGAGGAGAAAAGAGAGAACATAAAAAACAAAAAAATCTTATAACGCGTTTGGATACAAATCTGCTTCTGATCCAGAAGCAGAAGTCAGAAGCAAAACTGTTTTGCTTCATAAAAAGCTGACTTTTCTTCTTCTAGAAGTCATTCTGAAATATTATTGTCAAACTGACTTCTGACTTTTTGACTTCCAGAAGTCGAAAAGCAACTTCTGAGTGTGCATCTAACTTAACAAAAACGGAAAGGACAACAAAACCCAACAAAGTAAAATTACACTAGAGAGTTACAAGAAAAAAGTCTTGCCAGTTTGAGAAGATTGTAGAAGTATCCATTCCTTGGAAACAGAACTTCCTTTTGGCCCAATGAAAAGATTCAATCTTTATATGTACTAGTAAGACCACATGTGTGATGTTTATGCTTGAATTTGATCATTTTAATAACATTTTTGTTGTTGCTAAGTCTTTTAACAACACCAAATTTAATAATAATGAAAAAAAATCCTAAAATAAAAAATTAATATTCTTATTTGTACTCATTACTTAGATAATTTAAAGAGCTTTCCAAATATACTAATTTTGCAAAAATCCGGTATGCATTTTGAAAGATATCTAAGTTTTAATTTTTGTTGATCTATTATTAAAAGGAAATTTTTCCAGTATACACCCATTTGATAACCTGTTTACAAAACTACACCCGTTTTTTTGGATATTTCTAAAATACACCCCCCGTCCATGAACACGTTAGCCGTACATCTTCTTTGTTTCGTCACCGTACTGCAACAACAGTCATCAGCTACCACCAAACCCTTGACATCAACCAATTTCTCAATTTCTTCTTATTCTTCTCGGCTTCTATCCATGTCTTTGACTCTCTGCAAACACCCATTCATCCATACAACTTTTTCTTAACCACCAACAGCTACAACTCCTCCCTAATTTCATAGCAAATCATCCTTCATAATCTCACAAACCTATTAAATCAATTTCACCAGATGCCCATCTTCAATTGCTTTCTCTACTTGAAATTCCCACTCGATTCAAACCCATTAAATCAATTTCACCAGATCTCCATCTTTGATTGCTTTCTCTACTTCAAATTCCCATTCGATTCAAACCCTAAATCCATTCAAACCCTCAATAGTAGAAGAATCTAAAAAGCTTTCAAGTTACGATGAAGAACTAAACAGAGAAGAACAAGATGAAAAAGAGGTCAGTTGAACTCGACCGAGTTTGCCACATAGGGTTTTTCAGAATTTTTCATGTGCCTGTACACATAACGACCGTTACCCGTTTTATTAAAAAAACGGACGGAATTATTGTTTCGGGTGTATTTTAGAAATATTGCAAAAAACGGGTGTATTTTAGAAAACACATTATCGAATGGGTGTATATCAGAAAAAGCCCCTTATTAAAACAATGGCATTCCTGTGAATACACAAACATTGATCAATGTACATTGTCACCCTTGAATACATATGTATAGTAGTGGTTGATATTTAAGGTCATATTAGTAATATCAGGGTTAGACCAAAGCTTCACCAAAAATACCTCTTTTCTTTATATATTAGTAAGATAAGATATAAGATAAGATATAAAATAATAACATCATGCATGCTACTACGTAAAACTTATTTGAGTTTTTGCTCTTAATGTTGAAGCTGATGTTCAGTATATGCACAAGGCTACACCAAATGTTGATAAGCGGATCGCTTGCTTTGAAAATTATATCGGTTCAGTTGCGTGGTTTGAATGTGTTCCTTGGGATCAACACATTCATAACACCTCTATTTGTTTGATTGCCAAGAGAAGAGGTGTCACATCCGCCAGCACCAAGTCTCGCAACTGCACACATCATCCATACCATTCAAAATAGCAGTTTGCACTGCAGCACCATAAGCCACAATCTCGTCCTGATTGATGCTATTGCAAAGTTCCTTCCCATTAAAGAATTCTTGCAATACATACCGTGCCTTTGGAATTCTTGAAGAACCTCCAAAAAGCAAAACATGGTGAACGCTGCTCTTGTTCATCTTAGCATCCGTCAAACACCTCTTAACAAGTTTTAGTTCCTCTATACAAAGAATCAGTCTCAATGGTTGTATAATGGGCTGTCGTAGGCACAACAAATTAATTAATATATTTCCCACTAATTTACTGGTAATATAGCGGTAGTAAGAATCGCTCCCACAGAGAGATGTGTAATTGATAAGTTATTTGTATCAGCAAAATATAATAAATAATAAAAGAGGGGATTGGTTTTAAGATAAATAAAAATACAATAAGAGGAAGAGATGATTAAAGAATCCTTCGTCGTTACTAAGCGTTAACAGGATTAATATACTTATCTATCGTTTGTAAGAACCATTCATCACCAACCATAGAATAGGAGCTAGCTCAGTGCTATTCCCAAAACTCCTTTTACCATGGATACGGAAGCTCTCCAATATCAGATTCTATTCAACTGAAGCACCAAGTAACAGATCACTCAAGGTGTAATCCAATCGAATGCTTTAAGCTTTGTGAATTAGGTTAATCCCAATAGTTAAACTCTTATCTCAAGGTTTACTTGTTGGTGTTGTCTTCACTCGAAATTTCTCCACAGAATCCCTCTGCAAGGTTTCGCGATTTCTACTTGTGTATGAATTATTCGACGATTACTTATCTCCTAACTCAATACTAGCAATAGAACAATCAATAGATTAATCTAGTATGCATCCCAAATCAATCTAACAGTCACTCATAAACCCTTGATATGGAAAAAATAAACGATGATGATAAAAACTCTCAATAGATTTGTATTAATAATAAATCTTCACGCTTAGAACATTGAATTCATCCTTAATCATCAAAGGATTTAGCTACTCATATTACAAAGAAGATGAAGAAGATGAATAATGGTGGTTTCCTCCTAATGGGGTAAACCCTTGCTTGTGAGTGATGATATCTCCTTAGAAAGGCCTAATACCTATCTATATAGGTTTACAATGCTTGGCCTCCAAGTATACTAGTCAGTTTCGGAAACTGACCTAAAAAGTAGTAAGGAAACCCTAAAAACGGTTTGTGTACTTTGGCCTTCATGGTACACGTACCATGTACGAATACCCTCCTTTAAGAAAGTGTCCAGAAACTTTTTGGTTTGCAAAATCCTCAGTCCACGAAATCATCGTTCACATACCGGTATGCAAACCCTATTGTCTTCGGTATTCAATAAAATTGTTTTGCCCATAACTTCTTCGTCCGAACTTGGAATAACTTCATTCTTTTTGAACTCTTTTTGTAATTGAATTCTCTTTCAGCAACGGTTGAGATAAGCACCCATTTAACTTTACAACATGATTAGATACTCTAAGCGCATGTTTCCTTTCAGCAAATATATGATAGTTCCCATGGATCCTGCGTTCCATGCTTGTTTATGTGACGGAGACAGGGAAAACGCATACGTACTGCTAAATAACGATGATATGTTTTACTCATTTCATCGACTACATGATTAGTTTCCATGGATCTTGCATTCCACGCTTGTTTAGGCAACGGAGACAGGGAGAACCTTCTCTTTGTATTTTTAAAAAATAAATGTCGATGTATGAAGACGAGCCTTATATATATATATATATAATTTTTAATTTTGGGCCCAGTCTTCTGAGTGTACGAGACAATTGTATATGGGGCTTTTATATACTCAACCAATGATTATATCCTTGCTACAACATCATGGCAGTACCAGGATCCCACCAAATCACTTAGAGAAACATATAACTGCAAAAATAAAAAGAAAGTGATTCAGGAATAACAGATTACGTGAATTAATTTTTCCAACGACTACCATGCTATTGCTAGCACGTGAGTTTCACATTCAATTGTGAACGTATATAATTAAGGATTGTAGAATGACAAAGTGGGAACCAAGCTATAGTTGTAAGAACTGTTTCAACCTAAAAAGGTTTAGTGTCATCCTAAATAGCTCATAATTAACTCCAAAAGATGAAGTCTCAAGTACGCAAGAAATCAAAGAGTATTTTTTTTAAATAAATATAAATATAAAGTAATACTAATATAATATCCAAACATGCTTAACTACTCCCCCACACTTAAACTCAACATTGTCCTCAGTGTTCAAAACTGAAAATTCTGATTTCTGACGTAACAGCCTGGAAAAACTCGAAAACTGTACAAATGGGTAGGGAACTAAGAAAAACATCATAAAATTAAGTTGTTCGCCTACGTCTTTTGTATGGGATGTAAAAAGGGCATAATGTTTCGATAAACGGTGTAAAAGTTATGACCTCCGGACTGACAGACATGCAATTTGAAAAAGTTCTGGAAAAATACCGAAACTAAAATTTCCAAGCCTATCTCTCCTACTTAATAGACTCCAAATTAAAATTTTATTTTGGGAAAAGAAAGGTGATTCTATCTTCTTTAAAATTTGGGGTCAACCACTCAAATAGGACTCCGTATGAAGCCACGAGAGTTGTTCTGGTGACAAGTACGCAGTCAGAATTTTTCTGACGAGAAAATTGTTCGTCAAAATTTTCATTATAGATATAAGAATTTATAAAATCTAAGATGTGAATGCAAGATATGATATGCAAACCTAAGAAAACTAAAAAATAAAAGGGATAGAGATACAAAACCGATGGGTTGCTGATAGGTGTCTTAAACACCTTGATTTATTATCTATTGTTTATGCTTTCTTTACTATTTTTCTTGTGAATTACGTGTTTTACGTTCATTTTGAGTTTTATAGGTGTTTTGGAGTCATGTGGCGTGAAAGAAGAGAAAATGATGCTCAATTCATTACTTAGAGATATTGAGTGCCAACGGACTTGAAGCATAGCAAGGGCGCGAGTCTCCAATGCGTCGAAACTGGATTTTTTACAAAGAGCACCAAAGGGAAGCCATTTCTGTTTTTAAGCCAATTGCTGGAGCACCAGTGCCATTCTACTCAGTGCACCCAGCTGACAATAATAGGAAATTACTACAGACAGACACAGTTCACCCAAGGGCCACCTGCTTTTCTCTTATAACCTGAACTGCAGAAAACTAGGTCGATTGTTTCACATTTCAGACCAAGGTTCTAGTCGTTGGAACAAAAGTCGCACCGAGTCCCCTACGCCGGCAAGCTCAGTTTGAAGCCGGAAAGAAAACAGGGACGGAGAACAAGTTACTCTGATTAAATCGATGAATGGAGGAGATTAGTGGTTTTTCAGAATCCATATAGGTTCACGAGAATTGGGTTTTTGCTGGAATTCTGTCTGGCAGCGAAGTAAGCCGAGTAACCAAGTATAGAAGAGCCTAGCTGCTGCCATTGACAGTGGGCAGTACATGTAGAATATTGAAGGCGATATTTTGAGTTCTGAGATAATGAATGATTATAAATGAATGGGTTTGTTTTACATTTGAAGTCTGTGTAGGGAAGGAGTTCGAATTTGAGTTGAGCTCAAGGCAGAATAAGGCTACAAAGAAAGAACAAGACCACCAGTTTACACCCATCACATGTTCGATAAAAGGCCTGACTGGCTGAGTGTTTGAGTGTTGTGCCAGTCTAATTATCTACAGCTGCTAGCCATGGTTCCTGTGGCTGCTTATCAAGGGTTGAGAGAACAGTTCGCATCCAACAACAAGACAGAGAAGGGGCTGAGTTATGATGGTGATATGGGTTAGTCTTGACAGAATTTGTGCATCTGAAACAACCGAAAGAAGAGGAACTGTTCTTGTTATTCACTGCACCAGTTCACGCGTCGACAACCCATGGTTCAAGGCTCATCTGCAAGGGCTCTGTGGGGATTAAATGGGGTATATTTGGAAGGGTTGAGACATGATTCAGAGGCTTGGAAAGTCAGGGAAACTTGGGATAGGTTCTGAGCCGAGAAAACAGCAAGAGACACTGATTTGTGCCGTGACTTCTGTGGGTCTAAACCAAGGGTTAGAAATGGCAGGGAACTTCACTATCCAGTCATAAGAAGATATGGAAAGAATTTGACGCGAGAAAACAGTTAAGTATGGAGTTGTAGAAGTTGATATTGGTAATGAACGGCTGAAATATGGAAGCTCTTAGTTTTGAGCAAAGTTTGGCGACAAGTCAGGGAAGAAGTGGTACTTATTATGACAGAGTTTTGCGCTAACAGAAGTGAATTTCTAGCCGTGAGATCAATGATGAGCATATGGGATTCAGTGGGGTTTGAGAATTTTGTTTGTATTAGGAAAGTTTGGGTTTGTAGAATCCGAGTTTGCAGGTAAAGAAATTGGAGCTATAAAAGAGAGACTTAGGTCTCCAGATATCATCTATCCCGATACCCCCTTCACCACTGTGGCAACCCTAGTTTCAGCGAGCTTTTGCTCGCTGAACAATCACCATCACCATCTGCATACCTGTCATTACTAGCATCATCTCATATACCGTCTGCATCTCCACCACAGCCATCATTCAATCATATACCACCTGCACTCCATCTCAACTGCATATCTTTTGCATCCACCTGCATACACTCCACCTGCACACATCTTCCATCTCCATCCATTACCACCTGCATACACTCCACCTGCACACATCTTCCATCTCCAATACCACCATCTCCAACCTCCAGTCACTGCATACAACCACCATCACCAGCATACCACCTGCATACCATCACCACTAATCCACCACCTACTCTACAGCTGGAGTTCCGCCTACAGCAGCAGTGCAGCACCGCCTCCGCAGTCCATACCACTTACACAGTGCCGAACACAACACCATCCAGTCCACACATACGCTCCATCATCTGCAGCTGTTTGGCTTGAATTTTAGTTGTGTTTTCTATATTTTATCATGAGCTCCTATAGCTAACTTCTTGTTTGATTAGGGATATCTTCGAAACTATGTGACCTGAATTATAATAATCTTTTCAAGTTAATATTTTCTTTCTCAATATCGTTTTATTGTTCGTCTCCTACCGAGTGGCCAATTAGATAACTTGTTTGCGAAACTAATTTTAGATTTTGGAGTCTTAATCCGTAATTGTTAAGATGATATAATCACAAGTAGCAAAACATCAATGTTGCAATGGGATTTTGTGGATTTTGATGTGTATTTGACAACCCTAAGTTAACATGTCGAACTTACGAGCATGTGGTTAGGATCAATCCGACTCAAAGAACATACCGGTTAGTTAAGTTACACTAGAGAGCTTATTCAAAGTGGCTTGATTGACTAGACACGAGTAGAGAACTTATTTTACAAAGTGACTTTGGAGTTTAATGGACTTGTTGAACTTATAACTTGTCTAGGATTGTTAATAAAAGTATTTTGAAGAAGATTCATGTTCACTAGTGAAGAAAGACCCCCTAATCATTCTCATCCTCATTATTCACATTCATATCCGTTTTGTAGTTTTTTCATTATTCATATTTTCAGAAATTAAATTGACAACTTTAGCTCAACTCTCCCTTAGGAACGAACCTGCTTATCATTGTGCTACTTGTTAGTGTAAGAAGAGTAAGAAATATATCTTTTGTGAGTTTGACACCTCATCAGTTGCCTTCCATGTAGCGCTTGGTTTAACGTCGTAAGCCCGATGTTATTGTTATCGTCCGTACACCAATAATCTGAAAATTTGGTAGTCCTTCCAAATAACAATCTGCAGTTCAAATAAAAGCTTCACAAAACCATTAACACACAATATAAATATTGAAGCTATCACTTTATTGAAGTTTTTCCCACACTTAGTCCTTTCTACACTTGGAAGTGGATATAGAACATAGAATTCAGGAACTTCAAAAGGTTCCTCAGCTTGGTGAACCCGCACAATACTCGAATCAAACACATTAAGTGGTGGATACTTAGAAGCAAAATAATCCGTTAAAACTTTGGAAGCACACAACTCCAATCCAAATAACAATCTGCAGTTTAAATAAAAGCTTCACAAAACCATTAACACACAATATAAATATTGAAGCTATCACTTTATTGAAGTTTTTCCCACACTTAGTCCTTTCTACACTTGGAAGTAGATATAGAACATAGAATTCAGGAACTTCAAAAGGTTCCTCAGCTTGGTGAACCCGAACAATACTCGAATCAAACACATTAAGTGGTGGATACTTAAAAGCAAAATAATCCGTTAAAACTTTGGAAGCACACAACTCCAATCCTAAGTGAGGTGTTTTCCTAAAAGTTGGGTTAACAACTCTTTGAGAAGCTACTTCAATTAGAGAAAAAGGATCAGTAGATATAGAATTATGCAAAGGATTAGACAAACCTTGTACCGGATCCCCATTAATTATCTCTAGTGAATTATTTACCTCAAGAGTATCGTGGTCCTCTATCGAAATTTTAATTTCTGCTTCAACCGAAATCTCAACATCATTATAATCAAGCTCAATTGGGTCTTCCACGACTTCAATCAATTTGGTTTCATTCTCAATCTTCATCTCTTCAACAATCTCGTCATCGGAATCGAAATCCTCTCCCAAAAAGTCTAGTTCATCGATGAACATCCTAGTTTCTTCATTTGAGTACGTTACACCATTTATAACAATAGATATGTCATACCTAATCTCCTCCTTTTGAATAAGCAAAGAATCTTTATTATGATCCGGAGTTGGAATAGTCGTATCATTGTTGCAAGGACTTTCGAGAGGTTGCTCATCTTTATCAGAATCTTCGTCATCAATAGGAATTTCGGAATTGTTTTGGTTTTGAGGCCATACTTCCTCCTCATTCATGTATTCACCGAGTTGAGCAATTTATATTTTTAAGTTGTCCACATTCCTTTGAATTTCTTGAAGTTGCTCATATCTTCTCTGTTCAATGGTATGAATCCCTTGTTGATGTTGCGCCATCGCTTGGATCAGTTAGTCAAGACGTTCATCAAAACTTACACTTTCATTCACCACAAAATTTCCAGACCAATTAAGTATTCTCCTTTTAAATAGGTGAACGATCATAAAAACGATTAGGAGTTTGGTTAGAAATATTGTAGTAAGATCCGGTTGATGTGCTATTCTCCACGCTTAGTTGTTCACTAAAGGGGTTCCGGTGTGGACAAACCGGCCTTTAACTGAAAAATCAACCAATCAAGCTTCTGCTCATCATTAGAAGATCCATGATTAGAAGAATAACTATCCTCCCATCCTTGTGGTTGTTCACTTACATGCCCGTCTGTTGATGGGGAAAAACGATTTGTTGTTTTTTTAGGAAATGGAGAGATGACCGTGCGGACGAAGACTCCTCAACCGAGAAAATTTCCTAACCTCAAATAGATGCACTGCACGAGAGTGCTTTGAGTTCGAGAGATCAATCTGTAGGACTCTGGCCTAAACCAAGAAATGGCGAGATCAATTCGGTCACAAAGAGGGAAGAGGGTTGATCTGTAGGAGGAAAGCTGAGAAGTGTGCGAGATCAATGGTGATCAAGGATTGTGAATGTGTTGTAGGTTTCTGCAAATGAAGAATAAGTTTGAATTTTTCTCAATTGAGAGAGATTGTTGCTCACACGATGATTCTTGGTCAGACGATGGATATTGTCTGTCCGACCAATCTTGTCCTCAATCGTGGATTCAGAAAATTATTTATATTGCTAGAATGTAGACACATTGATCTCCAGTAAGTGTGACGGTTGCTCGAGTGAAAGAGTGGGAAAGTGGGAAATCGGGGTTTAACCAGTTCCAGGTCGTGCAGGGACTTTGTTGATTGTCCACCTACTACTTTGCTAACTCCCTCAACTTCTTGCACGACTTACTAACATTTCTCATCGTGGATGAACACACGTGCCGTAGGATACCATACCAAAACCCTAATTAATATCCCCCTTGTGACGTGATTGATGTCTCACGAACGTGGAGTCTGCAAGGAAGACGTGTATTTAATTGATCAGTCGTTGACTTGATTAGAGGATGAGTCTAAGTATTGTTCAGTCGAGCATGATTGCCGAATGCTCTAGGATTCATGGATTGAACATGTCTTCTGGGACGTATAGTTGTCGAATGAATGATGTTGATAATTGAATCAACATGATGGATATTGATTGTCTGAGCAAATATTACTCTTCTGAGCAAATATTGCTCGTATGATGAATTGTTGAATTATGAATATTAATGGTTAAATCAATATTCCTCGTCTGAGCAAATATTGCTCATTTGATGAATTACTGAATACTGATAGCTGAATCAATATTCCTCGTATGAGAAAATATTGCTAATTTGATGAATTACTGAATATTGATAGCTGAATCAATATTCCTCGTCTGAGAAAATATTGCTCATTTGATGAATTACTGAATATTGATAGTTGAATCAATATTCCTCGTCTGAGCAAATATTGCTCATTTGATGAATTATTGGTAGCATGACTAAATAAAATATTAATTAAAATATTGGTAGCTGGACCAAATATTATATAATTAATTTAAGTTTTTGATTGCTGGATCAACATAAAATTATTAGTGTTTGAACTTGCTCAGAATTATGATTTGCAGAGCATTCAGTTCGAAACCCTAATTTTGATCGATTGCCGATCAATTGATGATTTACTGAAAATAAGTCACTGAGTGAAGGAGGGACCGGCTACATGGGATGATTTCCGACCATGTAGCGCCCATGTGCTCGAGTGAGCATGCACCCAAGTCCTTTGTTGACCAATTGGTGAAAGGATGATCAAATGCTGGTTTAATCATTTATTAAAATAGTACTCGTCTGAGTGTTAGGTAATAAAACCTAATTATGGAGAGATGAGGGACCGACCAAGGGGTCATGGGACCGTCCTTCGGTGGTCATGGGACCAGCTGGTGGTCGATTAAGAAAATTCCAAGTTGGTTGGAAAGAGTTTGGACCCAATAGGAACTTATTAGAGCATACCTCGGTTGAACCCACCAAGCGTTGGTATGTCAAGTTTGGTTGTTATATTTTAGTGAATCAAAACTCAATTAAAGAGTCGCTTTATTATGTACTAGAGACAACTTCGCATAGGTTAGGCTAGAAAGATTAAGAAAATGAGACATACAAGTATTACTCGAAGACTTGAAGAATGCGAAGAAGTAACAAGCTACAACGACGACATCATCCTTCCTCTTGAGGTTAGTAATATTTTGAATTGAACTGTTTCATTCCCAACGTATCTTTCAAGTCGTGCTATATTGAAAACATAACTGCAAAGCTGTGAATAATTATACTCTAGTAGACATAGTGTTAAGAAATTAGAATACGAAGTATAACGCTTATCTTTTGAACTTCGTACATAAGACATTGACATAATCGTATGAATGCTATTGTGATTATGTGTATGGGTATTGGTGAAGATTTCGTCCTAGGAAACAATGTTTACATTCGTTTAAAGGAAGTACATTCATGAACTTGTTTTATGAATCGAAAGGGAAATCGCTAGGCTTCTTGGTATTGTTATTCATTGCATATCTTTGGATTACCAATATGTGTGAGTTAGTAGAACTGATTATAACTTGTTATGTATCTTGGTAAAACTATTCACAAGGCCTGACTTATGTATTGGTATGACTTGTATTAGTGTAACCGATCCTAAGTAATCACCTAAGATGGTATGATCGATATTTGTAATTGGTGTGACCGATCCTAGTAATTGGTGTAATCGATCCTAGTAATTGGTGTGACCGATCACAAAAGAGTGTGTAATCGATCCTTATAATTGGTGTAACCGGTCCTGGTAATTGGTGTAATCGATCTTGGTAACTGGTGTGACCGATCACAAGTAATACCATGAGAATATGGTAACCGGTCCTGGTAATTGATGTAACCGATCCTGGTAACTGATGTAATCGGTCCCAGTAACCATATTAAGGTAGAACCGTAAACCCATGATTAGTGTTTGATATTTGATCAATCACATAGTTCTTGGAAATCAGATGAACCAGTTCTAAACTTGTTTGGAAGTGTGGTATAATCGGTTCCAAGATTGTAAATATGAAAAGGGATTTACAAAGAAATAAGATGTCGATATACTTTGAACATGTTCAGTAACTCTTATCTTTTATTGTTCAAAGATATTCCTTAATAACTAAAGGAGATCCCAGACCGAAATAAGTTGAGAATCTTTTAATTAAGGTTGTTAATTTTATATGCTTTTAATTACCAGCAATTAAAATGCATATCTCTGGAAAATAAAAATTGGTAATGTGCATTTACTAATTGGAGATTTTTTAGTAGGATTTCGGTTATTTTTGGACAGAGCATTTCTAGGAATTATGAAAACCGATTTGGAAATATATTGCATATATTAAGAATATTTCGGTTTTGGAAATTCCTTGGTGTCCAAACTTCCTTGGTTTATAAATACCCAAGTTTGCATTTCGAGCAAACTATCCTAAGAGCCAGCAAAACTATCTTGTTGTGTTGTTACTGGTGGAGCCGTCTATTCGGAGAAGAAAGTACCGTAATTAGGCGAAACCTCTTACGACCGCTCGTTTAAAGACTTCTGTGGGATCAAGAAGCTCTACGAGTACCATTGGCGGGAAACTAGATAATTGCAGTATTATTAGTTTTCGATTTGATTTGATTGACTAACGGTTGTTGAACTTTGATTCACCTAGTTTGTTTATTCTTGAGAATCTTCTCTTCTGATATAAGATTCACTCAAACTAGATCAAAGTGTCGACGATATCTTTGGAACTGTTTGTAGATCTAAAGACATCTTGTGATAATCCATTGTTGACAGACTCCATTCTATGCGCGATTGATCCCAAGAGATTCAAGTTGTTGTGTGCATGTGTTTATTGAAGATTTGAAGACGAAGAAGATTTCTTATTGGGTTTCATAATCTTTGGTGTGCACAAAACTTGATCGGCTGGGATCCAACTATAATCGGTTTATCTTTGATAGATTTGATTGATTAGTTGCGTAGATCAGCATCAGTATTTAGTATCTTGATAGATCCTATTATTGACTGCAAAATCTAATCTCAATTACTTTGGTAGTTGTTAATTAGATTGATCTAAACCCGACAAAGGAGTTTATTGGATTAAACAAAAGAGCCTTTGTCTAACTCATATCACTGAGATTGAATAGAGTTGTTACCGAACAGATTTGTTGTTCCTTTACTGTTTGGAATACGAACCAAAGGAATTGTTCCAGTGTGTGCACTTATTGAATGTCAGAAGCACAGGGATACTGAAGAAACTAGGTGAACTATAGGTTTAGTTGCTTGGTCTCAACTATATGAAGTTGGTGTGATTTTGTATAGCGGCTTAATTCTGAGAGTATTCAATTCTATACTAGGTCCCGGGGTTTTCCTGCATTTGCGGTTTCCTCATTAACAAAATCTTGCTGTGTCATTTACTTTTGTTTTCCGAAATTATAATTGTTGTTATTATAATTTAAAGTAAATTACACAAACGTTAACTCCGTATTACTTGATAGTGATCCTATAGAGTTTGGTTAAGTCCGAACCTATTATCAAGTAATCACACTTTGATTGTTGTATTATCTCGATCTCATATCCATAGACGATCACACAAAGTGTGAATACCGATTCGTTGTATTGTCTCGACTCAGTCCATAGACAATTACTTATGTAAGAGGACTTATAGGTGGAAAAGTTTTAGATTGAGGTATATTTGGGTACCCTCGTCTTTTCAATTGGTATCAGAGCAGGCAAACACGAAAAGATCTAACAATATGTGTTTAATGCGATCCAACCTATAAGAAATGAGTCAAAATAAGAAAAGCAAAGCTAAACTTATGAAGAACTCGATTAACATACTACAAGATGCTGAGAATAAGGTCTCAGAAAAGTCAATGAAAATTGGTCTCGTAAGTCTTTTCGAATATCAAGAAGAAAGTCTAATACTGATAACTTGATTGAGAATCAGAATTCTGATCAGAAAAGAATGAATCCAAAACTAAAGGAACATGTTTTGGATCTGACTCCAATCACCTCTGAAAAATCGTCTTTTTCTAAAAGAGAAAAGAGATTTGATTCACTGGTCTGCCCAAGTTCTGCATTCCGTAAAATGTTAGAAAGATTCTTCAAACATGTTGAAAGTTATGCAGAAAAGGGAAAAACCATTGACAGCCTAGATGATGTCCTAAAACTTATTGTTTAATTAAATGTAAGAATCGGTGAAGAAACGTGAGAAACACTCAGTATTCAAAATAGTTTGGCTGGTTATTTCGAACAAAAATTGGCCTTGTGCAATGAAGTACATCTGAAAACTTAAGAGTGTGAAATTCTTACTCAATCGCTGGAGCATTCACAAATAAGGAACAAAATCCTTATAGAAGATCTTCTTACAGAGACATGTTGAAAGGTATACCTTGATAAGTGTTTAGAAAAACATTTTCAACAGGGAATGGATACCCTAAAAGGACATATAGAATGTCTTGAACAAAAGACATCTGCAATCTGTTTAATGACAGATCAAGATCACACGGGTTCGAATTCAAAGAACTTACCAACCTGGGCACAAGATATAATCAAGGATATAGCATCATGCAATATTCCTGATAAAGAGGTTGAATCCGAAACCCACACAAGGGAACATGATCGTGTCCCTAAAGACAAGAAGGAAGAAGTTCTTCAAAAGGTACTTGGTGAGAAAGGTACTTCTCACCCCAACGCTTAATTGTGTTGGAAAGTGCATCCTTACAATGCCCGATCTTTTGATGTAAGGAAGCACAAGTACCTGGGCATCGTGTATCCTGTAAATATCTCTTATTCAACATAGAGAGAATACACAATCTACATAAACATATTTATTGTCTTCATGGGTAGAAAAGTTGTCTTACAACAACTTGTGTAAACATGATAAGTTTACTTATCTAATGTATCATCTGATACTTGATCTAGAAGATCGATTCTTTCCAAAGAATCTTTAAAATGGAATAACACATTAGATGCGAAAATCTTTTCAAATCTGGCAAGAATTACTTAATTTAGACTGGCACCTATGTTTGGTATGTGTTTTAAAAATTAATCTCGAGTATATGTACTCAACCTGTTTGAGAACTTATACTAAAGGATGTATCCTCAAACCAGATCTCAAGCTAAAATTCTGAAAGCGTTGAGTGGAATGGCTTCTACTGAAACTATCAATCTTGATGATTCCTTCAAGAAATCTGGTTGTGAAGATAAAGGAAAATAAAAGCAAGATGTGACTCATCTTCTTGTCCAAAATAGTTTGGATGCTAAGATTGACATTCTCAATCTTCGACAAGTCCTCCTCAGTACTATTGAAACACATCATAGACATGCAACATTACTAAGAACTGTTATCTGTAACCAAAGGAAGCTGATTAAACTTGGAATCGGTAATAGGGAGTATGCTCGGAATATTAATCGTAAGGTTAATGCATTAGCATGTGAACATAATCAAGGTACTGTGTGCAGAATCCGAGAAATCAGTCGAGATGCAGTCGATGAAGATCCTGAAAAATTTGAGGAAATTGAAGATGATCTTTGAAAAATCTGTTTGAAAATAGACATCAGTTTTTTATTTCTTTAAATTATTGTGTAAGGTCTATTGCTGAATAAAACTATCTATTATTTATGAATAAAATTATTATTTTATAATTTTTCTTGTGATAGTTTTTCGATTACATAGCCTGTGCTTAAATGCTTTATATTATTGCTATGTGTTATGGGATGTTTTGATTTCGTTTTTCTTAACCTTAATAATCGATCTCATATAATGTGTGTACCCTTATGGTTTGTGTGGCTTTTTTATTTAGCGGGATTAAGTTCTAGCCCATGTTGGTAAGCTTTATCAAAGGATCATAAGGTGTTCCGATTGAAACTCATATGTGAAAAAGTCACAATATGTTGAATCGATTTGTGTTAACATAAAAGCATATGTGTTTCGGGTTTTCAACTTTTGCTATTGGCACGCATTAGTTAAAACCGATTCAACCTTTCTCTGGTAAAGGTTGCTCTTTGTTGTTGTTCTTTTTGTTCCTACGAGAGAATGACAAAACAACGATATTCCTCCCTAGAAAGATGCGAAGAAGAGGAGAAGAGGATGCGGAATTTGAGGTAACGAATTTGTTAGTTAATCGTTTTCCTGTTTAAAAAAAGCTTGAGTTTATTGCATATATATTTTGCTTTTGCTTAACAAAATTAGGTACAATTGATGTCTATTCCATTATGTGTGTATGGATGTGTGTGTGTGATTTAATTATTTCTAGTTGAGAAAAACTATTGTTATCTTTCTTTATTGTTTGGTATCAATTTTTTAGGCTTAACGAAATTTCGGTGCAATTGCGGTGCTTTAATGTCTATGTTTGTTTCAATTGCTTCCAGTTAAGAAAAATAATTGTGCAAGTTGATTTATTTGGTTTGTATGAATTATTTATGGCTTAACAAAATACAGGATCATTTGTTTAGTCCAATTCGATTCCGGATAAGAGAAACTAAGTTAATTCTGATCTTAGTTAGACTTATAAAAAGTAAAGGATTCGGTTATTCAAGTTTAATCGAATGCCTTGACAAGAAATATTAGTTAACTAACCTAGTATTTGTCTTTTCTAAAGTGAAAGGTCTAAGTTATTATTTGAATAATTAGTGCCTGATGAGAAAAATAAAGTTAATTCTGATCTTTATTTTGGTCTTATCGAAATAAGCGATTGTATTTGTGCAATCGATTTAGCAAGGGAACTAAGTTTCTTAGTCAATTTGTTAAACTATTAGGGAAAATTGCTTTGGGCAATTGTTTCCTTGATAACATATTAAAACAAAATTACTTGTAGTTTCGGTTTTGGTATTGGTTATCTAAAGTGGTATGTGAAACCTTCGTGCTTAACTTTTATAGGTTGTACAATTCTTTTAGATTGTAAGATCCTTTCGGTTTTGGTATTTGCTCGTACCTTTGTCATTTTGTGACAAAAAGGGGGAGACATATATGGAGTAAACAAGTGATTTGTAATCACTAAGGATAGGACAAATGTGCTTAAACGTTATATCTAACGAAAGAGTAAAGCATTGACTAAGGGGGAGAAACATATCATATGATGATTGTAGTTAATTGGACTACAAAAGAGAAATAACAAAGATGTGCGGATTTAAAATCTACCTATCTTACCTTTAGGGGGAGTATTAGCTTTGTTATTTAAATGTTAACAACGACATTTACGAATTGAATATATGCAGGGTATTGTGCGTTGAAACTTGGAATCAAGCGTATGTATAATGAATTTTTGTAATTTGTTTATCCATATGATTGTAAGAGTTTTGTCACTAAAATTGACAAAGGGGGATATTGTTAGAGCATAGCTCAGTTGAACCCACCAAGCGTTGGTATGTCAAGTTTGGTTGTCATATTTTAGTGAATCAAAACTCAATTAAAGTTTGATTATGTACTAGAGACAACTTCGTATAGGTTAGGATAGAAAGATTAGGAAAATGAGACATACAAGTATTACTCGAAGACTTGAAGAATGTGAAGAAGTAACAAGCTACAATGACGACATCATCCTTCCTCTTGAGGTTAGTAATATTTTGACTTGAACTGTTTCATTCCTAACGTATCTTTCAAGTCGTGCTATATTGAAAACATAACTGCGAAGCTGTGAATGATTATACTCTAGTAGACATAGTGTTAAGGAATTAGAATACGAAGTATAACGCTTATCTTTTGAACTTCGTATATAAGACATCGACATAATCGTATGAATGCTATTGTGATTATGTGTATGGGTATTGGTGAAGATTTCGTCATAGGAAACAATGTTTACATTCGTTTAAAAGAAGTACATTCATGAACTTGTTTTATGAATCGAAAGGGAAATCACTAGGCTTATTGGTATTGTTATTCATTGCATATCTTTGGATTACCAATATGTGTGAGTTAGTAGAACCGATCATAACTTGTTATGTATCTTGGTAAAACTAGTCTCAATGCCTGACTTATGTATTGGTATGACTTTTATTAGTGTAACCGATCCTAAGTAATCACCTAACATGGTATGATCGATATTTGTAATTGGTGTGACCGATCCTAGTAATTGGTGTAACCAATCCTAGTAATTGGTGTGACCGATCACAAAAGAGTGTGTAATCGATCCTTGTAATTGGTGTAACCGGTCATGGTAATTGGTGTAACCGATCCTGGTAACTGGTGTGACCGATCACAAGTAATACCATGAGAATATGGTAACCAGTCATGGTAATTGATGTAACCAATCCTGGTAACTGATGTAACCGGTCCCAGTAACCATATTAAGGTAGAACCGATCTTTGTGTTTGGTAGAACCGTAAACCCATGATTAGTGTTTGATATTTGATCAATCACATAGTTCTTGAAAATCAGATGAACCAGTTCTAAACTTGTTTGTTGAACTTTGATTGCACCTAATTTGTTTATTCTTGAGAATCTTCTCTTCTGATATAAGATTCACTCAAACTAGATCGAAGTGTCGACGAGATCTTTAGATTTGTTTGTAGATCTTAAGACATCTTGTGATAATTCATTGTTAATAGACTCCGTTCTGTGCGTGATTGTTCACAAGAGATTCAAATTGTTGTATGCAGGTGTTTATTGAAGATTTGAAGACGAAGAAGATTTCTTATTGGGTTTCATAATCTTTGGTGTGCACAAAACTTGATCGGCTGGGATCCAACTATAATCGGTTTATCTTTGATAGATTTGATTGATTAGTTTGGTAGATCGGCATCGGTATTTAGTATCTTGATAGATCCTATTATTGACTGCAAAATCTAATCTCAATTACTTTGGTAGTTGTTAATTAGATTGATCTAAACCCGACAAAGGAGTTTATTGGATTAAACAGAAGAGCCTTTGTCTAACTCATATCACTGAGATTGAATAGAGTTGTTACCGAACAGATTTGTTGTTCCTTTACAGTTTGGAATACTAACCAAAGGAATTGTTCCAGTGCGTGCACTTATTGAATGTCGGAAGCGCATGGATACTGAAGAAACTAGGTGAACTATAGGTTTAGTTGCTTGGTCTCAACTTTAAGAAGTTGGTGTGATTTTGTATAGGGGCTTAATTCTGAGAGTATTCAATTCTGGACTAGGTCCCGGGGTTTTTCTGCATTTGCGGTTTCCTCGTTATCAAAAACTTACTGTGTCATTTACTTTTGTTTTCCGCAATTATAATTGTTGTTATTATAATTTAAAGTAAATTACACAAACGTTAACTCTGTATTACTTGATAGTGATCCTATAGATTTTGGTTAAGTCCGAACCTATTATCAAGTAATCACACTTTGATTGTTGTATTGTCTCGATCTTGTATCCATAGACAATCACACAAAGTGTGAATACCGATTCGTTGTATTGTCTCGACTCAGTCCATAGACAATCACTTTAGGTAAGAGGACTTATAGGTGGAAAAGTTTTAGATTGAGGTATATTTGGGTACCCTCGTCTTTTCATAACTTTTGAAAGCTAATTAGGTCAAAATTATGAAAGAGTGTGGGACCGGCTCCTTGCAAGCCTAAGGGCCATCCTTGGTCGGTCAAGGTGGCACGCCCATGTCACCATACTGCCCGTGTCTCAGTCCTGAGAGTTTTAGTATTTTCTGGTGCGCGTTTGAGCAATATTTTGGATTTTCAAAAGAGTTTGATCTTGGCTGAAACTCTCAATTTTGCTCGAATAAGCAAGTAGAACTTTGCTCATGCGACCAAAATTTTGAGATTATTAAAATAATAATATTTTAATTTTTGATATGAGAAGCCTAGTCGGTCATGTGACCATTTGACTTTTTGGCTTTTTCATGGTTTGAGCAATATTTGAGAAAATATTGAAAAACTAGGGTTTTTGCTCAAACGAAGGAGTTTCATGAGATGAAGGAAATAATAATATGAGAAAATAAGGAATTGTAAGGTGTGGGACCGGCCATGGCATGGCCGTCCGGCTAGATGGCCCGATCCAGTGACTCATTTCCCTATTTTTGATTATTTTTTCATCGGTTGAAGGAAAATATGGAGAAATTAGGAGTTTTGCTCAAACAAGGAAATTTGCTCGAATGAAGGAGTTTTCATGAGATCAGGAAAAATAATAAAATAATGGTAAAATAATGGGAGAGGTGGATCCAGCCACGACGGCATGACCGGCCGGCCGGTGGGCCCGGTCCCCTAGGCGTCTCTTTTATTATTTTATTAATATTATTTTCCCCCTATTTTGCAGAGGTTTCCTCATTCGTCCATATTTTTTAATGCTCGTTCGTGCGTTCGTGGGCTCGTTTGTGCATTATTTGCTAAGTACAGTCGCACCATTTTCTCGGGGCTTACTCGGTCGGTGGTGGCTCAGATGCCCGATCGGTGAATATTTATTACTAATTCATGAAATTCAGCTGAGAATAATTCATGAAACAGAGTAATAAAAATTATTTGAGTATTCATTACATATTCATGAAATTCGAATGGTTCATGAAACTGAGTAATAAAATGAGTTGACTATCTATTACTAATCCATGGAATCCAGCTAAAGATCAGCCATGAAACAGAGTAATGAGATAGAATGATTATCTATTACTAATTCATGGATTCCAGCTGAGGATCATCCATGGAACAGATTAATGATATAAATAGATTATTTTCTAGGAATTCAGTTGATGAATGACACGCTAGAATCAACCTATTTGAGGAATCGAGATATGAGATAATTGAAGCATCATACTCGTTCTGAGGGGGTATATAGTCAGGGAACAACGAATAGAGTGACGTCTTAAAGGCGTTAGGCTCTATACTAGCATACAATATGTCTAGGAGCCGCCAAATCATTAAGAGATTTTATACACGGTCTCTCTACGTAGTCAGGAAACAATGAGCAGCGTGACGTCCTGAAGGCGTTAGGTTGTATACTAGCATGCAATATGTCTAGGAGCCGCCCAATCATTTTGATTTTATGTAGAGGTGATGATGAAATGTGTAAAGCATCGAAAGCTCAGCTGAGAGGCCTTTCGAGAAACATATTCATCATAGCTCTGAGAGGAACGTTCGCTCAGTCAAAGATCGCGAAATGGTTCATGAAAAAGCGGGGGTCTAACAACCACATCCAATATTTCGCTTAGCAATCTGTATGGACAAACTCCAATATAATTCCAATAGAATCAACTAGACAGTCAGACTCAATCAATGGAAATATATCCAAGAGTTGTATCTATGTTTCACATTGTAATCAACAAATCTAACAGATAGAAATCCGCGAGCCTGATTATTATGTTAAACAACTTGAATAGTACCAAAGACCAATGTTCAAGTGTCAATCAATATAATCAACAACCAAAGGTTGGATTCTCTAATTGATTGAAGTACGCATAACCTGTGATATTTCAATTATATAAACAAATATAATGCGGAAAATAAATAACACAGACACCTAAAATTTTGTTAACGAGGAAACTGCAAATAAAGAAAAACCCCGGGACCTAGTCCATATTTGAACAACATACTGTATTAAGCCGCTACAGACACTAGCCTACTCCAAATTAACTTCGGACTGGAATGTAATTGAGCCCTAACCAATCTCACACTGATCAAAGTACAATTGCGTTCCTTAAGTATCTGAATCCCAGCAGGACTCTACGCACTTGATTCCCTTAGCTGATCTCACCAACAACTAAGAGTTGCTACGACCCAAAGTCGAAGACTTGATAAACTAATCAGTCTCACACAGAAAAGTCTATTGTATAGATAAATCTGTCTCACACAGATAAACCTATAAGTTTTGTTCCGTCTTTTGATAAATCAAGGTGAACAGGAACTATTTGATATATCAGACTTATATTTCCAAAGAACAACCTAGAAATATCAATCACCTCACAATAATCTTAATCGTATGGTAGCGAAACAAGATATTGTGGAATCACAAACGATAAGACGAAGATGTTTGTGACTACTTTTTAACTTGCCTATCGGAGATTAAATCTCGAGAAAATCTTAGAAAATATAGTACTCAATCACGATAGAAAACAGAGAGATCAGAACACGCAACTACAGGGAAAATAGTTGGGTATGGCTTCACAATCCCAATGAAGTCTTTAAGTCGTTAACCTACAGGGTTTCGTGAAAATCCTAAAGTTAAAGGAGAATCAACTCTAGTCGCAACTAGTATCACACAGGAGGTGTGGGGATTAGGTTTCCCAGTTGTTATAGTTCTCATTTATATAGTCTTCAAATCAGGGATTGCAATCAATGTTACCTTGGTAACAAAGCATTCAATATTCACCGTTAGATGAAAACCTGATTAGACTCAAGCTAATATCTTTCAACCGTTAGATCGAACTTAGCTTGTTACACACAAATGAAAAGTGACTTCATTTAGATATGGGTAACTGTACCTAAACGTGTGCACCTTGTTGGCTCAACAATAGTTAACCGAAGTTAGCCATATAAACACTTTTATATCAACCATAACTAGTTCAAATGACTCAAATGAAACTAGTTCTAGAGTTGTTCAATTGTTTAGATTCTTATAAAAGTATACAAGACACAATTGAAGAAAAATCGATTTTGATTCACTCGAATCAAGTCATGAACATTATAGCCACGGTTTGCAAAAGATTGCATTCCTTATTATATAAATGTATTAGTTCATGAACAAACTGATTTTAAAACATTATCCATTCAGGTATGCAAACGGGTACGCATACCTAAATGGCCGAACTAAGTTTGGGTTTCGCCGGTACGCGAACTGGTACGCATACCTTCCAAACTCAACAGAAATTCCCGGACCTGAAACTCACGCCAGTACGCATACCGGTATGCGTACAAGGTTCCCGGACTTCCCTGAACCAAGCAGTATGCATACGGGTATGCATACCATGGTTCCCGAACTTGGATTACATATATGCAAGTACGCATACTATACTTAAATCCACTTGTTCTAAACTCTCATTTCAATCATTGAAACATTCTCGGAAGACGACAATAGCTATCTCACACAAACTATTAGCTTCAAAGCAATTTTCAAGTGATCGAACGATCAATACGAAACATTCTGAGTCTACATCAAATGACTGTCTCACACAAATCATGTAAGATGTTACCAGGAAATTTTCACATGATCATCGTTTGACTTTCGTCAAGAATATAAGATGAACTTGGTTAAAGCGAAAGCTTACCAACACATATTTCGAGAAATATGTAAGTGAGTTAAACTCAGCTCGAAATATCAAATGTGTATAATTGAAGTCTATATAGCTATACGACTTTTTTTCTCAAATAGGAGATAGAGTAGATAGACTTTTGAGTGATAGATGAGTTCAAGTCTCCACATACCTTTTGTTGATGAAGTTCCACAAGCTATCCTTAGTAGTTCTTCGTCTTCATTCGATGAACGCCGTGAAGTCTAATGCTTAACTACACTTTCTATCCTAATCCGAGACTTAGCTATAAGTAGACTAGAAATCAAGACTTATATTTTTGGAAACTAAACTTGACAACAAGCTTGAGATAGCAATGCTTGCGAGTTCGACCGAGCAGTACTCTAGCAATCTCCCCCTTTGTCAATTTTAGTGACAAAACTATCAATACATATGGAATACAAAATAAATAGACTTTGTAGCTCTCAATCCAAATGCTTGATTTCCTTGGTTCTTCAACATTACTCGAAATCTTCATCACTTCCAAGTACTCCATTGATTCTAAATGTGTTCAACTCAGCATCATTTTTGTTGAAGATCCGTAGCTATAACAATGAGAAAACAGTTGCTCTCAATCATTGTTATACAGTGTCATAGTTTTATTACACAGCATCAAAGTCCAATTATATCACAACTTTGACAACAATACTATGGTGATATGTATCACTCCCCCTTAGTCAATACTTCATCTCACATGAAAACCACTCCCCCTAACATAATGATCCGTAAACCATATGTATTTGTAATGTGAACTACACATTAATTCTCCCCCTTTTTGTCAATAAAATTGGCAAAGGTACGAAAATTAGTGGGATCCTAATGAAATTTCCATAGAGATACTTCATGACCAAAAAGAAACAACATATCAACTTTGTTTAGATGCAATCATATATCCGAAACCAAATGCATTCATCAAGGAGTTAATGAAGATACAAGAAAACTCCTATAATATTCCACAGCCGCACTCCCCACAAATATTTGGCAATTAAGCACAAGTTCAATTAAAAACTCTCCCCCATAAAATGTCATTCCCGAAAGAACAACAAGAGCGACCTTACTTTCACAAGAAAAGAAGGATTTCTTTGGATATTAACAAATAACATGAAACATGAATTTGTATCCAAAATACTCAATTAAATTAACCACAAGAGAATCCATGATTAATTTAATCGGAAATGCTCACATAAGAGAACTTACGGAGCCACACAGTACTTGCACAAAGATGTGGATCAGGGAAAGACCAATACTGCGAAATATTCAAATATTCATTCTATTTTTCATCAATATTTGCATAGAGACATATAATAGACTTAATATTTGTAAACAAAGGTTCATCTTATCTTCCATCAATATTTGCATAATGACATAATAGGCTTTACTTTTGTTGTCAAAAGTTCATTCTATCTTTTATCAATATTTGCATAATGACATATGAAAGACTTAACTTTTGACATATATGGGACAATCATAGTTCACGGACGCAAACACACATATCCCATAACAAGTTGCAATATATAAAACCATAAACATTAATACTGCAAAATCATCCTCCAAATAAACTTTAAAATTTAAATAAATAAATTTAAAAACATTGCAAGATGAAAATCGTTGGAAATAGCTATGTGTACTCACAATAATGGCTATTCCAAACCCTAGTTATCCTTCTTAAAACACAAGAATAAATTCTCATAAGAAGTTTCCTAGATAAAAAGAAATAACTCCTAGGAATAACGAAATCGAGAGTCATCAGACATGACCAGCAACAAGAGATCTAACATAGATAAGTTCATCAGTTGCTTTCTTCAGTTCGTTTTTCAGAAATTCAAGATTCTTTGTTGCAATCCAAGGTTGTTCATGTACGACCTCAGAATCTCGAAGAAGGTTTCCTTCCAGTTGAGATGACATCTGAACTGGAAGTTTGTTTTCATGATCAACAACATGAAAGCAAGTTATGAAAATAAGGTTTTCGTGAAACTCTATAACCTCGCTCTGTTCAGCTTTGTCTTCCTTTTTGCATCTATCCATCATGCACGCCACAAAGATTCAGAGAATTTTTGACGTTACGGAAAGTGTATGTATCAGGGGAAGAGGAAAAACATGATACATATATATATATATATATATATATGAGTTCAACATAGGGAAACCCTAGGGAAACTCATTTACGTCTGGTAAGGGTCGGGTGCACATACGTTCAAGGTTGTGAACCAAGTCCAAAACTAAGAGAGCAATGGAGCCTAATTTAGAAGCAATTTTGATAAAAAAATCAAAGACAAATTCTAAACAAATTCACATAAAATCTTAACTCAAAAGAACATAAGATGAATGTTGATAAACAACAACTCACTCGTCAAATGGGAAGAAAACAAGGGTTTTCAAGGTAGGCAACAAATAGAATATTCTCAAAGAGTTATTGATCATATTATACTCTGTAATAGAATACTGGAGCAGGGCTCAACAGTGAGATGATCATTTTAAAAAAATAATACTAATACAACAAAGACCACTTTTCTCAAGACACATGAACTTCTTGAGAATTATGAGCATCCTCACATATTTTCACTAAGGATGCCCCTCCTTTTTTGTAGTCAAGTTATATTTTGATGAGCATATTGCTCATCAAGGATGTTGGCATTTTCCCTTTCTCTTTCTTTAGACGAAACATAAGGGTTAGTCAATGGAGAGTTCAGAAGGAGAGGACACGAAATACCTGAAACTTACGCCTTCCTTGCCTTCTTAATGCTGCGTTTGAGTCTATTTATACTAGTCTTGAGCTCCGAGACACGATTGTTGATGTGGATGTAATTTGGAGCAGACATTTTAGGTTCAAGACTTTCTTCAGTGAGAGGCAAGGAGTTTGAACTTCTCTTCAATCTTCTATGATTTTTCCTTTTCACAGAGTAAGATGAAGAGTCAGATGTCCATATGACATCCTTCCCTTTAACAGGTTTTGTGTCATATTTACAATCAAGAATTGGCTCATCACAACACTTCTGTCGATTGCAGGTACGACCTTTTATTCCAGCAAACTGAGACACAGGTTTGATTACTTATTTAGACATCCATACAAGAATGTTATGGAGTTTTTCATTCCGTAAACGAAACGACATCTCCTTTCAAGGTGACCTTTGTTTCCGCAATAATAACAGTTGTAGGGAATGTCTTTGACTGTTCTCATATGAGCTGTTTTCAAAGGTGGACAATCTTTGTTCATAGGAACATCAACTGCTAAAGGAAATTTTTCACTTTTGATGTCAGTGAATTTTTTACTTAGGAACTTGTCATTAGCACAGACAAAATTGATCTTACTAGTACTTGGAGCATCTATTCCTTTATAAACCAGACCACGTGTATCATGGTGTTCTTTACATGCTCCCAGCATAGTGGATAATTTTGTAGAACTAGCATTGAATCTTTTCAGATTCTATTCCAGTGAATTGACCTTTTCAAGAGCAACAGCTAGATCAGTCTCCAATTGTTTTTCTATGGTGAGACAGCTGATTTCTCTGTCGTTAAAACATTTTTGTTGAGAGTCCTATCTTTCTTCAGCTTCTGCAAGTCTTTCTTTCAACGTAAATAGATTTCGACGAAGATTATCACATTCAGAATTCTTTGAACGCACATCTTCTTCTCGATCTTTAAGAATAGATTGTAAGAGTTTGTAACCGCAATTATATCCCTTAAAGAGTTTTCTCAATTACCAGTTTTCTTGACAGAGAGGAGCCAAATGTTCAGCCAAGTAAGCAATTGACTTCTGTTTCTTTAAGAGACTGTCAAAAAGCTTGATATATTGTGAGACTTCCTCATCAAAATATTTTCCTTCTTATGAATCACTTTCATCAAAAAGATCATCCAACTGTTCATTTAGGGATTTCTCCCAGTCGAATACAGTTTCAGTCAATGGAGAAGATATGAGAGATTTCTCAGGAGGCTCAAGGCTTTGAACCAAATCAAAAGGCTTCTGAACTGGTGTTGCGTTTTCAGAGATAACACTACTATCCATAGAGTTAGATCGCTACAAACACAGACTTGTGAGGTCTTACAGTGTTTGCTTGCTTTGATACCAATTGAAAAAGCGGGGGTCTAACAACCACACCCAATATTTCGCTTAGCAATCTGTATGGACAAACTCCAATATAATTCCAAGAGAATCAACTAGACAGTCAGACTCAATCAATGGAAATATATCCAAGAGTTGTATCTCTGTTTCACAGTGTAATCAGAAAATCAAACAGATAGCAATCCGCGAGCCTGATTATTATGTGAAACAACTTGAACGGTACCAAAGACCAATGTTCAAGTGTCAATCAATATAATCAACAACCAAAGGTTGGATTCTCTAATTGATTGAACTACGCACAACCTATGATATTTTAATTTTATAAATAAATATAATGCGGAAAATAAATAACACATACACCATAAATTTTGTTAGCGAGGAGACCGCAAATGCAGAAAAACCCCGGGACCTAGTCCAGATTTGAACACCACACTGTATTAAGCCGCTACAGACACTAGCCTACTCCAAGTTAACTTCGGACTGGAATGTAGTTGAGCCCTAACAATTCTCACACTGATCAAGGTACAGTTGCGCTCCTTACGTATCTGAATCCCAGCAGAAATCTACGCACTTGATTCCCTTAGCTGATCTCACCCACAACTAAGAGTTGCTACGACCCAAAGTCGAAGACTTGATAAACCAATCTGTCTCCCACAGATAAACCTATGAGTTTTGTTCCGTATTTTGATAAATCAAGGTGAACAGGAACCAATTGATATACCGGGCTTATATTCCCATAAAACAGCCTAGAAATATCAATCACCTCATAATAATCTTAATCGTTTGGTAGCGAAACAAGATATTATGGAATCACAAACGATGAGACGAAGATTTTTGTGACTAATTTTTATCTTGCCTATCGGAGATTAAATATCGAGCAAATCTTAGAGAAGATGGTACTCAATCACGATAGAAAATAGCAAGATCAGAACACGCAACTACAGAGAAAATAGTTGGGTCTGGCTTCATAATCCCAATGAAGTCTTTAAGTCGTTAACCTAAAGGGTTTCGTAAAAAACCTAAGATTAAAGGAGAATCGACTCTAGCTGCAACTAGTAACACACATGAGGTGTGGGGATTATTTTTCCCAGTTGCTAGAGTTCTCCTTTATATAGTCTTCAAATCAGGGTTTGCAATCAATGTTACCTTAGTAACAAAGCATATAATATTCACCGTTAGATGAAAACCTGATAGAATCAAGCTAATATCTTTCAACTGTTAGATCGAACTTAGCTTGTTACATACAAATGAAAAGTGACTTCTGAAAAGCGGGGGTCTAACAACCTCACCCAATATTTCGTTCGGCAATATGAATAAAAAAAACTCCAATATACTTTCAAGAGAATCAACTAGACAGTCAGACTCAATCTAGAGAAAAGTATATCAAAGAGTTTATATCTCTGTTTCATAATGTAATCAGCAAATCAAACAGATAGAAATCCGCGAGCCTGATTATTATGTGAAACAACTTGAATGGTACCAAAGACCAATGTTCAAGTGTCAATAAATTTATATCAACAACCAAAGGTTGGATTATCTAATTGATTGATCTCAACGCACAACCTGTGATATTTCTATTATATAATAACAAAATATAATGAGGAAAAGAAATAACACAGACACCAGAATTTTGTTAACGAGGAAAACCGCAAATACAGAAAACCCCCGGGACCTAGTCCAGCTTTGAACACCACACTATATTAAGACGCTACAGATACTAGCCTACTACCAATGAACTTCGAAATGGAATGTAGTTGAGCCCTAATCAATCTCACACTGATCAAGGTACAGTTGCGCTCCTTATGTCTCTAAACCCCAGAAGGATTCTACGCACTTGAGTCCCTTAGCTGATCACCCACAACCAAGAGTTGCAACGACCCAAAGTCGAAGACTTGATAGACAAATCTGTCTCACACTGAAAAGTCTATTGGAATAGATAAATCTGTCTCCCACAGAAATACCTACGAGTTTTGTTCCGTCTTTTGATAAATCAAGGTGCACAGAACCAATTGATAAACCAGACTTATATTCCTAAAGAACAACCTAGTATTATCAATCACCTCACAATAATCTTAATCGTATGGTAGCGAAACAAGATATTGTGGAATCACAAACGATGATACGAAGATGTTTGTGACTACTTTTTATCTTGCCTATCGGAGATCAAATCTCGAGCAAATCTTAGAGAAGATAGTACTCAATACGATAGAACAGGGCAAGATCAGAACACGCAACTACATAGAAAATAGTTGGGTATGGCTTCACAATCCCATTGAAGTCTTTAAGTCGTTAACCTACAGGGTTTCGTGAAAAACCTAAGGTTAAAGGAGAATCGACTCTAGTCGCAACTAGTATCACACAGGAGGTGTGGGGATTAGGTTTCCCAGTTGCTAGAGTACTCCCTTATATATTTTTCAAATCAGGGTTTGCAATCTAAGTTACCTTGGTAACAAAGAATTCAATATTCACCGTCAGATGAAAACCTGATTAGACCCAAGCTAATATCTTTCAATTGTTAGATAGAACTTAGCTTTTTATACACAAATGAAATGTACCCTCATTTAGGTTTGAGTAACCGTACCTAAACGTGTACACCATGTTAGCTCATTAGTAGTTAACCAAGGTTGTAGATGGGGAAAACGGTTCGCTGGTTTTTTAGGGAATGGAGAGACGACCGTGTGACAGAGGCTCCTCAACCGAGCGAATTGCCTAACCTCAAACAGATGCACTGCATGGGAGTGCTTTGAGTTCGAGAGATCAATCTATAGGACTCCGGTCTAAACCAAGACATGGCCGTTTCAGAGTAAATTCGGTCATAGAGAGGGAAGAGGGTTGATCTGTAGGAGGGAAGCTGAGAAGTGTGTGATATCAATGATGATCAAGGATTATGAATGTGTTTAAGGTTTCTACAAGTATGTGAATTGTGTAAATAAGTTTCGATTGAGAGAATTGTGTGTCCCCCCAGTCATCGATTTTTGGACTTATTTATATTGTCAGAATAATAAACACATTGATCCCAGTAAGTGTGACGGTTTCTTGAGTGAAAGAATGAGAAAGTGGGAAATCGTGGTAAAACCAGTTCCGTGTCGTTGGAGACTTTGTTGATCGTCCACCCACTACTTTGCTAACTCCCTCAACCGTTTGCAAAACTTACTCACGTTTCTCATCGTGGATGAACACATGTGTCGTAGGCCGCCAGACCAAAACCCTAATTAATATCCCACATGTGACGTGATTGATATCTCACGAACGTGGAGTCTGCAAGGCAGACGTCTATTTAATTAGTAAGTTATTGACTTGTTAGATGATAAGTCTAAGTTTTTCTCAGTTGAGCATGATTGTCGAATGCTCTAAGATTCATGGATTGAACATGTATGTTGAGACGTATAGTTCTTGAATCAACATGATGGATAGTTTGAGCAAGTATTGCTCATTCGATAAATTAATGAATATTGATAGTTGGATCAATATTCGATCAACTGAGCAGGTATTGGTAGATCAACATAAATTTATTAGTGTTTAAACTTGCTCAAAATGACGATTTGCAGAGCATTCAGTTCAAAACCCTAATTTTGATCGATTGCTGATCAGTTGGTGATTTATTGAAAATCAATCAATGATTGAAGGAGTGACCGGCTACTTGGGATGATGGTCGACCATGTAGTGCCAAAGTGCCCGAGTGAGCGTGCACCAAAGTCCTTTGTTAACCGGTTGGTGAAAGAATGATCAGATTTAATCATTTATTAAAATAGCGCTCGTGCGAGTGTTAGGTGATAAAACCTAATTATGGAGAGATGAGGGACCGACCAAGGAGTCATGGGACCGGCCTTGATGGTCGTGGGACCAGCTGACAGTCAATTGAGCAAATCTCAAGTTGGTTGAAGAGAATTTGGACCTAATACGAACAATTGATAGCAAATTAGGTCAAAATTATAAAGATGTGTGGGACCGGCTCATTACAAGCCTTAGGGCCGGCCTTGGTCGGTCAAGGTAGCATGCCTGTGTCACCACAGTGTCCGTGTCTCAGTCCTGAGAGTTTTAGTATTTTCTGGTGCGCGTTTGAGCAACACTTTGGATTTTAAGAAGAGTTTGATCTTGACTGAAACTCTCGATTTTGCTCGAGTGAGCAAGTAGAACTTTGCTCGTGCGACCAATATTTTGAAAATATTTTAATATTTGACGTGAGTGGCCTAGTCGGTCGTGTGACCGTTTGACTTTTTGGCTTTTTCATGGTTTGAGCAATATTTGAGAAAATATTGAAAAACTAGGGTTTTCTCTCAAACGATGGAGTTCCATGAGATGATGAAAATAATAATATGACAAAATAAGGGATTGTGAGGTGTGGGACCGGCCAAGGCTAGGGCATGGCCGGCCGGCTAGGTGGCCTGGTCCCGTAACACCTTTCCCTATTTTTGATTATTTTTCATCTTTGAAGGAAAATATGGAGAAACCGTGAGTTTTGCTCAAACAAGGAAAGTTGCTCGAATGAAGGAGTCTTCATGAGATCATGAAAATAATAAAATAAGAAAAAAATAAAGAAAAAGGCGTGGGGGACCGACCACGGCGACATGACCGGCCGTCCGGTTGGCCCGGTCCCTAGACGCCTCTATTTTTTATTATTCTTTTATCTCTCATATTTTGCGTGGGTTTTCTCGTTTGTCCATATTTTTGAATGCCCGTTCGTGCATTTGGGTGCTCGTTCGTGCATCATCGTTGAGTACACTTGCACCATTTTCTTGGGGCTTACTCGGTGATAGTCCATATGCCCGATTGTTAGATATTTATTACTAATTCATAAAATTCAGCTTAGAATGATTCATGAAACGGAGTAATAAAATGAATTGAGTATCTATTACTAATCCATGGAATTCAGCTGGGGAATTCAAGGAACGGAGTAATGAGATAAAGTGGTTATCTATTACTAATCCATGAAATCTAGCCGGGGATAGCCATGGAACGGAGTAATGAGATATAATAGATTATTTTCTAGGAATTCAGTTGGCGAATGACACGAGAGTTAATCTATGTGCATAATCGAGATATGAGATAGTTGAAGCATCATATTCGGTCTGAGGGGTTTATAGTCAGGGAACAACGAACGGAGTGACGTCCTGAAGGCGTTCATCTCTCTAACAAACAATTATATCTAGAGAACCGCCCAATCATCAAGATTCTATATACGGTCTCTCTACATAGTCAGGAAACAATGTGCAGTGTGACGTACTGAAGGCGTTCAACTCTCTAACAAACAATTATGTCTAGAGAACCGCCCAATCATTAAGATACTATGTAGAGGTGGGTCTCTCTATGTAGTCAGGGAACAACGAATGGCGTGACGTCCTGAAGGCGTTAAGCTCTCTAACAAACAATTATGTCTAGAGAACCGCCCAATCATTAAGATTCTACATACAGGTGATGATGAAATGTGTGAAGCATCGAATGCTCAGCCGGGGAGGCCTTTCGAGAAACATATTCATCATAGCTCTTTCAGAGGAACGCACACTCAGTCAGAGATCGTGAAACGGTTCACGGATCGTAAAATATGAATCATCACATGCGTTCCCGAAGCCGGGTCAGAAATATGCAGTATCATGATTTTACG
Source organism: Papaver atlanticum (assembly GCA_023531105.1). Taxonomy (NCBI): domain Eukaryota; kingdom Viridiplantae; phylum Streptophyta; class Magnoliopsida; order Ranunculales; family Papaveraceae; genus Papaver; species Papaver atlanticum. Next base: position 22,476,545 of record JAJJMB010007708.1, read on the forward strand.
ATTTTGACCTTTGTCGAAAATCCACCATCAACAGTGGTTAGATATATGAACACTCTCATATCAATCTTATTCATCTTAACCATAACTAGTTCAAATAACTCAAATGAAACTAGTTAAAGAGTTGTTCAATCGCTATATTCTCATAGAAGTATACAAGAACACAATTGAAGCAAAATCGGTTTGATTCACTCGAATCAATTCATGAACATTATAGCCACGGTTTGCAAAGAATGCATTCCTCAATATATAAATGTATTAGTTCATGAGCCAACCGATTTTAGAACTTTAACCACTCAAGTATGCAAACGGGTACGCATACCTAAGTAGCCGGCCTGAGTTTGGGTTCGACAGTATGCGAACGGGTACGCGTACCTAAGTACACTTCCAAAACCCATAAGAAATTCCCGGACCTATACCTTATGCAGGTACACGCACCGGTATGTGTACTTGGTACCCAAAATTCCACAACTACAAGTACGCATACGAGTATGCATACTTTAGTTCCGGTCATGGGTCACATACATGCAAGAACGCATACTATGTTCATAATCCATTAGTTCTAAACTCTATTTCAATCATTGAAACTTTCTTAGAGGATGACAATAGCCGTTTTCACACACTATTAGCATCAAAGCAATTTTCAAGATATTGAAATAATCATAACGAAACATTCCAAGGCTACACCAAATGATTGTATCACACAAACCATGTAAGATGTTACTCGACGATTTTCACATGATCATCTTTTGACTTTCGTCAAGAATATAAGATGAACTTGGTTGAAGCGAAAGCTTACCAACACATATTTCGAGAAATATGTAAGCGAGTTAAACTCAGCTCGAAATCTAAAATGTGTATAATCGAATACTATATAGTAATACGACTTTTGTCTCAATATAGGAGATTGTGTAGAAATAGACTTTCCAAGTGATAGATGAGTTTTAGTCTCCACATACCTTTTGTTGATGAAATTCTATAAGCTCTCCTTAGTAGTTTTTCGTCTTCAATTAATGAACGCCTTGAAGTTTAATGCAAACTACATAATCTATCCTAGTCCGAGACATCACTATAAGTAGACTAGAAATAAGGACTTATAGTTTTAATCACTAACATTAAAAAACAAGCTTGAGATAGCAACGCTTGCAAGTTCGACCGAGCAGTGCTCTAACAATCTCCCCCTTTGTCAATTTTAGTGAAAAAACTATCAATACATATGGATTACAAAATAAATAAACTTTGTAGCTTCTCATCCAAATGCTTGATCTCCTTGGTTCTTAAACATTACTCGAAATCTTCATCACTTCCAAGTACTCCAATGATTCTAAATTTGTTCAACTCAACATCATTTTTGTTGAAGATCCGTATCTATAACAATCAGAAAACAATTTCTCTCAATCATTGTTATACGGTGTCATAGTGTTATTACACAGCATTAAAGTTCAATTGTATCACAACTTTGACAACAATACTATGGTGATATGTATTACTCACCCTTAGTCAATACTTCATCTCACAATGAAAACCACTTCCCCTTTCATAATGATCCGTAAACCATATGTATTTGTAGTGTGAACTACACATTAATTCTCCCCCTTTTTGTCAATATAAATTGGCAAAGGTACGAAAACTAATGGGATCCTCATGAAATTTTCATAGAGATACTTCATGACCAAAAGAGAATAACATACCGACTTGTTTCGATGATTTCACATAGTCGAAACTTAGTGTATTCATCAAGGAGTTTATAAGGATACAAGATAACTCCTACAATATTCCACAGCCGCACTCCCCACAAAGATTTGGAAATTAAGCAAAAGTTCAATTAAGAACTCCCCCCCATAAAATGTCATTCCCGAAAAAACAACAAGAGCGACCTTACTTTTACAAGAAAAGAAGGATTTCTTTGGACATTAAAAAATCACATGAAACATAAATTTGTATCCAAAAATCTCAATTGAATTAACCACAAGGAAAATGATCAATTCAATTGTCCATGCTCAACATAAGAGAACTTACGGAGCCACACAGTACATACACAAGGATGTGGATCAGGGAAAGACCAATACTGCGGAATAATCAAAGATTCATTCTATTTTTCATCAGTATTTGCACAATGACATATAATAGACTTAATCTTTGTAAACAAAAGTTCATCCTATCTTCCATCAATGTTTGCATAATGACATAATAGGCTTAACTTTTGTAGTCAAAAGTTCATACTATCTTTTATCAATTCTTTCATACCGACATATAATAGTGTTAACTTTTGAACAAGTATGGGACAGTCAAGGTTCACGGACGTAAACAACATATCCCATAACAATTTGCAATATATAAAACCATAAAGATTAATACTGCAAAAATCATCTTCCAAATAAACTTTAGAATTTAAATAAATAAATCTAAAAACATTGCAAGATGAAAACGTTGGCAATAGCTATGTGTACTTACAATAATGGCTATTCCAAACCCTAGTTATCCTTCTTAAAAACACAAGAATAAATTCTCATGAGAAGTTTCCTAGTAAATAATCGAAAGAAAAAAAAAAAAATTAGACACGATCAGCAACCATAGAACGAGGAAGGGCGAGTTCATCAGATGCTTTCTTTAGCTCGTTTTTCAGAAACGCAAGGTTCTTTGATGCAATTTCAAGTTGTTCACAAACGACCTCAAAATCTTGAAGAAGATTTCCAACCAATTGAAGAGACATTTGAACTGGAAGATCCTTTTCATGATCAAGTGCTTGAAGGAAAATTATGGAGATGGGTTCTTCGTGAAGTTCAAAAAATTTGGCATCATTAAACTTGTCTTCCTCATTGCATCTTTCCATTGTGCATACTAATGGAAGAGACTCTTTTTTTTTTTTGGAAATAAAATTGTTATAAAAGGGAAGAGACTTTTTTTTTCTCTCTAATTGACCGACCACCCCTCCCCTCCTTCATCTCCTCACGCCGAGCAGCAGGGAAGAGAATTTTTTTCGCCGGAGCCGACCATCGCCGATCACCGTCCGGCAAAGTTCCGGCCAACTACGGACAGCCAAGGTAAGTTGTTTTTTTTACTGTACGTGAGTTGTTCATGATTTGCTCATGCTAAAAATTTATATACATGCATATATAGTCGTGAGTTTTTATATGAATCCCTTATTTTAGGAACGAACGTTCATTCATTCGTTAGTTTAAGAAACGAACAATAATCCCTAACTTAGGAGAGATTTTTTTTTTGAAATAGACCTGCGTCTAATGATAAAATTTTGTTTAAGGTTTACGTGAGTTATTAACTAACTTACAAAAATAGAAAAGACCCCGTTTGATAGACGAACGCTCGTTCGAGCGATTTTTTTTAAAGGTTTACGTGAGTTATTAACTCGCGCAATTTTTTTTTTTAAAAGGTTCACGTGAGTTACTCACGAAATTTGGAAATTTTGTAAAATCAAATTTTGATTTTGAACAATTATTAAAAGCAAACAATTATTCGTAGTGAAATAATGTTTTCATGGATTTTGTGATTTAATAGCGTATACACGAAAATCAATGAATGTTCACTGGGTGGAATTGCTCACATGGTGAAAATTATGTGAGTTGCTCACATGATGGAAATTTCGTGAATTGCTCACGGTTTTATGAAAATCAAGTTATGATTTTGAATAATAAATTTTTTGTTCGTCTTTGCAGGTTTGAAGAAGCGAACAGATTTTCAAAATTTTCGTATTATCTTCATTAAAGCTAGTGAAATTGTAAACATGTAAGAGTTAAGTTGTTACCATTTTAGTATATATTGTTGCAAACTCTTTTGTGACTCCGCGTTTTTCGATAACAGCTAATGGCGGCTCCCGGTGATGATCATGTCTCTGACTCTTCTGGGAAAAACTCTAGAAACACCAAATCGAAGATGAAGAATTTGGCGGATGTTCATGCGGAGGTAGATCAACCTTTCATAAACGCTATAAATATGATACGTGGTATGTCTCTTGATCGTCTGAGAGTCATTCGTGAGGGAATTAATGACTTCTTGACTTATGTGGATGCGGAAGAGAAGCAAAGACATGATGAGTTATTGCAGAAAAGAAAAGCTGAGGATGAAAAACTTGCAGCCTATCAGCGGAAAAGACAGCAACTTCAACAAGCGAGAATAGCGGCCGAAGATGAGATTCGACCTTGTCCTGATGGTGTAGCTTTTGATTCAGATGCTGAGGAAGTTGAATCCGTATGGAAGCCTATTGAACGTAGAATGAAGTTATATCTACCAGGCATGAGAGCTGAGCGACCAAGGCTGACCACCGAGCCGAGTGTGAATAAGATGAATATTTAGACGCAATGTATGGTGACCCCGAATATCAATTGGAAGAAGTTCCCAGTAAAAATTCTGATGATGACTCTAAGGAAGAAACTTCCATAGATGATGATGATCGTGAAAACGATGATGAATCCGACGAATCTGATGATTAGTCTTGCTTGCAATCTTCCTGAGTAGTTGATTATTTTTATTTCCCGTTGAAGTAGATGATATTTTAATTGTTTGAACACCTTTGCCTCATAGATATTGCATTAGGACTCATTTTTGAATGACAATCTTTTATTATATCTTCTGCTTGATTTTTCTATGTCTTCAATTGAATGAGGTTGACCAACGTCCATGCATGCAAAAAATTGATCATGATTCTCCGAAGTGTAACCTTTCGATGTCTTCAATTGAATGAGTGACACTCCCAATCTGGTATGAAATACTCTTTATCTTTCTTTCCACTGTGTAATCAATAGCCGACTATGAATATTTGTTGCAAATGAATCATGATGACCGATTCTCTTCAACTCCTTATAACTTAAGACCCAAACGGACTGTGAAAGCACCTGCCCGCTTCAAATCCGCTCGTGCGGATGTCGGAACATCTGTAAGCTCGTTTTCAATTAGAGATTTATTTGAGCGATTCTCCAAACCTTTATTGAACTTAGATGTCATTGCAGGTTGACGTTCACATTGTTAGTGTTGAAAAGAGAAGAGACAGAAAGTCTGCGGCTGCAGCTGATGATGATGTTCATATTGGCAATGATTCGGCCCCTGCAGATGTTAATCTTGAAACTCCTGTTAGCGAGTATCCAATGGCTGGACTTCCGTTTGATGTCCCTATGGAAAATTCTTGCTCGGACAATCAACTTGTTGGTGGCTTCATCGTGCCCAAGCGGTACGCATCTCTCTATACCAAGATCTGGAAGAAGTATGGACATATTGCCACTACTGAAGTATGGAGAAACTTCTTGCCAACTCTTCTGACTACCGTTGTTGGACTGTTTCCAATGATCGATGAGATGAACAAGAAGAATTTTTGTGATGTCGAGAACAAAGAGGTTTATCGATGGGATGACATGATCTCGAACTGTGAGACTTTGAGATTCAATGTAGGTTGGCTCCATCGTCGGCTCGAGTTCATCAAGATTGATAGAGCGGCTGCTGCTGCTAATATGATTTCTGCTACAACTGCTATCATGGAAGAGGAGAAGGCGCTCGCACTGGAGTCGATAAGGGTTGAGAAAACTGTCCAGGACTTGAAAGTGAAGACTGAAAACTTTCAAAAGAGGCTTGAAATGGTCTTTAGTAAAAATTATTTATTGTCGGAAGGCTTGCTCTGAGTGAGCATTTGAGAATGTTTCTTGTGTAGGTTTAAGACTTGTTTTTGAATAAAGTAGGATGAATGATTAATGGAAGAACTTTTCTGTTAGATTAATGAAATCTATTTTGGATTTTGAATGAATGAGCATATTGCATACTCTTTGAAGGAATATAAATTATATTTTGAAATTAAAATAATTGTTTACTGATCGTTCAGGCATAATATGCTTTGAACCACTTGCCATTGATGATGTTTCCTTCCACTCTTCCATTAACAGCCAAGATTTTGTAATACCCACTGGATACTTCCTTGATGATTACATACGGCCGTTCCCATTTTGGAGAGAACTTGGGAGCGGACATGTCTTGTTGAATATGCTGTGCTGTTTTTAGAACCAAATCTCCTACTTGGAATGTTTGAGTTCTTACCATTTTGTTGTATGCCCTGGAAATCCTTTGTTTGTAAGCTTCCACATATTTTTCTACATTGGCCCTCCTTGACTCGAGCATGTACAATTCAGCAATCCTCGAGTTAGACACTTCGGCTTCATACCATTGCACTCCACTGGATGTTGCAATCCTTGCAGAAGGAAGTTTTATTTCTGCTGGGAGTATGGCATCGGCTCTATAGACGAGGGAGTATGATGAAGTTCCGATCGAGCTTATTGGTGCGGTTCGATAGGACCATAAAGCCATAGGCAATTGTTCATGCCACGTTCGAGGATTATCATGAACTGTTCGACTGAGAATCTGGATCAAAGTCTTGTTGGTACTTTCCTCTTGTACGTTTCCTTGGGGATAGTATGGTATAGAGAAAATCTGTTTGATACCATATTCTTCAAGCAACTCTCTCACATGTTTGTTGGCAAAAGGAGTTCCGTTATATGTGATAAGATGTTTAGGAACACCAAATCTGCATATGATGTATTCCTTGATGAAGGCTGCAATAGTGACTCCAGTAGTGCTTCGAAGGGGAATAGCTTCAACCCATTTGGTGAAATACTCAGTTGCTGTGATGATGTATTCATGTTGCTTCGAAGACGCTGGATTGATTTTTCCAATGATGTCCAGTCCCCAGCTGTAGAAAGGCCATGGACTACTCACAGAATGTAATGGGAGACAAGGAGTGTGAATGAGGTTACCGTGGACTTGGCATTGATGACATTTCTGAACATAGGATGCTGCATCGTCTTCCATGGTCGGCCAATAATATTTCTCATGGATCTGGAGAAATAATTTCCTATTTCCCTCGTGTTCTCCTTCGTTCATTTCTCTCAAAATTGTTGGAATTTCATGATCGGCCAAGCATCTCAGTAGGTTCCCACCAAAGCTTTTGCGATACAAAATCCCTTCCAGATAGACAAATCGCTTAGCCCTCTGGGTAAGTTTGATTACTTCTTTCTTCTCTGATGGTAAATCATTGTCGCGCAGGTACTTGATGTAAGGCTCTCTCTATTCCCCAGTATGATGGACTTTTAGATCTTCCAAATGATGAAGTGGTGTTTGACAATTGGGACAAGATCCTTGCAACATTCTCAATTGAACTTCCATGGAGGGCCAATAGTACCCGAGCCTTTGGAGCCTCCTGTAAAGTGTAACGACCAACGTTTGTCCGCATATTTCCTCATGTATGCGCTTGAGTTGCTCGCTCGCTTCTTCATCTCTGAGACATCGTGATAAAGATCCATCAGGATTGCGATAATATAATGCTCCGTGTAGCAAAAAAAAGGTCTTCAATTCCTTGAGGCTAATTTTCCCTTATGTAAGAGAACTGCTCAATTCATGAATAATAGGTGCTCGCCAGTCGATCGTTTGAGCATCTTCAACTTGAGTGAGCCAGGTTGATAACACAAAACGCCTTTGTACAGTGATGGACTTCTCTGACCCTTCAAATTGCAGTTTGGATGCAAGAGTTGCTAAAAAGTCAGCATGTCTGTTGTTGGTACGACCGGTATGGATGATCGTTGCCTCAGAGAAATAAGCTAATATACGTTATGATTCGGCTCTGAATGGAGCAAGTGTTACTTCTTGGAGAGAGTACATGCCATTTATCTGATTGACTAATAACTTTGAGTCTCCTCTTATCTCCAGGTGCATCGCTCCTGCTTGCTTGGCCAAGGATAATCCCAGCAATAAGGCTTCATATTCCGCTGAATTGTTGGTACAGTGGAAATCTAACTTGAATGAATGAGAGAAGACTTCACCAGACGGGGATACTAGCACGACGCCCGCTCCACCAGTATTGTTACTAGGAGTGGATGATCCATCAAAGTATAACAACCATTCCTATTTAATGACTGAGATTTTTGGAAATTCACCCGGCACATCTTCATGTAGCAATATGATATCTTTCCCTGGAAAGGCAGCGAGGAAGTCTGCAACTGCTTGTCCCTTGATTGCTTTGGGTGAGTGATAGACGCATTTATGTGTCTATTTTCATCTCTATTGTGTATAATGTTAGTACCCATTTTTGTACTTATTTTGGTATTTTATCTCTTTGTAGGTGTTTTTTGGAGAAATAAGCTTTTGTGGCGAAATTGGCTCGAAAAGTTGATGAATGCAACCCAAGGGACGAGTGTTATGCGGACTCCAGCAACGGATAAGGGGCGACCAACGGATAAGGGGTAACCTTTCCCCTTCACATTCAAATTCTGAAAATTGGCGGGAAACCAAAAACGTACGGCATGTTTTTGTGGCTGTTTTGGTGGTAGTGATTTGGAGGAGTTTGAGGTCGATTAAACTTATGATTTTCATAGGGTAGACTCCTTATGGGTCTATGAATCTAACATGGGTGTTTAAATCGATTAAACTGGGCTCAATCGACGGGTTTTGATCTCAACAGCAAAATATGGAAAGTCACGTGTGTGACTTGTTTTAGGAAATTTTAGAGAGATTAAAGGCAAGATTTTCTTCCCAAAGATTAATATATATCTAAGGAAGAGTTTAGAATCAAAAGGAAAGCCCAGATACGCATGGAAATTCTAAAACAAGAAATTACCGCAACTTTGCCGTGAAGAGAAAGAAAGAGATTTCGGAAGATTTTGGAGAGATTTAATCGCTCTTTTTGATATAAATAGATTGGTTGGGTCATATATAAGGGGTGTCTAGAGTTTTGGGGGCTGAGAAGGGCTGAGGAGTGAGAAATCAAGACGAACAGAAAGTTACCTGCTGCTGTTTTCTGCTGGTGCGGAGCTGAAGAACACGAAGAACATAAGACGCACACTGAACAGTCGCGAAGAACACGAAGAACATCGACCCACACTAAACCGTCGCAGAAGCAGTCTTATATTCTTGTTTATTAACAGCACTTCAGTTGTATCGGTGATTCTGTAACGCCATAAAAGCGTTTCAGATTCGCTGTATTATTATTTCTCTTCAATAAAAACACCTTTTGAGCCATGTTTCTATCTTTTGAGCATGTTTTTACCATGAGGAGCTAAACCCAAACACTGGGATGACGGAGGAAGACGAATATCATACTTGGGGTAATTTTATTAATTCTTTTTAAGACTTTTGCATTAATTTTAATTGAAAATATGATTTGAATTAATTGGTTGTCATTTAATTTGATGATGTATGCTTAGCTTAGGTGTTTTGATACATCATGCTTAAGATTTACAATCAATGTTTTGAGAATCTACCTTGGCAAAAATAGAGTCCTTGTCTTTCTTGAGCTAAAATTGTCAAAGAATTAATAATTGAACCTTATGTTTTGAATTCGGTGGAATCCCGAATCCCAGTACCTCTCACCATTGTTTAATATTTTTGTATATATTTTTATTAAATTTAAAAACTCGAATCTTCACAAGTCCGAGTGAACGACAACCTTACTTACCACTTTAAAATTACATCAGTGAGACACACGCTATGTCAAACTATGAAATTTGTAGTAACCATTTTGCAGGTCTGCCTATCAAAGCTGGTTTTGACAGTAAGAATTTTACAGGATCAGCTTTAGAAACAAGTACGACTCTGTTTGACAGCAAATAATGTATGAATTTCTGAATCGCATGAACCAATGCTAAGCATGCTCTTTCAGCTTTAGGGTACCGAAGTTCAGCATCTCTCATTGTACGGCTATAGTAGTATATCGGACGCTCAAAACCTTCTTCGTCCTCTTGAGCGAGAAGAACCCCAATAACAACATCACTAGAGGCCATGTAGAGTATCAATGGTTGTCCTTGCACCGTGGATTTCATGACAGCGGGTGATAATAGTATCCGCTGGATCTTTTAAAATGCATCTTGTTGGACAGACGTCCATGCAAAATTTGCTCCCTTTTTCAGTAGAGGAGTGAATTAAGCGATAAGCTGAGCTAATCCAAAAATGAAACGTCGGATGTAGTTTACCTTTCCCATAAAGATCTGAAGCTCTTTCACAGTGCATGGAGGAGGCATGGTGGTAATAGCTTTGGTCTTGTCTGGGTCGACTTTGATTCCTTCTGCCGTGACCTGGAACCCTAGAAACTTCCCAGAAGAAACACCAAATGTGCATTTCATGGGATTCATCTTCAATTTGTATTCTCTGCATATTTCGAAGACTTGTCTCAAAACATCTAGATGGGATGATCGAGTTTTTGATTTGACTACCACATCGTCAACATAGTCTTCTACTTGTTTGTGCATCATATCATGAAAGATAGCGGTCATCGCTCAGTCATAGGTAGCACATGTATTCTTCAATCCAACATGAATCATCATGTAATGAAAGTTCCTGATGGGCGTTCGGAACGCTGTCTTGTTAGCATCATGCTCATACATCTTGATCTGGTTGTAGCCGCTGTAACCATCAATAAATGAGAATATGACATGGCCACTGGTTGCATCAACGAGCATGTCGATATTGGGCAAAGGAAAGTCGTCCTTCAGGAAGCATTTGTTCAGGTTCTTTAAATCTACACAGCATCGGATCTGACAATTTTTCTTCTTGACCGGTACAACATTTGCTAGCCACGTCGGATGTTGAATGGGTTTGATGAATCCTGCTGCTAGTAACTTCTGAACTTCAACTTTAATTTGTTCCTCAACTTCATGTCTGAACTGCCTGGGTGCTTGCTTGACAGGCTTGGAGCCAGGAGTTATGTGCAAGTGATGTGTGACCAACTTGTCGTCAAGACCGGGCATTTCCTCGTACGTCCAAGCAAAAATATCTTGATACTCCTTCAACAGGCTTATTAATCCTGTTCATTCCTCTGGTGACAGTGTAGAACTGATCAAGATTGGTCTTGGATTTTACTCTGTTCCGATGTTGATTGTCTCAAGATTACCAGTATTGGAATCCGTGCCATCCTATAACTGCCATGGGGCATCGTGAATTTCTTCATTAGGCGATTGCTCGCTCTGACATAATTCTTCAGGGCGGGGAGATTTTTCATCGACCTCGCCTATTAATTTCTAATCTTTGCGTCGGAGATAAATAACTCTTCCTTCCGCATCATAGCTGGTTATAAAGTTGGATTTCTTATGAGTTGTAGCTTGATCCTGGTGATGCTTGAGCGGTATGGCAGATGGCTTTATCGGTTTAGCACCTGAAGATGATGGCTTGTCAGCAGCTTTATCAATAGACTTCCAACCTGGGAGTGGAGTACTATAGATCTTGCTTGGAGGTTCGGGGATGCTTTTTGGTGGTTCTAGGACCTCAGCATCATAAACTGAAGCATAAGGAGAAGCTGAGGCTGCAATGCGGATGATCTTGTTGTTGAGCAAAGCTTTCATACATTGATAGTGTGTCGAGGGAACAACCTTGTTATCATGGAGCCATGGTCTCCCTAGTATCATATGGTAGTCAGGCTCCTTTTCAATCACATGAAATTTGACCGTCGATTGAATAGGTCCCACTTTCAGTTCCACATAAGCATACCCGTACGTGTGGCTCTGGCTTCCTTCAAAAACCGTCATCAATATGGGATGATGAACGATTTTTCTTTGTGGGATTTTGCCTACCTTCAGAGTCTTCATAGAGATGAGATTCGTAGAAGCGCTTGTATCGACAAGAGCTCTCCTGAATTTAGAGTCTTTGATAAAAGCAGTCACGTACAGGGCCCGGTTATGTCCTTCTTCTGCCATTCGGTCTTCTTCAGTGAAAGTAATGTTGTTTATCAAATGTTCAGATGCCAAGGACACTTCCTCAACTACTAGAGATGATGGGACTATTCACATGTCAGATGATATTTGGTTGAGTGTAGTGATAGACGCATTATTGTGTCTAATATGTCTCAATTGTATATATTGTTATTAGTGTTCGATTTTGTATTTATTTTGTTATTTTATTTCTTTGTAGGTATTTTTAGAGAAATAAGCTCTTGCGGCGAAATTGGCTCGAAAAGTGGTGTTTTACACCCCAGGATAGAGTACTAAAGGCACCCCATAAATGCACCGGAAGCACCCCAAAAATGTGTTGGAGGAACCCCGGAAAAATTACTATCTACGCCCAAAAAATTCTATTTGCACCCCATAAGACAAGTGCTAAAGGGACACCCGTGCAGGATTAGGGGGAGGACATGTTCTTCTCAAATTCAAAAGAATATTTTTGGCGGGAAAATAAACTTATTTCTCTGTCAGATTTTCGATCGATTTTTGGACGTGATTTAGTGAGATTCAATCCCTGAAACTTAATGGGTAGACGTGATATGACCATAGAAAGCTGTTATGGGTGTCTGTTTGGATTAGAATTGGCTGTAATCATCGCATGGAGAAAAACAGAGTCACACACATTTTCACGGGATAACATGAATTACAGTGAGTTTGATGCCTGTAATGCACGAGTTTGGAGTGTGTTGGACCGTAATGGATACAAATAAGGATATTTGACTTCTAAAAACGCGTGGAGGAGCTAAACAGAGAATGAAAATCTTGATTATTCCCGTATCATGAATAAAAGATATTGTGAATATTTTGGAATTAATGGAGGAGATCCAACGCCTGTTTTTGGTATAAATAGAGTCCCTGGGAGACTTAGAGAGGGTGTCGAGAGTTTGGGGAGCTGAGGAGAGCCAGAGAAGAAGAAATCACAAGTTGCAGAACTCGGTTTCTGCTGCTGCTGCTGATGATGAAAGCGAAGAACAAAAGCCTGTAAAGGAAAATCGTTGAAAACTGTCTCTTAATTGCGACAGTTCCCAACTCCTTCCCAGCGACCGTAGAACAGTGTCTACAACACTTCCATTGTATCGTTCATTTTGAGACGATCTTTGTGCGTCGCAGATTCCTGTTTTTCACCATTTTCTTTTTTTTCTCTCCATTGTAAACACCATTTGAGCTATAAATAAATCTTTTGAGCGTGTTTTCATCATGATGAGCTAAACCCCAACACTGGGACGACGGAGGAGGTCGAACTTCATACATGGGTAAATTTGTTTTATTCTTTTTTTTATGACTTTTGCACTAAAATTAATTGAAATATGATTCGATTAAATTGGTTGTCATTTGATTAGATGGGTCATGCTTAGCTTAGGTGATTTGATGTCCCATGCTTAACATTTACAATCAATGTTTTGAGAATCTACCTTGGCAAAAATAGAGTCCATGTTTATATTTCTTGAGCTAAAATTGTTGAGAATAAATAATTAAACCTTATGTTATGAAGATTGGCCGAATCCTTAGTTCTAGTATCTCTCGCCCATTGTTAAATATCTTTGTATATATTTATTTAGTATTTTTAAAAAACTTTAATCTCTACAAATCCGAGTGAACGACAACCTCATTTCTTACCACTATCTAAAATTACATCATGTAGCAAACGTGTTCGTACGCTGATCTTTGGAGAAGTGCAGGATTTCACATAGATTCTCGATTAAATGTGTAACTTCTTGATCCACCGGCTTCTCATAAGTAGTGAAACTGTTGGCTTGAGGATGATCATCAGTTGTAGAGTTAGCCCTCAGTACCGGAATTTTTGGAGAAGAGGCGCTGCTTAAATATGATGTCAACCTTACGAGTAAATTAAGTATGTTATTTATTGTCTCTTTTATCAGGTCCATGTTCCTTGTGTGGACCTCCTGTACCCGTGCCAACTCGATCAAGGTTGGGATATCTCCATCGACCGTGCCATCAGATATAGTGTTGGGAGGAGGAACATTACCATTTGAAAGATTCTGACCGGAGTTTGGAGTAGCTGAAATAGTCCTAAGACCGACCATCTTTTTGAAAATTGGAATTGCAACCGAAAGATTAATCTCCCACTGTGGTCACCAATCTGTTGATGGGGAAAAATTATTTGCTGGTTTTTTATTAGGAAATGGAGAAACGACCGTGCGGACGGAAACTCCTCAACCGAGCAAACTGCCTAACCTCAAACAGATGCACTGCACGGGAGTGCTTTGAGTTCGAGAGATCAATCTGTAGGACTCCGGCCTAAACCAAGAAATGGACGTTCCAGAGTCAATTCGGTCACAAAGAGGGAAGAGGGTTGTTCTGTAGGAGGGAAGCTGAGAAGTGTGTGAGATCAATGGTGATCAAGGATTGTGAATGTGTTGTAGGTTTCTGCAAATGAAGAATAAGTTTAAATTCTGCTCAATTGAGAGAGATTGTTGCTCACACGATGATTCTTGGTTAAGCGATGGATGTTGTCTGTCCGACCAATCTCGCTCTCAATCGTGGATTCAGAAACTTATTTATATTGCTAGAATGTAGACATATTGATCTCCAATAAGTGTGACAGTTGCTCGAGTGAAAGAGTGGGAAAGTGGAAAATCGTGGTTTAACCAGTTTCAGGTCGTGCAGAGACTTGGTTTATTGTCCACCCACTATTTTGCTAACTCCCTCAACTTCTTGCATGACTTACTCACATTTCTCATCGTGGATGAACACATGTGCCGTAGGCCACCATACCAAAACCCTAATTAATATCCCCCATGTGATGTGATTGATGTCTCACGAACATGGAGTTTGCAAGGCAGACGTGTATTTAATTGATCAGTCGTTGACTTGGTTAAACGATGAGTCTAAGTATTGTTCAGTCGATGATGATTTTCGAATGCTCTAGGATTCATGGATTAAACATGTCTGCTGGGACGTATAGTTGTCGAATGAATGATGTTGATAATTGAATCAACATGATGGATATTGATAGTCTGAGCAAATATTGCTCGTATGATGAATTGTTGAATTATGAATATTGATAGTTAAATCAATGTTCCTCGTCTGAGAAAAAGTTTCACATTCGATGAATTACTGAATATTGATAGCTGAATCAATATTCCTCGTCTGAGCAAATATTGCTCATTTGATGAATTACTGAATATTGATAGTTGAATCAATATTCCTCGTGTGAGCAAATATTGCTCTTTTGATGAATTATTGGTAGCATAACCAAATAAAATATTAATTAAAATATTGGTAGCTGGACTGAATATTATATAATTAATTTAAGATGTTGATTGTTGGATCAACATAAAATTATTAGTGTTTGAACTTGCTCAGAATTATGATTTGCAGAGCATTCAGTTCGAAACCTTAATTTTGATCGATTGCCGATCAATTGATGATTTACTGAAAATAAGTCACTGGGCGAAGGAGGGACCGGCTACATGGGATGATGGCCGACCATGTAGCTCCCAGGTGCTCGAGTGAGCATGCACCCAAGTCTTTTGTTGACAAATTGGTGAAAGGATGATCAAATGCTGGTTTAATCATTTATTAAAATAGTGCTCGTCTGAGCATTAGGTAATAAAACCTAATTATCGAGAGGACCGGCCTTCGGTGGGCGTGGGACCAGCTGGTAGTCGATAGAGCAAATTCCAAGTTGGTTGGAAAGAATTTGGACCCAATATGAATTGTTGAGAGCTAATTAGGTCTAAATTATGAAAGAGTGTGGGACTGGCTCCTTGCAAGCCTAAGGGCCTACCTTGGTCGGTCAAGGTGGCACGCCCGTGTCACCATACTACCCGTGTCTCAGTCCTGAGAGTTTTGGTATTTTCTGGTGCGCGTTTGAGCAATATTTTGGATTTTCAGAAGAGTTTGATCTTGACTGAAACTCTCAATTTTGCTCGAATGAGCAAGTAGAACTTTGCTCGTGCGACCAAAATTTTGAGATTATTAAAAGAATAATATTTTAATTTTTGACGTGAGAAGCCTAGTCGGTCATGTTACCATTTGACTTTTTGGCTTTTTCATGGTTTGAGCAATATTTGAGAAAATATTGAAAAACTAGGGTTTTTGCTCAAATGAATGAGTTTCATGAGATGAAAGAAATAATAATATGAGAAAATAAGGAATTGTAAGGTGTAGGACTGTCCACGGCCAGGGCATGGCCGGCCTGCTAGATGGCCCGGTCCCGTGACTCCTTCCCCTATTTTTGATTATTTTTTCATCGTTTGAAGGAAAATATGGAGAAACTATGAGTTTTGCTCAAACAAGGAAATTT
This sequence comes from Papaver atlanticum, assembly GCA_023531105.1. Classification (NCBI taxonomy): domain Eukaryota; kingdom Viridiplantae; phylum Streptophyta; class Magnoliopsida; order Ranunculales; family Papaveraceae; genus Papaver; species Papaver atlanticum. The sequence goes on from JAJJMB010007708.1 coordinate 22,492,508, forward strand.
GCTCGAATGAAGGAGTTTTCATGAGATTAGGAAAAATAATAAAATAATGGGAGAGGCGTGGGGCCGGCCACGGCGGCATGACCGGTCGGTCGGTGGGCCCGGTCCCCTAGGCGCCTCTTATATTATTTTATTAATATTATTTCCCCCCTATTTTGCATAGGTTTCCTCGTTTGTCCATATTTTTGAATGCTCGTTTGTGCGTTCGGGTGCTCGTTTGTGCTTTATTTTCTAAGTACACTCGCACCATTTTCTCTGGGCTTACTCGGTGGTGGCTCAGATGCCCGATCGGTGAATATTTATTACTAATTCATGAAATTCAGCTGAGAATAATTCATGAAACAGAGTAATAAAAATTATTTGAGTATTCATTACTAATTCATGAAATTCGAATGATTCGTGAAACGGAGTAATAAAATGAATTGAGTATCTATTACTAATCCATGGAATCCAGCTGAGGATCAGCCATGAAACAGAGTAATGAGATAGAATGATTATCTAATACTAATGCATGGAATCAAGCTGAGGATCATCCATGGAACGGAGTAATGAGATAAATAGATTATTTTCTAGGAATTCAGTTGATGAATGGCACGCTAGAATCAACCTATTTGCAGAATCGAGATATGAGATAATTGAAGCATCATACTCGTTCTGAGGGGGTATATAGTCAGGGAACAACGAATAGCGTGACGTCCTGAAGGCGTTAGTCTCTATACTAGCATACAATATGTCTAGGAGCCGCCCAATTATTAAGAGATTTTATACACGGTCTATCTACGTAGTCAGGGAACAACGAGCAGCGTGACGTCCTGAAGGCGTTAGGATCTATACTAGCATGCAATATGTCTAGGAGCCGCCCAATCATTTTTATTCTATATAGAGTTGATGATGAAATGTGTAAAGTATCGAAAGCTCGGCTGAGAGGCCCTTCGAGAAACATATTCATCATAGCTCTGAGAGGAACGTTCGCTCAGTCAGAGATCGTGAAATGGTTCATGGATCATAAAATATGAATTGTCACATATATTCCTGAAGCCGGCCCAGAAACATGCAGTATCATGATTTTACGATTTTAGCTCTTGCCGAAAATCCACCATCAACACCGTCATAAGGATGTTGAAATGTATGAGAATATCCATAAGGTTTTGTGGGATATTGATCATATCAAAATATTGGTTTTGATTATACCCATAGGATGGTTGGTAGTTGTCATAATATTGAGATTGAAAACCATATTGATTACCATTGTTATATGTGTAATCTTGTGCTCCGTACATGTAATTTGCATAAAGAAAATGAAAAAGCGGGGGTCTAACAAACACACTCAATATTTCACTTAGCAATATGTATGGACAAACTCCAATATACTTTCGAGAGAATCAACTAGACAGTCAGACTCAATCTCAAGAAAAGTATATCCAATAGTTCGTATCTCTGTTTCACAATGTAATCATCAAATCAAACAGATAGAAATCCGTGAGCCTGATTATTATGTAAAACAACTTGAACGGTACCAAAGACCAATGTTCAAGGATCAATCAATTTCAATCAACAACCAAAGGTTGGATTTACCAATTGATCGATTCAACGCACAACCTGTGATATTTCAATTATATAACAACATATAATGCGGAAAAGAAATAACACAGACACCAGAAGTTTTGTTAACGAGGAAACCGCAAATGCAGAAAAACCCCGGGACTTAGTCCAGATTTGAACACCACACTGTATTAAGCCGCTACAGACACTAGCCTACTACCAAGCTAACTTCGGACTGGAATGTAGTTGATCCCTAATCAATCTCACACTGATCACGGTACAGCTGCGTTCCTTATGCCTCTTGAACCACGCCAGATTCTGCACACTTGATTCCCTTAGCTGATCTCACCCACAACTAAGAGTTGCTACGACCCAAAGTCGAAGACTTGATAAATAAAACTGTCTCACACAGAAAAGTCTATTGTATAGATAAATTTGTCTCCCACAGATATACTGAAAAAGTGGGGGTCTAACAACCACACCCAATATTTCGTTCGGCAATCTGCATAGACAAACTCCAATATACTTTCAAGAGAATCAACTAGACAGTTAGACTCAATCTAGAGAAAAGTATATCAAAGAGTTTTATATCTCTATCTCTTAATTTAATCCGCAATCAGCAAATAGGAATTTGCGAGCCCGATTGAATATAAGATAAATAACTTGAATGGTACCAAAGATCAATGTTCAAGGATCAATCAATTTCAATCAACAACCAAAGGTTGGATTTCCCAATTGATCGATTCAATGTATAACCTGTGATATTTCAATTATATAACAAAATATAATGCGGAAAAGAAATAACACAGACACCAGAAGTTTTGTTAACGAGGAAACCGTAAATGCAGAAAAACCCCGGGACCTAGTCCAGATTTGAACACCACGCTGTATTAATCCGCTACAGACACTAGACTACTACAATTGAACTTCGGACTGGACTGTAGTTGAACCCTAATCAATCTCACAATGATTCAAGGTACGGTTGCGCTCCTTACGTCTCTGATCCCAGCAGGATACTACACACTTGATTCCCTTAGCTGATCTCACCCACAACAAAGAGTTGCTACGACCCAAAGTCGAAGACTTGATAAACAAATCTGTCTCACACAGAAAAGTCTATAGGAATAGATAAATATGCCTCCCAAAGAAATACCTACGAGTTATGTTCCGTCATTTGATAAATCAAGGTGAACAGGAACCAATTGATATACCGGACTTATATTCCCGAAGAACAGCCTAGAAATATCAATCACCTCAAAATAATCTTAATCGTATGGTAGCGAAACAAGATATTGTGGAATCACAAATGATGAGACGAAGATGTTTGTGACTACTTTTTATCTTTCCTATCGGAGATTAAATCTCGAGCCAATCTTAAAGAAGATAGTACTCAAATACGATAGAAACAACAAGATCAGATCACGAAACTACAGAGAAAATATTTGGGTCTGGTTTCACAATCCTAATGAAGTCTTTAAGTCGTTAACCTACGGGGTTACGTGAAAAACCTAAGGTTAAAGGAGAATCGACTCTAGCTTATACAACTAGTATCACACAGGAGGTGTAGGGATAAGTTTTCCCAGTTGCTAGAGTTCTCATTTATATAGTTTTCAAATCAGGGTTTTCAATCTAAGTTACCTTGGTAACAAAGCATTCAATATTCACCGTTAGATGAAAACCTGATAAGATTCAAGCTAATATATTTCAACCGTTATATCAAACTTAGCTTGTTATACACAAATGAAATGTACCCTCATTTAGGTTTAGTAACTGTACCTAAACGTGTACACCATGTTGGCTCAACCGTAGTTAACCGAGGTTAGATATATGAACACTCTCATATCAACCTTATTCATCTTAACCATAACTAGTTCAAATAACTCAAATGAAACTAGTTAAAGAGTTGTTCAATCGCTATATTCTCATAGAAGTATACAAGAACACAATTGAAGCAAAATCGGTTTGATTCACTCGAATCAATTCATGAACATTATAGCCACGGTTTGCAAAGAATGCATTCCTTAATATACAAATGAATTAGTTCATGAGCCAACCGATTTTACAACTTTAACCACTCAAGTATGCAAACGGGTACGCATACTTAAGTAGCCGGTCTGAGTTTGGGTTCGCCAGTATGCAAACGGGTGCGCGTACTTAGTACACTTCCAAATCCCAGTAGAAATTCCCGGACCTATACCTTACGCAAGTATGCGTACCGGTATGTGTACTTGGTACACGGAATTTTACAACTACAAGTACGCATACGGGTATGCATACTTTAGTTCCGGTCATGGATCACATACATACAAGAATGCACACTATGTTTATAATCCAATGAATGTTAAGTATTCTAAACCCTTATTTCAATCATTTAAACTTTCATAGAGGATGACAATAGCCGTTTTCACATACTATTAGCATCAAAGCAATTTTCAAGTTATTGAAATAATCATAACGAAACATTCCAAGTCTACACCAAATGATTGTATCACACAAACCATGTAAGATGTTACTCGGCGATTTTCACATGATCATCTTTTGAATTTCGTCAAGAATATAAGATGAACTTGGTTGAAGTGAAAGCTTACCAACACATATTACGAGAAATATGTAAGCGAGTTAAACTCATCTCGAAATCTCAAATGTGTATAATCGACAACTATATAGTAATACGACTTTTGTCTCAATATAGGAGATAGAGTAGAAATAGACTTTCCAAGTTATAGATGAGTTTTAGTCTCCACATACCTTTTGTTGATGAAGTTCCACAAGCTCTCCTTAGTAGTACTTCTTCTTCAATTGATGAATGTTGTGAAGTCTAATGCTCAACTACACAATCTATCCTAGTCCGAGACATTACTATAAGTAGACTAGAAATCAAGACTTATAGTTTTGATCACTAACATTGACAAACAAGCTTGGGATAGCAACACTTGCGAGTTCGACCGAGCAGTGCTCTAACAATCTCCCCCTTTGTCAATTTTAGTGACAAAACTATCAATACATATGGATTACAAAATAAATAAACTTTGTAGCTTCTCATCCAAATGCTTAATCTCCTTGGTTCTTCAACATTATTCGAAATCTTCATCACTTCCAAGTACTCCAATGATTCCAAATGTGTTCAATTCCGCATCATTGTTGTTGAAGATCCGTAGCTATAACAATGAGAAAAAAGTTGCTCTCAATCATTGTTATACAGTGTCATAGTATCATTATACAGCATCAAAGTCCAATTGTATCACAACTTTGACAACAATACTATGGTGATATGTATCACTCCCCCTTAGTCAATACTTCATCTCAACATGAAAACCACTCCCCCTTACATAATGATCCGTAAACCATATGTATTTGTAGTGTGAACTACACATTAATTCTCCCCCTTTTTGTCAATATAAATTGGCAAAGGTACGAAAACTAATGGGATCCTCATGAAATTTTCATAGAGATACTTCATGACCAAAAGAGAATAACATACCGACTTGTTTCGATGATTTCACATAGTCGAAACTTAGTGTATTCATCAAGGAGTTTATAAAGATACAAGATAACTCCCATAATATTCCATAGCCGCACTCCCCATAAAGATTTGGCAATTAAGCACAAGTTCAATTAAGAATTCTCCCCCATAAAATGTCATTCCCGAAAGAACAACAAGAGCGACCTTACTTTTACATGAAAAGAAGGATTTCTTTGGACATTAACAAATCACATAAGAATATGAATTTGTATACAAAAATCTCAATTGAATTAACCACAAGGAAAATGATCAATTCAATTGGTCATGCTCAACATAAGAGAACTTATGGAGCAACACAGTATGTGCACCAAGATGTGGATCGGGGAAAGACCAATACTGCGGAATAATCAAAGATTCATTCTATTTTTCATCACTATTTGCACAATGACATATAATAGACTTAATCTTTGTAAACAAAAGTTCATGCTTTCTTCTATCAATATTTGCATAATGACATAAAAGGCTTAACTTTTGTAGTCAAAAGTTCATTCTATCTTTTATCAATACTTTCATACCGACATATAATAGAGCTAACTTTTGAACAAGTATGGGACAGTCAAGGTTCACGGACGTAAACAACATATCCCATAACAATTTGCAATATATAAAACCATAAAGATTAATACTGCAAAAATCATCTTCCAAATAAACTTTAGAATTTAAACAAATAAATCTAAAAACATTGCAAGATGAAAACGTTGGCAATAGCTATGTGTAATCACAATAATGGCTATTCCAAACCCTAGTTATCCTTCTTAAAAAAACAAGAATAAATTCTCATAAGAAGTTTTCTAGACATTGAGACCTTTGAAAAATTCTTTATCGTCCTCGAACTCCTTGTTGTCAACAGCCATGGGAACATAAGGTTCATGAAGAAAGGAGTCAATTCCAACAAACCTTTTGAACTGATGCCGAACCAGGGCCTTCTGAATTTCAAGAGTTCTCAAAGCAATAGCCCTTATTTCCTGAATCTCCTTCCTTGTTTCCTTCAACTCTTCAAGAACACCAGAAAACTTCTGAGAATTTGAAGGAACATCTCTTGGCTTCCTCACATTCCTTCTTTTTCTTTTCAAAGTTGGAGGTTGATGTAGTTTTAAAGTGTGGTAAGAAAGGTGTTCGATTCTCGGACTTTTTAGAGGTTTGGTTCAAAACAAATAAAAGAAAAGTTAATAAACTTTGATTTTTTTTACCAAGGAGAGAAGATTCTAGGGTTTTGGATTCCACTACTTCCAATATTTGTAAACTCAATAACAATTTCTTTGACAAAATACTCCTATTTTACTAAAAACAATTTCGAACCCAATCTCATGCTTTGGAAGATAAAACGTTACAAGCTCTTTTTTTATGACTTTCGCCGCTATTCTAAAGCCTAATTTTCCTTCGCTTATAAAAGAACGGTATCTAAACTACCCAAAACAATTTTCACGAAGCATATAAAAAAGAGAAAAAAATTAATAATTTAAAAAGCACAATATTGGAGTATTTTTGCCAAAGAAAATAATTACTAAAAATTACGCATCAAAAATAGCTTCTTCCAAAACCCTAGAAAACAAACTTAGCGACTCATGAATCGAAGATCAGAGAATACTTGATTAATCATTGTATTAAAAATAATGAAATTCTGCTTACAACGATTTTTAGTCGCTAAAGGTATTCAGCCACAAGAGTGTTGCAATAGTTCAGTTGTGGAAGAGCTACTGCAGCTAAAACAGTGTACGATATTGTTCTTCTGCGGTTGAATATAAGACTGCTACTACGACTGTTTTGAAAGGCTGATGTTTTTCGTTTTCTTGGTTGAGCAGCAGCATGAAGAATTTTTCTAACCTCTCTTTTGTCGATTCTAAGCCTCTACTTTCTTCCTAAGCGTATCCGTATCCTCTTCTATGACTCAGACCCTCTCTATTTATACACAACATCGTCAAAAATCTCGCTAAAATACCTTCCATATCTGATTATTCTTTTCTTCCAAGTCACGGTAATAATGTCATTTTCTTTCCTCTTGCCGCGTCCCTGAGTTGTCAAATATCTTCCCAAATCTTCTAGCGAATCAAATAGTGGATATCTTTCCCTTATCTCTTCATGGATTCCATTTATTCAACCAAAAACTTCCGTGTAAAGAAAACCGATAATATTTTCACCTCCATGTGAGATTTAATCCCTTTTTAAGCTCCTAGAACACGTCATTCAATATCTTGTATATGGTAAGAACATTATCATGTACCAAATCCCTTGAAAATCTCCCAAACTTTCCAAACTAGAACCAACAGAGACCCGTGGATATTTCTTCCCCTGTTTGCTCCAATCCGACGTTGTAGCCCAAGTTAATCGGTTCTGATGGACATACCAGTCCTGTTATGCCCAAAGGAAGATATCCAACGAGTTTCAGCGATTAAGTCTCATTAAAACTCAACCAACTGACGAACCCTAATTCTATTCGTAAGTTGCTCCTTTTTCCCGCCAAAATTTAAAATTCAAAAGGTTGAAGATGACTACCCCTTATCCAATTTCGGTGTCTCTTTAGCAATTTGGGGTACATTTAGCAATTTTTGGGGTGCGAATAGCAATTTATGGGCTACAAGAAGTAACTTTTGGGTTGTAAATAGCAAAAACTCTTCTGGGTGTCTTTAACACATTTCTCCGGAGGTTCAAACACCACTTTTCGAATTCTTCCACCAACAGCAGCCGTCTTTTACCTCTCAGATCCACTTCTTTTCTTCAATTCTTTTCATCACTAAAGCTGCCATGCTTTTCAGACATAACTTGCATCACTAAAGCCGACATGCTTTTCAGATAGAGATGAAGAAATAAAAGCAAATAATGAGAAATAATTCGCCTCCAACAGCAGTTGCACATGAAATTACACTTTAGCTCCTTTAAGCGGCGTTTCTTCTTCTTTTGCTCCAAAGTACCTAAAACTCAAAATTTAACATAAGATACATAATTTACAAGAAAACTTAGCAAAGAAAGCATAAACAATAGATAAATATCAATGTGTTTTAGACACCTATCAAATTCCCCCACACTTAGACTTTGCTAGTCCTCGAGCAAATCAAGCAAAACTAATTTTAAAAACATACAACTCCATCTCGTTGATGATACGGTCACACTTAGCATGTATAACAATCCTTTAAACCCCTAGGTGGCCCTAGTGGACGAGTTATAGTCTCGGGAGGGTTTACAAGAGGTGTACCCACAAAACCTTTACTCCAAACCCTTGCTATCTGTGAAGAACTCAGGAATGACACTAAAGAATCTCCTTGGTTGGCATACTCTCATTGATCACAAGAGAAAGTACCCTGATGCGAATCATATTCATATATATATATATATATATATATATAAGTGACAGAGTTCTATTCAGATAGTCGCACTATGGACATCAATAATCGGAATCACACAAATGAATAGATTAACAAGATGGATTATAGAGATAGATAGTTCAAAACAATGTTGTCTAAGGTCAACGGTGTTTCTCATATCTGTCTGAAGGCCTCCGCCAAAATGAACCTATGAATCTTAATGGATTGAGATACTGGTCTGGACTAATATCAATACTGCTTGGCATATACAAGGGAACCAGCGGTCGATTTTATTGAACAATAATATTTTTTTCACTTTTCATTATTTTTTTAACTGCATGATTTGATCTTTTGGATCCAAGCGCATGCTTCTTGTCAGCAGATTACATGATAGTTCCCATGGGTCCTGCGTTCCACGCTTGTTTAGGCGACGGAGACAGGGAAAACACACACATATTGTTATCCAAGTGTTAATAATAATTTATTTATTTATTATTATTATTATTATTATTATTATTATTTTATATATATATATATTTATTTATTCCGTTTGGTGTGATTGGTCCGGTCTATTTATTATTTAGTAACTCAATCACTCTATTCCATCCGGCAGTGGCAACAATTCGATATGTGGGCCCCACCAAATCACTTAAAAAAACATACAAATTTTTAAATAAAATAAAAACAGAACGTAGTGTGATGATTCCATTCTAACACCTGAACTCTGTCTTTTTATGAATAGACTTTGTTATTGGGTTCCTTAACTCCTACAACCAAGATGTTTCCATCCACTTAGATTGGTTAGTGTCATCCTGATTTCGCACAAATTTCTAGGCTCTGGAGTTTTATTATTTTATTATTTTTTTTATTAAATTTTTTAATTTTATTAAAAACTAACTAAAAGTTTTTCCCTCATCCCCAAACGTAATCCTAACATTGTCCTCAATGTTTCAAATTAAAGTACAATACCAAAAATATAAGTAACAAGAGGAATAAAGAGGTAAGTCAGAAAGATAGTACCTGGATGAAGCGTAGCAATCCTTCTATGGGAGCAAGAAAAAATAAAAACAAAAATAAAACCAATATACAACAACAGCAGGGTCCTCCAGAGGGACCTTAATATCACCAAGTATGGGTTTCCTCCCATTAAGCGCTAAGTTTAGTGTCTTCAGCCAGACTTTGTTACCCGTTAAAATTAATCCTGGTAGACAGGATCTCTCAGCTCCGATTCTTCTATTGCATGACTGGGTAACTCCAAGAACGGTTTCAACCGTTGACCGTTAATTTTGAAAGTTTCTCTGTTCTTAGGATTTTCAACTTCAACTGCACCATGGGGAAAAACAATTTTGACAAAATATGGTCCGGACCACCGAGATCTTAATTTACCAGGGAAAAGATGTAAACGAGAATTGTAAAGGAGAACCTTTTGACCTGGTTCAAATGTCTTTCGAATAATCGATTTATCATGAAAAAAATTGGTTTTCTCCTTGTAAATTTTCGCACTCTGGTAAGCATCATTACGAATTTCTTCTAACTCATTGAGTTGCAGTCTACGGTGATCACCAGCAGTAGATAGGTCAAAGTTTAGCTTTTTAATGGCCCAATAAGCTCGGTGTTCTAATTCTACAGGCAAGTGGAAGGCTTTACCGAAGACAAGTCTGTACGGAGACATCCCTAATGGAGTCTTAAAAGCAAGCCCACGAAGCTTCCACTAAGCGCAAAGACCAATCCTTTCGGGTAGGGTATACGGTCTTCTCTAATATCTGTTTGATTTTCCTATTAGACACTTCTACTTGGCCACAAGTTTGTGGGTGGTAAGGTGTAGAAACCTTATGGGTAATGGAGTATTTCTTCATGAGTGTCTCAAAAGACCGATTGCGAAAATGGGAACCTCCATCACTAATGATTGCTCTAGGCATACCAAATCGAGAGAAAATATTGTCTCTAACAAACTTGATTACAACGTGGCGATCGTTTATCTTGGTAGCTATTGCTTCAACCCACTTAGAAACATAGTCCACAGCTAATAAGATGTAAAAGTTGCCATATGAATTGACAAAAGGTCCCATAAAATCTATACCCCACACATCAAATATTTCTATTATTAGTATAGGACTAAGTGGCTTCATATTTCTTTGGGTCAACTTCCCTAACTTCTGACATCTCTCACAACTTTGACAAAATAGGTGGGAGTCCTTAAACAGTGTTGGCCAGTAAAGGCCGGATTGTAAAACCTTCACATCTATTTTATTAGAATTAAAATGACCCCCACAAGCTCCAGAATGACAAAAAGTCAAAACACTGGAGATTTCGTTGTAAGGAATACAACGACGGATGATCTGGTCAGGGCAATATTTGAATAAGTACAGATCATCCCAGAAAAAGTATTTAACCTCTGACAAGAATTTACCTCTATCATGTTTAGACCAATGGTCGGGCATTTGACCAGTTACCAAATAATTGACAATGTCAGCAAACCAGGGTAACACAGAGATGGAAAATAACTGTTCATCAGGGAATGTGTCATGGATCGGTCTCTCATCATCTCTAGTCTCATCAAGGATACATGATAAATGGTTAGATACTACATTTTCAGACCTTTTCTTATCACGAATATCTAGAGTAAATTATTGGAACAACAATACCCATCTAATCAGCCGTGGTTTAGAGTCCTTCTTTGAAAGGAGATATTTGAGTGCGGCATGATCAGAATAGACTATGACCTTAGACCCTAGGAGATATGATCTAAATTTCCCCAAAGCAAAAATGATGGCTAACAGTTCTTTCTCAGTGGTTGTGTAGTTCAACTGGGCATCATTTAGGGTCCTACTAGCATAATAAATCACACTAGGTGCTTTATCACGTCGTTGGCCAAGGACAGCACTAACAGCATAATCAGATGCATCACACATGAGTTCAAATGAGAGGTTCCAATCAGGTGGTTGGATGATAGGGGAAGAAGTCAACAAATATTTTAGCTTCTCAAAAGCGGTAACACAGGCTTCATCAAACACAAAGGCAGTATCTTTAGCAAGTAGGTTCGACAGGGGTAAAGCAATCTTGCTAAAATCTTTGATGAAATGACGATAAAACCCAGTATGGCCAAGGAAAGATCTAACATCTATTACATTCTTAGGTGGTCTTAATTTTGATATTAGTTTAACCTTGGCTTTATCAACTTATATTCCCTTAGAGGACACCACATGTCCTAACACTATTCCCGATTTTACCATAAAATGACACTTTTCCCAATTAAGGACTAAGTTCTTTTCTTTACAACGTTCTAGAACTAGTGTAAGTTGGTGTAAGCATTCATCGAAAGAGGATCCAAAAACCAAAAAATCGTCCATAAAGACCTCGAGAAATCGCTCAACCATGTCCAAAAAGATACTTAGTATGCAACGTTTGAATGTTGCAGGTGCATTACACAACCCAAAAGGTATACGCTTGTAAGCAAAAGTACCAAATGGACATGTGAAGGTTATCTTCTCTTGGTCCTCCATAGCTATAGGGATTTGGTTATAACCAGAATATCCATCTAGGAAATAATAATGGTTATGGCTAGCTAATCTTTCTAACATTTGGTCGATGAATGGTAAAGGAAAGTGATCTTTCCTTGAGGCCGAGTTTAGCTTACGGTAGTCTATACAAACTCTCCACCCGGTAGTAACACGGGTAGGGATCAATTCATTGTTCTCATTCACAACTACTGTAATCCCAGACTTCTTTGGGACAACCTGGACAGGACTGACCCATTTACTATCATAGATGGGGTATATGATACCCGCATCTAATAACTTGAGCACCTCAGTGCGAATAACTTCCTTCATATTAGGATTCAAACGTCTCTGCATTTCTCTTGAGGTTTTGGCACCCTCTTCTAGGTAGATGTGGTGCATACAATCAGCAGGACTAATTCCTTTCAAATATGCTATAGTCCACCCTATTGCAGTCTTGTGCTCTCAGAGAACACTAACTAATCTACTTTCCTGATTGGGCTCTAAGTCAGAGGAAATTATGGCAGGAAGAGTATTCTTATTACCAAGAAATACATATTTCAGTGTTTCTGGTAGCGGCTTTACTTCAAGGGTGGGTGCCTTAACTGATTATGGGAGGGGTTTATCTATGGTCGGCAGAAGAGGTTCTGGTTTACGCTGTCATTTTCCATAATTCATTATTTCCGCAGAATCCAATAACGCATTAACTTCTTCAAAATGACTATCCTCATCATAGTAGGCTCCAAAGTGGGCCAAGCACGCCTCTAAAGGATCACTAACACTATTAGTGATAAAAGTATTCTCAACTAGAGAATCAATCATGCATATAGACTCATAGTGTTCAGGGTCCGGTGGGGCTTGTAACGCCTTAAAAACGTTCACCGAAATTTTCTAATTCCCAAAGGAAAATTCTACTAGGCCAGTTTGACAATGTATGACTGCATTTGCAGTGGCTAGAAACGGACGACCTAAGATGATTGGGATATCGATATCTTGACTAGAGACAGGTTAAGTATCCAAAATCACAAAGTCAACTGGATAGATAAAGTTTTCTACCTAAACCAAAACGTCTTCAATAATTCCACGTGGGATTTTTACTGACCTATCGGCTAACTGTATTGTTATCCTAGTTGGTTTCATCTCACCTAGTCCAAGTTGTTCATATACCGAGAACGTTAAAAGATTCACACTTGCCCCAAGATCTAAAAGAGCATTTTCTATCTTTTGGCTACCTATAACACATGTGACAGTATGACAACCAGGATCTTTAAATTTGAATGGGTACTTTTGTGAGATTATGGAACTAACTTGTTAGGTAAAAAATGCCTTTTTATGGACACTTGCGTCTCTCTTGACAGTGCACATCTCTTTTAGGAACTTGGCCATAGTCGGTACATGTTTTATTGCATCTAACAAGGGCAGGTTGATCTTAACTTGCTTAAAGATGTCTAGGATTTCAGCATATGTACTAGGCTTTTTCTTAGCGAGTCTATGAGGAAATGGTGCAGGTGGTATGTACACTCTCACATGGATATCTTCCTCACTTGGAATCTCAGGCCCATTAGGGTCTTTAGACGAAGTTTGGTCAACCTCAGTCTCTTTTTCAGCTGGACTTTTGCCCTTAGATGGTTCTACGAAATTCTCTAGAGTTTTACCACTCCTAAGGGTGATAACTGCTTTGACATGTTCATTGTGGTTAGAACTAACCGACCCATTAACCTGGTTGACTCCTTTCGGATTCGGAGTCGTTTGGCTAGGAAATTTCCCGTTTTCCCTATCATTTAACCTATTTGACAGTTGACTTATCTGAGTCTCTATGTTGGAAATATCTCGGTCACTGTTTTGTTGGTTACGTTGAACTTCATCAAACCTCTGTCCTAAAAGTTTAAAATTTTGGGTAGTCTCGGCATTATTTCGGGCACTACCTTCAATAAAGAGTCTTAAAGTTTCCTCTAGAGAAGACACCTTTTGTTCAACTGGGCTCGGTTCTTGGACTTGAGGTTGGTTCCTAGGAAAGCATGGTGGTGGGTTGCTAGATGGGCTACCCTGATGAGCACCTTTAGACCACGATAAATTCGGGTTATATCTCCAACCCGGGTTATATGTATCAGAATAAGGATCAAACTTTGGTCGACCCTCATATTTAGAGTTCATACCACCATGTAGGACACTAACCTGGTCACGAGTAGTTTCAGTTGGGTAAAACAGGGGGCATTGAGGTCCATTATGACTTTGGTAACCACAAATGGTAAATGGATAGGTTCTGGGCTCACTGTTACAGCTCATAGTTTGGGTAGACCTATGGTTCATCTCTAAGGCCTCTAGACGCCTAAGGATATCTGACCCATTATCAACTCTATTGACCCTATGAATAGGGTTCCTAGTTATTTCGGTCTCCCTCATTGAAGCCCATTGACGAGTCTTTTCAGCTAACTCGATGAACTCGTCAAAACATTCATTTGGGTCTTGATGGGTAAATTCTCCACTACTCATTGTTTCTACCTGCATTCGGGTTTCACTATCAAGGACCTCATATAATATTTGGGCCATGTGGGCTTTCTCAAAGCCATGGTGCGGGCATTGGTATAACAATTCATTAAACCTTTCTATGTAATCATGTAGGCTCTCACCTATTTTATGCTTAAAGGTTTGGATAGACTGCCTAACAGCAGCAGTCTTGTGGTGTGGGTTGAACTTCTTAACAAAGGCCTCTACAAGGCCATCCCAGGTGGTGATTGTTGTAGAGGGAATCAAATGGTACCACTCATTGGCTCTCTCTTCTAGGGGAAAAGAAAACAAACGCAACCTAAGCACATCTTTTGTGATGTTCGGATAATTCATTGTGTCACAGATCATTTCAAAGTCTCTTACGTGGGTATACGGGTTTTCATTCTCTATTCCCCTAAATTTTCGAAGCATGCTAAATGTCCCAGGTTTAATATCAAACTTAACGGTAGTGGCTGGTAAAACAACCCCAGGTTCACGTATCACTCTAGACGGGTTCAAACGGTCCCTAAGGATTTTGGTTGGTGGGACTTTACCATCATTTTCATTAACCATCTTGGCACAAATCGAAGTACCACCTATATCCGTGCAGCGGGTCGGAGTCAAATTAAAAAGGTCGTTTTCCTTAAGTATATTTCCTACTCGTTTCCAACGGCGCATACACAAGCAAAAATAATAGTGAAGCAAGAAAATCGTGCACATGCAAATGCTGGGGTTCACTAATTTAGGTAAGCTTGGGTTACCTATAGCAAAATATACCTACAGTCAAAGACTGGTCACAGGTATTGGGCTGAGGTTTGTGGTGTTTCGGATGATAACGCCCAAAGCGTTCACCGTACTAAACCACGTGTTTTCCTAGAATCGGTGCCAGACGAATAATGCAATTGGTGTGTACACGTGTTTTTTTTTTAATTAAATAAAAAAAATAAAGGAAATATACACAAAAGGAAATAAAATCTAAAAGAATAAATAAAAGTTGGGTTTTATTACTTACCTCTTTTGGTAGGCAATTCCACAATAAATGTAGAATATTACCTGCACAATAAAAACAAGAAAAATACCAAAGTAAAATCAAAGAAAATAAATCTAATTAAAAAAAATAAATCTAAAACCTAACCTAAAGGAAAGTCCGCGTCGGCGGCGTCAAAAACTGATGTAGTTTTAAAGTGTGGTAAGAAAGGTGTTCGATTCTCGGACTTTTTAGAGGTTTGGTTCAAGACAAATAAAAGAAAAGCTAATAAACTTTGATTTTTGGTTACCAAGGAGAGAAGATTCTAGGGTTTTGGATTCCACTACTTCCAATATTTGTAAACTCAATAACAATTTCTTTGACAAAATACTCCTATTTTACTCAAAACAATTTCGAACCCAATCTCATGCTTTGGAAGATAAAATGTTACAAGCTCTTTTTTTATGACTTTCGTCGCTATTCTAAGGCCTAATTTTCCTTCACTTATAAAAGAACGGCATCTAAGCTACCCAAAACAATTTTCACGAAGCATATAAAGAAGAGAAAAAATTTAATAATTTAAAAAGCACAATATTGGAGTATTTTTGCCAAAGAAAATAATTACTAAAAATTACGCATCAAAAATAGCTTCTTCCAAAACCCTAGAAAAGAAACTTAGCTTCATGAATCGAAGATCGGAGAATACTTGATTAATCATTGTATTAAAAATAATGAAATTCTGCTTACAACAGTGTACGATATTGTTCTTCTGCGGTTGAATATAAGACTGCTACTGCGACTGTTTTGAACGGCTGATGTTCTTCGTGTTCTTGGTTGAGCAGCAGCAGGAAGAATTTTTCTAACCTCTCTTTTGTCGATTCTAAGCCTTTATTTTCTTCCCCAGCGTATCCGTATCCTCTTCTATGACTCAGACCCTCTCTATTTATACACAATAGCGTCAAGAATCTAGCTAAAATACCTTCCATATCTGATTATTCTTTTCTTCCAAGTCACGGTAATAATGTCATTTTCTTTCCTCTTGCCGCGTCCCTGAGTTGTCAAATATCTTCCCAAATCTTCTATCGAATCAAACAGTGGATATCTTTCCCTTATCTCTTCATGGCTTCCATTTATTCAACCAAAAACTTCCGTATAAAGAAAACCGATAATATTTTCACCTCCATGTGAGATTTAATCCCTTTTTAAGCTCCTAGAACACGTCATTCAATATCTTGTATATGGTAAGAACATTATCATGTACCAAATCCTTTGAAAATCTCCCAAACTTTCCAAACTCGAACCAACAAAGACCCGTGGATATTTCTTCCCCTGTTTGCTCCAATCCGACGTTGTAGCCCAAGTTAACCGGTTCTGATGGACATACCAGTCCTGTTATGCCCAAAGGAAGATATCCAACAAGTTTCAGCGATTAAGTCTCATTAAAACTCAACCAACTGACGAACCCTAATTCTGTTCGTAAGCTGCTCCTTTTTCCCGCCAAAATTTCAAATTCAAAAGGTTGAAGATGTCTACCCCTTATCCAATTCCGGTGTCCCTTTAGCAATTTGGGGTACATTTAGCAATTCTTGGGGTGCGAATAACAATTTATGGGCTACAAGAAGTAACTTTTGGGCTATAAATAGCAAAAACTCTTCTGGGTGTCTTTAACACATTTCTCCGGAGGTTCAAACACCACTTTTCGAATTCTTCCACCAACAGCAGCCGTCTCTTACCTCTCAGATCCACTTCTTTTCTTCAATTCTTTTCATCACTAAAGCTGCCATGCTTTTCAGACATAACTTGAATCACTAAAGCCGACATGCTTTTCAGATAGAGATGAAGAAATAAAAGCAAATAATGAGAAATAATTCGCCTCCACAGCAGTTGCACATGAAATGACACTTTAACTCCTTTAAGCGACGTTTCTTCTTCTTTTGCTCCAAAGTACCTAAAACTCAAAATTAAACATAAGATACATAATTTACAAGAAAACTTAGCAAAGAAAGCATAAACAATAGATAAATATCAAGGTGTTTTAGACACCTATCAGAGGTAACGGAGATTTATTTTTTTCCTTCATGATTGATGGCTTAACAATCATATTAACATCTTTTCCATCAGACGACATAATGCTTGGAGTGTCCATATGAACGGAATTGTGAGAGGAAATCACAAGATAATCTCAACAAGCAGTCTTATGATAAAAAGAGTTTCAAGTGAAGGAAAAAAGGAATGTAGGGTTACAGAACTTTAAAACACATAAGTTCACGCACGCACAACTCTCAACCTTAAAGAGAGTAGAATTGTCGAGAATAACCCTCTTTTATTGATTAAACAAGGAAGTCTTTTCCAATATCAATTAGATATGAAAAGAAGCACGAATTCCAGACTTACAATGCTCAGCAGAGCAAAAACAAGAAAAAAGAAAATCAAAAGAATTTAAAAGAATTTTCTTTTCCTAAAGCCTGAGGTGTGCATAATCTTGTCTCTTTTGATCAGGCGCATGAGACAAGATGCACTAACCAACACAATTTAAGCTGTGCTGAGGTGAACAATAATCTTTCCACCATATCCTTTTCGAAAGGATCATAGAGCCCTGTTTCTCATAGTGTTTAGACCATAAATTTCTCTCTAATGATCTAGTCTTTTCTTTGCAAACTAACTTCTTTGAAGAAGAGATGCGTTTACATACCTCTGATGATTTTTGAACAAGTTTGAGCTTGTTTGCTAATCGATTCGCTCTTCATTGAAGTTTGTTGACATATCTCATTTGGTGTTTGTATTTGAAACACGTTCATGACCTTTGAGAGAACAATAAGAGCATGTCAACCTGGAAGATGATTCAGACGCCCGAGATGTGTACGCGGCTAGACACATAGTGGAACCTGAAAAATCAGAAAAAGAGTTTCCAGTAGAAACATGTAGATCCATTTTTTCTTCCAGATCGATTGAGATTTCTTCTGAAAGAATATCAAGATTGATGTATGTATTGCTACAATTATCAAAATCAATATTTTCACAAAGAAGTGCAGCACTTGACTTTTCGTCTTCATTAGAATCATAGCTGTAAGACATTTCATCAAGAGTTGCAGCTAAACCTTTGTTCCCAGTGTATTTTTTTACGATTTGGACACTCATTTGCAAAATGGCCAAAACCTTTAAACTTAAAGCACTGAGGCATATCCTCGTCATCAGTTTCATTATTATCCCTATTTTTAGGAGGAACACAACTATGAGGTTTAACTGATGACCTGGGTTTATCTCTGGAGAACCGTTTACTTCTCTTCAAAAGAAGATTCCTAAACTGTCCTGTGATCAAGGAGACTGACTTGTCAAGATCTTCATCTGATGAATCAGCCTCAGAAAGATCATCTTCAGAGATGCAAACACTTTTACTTTTGTCAAGTAATTTAGTGTTCTTTTGTGCTTTGAAAGCCACATCCTTTCCGGATTTGGATGTATGTTCATGATCAAAGATCTTTAACTTCCCAACCAGAGTGTTTCTGGAAAGAGTAGCAAGGATATTACCTTCAACAATGGCATGCTTCTTAGAGTCGAAACTGGATGGCAGCGATCTGAGAATTTTCATCACAATGTCCTTTTCAGGAATAGTCTTACCCAATGCAAAAGACACATTAAGAATTTCAGACACTTTGTGATTAAACTCATCAAATGAAGCTTCATCTGCCATACGAAGGTTTTCCCAACAGAATTTAGGTTTTGCAACCTATCTTCCTTTTCACAGGTATTCCCTTCAAATACGGTTTCAAAGATATCCCAAGCATCTTTAGAACGAGTGCACGTAGTCACATGGTGCTGAAGATCTGGAGTAATGGCATGAAGGATAGCATTTAACCCGTCATAATTTCGCTTTGCAGCGAGAATCTCGGCAGGTTCGTATGCACCAATATCCTTTGGAACAGTTGCATCGCCTTCTGCAACAACCGGAGGATTATAGCCACTAACTACATAAACCCATGATTGAAAATCACATGCTTGAATAAAGGCACGCATAGCAATTTTCCATCATAAGTAATTTAAACCATCGAAGACTGGTAGTACGTTAATAGAGATAGCACTTCAGTCAATATTCAGATCGCTACAAACACAGACTTATAATGTCTTTAATGTGTTTGCCTGCTCTGATACCAATTGAAAAAGCGGGGGTGTAACAACCACACCCAATATTTCGTTTAGCAATATGAATAGACAAACTCCAATATACTTTCAAGAGAATCAACTAGACAGTTAGACTCAATCTAGAGAAAAGTATATCAAAGAGTTTTATATCTTTATCTCTTAAATCAATCTGCAATCAGCAAATAGGAATTTGCGAGCCCGATTGAATATAAGATAAATAACTTGAACGGTACCAAATACCAATGTTCAAGGATCAATCAATTTCAATCAACAACCAAAGGTTGGATTTCCCAATTGATCGATTCAACGTACAACCTGTGATATTTCAATTATATAACAAAATATAATGCGAAAAAGAAATAACACAGACACGAGAAGTTTTGTTAACGAGGAAACTGCAAATGCATAAAAACCCCGGGACCTAGTCCATATTTGAACACCACGTTGTATTAATCCGCTACAGACACTAGCCTACTACCAATGAACTTCGGACTGGACTGCAGTTGAACCCTAATCAATATCACACTGATTCAAGGTGCAGTTGCGCTCCTTACGTCTCTGATCCCAGCAGGATACTACGCACTTGATTCCCTTATCTGATCTCACCCACAACCAAGAGTTGCTACGACCCAAAGTCGAAGACTTGATAAACAAATCTGTCTCACACAGAAAAGTCTATAGGAATAGATAAATCTGTCTCCCACAGAAATACCTACGAGTTTTTTTTCATCTTTTGATAAATCAAGGTGAGCAGGAACCAATTGATATACCGGACTTATATTCCCGAAGAACATCCTAGAAATATCAATCACCTCACAATAATCTTAATCGTATGGTAGCGAAACAAGATATTGTGGAATCACAAACGATGAGACGAAGATGTTTGTGACTACTTTTTATCTTGCCTATCGGAGATTAAATCTCGAGCCAATCTTAAAGAAGATAGTACTCAAATACGATAGAAACAGCAAGATCAGATCACACAACTACAGAGAAAATAGTTGGGTCTGGCTTCACAATCCCAATGAAGTCTTTAAGTCGTTAACCTACAGGGTTTCGTGAAAAACCTAAGGTTAAAGGAGAATCGACTCTAGCTTATAGAACTAGTATCACACAGGAGGTGTGGGGATTAGTTTTCCCAGTTGCTAGAGTTCTCTAGTTTTCAAATCAGGGTTTGCAATCTAAGTTACCTTGGTAACAAAGCATTCAATATTCACCATTAGATGAAAACCTGATTAGATTCAAGCTAATATCTTTCAACCGTTAGATCGAACTTAGCTTGTTATACACAAATGAAATGTACCCTCATTTAGGTTTAGTAACCGTACCTAAATGTGTACACCATGTTGGCTCAACCGTAGTTAACCGAGGTTAGCTATATGAACACTCTCATATCAACCTTATTCATCTTAACCATAACTAGTTAAAGAGTTGTTCGATCGCTATATTCTCATAGAAGTATACAAGAGCACAATTGAAGCAAAATCGGTTTGATTCACTCGAATCAATTCATGAACATTATAGCCACGGTTTGCAAAGAATGCATTCCTCAATATATAAATGTATTAGTTCATGAGCCAACCGATTTTAGAACTTTAACCACTCAAGTATGCAAACGGGTACGCATACCTAAGTAGCCAGTCTGAGTTTGGGTTTGCCAGTATGCAAACGGGTACGCATACTTAGTACACTTCCAAATCCCAGCAGAAATTCCCGGACCTATACCTTACGCAAGTATGCATACCGGTATGTGTACTTGGTACACGGAATTTCACAACTACAAGTACGCATACGGGTATGCATACTTGATGTATTGTGGATGTCCCATATCAATATTGGAGCACCACTTATCTTCTATCTTTGAATACTTTGAATATGCCGAATATGCCCTTGGAGATAGTATAAATTAAAAGAGATAAGGTAAGAGAAGGGAGAGTTTTAGCTTGGTTTTACCATATTTGTGAGAATGAGAGTTTTCTCTTCTTCAACCCTATTTGTGTTCTCTAGGTGGAATTTGATCATCTAATTCTAGAGATTCAGCTAGATGCCTCTTAGTATCTTTTAGTTTCCAATTTATATTGGGGAGAAACTATAAGTTGTAGGAGAAAAATCTCCATTTTTAGGTTCTTCCTTTATTTAAAGGGTAGAAGAAACTAATTTGGTAGATCATTTATCATTTCATTTTATCAATTTCAATTATAAGCTTCCGCTTCTCATCAATACTTTAGTTCCGGTCATGGATCACATACATGCAAGAATGCACACTATGTTTATAATCCAATGATGGTTAAGTATTCTAAACCCTTATTTAAATCATTGAAACTTTCATAGAGGATGACAATAGCCGTTTTCACACACTATTAGCATCAAAGCAATTTTCAAGTTATTGAAATAATCATAACGAAATATTCCAAGTCTACACCAAATGATTGTATCACACAAACCATGTAAGATGTTACTCGGCGATTTTCACATGATCATCTTTTGAATTTCGTCAAGAATATAAGATGAACTTGGTTGAAGCGAAAACTTACCAACACATATTCCGAGAAATATGTAAGCGAGTTAAACTCAGCTCGAAATCTCAAATATGTATAATCGACAACTATATAGTAATACGACTTTTTTCTCAATATAGGAGATAGAGTAGAAATAGACTTTCCAAGTGATAGATGAGTTTTAGTCTCCACATACCTTTTGTTAATGAAGTTCCACAAGCTCTCCTTAGTAGTTCTTCGTCTTCAATTGATGAACGTCGTGAAGTCTAGTGCTCAACTACACAATCTATCCTAGTCCGAGACATTACTATAAGTAGACTAGAAATCAAGACTTATAGTTTTGGATCACTAACATTGACAAACAAGCTTGAGATAGCAACGCTTGCGAGTTCGACCGAGTAGTGCTCTAACATATACCTACGAGTTTTGTTCCGTCTTTTGATAAATCAAGGTGAACATGAACCAATTGATAAACCGGACTTAGACTTAACTCAAATTAAGATATAAAATTTCTCATTTTCCGGAAATTTTTGCCAATTCTAGCAACAAAAAACTAACATTGAAGTATACCTAAGTAGTTTGAAGATTCGGACTCAAACAAATTTCCAAACTTCCAGAACTCTTATTCTCCTTTTTCTTTTCTCAATAATTTAATTTTAATTTTTTTATTGATTTAATCTTACACTAATCATTAATTATCTTAACTTAATGATTCAACCAATCATTACACTTAACTTAATCGAAAAGGGTAATTTTGGTATTAAGATAAATATGCGGATAAGGGGTGTTCTTAATTTACTTACCAATAACCTACCAAAAACGAAATCATGGTCCTCCACCAAAAATGAGGAGTGCCCAAAAAATCGTTCAATCTTTATGGAAACCCTATGGTCAGCTTCAAGGCAGGGACGGGCTTAGCAAGGGACTAACTCATGCTATAACCCGTCCCTAAATTTGCTAAATAATTTTTTTTAGAAAAACATATTTACCTTGTTTTTTTGTGTCATCCCGTACTCAAAAGTTTGAGCACTAAGAATTTTTGACAGTGCTCAGCCTTGAAATTAACCACAGTTTGAATATTTAGAAGAGGTTTTGATACCCGGGTTTTGATTAAATATGGTTTAGAGTGTTGGGTCCTTATAATAATTGTTTTATTTATATACACTCTTAGTTGAATCAACCAAAATATGGAAACAGTTGTACACATCGCTGCATATAATAATTTTTTTGAATGTCTAGTTTCTAATAGATTTTTGTTGTACACTTCGATTTGGTACCAGGGAACTCGGCAAAGCACTTGTGCAGGAGTTTCTTCTTTCTGGATATCATATTGATGTTGCTTCCGCAGGTGCGAACTCAATATCGTTAGTTGATTCTCAGATATCCTCACCTTGTGACTTGTGGCGTTATATATGTGTGTGTTTCCTCACTGACGTGCAGAAGTTGGTGAACAAAAGTGATAACATTAGTTCTATTTTTGGTTGTTTTGATGGATAATATTACCGATCCAAGAACTGATAATCGAGTACACCTCTCTTTTCTTTGTAAGCTTAATCTTCTTGGGAACTGAGATGACTCACTAATATATATGATTGTACGTAGATTGTTGTGTCTGTAAATGTATCTTATCTTAGTCGTTATCACTATTTTCTGGTGTTAAGTTCGTTTCTGTCATTGGCATCCATCGTGCGCGGTCATCTAGTTTTATGGATCTAATCACTTGGAATTTTGTAAGGTTTTTATGATTGCATCTGATGTTAGTCTACTGATTTCTATAAAGCTTAGGATTGTGATTTGGTTTTTGGATAAGCAACATATGATATATTTGCATAAAGAAAAAGGTAGTATTTTTTTTTTTGAAACAAGGAAATTTATTGAGATAATTATGTGTTTACATGGTTTATATCCTCCAATAATTAAACTTCAAAGTTACTAGGAGGAGAGTGAATCCAGAGACACCATTCACTCTCTCAATTCTAGATGACTTTGAAAGAATGTCAGCTGCTTTATTCATCTCCTTCGGTACATGCATACACCTCCAAGTGTTAAACATACTAAAAAAAAAAAAATTGGAGTCTCTAGTCAATATTGGAGATATCTCCATTAACTGCATCAACTATAATCTTTGAATCTAGATGAAAGCATACGTTCTCTAGGAGTAGTTCATTTTCCCATCTAATTAACTGCTTCCATCAGTGCTCTACATTTTGCTTGATCGTCTCCCCACAAATTAGCTAAGTAGAAGCACTTTGCTCCTCTGAAAGTCCCTGCAAAATCACTAAGTATTAGACCGAGACCACCAGAATTACATAAGTGATTAAAAGAACCATTACAGTTTAGAGTGAGGGTGCCATTTGGAGCGGGCGACCAGTGTATGTTAGTTCTATTAAGCCTGGTAGCTGATATAAAAGGCATTGTAGTACTACTAAGATGGTTAGCCATGTAATTTTGACAAATAATGATTATAGTCCGTGGAGAAGGATACTCCCTTGAAAGACTTTCTCATATCTGTGAATCCAAAGACGCCAAGCTATAATGGCTTTATTCACTAGCACTATTTCTGTAATACGATTGACAAAGAGATTATCAAACCAACAACAGAACCAGTCTGTCAGATTCATGGATGGAAAATTCTGGAGACCAAGAGATCCAAACCAAACAAAATGTGACAGACTACATTCCATCAAGAGATGAGTAGGAGATTCCAGCTGAGAAGAACAATGAGGATAAGAAACATCAGGGATTGTATGCATTAACTTATCTCTTGTTGGGAGAATGTTCCTGATGCATTTCCACAAAAATTGTTTTACTCTTGTAACAAATTAAGTCTCCAAAGCTTCTTATAAATCCTCTTCATTCTTGGAGGTACCATTTTTTTAATCTTTGAACACACTACACCAAATTTAACGTTTAGCAACAGTTCATATCTGTTGCTGACTGGGCTTGCAACATATTTTTGCCGTTGCTAACACCCTGTCTCAGTTTTTCGCATCAGCTCTAGCTCTAATGCTAATATCGGTCAGCAACGGAAGTAGCAACATAAATTAGATGTTGCAAAATTAAAATATATAAACAGAAACTACCTGTTGCTACTCTGTTGCTAATTTTAGAGTTATTCCGGGATATATTTTAGTAGAACAGGATATAGTTGTTCTGGTTCAGATTTAGCAACACATTTTTCTCGTTGCTAAATTTTTGCAACAAAAAAAAAAGGTCAAGTCTTTGTTGACCTAGTCAAAAACGATTTCTCCCAAATTTATCCCTGCAATTACCCTGATTCATCCAAGTCTGATGATTCAAATTAAGAACCCACGTATTCAACATTCCCACAGTTCATATACTCCAACTAGAATGATTATAATTGATCCATTAACCCACATATAAATTTGGTAATTGACATACAATGTTTTATGTTCAGATTCATACAATGTTCTATGCTCAAAAAAAAATTTAACTTCAAGTACAATCCAACACAAAGGCATCCGAAACTGACCCAAGTTGAAGGGAAAAAAAAAAGCCTGCAAGATCCTATAATATACCGTATTCTCACTGAAGCTCAGTCTCAGAGCTATGTTTCCACACATATAGCAATAATTCGGTGCAGATCACACCTACACCGAAGAAAGAAACACCATTCAGAAGCAGCAGAGGACCATAATATGCCTATTACCAATTTTAAAGGTACTGCGTAGATAAGATTTATTACTCACAATCAGTAGGCCTTTATCCGGAAACATGTTGCTTGAGACCTTGCACAAGATGATGAGCCTAGCTGAGAATTACAATGTAACAAGGTAAATATAAGTGCAAAGGAAGATGAACAAAAATGAAATCAACAAATAAGAGACTGTGATAAAGAGTCAATCTTGAAGGTCTTTTATTACATTTTTATAGCAACAGAAACCCCTATCAGATGTTTCCTTTAAGACATGTAATTAAAAGACGGTCCACAAAGCTAATATGACCAAATTTTAAGCTTGAATAAAGAAGGTTCATATGCACACCTTGACCATAGTTTCATGTATAGAGGGCTTGTCGAGATACTCTCTATATTTTTGCTGCTACATAAGGCTGGGAAGATAACATTAGACACATAAAGAATGACACAACATGAGAACATCAAAATTCAGTATCTGATAGAATACATGTAGATCTTTGTTGTTCGTCACAAACTGCACAACACGTACCAAATGTCATCACTGGCGAAATCTCCTGCTTTGTCGATCAACTGAAGAATCACATCTATATACCTGCCACCAGAGACGCATTAGAGACCAAAATGCTGAACAGAAATTTTCAAGGGTGAAAAGCCTAAAGCGGGAAAATTGCACACATGTATGTAGGCTCTGATGTGAGTATCATGACATGCTGCTAATATAAACCATCTCATATAGCCATCCTTACCAAGATAGATCAGGAGCAAACTTCTCTGCAGAATAGCAGCCTTTAATGCCAACTCCTTGTGCATTGCGAAGTCAGCGGAGATGAAATACTGAAAACAGATCAGATAGTCAGAAGTTGAATGCCTGAGTTTCTTGCACCACGAATATACGTGACCAAATATATGTGACCAAACAATAGTCAGTACGCAAACTCAAACAAACAGACAAGATCCCAAATCCAACCATGTATAAGATTGTTAATTAAAACACCAGTAGTGTTTTACATTCACAACCCAAGCAATATAAGATATGGGTACTCGAAAAGAAAGGCATACTAAGCAAGTACTTCCTTGCTCTACATGATACAACCAACATACATCAAAGATAGCAAATTAGTTGGTGATATTACCTGCAATCCTTCCATATCTGAGTCAGTGAATGAATTTTTACGCCTGACCTACTTCCATCTTCACTTGCAACCTGCAGATTTCAGCACCAAAACAACATGAGAATGGACCCCTAGATATGATTTTAATGTGCAGGACATGATCACATAAAATAGTTAAATGAATCTAACCACTTACAAGCTTCGAAGACTTCCCCAAATTTGCATCACTGAAATAATACTCAGCCTACAAAATTCACAGAAAGAAACAAGTAAGATGACACCACTCAATCATTTTTTCACCCATAAGGCCATAAATAATCCGAACCCGCTACTAACTTCAACCATAATTGAGACTTACAAGGTTATTTCGTACCTCCCTGTGGTGTTATCATTATCATTATTGCCATTATATGTTACCGATTTAAAGATGTGTGGCAACAAGTTCAATCCATGAGTTTGTATCGTTTCTCTTGAACCCCAGTGACCCCCATTTGTGTCTCGATTGTCGTATGCAATGGCATCTGAAAAATGCAGAATATCGAGTCTATAATGTGGCTCCATACAAAACACAAACCGTGTAAGAAATTTTAAGCAATTCATGGATTACCTCAATATGTGGAATTTCTTTCAAAGGCCTGTCAGCAAAATATGCATATAACGCCCTCAATACCGCCTGCAGAAGTTCAGATTTAGTAGTTAGATTTAGCGTTGGAGATAGCTTGACATTATATGCTGTGATGGGAAAGCCCAAACACAAACCTGGTGCGAAATCACAACAGGTGAGCGCTAACGTTCAATCTCAATAATCGCAGGCTCTAACCTGCAGGAATACGGAAGATGTACTATAAGGAACAAGCTGGGTGGAAAAAAGTTGTTCGTAACATAATTATCAAAGACAGAGTTTGCACAAACCTTTGGATAACATCAAGATAAGACTCCCCCCCGAGGGTAGCGGTACCTCAGCTTGTCCTTCTTACGAGACCTGCAATCGGCAAATAACATGAAGACAAAATTTAGAAGTTCAGTAGACAATGTTCCTACATCAAACACCATTAAGAGTGGAAGGAAAACAAATGGATAATAAAATAAGTGTACATAGTGATGTTAAGTCAGCAACATACTCATATTCTTCAGGCATGTTTTTCTTTATCTCTTTGTTTGTCATTCCATCACAAACTCCAGCATTAATCTCATCAAGCGCACACCATTGTATCTGTAATGGATTTAAAACAGGCAATATAGATCCACTTAACTGATTGGATACTAGTTAAACATATGGGAGATGCTAATGCTGTCAGCTACTAACCTTTGGAAACCCAACTATTGGAATTGCAGTCAAAATTGTTCTCTGCAGTGTGATAGTTCAAACGAAATACCCATCAAAATCAAGGGGTATTGAAGGATGAAACTAACTCAGAACATAAAATTTGAAATTTAAAATATAACGAGTCATAAGACTTTTCAATACCAACAGATTATAATTTTGCAATATTATTGTAATTTTCGTTTTAAGAGACTGAACCATAAGAAAATTCTGTCGAAAACACTCAAATCAACTCAAAACCCTAGGCTAGAATCAGACACAAAACCCTAAATTCAAAAACTAAAGAAAGAAGATCTGAACTTACAGAGAACTTTTAGAACGAAAAAAAAACCTAAATCGAATCTCAACGATCAAATCAACAAGCCAAATAAAACCAAAATCAATTTAGAAACAAAAAACAACAAACCTAGATGATTAGCACAGATCTTGAATGGCTTAGATTGTCTCATAACTAAACAACCTTTCTCCGTCTGCTTATGTTTAAGAAGCTTCAAATACTCTTTCTATTGATTTTCATCTTTATCAAATCGGTACAGTTTCTCTTTTCTACACAAAAAAAAAATCAAACTAGTAAGCAACAAAATTCGAATTAGAAAACTAAATCACTGAGATTTAGATAAGAGCTTCTTTACCAGTAGTAAACTTCATCAAGTTTAATGATAGGTGCGATCTGTGCACCAATATCTTTTTCTTTACTACCAGCTACTGCTCCTATCTCTTCTTCTTCTTCCTACGGCTGGATAGAGAGAAGGAATGAACCGATCGAAAATAGAGAAGGGAGTGGATAAGATTTCTGAAGTCTAGGGTTAGAGAAATATGGGGGTTAGGGTGGAATCATCTGTCTGATTCAAAATGGTTTAAGTTGACTGGGTAGGAAAATAACAATAAGTGTTACTTGGCACACAGACGAGTGGCATGCGTGAATTTTCAGCAGTTGCTAGTAGCAACAAAAGATAAGCAGTTGCGAGTTTCGCAACAGAAATTCGTTGTTGCTAAAATTTAACTGCTTTTTTTAGTTGCGAATTAGCAACAGCTCTAGCTCTGTTGCTAATCTAGGTTGCTAAATCCAAAATTTGGTGTAGTGACACCTTCTTGTATGCAATAATACTGAATAAAAGTATTGAGTATAGTTGTTGCGGTAGAAGGATCAAACAAGGAGTGAATTAGGGTAATATTCCATGTGAAAGAGTCTGATGAAAAGATTTGCCAGACATAGGTGTAATGCTCAGGATTAACTGCATTCGGACTAGAAAGAGGTGTACCATGAAAACTCTGTAACCATCTGCGCTTCCATGTGAGAAAATTTTGACCATCCCCTAGGCACCAGCATCTGTTACTTTGTTTGAAATGGTAGTTCGGAGCTGATACTTCTCCAAGACCAAGTAGGGTTGCTTTTGTGTTTTAATAACAAAAGATCACCATCCGAAAAATATTTTGCTTGCATAGACTTACCCCATACTGAGTTCTTATCCGTACATAACTTCCATGCAGATTTTTCTTGAAGAGCTCGGTTGAAGATCTTAAGATCTCTAAAACCTAGTTCACCTTCCTCCTTAGGAAAAGAAGCATTATTCCAACTAATAAAGTGTTTACCTCTATTATGAGCTTTGTTCCTCCAAAAAGCTTGTTGTGTGATGTTCAATTTGTTGATTGTTGTATCCCGAAGCTTGAAACTGATCATGTGATGCTCCGGTATGACATTCGTCACATTCTTCACCATTACTATACGACCAACTTCAGATAGGTTAATGCCTCTCCATTTCGCTAGTGTATGAACCATTTTATCATTCAAAATTGAGGACGAAACCCTCCTGTTACGACCTACGAAGAATGGAAGACCAAGGTACTTCTTCTTATTTATATCTAGTTGTCTAACTTGCAGCATAACACTGACGGTTTGACACCTCAAAGGGTCCATGTTTTTGGTGAAATAAATAGCGGACTTATTGAAATTAATTAATTGGCCAGAGCATGAGCTGAAATCTTCTATTACCTGAAGCAGAAGATTAATTTGCGAATCACTAGAGAGCAAGAAATCGTCAGCAAAGAATAAGTGATTAATTTTGGTGTTGACTTGGATATCTTCATTCCTGTAAGTTTATAAGATGCTTAATAATGGTTCATAAACCTTGAAAAAGCTTCCATGGCCAGCATAAAGAGGAACGAACCTTGTTGTACCCTCTTGAGGGTTTAAAAGTTGTAGTTGGGGATCCATTAAGCATTATCTCAATCTCCGTAGTACTGATACACTGAAATATAAACTGACAAAATTTCTCCAGGAAGCCAAATTTTCGAAGAGCATCAATTAAGAAACCCCATTCAAGTATGTCGAATGCCTTCGACATATCCATCTTCAAATCTAGATGGCATGATCTTCCCTTTTTCTTTTTCCTAGCCTGGGAAATCTCTTGATCTAGAGAGACATTCTCCGGTATCAATCTCCCTAGGACATATGATGACTGAAATGGTGATATGAGAATTACCATATGTTTTTTGAGTCTGATGACAGTGACTTTTGAGATGAGTTCGTAAGATGTGTTACAAAGTGCAATTGGTCTGTAATCCTCGGGATCATGAGGTGTTTGGATTTTAGGGATAAGAAAAAGGTAGTTTTTTGGAGCTTCTTTTAGTCTAAAATTTCAACATCTCGTAGAAGTTTAGAACAAAAAAAAAGTTGTATAAATGTACCCCTACCCTACACTAATTCCTGAGTCCGTCCCTGCTTCAAGGTATGGATTCGGTGCATGTGAATGATTTGCGTAAATTAAGCGATTAATCAAGGACCCTGGTTTTGTGGTGGGCATTCTCTTTCTTACATGGACAATAGCCTGAATTTAAACCATCTAATGCTTATATCAAACGTCTAATTGTATGGATTCGAGTTCCGGTATTACCAATTGAATTTTTTATGGAGAAATGAGAATCTCATTACTAGACGTATTTGTGTTGAGTTATATTTCAAATTCTAGGTTGGGCAGTACGAGGCCTTGATCATCACATCTTAAAGAGTGCAAACTCTTTCTTCGACTAGATACTGTTGGCTCTTTCCAAGTCTGGTTTTCCAAGTTGTGGGATACTCTAAGAGTTGCTGTTGAACCAACTATTTCAAGGGATATGGCACATTTTTAGAGGTTTGTGTTTCTTCCACAGGAGAACAAGTGCTTGCAGCTGCAGGAGAGGTTCATCAGGTGATGCATAAAGGATTTGAAAGAGAGGTTTGTAAGGGGTAGTTTAAACGTCTCAAAACCTCTCATCTCCAATTTCCCGAAGGTCTTGACCGGTGGCTTAGTTTGTGTTGAGAAAACAACTCCCAATGGTGCAGGTTGTAAAGCTTCTGCCAGCATTTACAAAGTTGCTTGATGAAAGTTCTGATCTACTTGGAGAAATTCTAGATGGAAACCTGAACTATAAACCGTTGGCAACACATTGAAATAGATGGTAGTCCAGTTGAAGCACTTAAAAAATGGGATGATGGTGTTGTGCAGGATCATGCTTTGAGTGAGAAATCTACGAGGATACTGCTGCTAAATGTAGAATTGCTTGGCTTCAGTATCTTGGACCTAATTAGAATTGTCCTACTATTTTTCTTGTTCCAGAAGCCAATTCAGTTCTAATTTGAGGTTCTCCTCTTGCATCTCAAAGATTGGGGTTTGTCGTTGAGAAGACTAGTGGTGAAGACTATGTGTGGGACACCCGTGCTTCAGAACAAAAGAAACCTCGACTTGTGGAAGCCATGTACTTTAGTGAATTGAACATCCCAACTGAATATTTGGGCTCCATGTGACGTGCTCGAGTATTAAAGGAAGAGATGCAACAAGGGTCTTCTTTGTTCACGGTGCAGCATATGTGCTCGAGTATTCAAGAGGCAACCCAGACATTGCTGGAGCTGGAGCGGTGCTTCGAAATGAAGACAGCAAGGTGATTTGTGCGATAGCAGAACCACTTTGAGTTACTACGGCAATTATGGCTGAGACGAGAGGAATGGTAATTGGGATGGAACAAGCTTGCATTTTGAATACCACTTCGCTAATCATCGAATCTGACTCGTTAGCTCTCGTGTGCTACCTCACCACCGACACCTCCCCACCATGGCACATCCAAATACCAAGTTTTTACTGCACAAATACCAAATTAGGAGATATTTCATGTCTACAGGGAAGCAAACCAAGTAGCTAATGCTTTGGCAAACTTTGCAGCTGACAAGATGCAACCCTCGGACACGCAGCAATAACACACATTTGAATTGATATGCCCCCTCAGTTTCTTAATCACTATGTAATTCAGGATCAACTTGGAATGACATTCCAACAAGTACTCAATATTGCTTAATTTTAATAAATTTAGTTTGGTTTCAAAAAAAAAAAAAAAAAACATGTAAGGCATACTCTGAAAGCATCGAAGAAAAGTTAGGTCGTAGTCTTAGCTTTGAAAGTCTCGAAGCCGAAAGATTCCTTATTTCTAATTACGTTGGTCCCACCAAAATACATCGCCCTAAACGAAATTATACGAAATACGAGGAACATACACCAAAGTATTTAAACAGCGTAAGAAACATAAATAAAGGTCCTGACTTTATCAAAATTCCTTCCTTGTTTAAAACCCAAAGCTTTACATTGGAACGAACTTCTCTCGATCTGTAGATTAGTTCAAAGTCTCAGCCTTCTTTACCAAGGAAAAATATCCAAAACCCCAAGAAAATCGAAAACTCAAGTAGCCATGAAAAAGCTCTACAAGAAAGGAAAAATCCATCCATCATCACCGCACCACTTCTCGGATCAACTGGCATTTCTTCCGGCAACAATTTTGACTCTCACAGTTGCTTTGTCACCGGAAGATAGAGAGGTTTTAGCTTATTTAATCTGTTTCTCAGGTAATTTGTCTTCTTTTACCGGTAGTCGGAAGAAAAATTACGGCGGCGGCAGTTCTGGTTTTAATGGCGGTGAGCATTCAACCTCATTCAACTGTGATTGTTTTAGATGTTATACAAGTTTTTGGTTTAGGTGGGATTGTTCACCTAATCGTCAATTGATTCATGAGATTATCGATGCTTATGAGAATGATAATCAAGTCTTGGCAACTGATAAGAAAAAGATGAAGATGAAGCAGAGCAAGAAAGATAGGAAGAAGAAAGAGTCTTCAGATACTAATACCGCAGCAAGTGCTAATAATAATAGTATTATTAATGATAATGAGGTAGTGGTTTTGGAGATGAAACAGTTTGAACAAGTTTCAGAAGAAATTTTTGACTCACCAGGATCATTTGAGATTATTAATGGTGTTGGAGATATTAGTGACAATGATGATGATGATAATGTTGTTATTGAAGAAGTAAAACAACAAGATTTAGAAAAGGGTTCAATGAGGAAATTAATTAGTTTTGTTGGTGGAAAAATTTGGGGTGTTTGGGGTTAATTTGATTATTAATTACTAAATTTCTAGTTTAATGGAAGCAAAAAGAAACCAAAAAGGTTAGTCTGTTTAATTAATTTTTGTTATTTGCTGACATTTCGTATTAGGGTTTTACTAGAAAAAGAAATTTGTTTTCTCAGTTTTTTCACCCCTTTGAATCTTTGTTTGTTGTTTATTCATTGAATTTCTAGAATAGAATAGTAGAATGTCCTCATTTGGTGGTTCTTAATATTTTAGTGCCAGAAGTAACAGTGGAATTGCATCAGCAATGAGCCAATGATGCTTATTCTGAGATTTAAGCATACACTAATCACACTTTTAGGCTGATGAGTAAAAATGTAGTGTAAGATTAATGGAATAGTATTCTTTGTAGTTGATCATAATTTTTTAGTCCACTAAGAAGGTTAGGTTGTGCCAAAGATTTCAAGGCTGCTAGAAGCGTTAACAAATCCCACGAGGTTACCGGCCTAAGCATAGAGTTTGGTAATCCCTTGAAATTTTATAACGCCGCGCAGCAGCTTTGAGAGATTCTTTGGAGAGGCAAATCACGGAACTCTGTATAATTTTCTTGGCTGAATTTTAAACGGGTCTGGAAATGTGGGAAGCATAGGCAATAGATCACAGTTCACTAGTCAACAATGCTATAGCTTCAAGAGAAACATATTGCTAGAGAAGGCCTAGAGTGGCAAAAGCAAGTTAATTGGTGAACCGGCAAAGACCCGAAGGAGAATAATACTAGTATGATTATTAGAAGGTCCAAATTCTTATTTGATGGGGTTTAAAAAATTAAGCTTCTTCGATTAAAGCAAAGATTGTCTCACAAAAAATATTATCCTCCATCAGTCTTTTATGCAAGTATTTCATAATTTTTCTCCGAGCTAGTAATCTAGTATGGTGTAAACGGAACCATTTTGACAGAGTTGTCTGGTGTAAATGGAACCACGACAAACCTGGCAATGCGTCTGAAAAGCAAAATACTTTAAGGGCATGTCATTTTCAACTTTTCACACTCTTGCAAGCAGACACGGCTATTAAACTATGCCACTGTGGAGAAAAAAACAAACAACATTTCACTGCCATAGTCAGATCAAACTTTCTCATTATGTTGACCGCATTTCTCAAGAGGTCAAAGTCACTCTTGGATAGCCCAAAGACGTTGTTCCGGATGAATCTGTAGACTACGCACATTTGTTTTCTTTTGGATTTCTCATCCTGTTCATTTATCCGCGATTTATTTAGTCAGCAGACGGTTATGCTTAAGATGACTTCCGGTGAGGATGAAAGTTATAAATTAGAAGACTGAAGCAGAATTGTTAATTTTATTGATAGATGGGGTAACCGTCATTGTACATTACTACATTCATCTTAAAAGTCCAAATTGTGGAGCGTTAACCGTCTCCTTCATAGGTAATACAACTTTGTCTGGCATACAAAAGTAATCCTGGCTAAACTCGCTCTGAACTAGTAGGGATTTTTCATTCTCTTTAGTGATCTCAGATTCACAGGGCAATCATTATACAAATAATTTATATTTGGCCAAACTCATTTTGGTAAGATAGAATAACATCTTCCAAAAATGAACTTCCAATGATCCGTATACTTAGAGATAGGAGGAGTAAGACAGGGTACTCATAATGGCAGATCACCAATATGAACGAGAAACGTGTTCAATTCTATGAGAATATACTTAGGATATAATCTCTAATAGCAACCAAGAGTTTGTTCAGGGCTAAAACGACGAACCATAAAAAAAGAAAATAGACGGTGCAAAATCTACAGCCTAGATTTACATTATCAAGTTGACCAACTGGCCAAGTATGCTTGTGTCAACTTGGTGTCGTGTGTATGGTCGGGTTATGTCATCAGAACTCCTCTTCTGAATGACAAAATTCTTGTGTAAGTAACTTCCTATCTATGAAAATTGATTTTACTTTCAAAAATGGAAAAAAAAAAAAAAAAAAAAAAAAGTCTCCTGTCCACTGCCTCCTCCTTTCCATATCTTTCTCTCTTCATTAGTTAGTTGGGTGAAAACAACATCCCAAATGGATTGGTTGGTTGTCTGTTGCCATGGCTTACTGATTTATATGTACACAACATATTCGTAGCGTACAACTAGTTGGAGATTAGATATTAACAGATTGCCTAAGTTATTTACAAATTTCTATAACATACCAACATCACCATTTACCTCTGAAAGACCCATTTGTGGTACATACATACTCTACATTGTGCAATCATGCATGTACAGGTACAGATGAGTTCACAGAAATGCAGTCCTTGAAGCGGTCTAAGATCACGTTCTGGCCTGATGAATGAGACGGAAGAGGAACTCCATCCTTGACACACGCATCGTAGTTCTCCAAGACTGATACAATGTAGGTAAAATCAGGTCTCTTTGAAGGATTTGAAGACCAACATCGTTTAATTAGATTCGCAAGCGCAGGCTGACAATTAGCTGGCAATGGCGGTCTCGCTTTCTGCAAAACCAAAGAAAAAGATAACTGTGAAATATGTTTTTTGGATATCTTTGAAGGGGAGGTTTTGTTGACATTATCAAATTGACACTATCCTACACATTCAACCTTAAATGTTTTATGGGGTCAAATGAAAACTAGTTTGAAGCTCTTCTCATAAGTCTGTCTTCTAATTGTATGTTGCACTCTCACAAAAACTTAACACAATCCGTGACAGTTATCTTTTAAGGTTGATGGTTCTGTTTTATTTCTAATTACATGCTTGCATCTCAGTACAGGAGCATGCCGGCATCCATTACATCTACTGCTCTAAAATCTTAAACTGGCAAGCCCTACATATACTTTCTCAGTTGCAATGTCAACATTTCAGTAGATTAGCAATTTACGACATTCTCCACTGTGCAAAATATATGAGAAACACAACTTGCTTTGTGTCTAAAAACAAGTACTCAATTCATGTGAGAAATCAAGCATTGATGAGACCAGCGCATTTAATCAAGCAAGGTAGAGTCTATTTCCAGAAGATTGTGTTTAGTTATATAAAGAAATGAAAACGACAAGAGAAAGCATGATGCGGCCCACAAAACAAAAGCAAAAGGCATACCTGGGAAACAAAAGATGGAAAAAGAACAAACTTTGGCATACATCTTTCCATATCAGATTCAAGGCAAATTGGCACTGATAACTAACAAGCCGAAAATTCTGCATAAGCATTGGAACCGATCATGGCTAAACTGTATCCGCATTTTTGACCGAACATGCGAAGTATTTCGCGTAACTAGTAAAGCACATCAAAGGTTTGTAACCATAGATGAAACAAAAAGTATTTCGCGTAACTAGTAAAGCACATCAAAGGTATGTAACCATAGATGAAACAAAAAGTATGGTCCAAAAGAGATACTATGCTATGCACATGTTCATGTGGTTCTATAGGTTGCAATCTAATGGGCTAAAACGATACATGTTCCCATTAAAAAATGGACAAAACTAACAGCATGACACAATTTGTGGCAAAAAAGCTAAACAATCAACCCTACGGGCATTCAGCACCTATATATCTATCGTTGGAAGATAACCCTTCTAGTGTACCTCAGAACTATGTTGATGTGATCCAACAATAATCAACTAATGCACATAGTGAAATATAGACATCAGAACAATATTCGAAAACTACAAAATATCCAAATAGTACAACAAAATAGGTGCTTCCTAAAGTAATCTAATAACACACCAATATACCCAGATAAACATAAATTTCAATATGCCATAAATAATGAGGAAATAAATCAAGTGACATAAGTAGCTTTACCTTTTCTGCGACAGCAAATGCAGCCTGAACAGGCGTCATCCCTTGAAATGGGAGCAGAGCTGTGGTGAGCTCCCAAAGCACGATACCGAAGCTATAGACATCAACCTTTTTTGTGTAAGGTTTCTCCTTGATCATCTCTGGTGCCATCCAGCGGTAAGTTCCCATGTTACCTTTTGATGCTCTACACTGTGTTTCTAGACACGAGGTACCAAAATCTGCCACTTTAACTCGCATCTCGTCATTCAGTAGCAAATTATTTGATTTGAGATCTCTGTGCATCACCCCTTGTGAGTGAAGATACTGCATACCTCGAGAAATATCAAGTGCTAACCGCAGAATTGTTTCAGTTGAGAGCGAGTAAGGCTGTTTCTTGTTTAAGTACATCCTTAAAGTTCCTTGTGACATGTATTCAGTGATAATGCAGTACACCGGAGGCTTTTTACACGCTGCAATGAACTGTTAATTAAGATGATAAGGGTGTCGATCTTTCTACCATAAACATAACTAATGCTTCTGTTATAAAGAAAAGTTCACATGTACTCCAAAGGATGATGTTAGCATCTAGGGAGTTGGCTGATGCAAACTTGAAAAAAACAGTGGTCATTTTTAAATTGGAAGTCAACTAGACAACAATGGAACTGATCCCAAGATAGACTTGCAAATTGGTAGATTTCCAAGCATACATCTAAAAATCAGAATTCTTATCCGCTCCTTCAGAAGTTTCTCAAAACCTCTAGTTCGGTGATACTTCCTTCGTAACATTTGTGCTTAGTTATCCTTGTC
Organism: Papaver atlanticum; assembly: GCA_023531105.1. Lineage (NCBI taxonomy): Eukaryota > Viridiplantae > Streptophyta > Magnoliopsida > Ranunculales > Papaveraceae > Papaver > Papaver atlanticum. The sequence continues at coordinate 22,530,527 of JAJJMB010007708.1, forward strand.
TCCTTTGCTCTTCTTAAAATGAAAATGAAATGACCATCCTAAGCCGAGAGTCACTGAAAATTCTACTAAGTATGGGTTCATTGTGCACTTTGAATTGTCTAGCAACTACCATTTACTCACACAAGCCTTACATGTATTCTTGAACATGTTGATAATAGTGTCACATATCGTCTAGGTTCTTTGGGTTTTTGCGGTTAATAAGCCTTAGCAATCCAATCTTTGTTAACAGATTTTCAATGTTACTTGGGACCATGAATTCTAAATTCTAATATGCAACCATAAGCAACATAAGCAATAAAATTGAGGATTGAGTGGAGTCTAACCTGAACTATATTGGGATGAAGAAGGCGTGAAAGCAGAGCAACTTCAGACGTGAATTGTTTCTCAAGTAAGTCCCGGGTTTCTTCATCTTGGTTGGGAACTCTCACCATTTTGACTGCAACTGCTCTTTGCTTGTAAATCCCACGGTAAATTCTACTATGAGCTCCAGAAGCAAACTTGTTGCCGATAAACAATTGAGAAAGATCAGCTGTCCATTCTTCTTTACCTTGATCCTCATTATCATCATCTTCATAATGTGATGCCTCCCAAGTATCCACAGTTTCAGAATCAAGTAGCATTGACCATGATTCCAAACTATCAAATCGTCTTTTCTCCATATTCTCCATTTCAGAGGCTGGATTCTTTGATGTTGAAGGAAGAGATATTGATTTCTTCTTCCCTTTCCTAAAGCAAAGTAGTGCTCTAAAGAAAAAACACTTCACCATTGCTTTTATACAGAGAAAAAGACAAGGAAAAGTGTTGTTCAGCTAAGACAACCAAAAATATATTATAGCATGTTCTTGAAAAACTAATGACTGAATTATTTCTAGAAAGAGGAAAAGCTGATTTGAAAACATAGGTTATGTAATTGGGAAAATGGGTTTTGATTCTTTGGTTGGTTAGATGATGAGAACAGAGATATGATCAGAAGAAAGGATAAGAGAGGTTATTTTAATTGTTTAAACCATGGGTTTTGCAGGGAAAGATGAAACATATATGGGTTTTGATTCTATTTTGAAATAGGATGAAAATAACAAAGGAATCCATGAAAATTCCTAACAGAAAAAAGGAAGAAAAAAAAAACAGAGCAAGGTTAATGATATTGTAAATACCCTGAAAATAACTGATTTCAACTGATTGTTTTATATATATAGAAATGAAGTGGCAATGAATGAATGTAAGCTGAAAAGATTCAAGGATATCTCGTGATTTCGTGGTACCCACTAGACTCTAGAGACGGGAGAGGAAAAAGAAGAAGCACTATTCTCGACTGAATCCATCTGTTTCTTTTCTTTTCTTTTCTTCATTTATTATTGAAAACAGAGGAAACATTTAGTCCGGTGGTTTTCATATGGTTCCATTTGAGAAGACAAACAACCACCCATTTCCATCTTGTGCATTAGGCACAACTTGTTTAATATCTTTGTCATGCAATCCAACATTTGGGCACTCAGGTGCAATGCAAATAAATGGATGGATGAAAAATGAACCCAAATATAAGTCTTTCTCTGCCTGTGTTCTCTATTAAATATGAGAAGACAATTTCATAATAAAATCACGGCCATAAGTTAGAATAAAGGGTACTCGTTCAACCATTAAAGTCTCAAACAGGTGCCTTGCTTTCAAAACCTAAAAAAGGAGGCTCAAATTGGGTTCACACTAGGTAAGTATATTGGGTACCCAAGTATATTAGGGGAGGTAACTACATCCACGCATTAAAGAGAATCCTTTTGGAGCTCAGAAAACAAAGATAAGGTAAAAACAACCACAACATGGATTCATCAAAAGCAATCTGAAATCCCATTACCCCAATAACATAACTTCAATGCTGAAAGTTTCCAGTGAAGTCTGCAAGAGATCCATGTGATAACTGAACTGAACTTCATTCATGTCAGATAAAAAGACCTAAATGCAATTGACATATCTATAGAGCAACTTATGATTTGGATTCTTTGGAATCTATAACTGCGATTGACAAATTCATCCAAACCATAAAACATGACACATCAACTCCGGATGTACATTGGAAGAGCAATTCTTATATAGAACAATCTTTTCTTGGCTTGGAAGGTCCTGATATGTTCGTGGGAGATAAACATAGATATTGGCAAATCCCCGCCATCTAAGTTTAATCTGAATTTTACTAATCCCACAGTTTGTAATTGTTAGTAAGCAATAAATAACCTATTCATTGTTTCCTAAATGGACAAGAAAAAACACTATGTTTACACAAAGGCGGCCTTACATGAACCTGATGGTTCTTCACTTGGGGTCTTTAGGAAAATGGAGCTTGATCAACATGGGGAGTTCGGCCAACTCAATCTGAGGCTTACCAAGCAAAATCATCTTCAACTTTTCATCACAGTTGACCACATTCTTGTTGTTAGGATCCTGTCTCAAAAAAAAAAAAAAAAAAAAAATCCATGTCAGTCTTCTTTGTTTTTTTAGTACCAAACAACATAGAAATTAAAGTAAATAAAATACAAAGTGAAATGTATGCAGGACAGTAAAAGTTTGCTGAATAGAAAAATATCTGACATAAGTACCAGTCAGATGGCTACTAGTGTTATTATTCATAGTCATGGAAGTGTGTTGCACGTCATCTATGTTGTCTAGGACGCAATGCAAGGCCAAGCACCCCACACATCAGTGCAAAGGCGTTTCATTATGCACACCTAGGACATAAATATCGTAAAGGTTTTCCTGCCCCTTTTCTTCTAATGCCTATTAAACAATAAGAAGTGTAATGAAGATTTGATTCCCTATTTCTATATAGAATAAGATATTTTCGGTTTCATGTTTGTGGCATTTCAAAATTGACAATAGTGAGATAGTAACACCACTCCTATTTGATTCACAGATAAGACTTAATCAAGCTAAAAGAGTAACTAATAGTTTTATACCAAACAGTAGAGCAACACAAACCACAATAAAGAAAATAAAGGAAAAACATCAAGCAATATGATGAAGTTCTACACTCCGGGTTCCACTATTCGCGCCTCAGTGTCCATGGACCGTCCCTATACAGGCACCTAGGCACATCTCTCACTAACCCAAGGAAGTTGGACTGCTGCAATGCGCCCACCCTCTCAATAGGGCGCATAGGCGTCACATGGCACACCTCTGACAACATACATGTCATGAGAAGCTAAGTTAGTGATGATAAAAGAGAACTCCACACAGCTAACTATCATAATTAGACCTTATTTTAGGTATGTAAATATGTTCCAAGTGAAACATGTCAGCCAACTCAGACTCGACTTCAGCCAATGCATAAGATTTGATAACTACAAACACGCCGGCAAATTTAGTTTAAAAAGATCAAACCAACCCAAATCATAGAAATCACATTTCTCAGTAGCCTTGCAAAATTAGTTTGCAAATATATCTAGCATCCATAAGCATGTCGATACCAATTAGTTTGCAAGACGTGGATTCGGGATTTTGTTTCTTCAGTGTTTCAAGAACAAGAACCAAGAAGAACCTTACTCTGTGTGATTGACTAAATGATGGAAAATCAAGATGAACTTGCCTAATTAGTCACCGATGGCCTTGCTCTCGAGAATACACATGTGATGAGGTGAAAGCAACACTAGATATATGATGCACTGTGTCAGTTGTATCAATAAGGACCGTATGCAACATATTTTACTTTAGTAGTTTGGAAGTCTATAAGTTTTCTGTTGCCCCCATTACTTTTATGATAAAAACCTTTCTGGCTCAATGACATGGTGGACCAATCCAACCAGAGAGATCTAAGGGTATACACCTACATTTAATCTGCCCTACCACAAACTTACTATTAACTTCAATCATTCACCATAATGTGAACAAAGTATAATTCAAAAATGATCCCTTCTACTACCACAGGCCTTATGAAAGAAAATTGTAACATCAAACAAATTAGACATCGGTTTTCAGTTTCTGCGACATGTTGATTCTGCAATCGTTTCGCACTCCAGAAACACCATTTATTATTAGTTGGATACTTTGGTGTCCTCATATTAACCATTCTAATATAGTTTTACACTAAAACTTCTAAGACAATTGGTGGAGAATATTATGTGGATTCTCCCAACCAAATTCTAGTTTTGCAGAACTAAACCTAAATTAATTAAAATGGTCAAGGATCATCCCATACAAGATGAATGTTACATGGGTTCTAACTACGCTCAAATCATTTCATAAATGAAAGCATCAAAGACAGTAAACAACAAAACAAAACTAAATGAGGAACAAGAACCCAAGATAAGAAAAGATCAAAATTAACTGAAAATAAAAAAGAATTTAAGAACATTGCAACATTAATAGAGAGAACGAGAGTGAGATGACCTGAAGATTGTTGGTCTTGATGTAAGACCAGACGCTGTTAAAGAATCCAAGACGGGAAATCTGAGACTGACCCACGAATTCTCGGAGGGTGGAAGGAAGGTTTACAAGGTCTATCAAGTTTGCTAACTTTTTGGGATCGTCGGTAATGGCTTTCCTGGCCATAGGAGGCAGCATCACTCCTGCTTCTAGGGTACTCGATCGCTCTGAAACCGAATCAAAAATTCGGATACTGATTTATGTGGGGAGATAGGCTTCTCTCCTTGGGCTTATGTCTTACTGGCATAGCATTGGCCTGTAAATTGATAGAACTTACAGCAATTCCTATGGAATGAACAAACTTGAGGTTTTGCTCCCACTATGGAGTTTGTTCATTTTGCTCCCACTATGGAGTTTGTTCATTTTGCTCTCACAAACATGAAAAACGGATGGAAATACGTGCGGTCAAATAAATCCGCGGGGGGATCTTCTTCAACCGCCCGCGTTTCTTCTACAACCGCCTACTACCTTTTTCGTTTCCCAATAAAGATTTTACTCTATTTTATTCACTTTATCTATTTTATCTCACCTAAATATAATACTACTTTATATTTTAACTTTATCCTATATTTTATATTAATTAAAAAGAATTAGTAATGGGACCCTAGAAAACCAAATCTATTCATTTTGCTCTGATTTACCACAGGGAAAAAACGTGTTTGCTCATCCACGTGGCTCGACAAAAAAATAAAAAAAAAATGTTCATCGCCATAGGAATTGCCCTTAGCCAACCAGGAAAATGATTATAGTTTTCCATCTGACTCTTCTCTAACAAGCTTAGAGATAGCATCAACTACTTGGTTATCATCCCTTCCCATAAAAGTAAAAGTACATATATCAAAACTAGAGCTAAGATGTTTTATTTCTTAATAAAATTCATATCATTCCGGTGAATGTAATAGGAATCATTGGTAATAGATTGTATTACTAGTTTAGCACCTATTTCAATGTTGATTCTTCTGAGTTGTAGACCTTTAGCCCATAATAAAGATTCATGTACTGCTCTACATTCTGCCTCTTCCGGATTTACACAGTCAGTTAAGATGTTCCTTTGATGCCTTCACAATGTCCTGCATGGTTTCGGAAAACCAAACCAGTGCCAGCATGGTTAGTTTTATAACAGAATGGAGCATCTACATTAAATTTAACTAACCCTTCATCAGGGGGTTTCCAATGAGAATTAGGTAGAGTGGCCAAAACATTATTAGAGACAGTAATATTATGCAGGTTACTATTAGAACCATAAAGTTTCAAATAATAATTTATTTTGTTCATGGAGTTGATAGGATTAAGAGATACTCCCTGAAAGACAGATTCGTACTTGTCTTTCCAAAATACCCATGAGCCAATCATAAGTCTTTGAATCCAACTTTCTTCTCTTGATGTATGATTATTGTGGAACCATCTTATGAACTATTGAGCCATTGTAACTAAACTATGCTTTACAACATCTATGTCTACATTGATGCATCTCCAGACAGCTCTTGCATGTCTGCAATCAAGAAGAATGTGTTCAACTGTTTCTTGAGCTCTACTGGTAGGTCGGGAAAGGTACCTACAATTACTGCAAGTGCATAGCGTCTATTGTAACAGGGAAAATACAGGTCGATCCCACAGAGAGTTGTTACGATGCGAAATTAAACGTCTAGGTTCTACTATTACTAATTTAGAAAACGAATGGGTTGTCGATACGACTAGATGATGTTTATGTAACACAAATTAGAAAACAAGAATGCAAATATAAGTACTAGGGCAGTCGAATCCACCTATTAACCTACACTAAGTCAATTTAGTCTCAATAATGTTCTTGTCCCTAATGGACACCGGTCAAGATGCTAGTCTGCCGTTTATCCAGGGTAGTCTCAAATGGATGGCTTAATGTCAGCTAAGGCAATTAACTAATCCCTAGTATTAGTTGTCTTCTTACAGTATAACTAATCACAGATCAATTTCATCACTTAGATGATTAAACCATTCCTACAAAGGATATTATAATCGCAACTAAGGTATCTCTCCTAAGCACTAATTGTCTGATTAAGGAACAACTAGTCAAAAGATCAATAACAATCAGTGAAGCATGAGTTGTAGCAAGTTCAACATAGAAGTATTCTAACTACAATGGATGCATGACATACATTGTGAGAGTAAAATGATGAAGAGCTCATATTATATCTATCATAAACAATAAAGCAAAATAAGAACAATATCAGAACATGAATCAAACTTAGCAATAGATTAAGGGCTTATCTAAACCCTAGTTATTAAATTAGAACATGATGAAAATACTGAAAATAAATCTATTGCTTGGTGCACCGGATAATCTGGGCATGCCTTTCTCTCTACAATCTCCTCCCTATTTATACACAATTTCACTCAATTCCTCTTTAATTTGATAATTGGAGAATACCCACTCACCCAAAACGCGTTTTCAGACGAACCCCTTCTGCAATTCAACTCTGCAACTCTTTGATTTGATATTTTACAGCTGTGAAGATAACCCTAGTCTTATCTCTCTCAACCCTAGCTTCTAGGTTTACTGCTTTGGAGAAGAAGCTACGATGGAGATAGATAGAGACTAGGAGTTTGATTGATGGCGGATGAGAAGGTGGCTGAGATCAGAAACGGTCGGGGATGGAAGTGATGGAGGGATGGTGAAGTGATCGATTTGCAGAGGTTGTAGGGAAGAGAAACGAAATGAAGGTGTGTTTGGTTTTTGCTCGTACAATGGGAGAAGAATAGAAAGCTAGGGTATTAGACATGTGTATCAAATTTTGATGCATCGATTGGAGATATCGTTTGGATGCTCTGCAGCTGAATCGAATCTGACGGCTCAGGTTGGAAATATATTTGGGTCTTGGTTTTTACTTCTTTTAAGCCCATGTCTTCTTCAAAGCTAATATCTCAAGCCCACTTCTAGTTTTGGATCTTGCAAACAACATTCTTCACTTGCGGATGAGGTGCAAACAAAATTCTTCACTGCCTTCTAGCGGGAGCTTTGTTATCTCTTTTCCGTTGTCACCAATTCTCTGCTCTTTTGGCTTCTCTATTCATCCAAGCTTTATTTAGTACCTAAAAACACAAACTTAATTAGTAAAAGTATTTATTCTTGAAAACAATGAAAATACAGAATTTGGGATAATATATGATTTTAAAGCGCAAAAGATGAGTTAATTGCTAATAAAAAGGTGTAGAAATATGTAATATTTGGCACTCATCAAATACCCCCAAACCTGAATTTTACTTGTCCTCAAGTGAAACAGAAATTAAGAAATCCTAACTATACCACTGACACTGGTCTCTCGATTGCATTTAACGAATGCAATAAGCCTTTAAACCCCTAGGTGTGCCTAGTGGACGAGTTGTAGTCTCGTGAGGGTTTACCAGAGGTGTACTCAAAAAACCTTCTCCAACTTCAGAGCGTATCAGAGTCCCAAGCATCCAAGGAGCTATGAGGACATAGAGTTTCTGCATGCTAGTAATAAGAAGTTAGAAATACCAAAGAACGCATTCTCATCCTTAAGAGTTGAGCGAGAAATAACCATACCATATGAAAGAATTCGGGTTCGAGAGTGATCACAAGCCTCGACTTCTGCCTCACCAATAGGATTTTATGATAATTGCACTCAAAAAGACCGCTTTTTAGTCTCTCATGTGTGCAGGCAGGAATAAAGAGAGAAATCCCGCACACGTTGAATGGTGGGAAGGAAAAACTTCCGAAATAATTTCTGGAGACTCCACAGAATCGTGGACAAAAAGAATCTTTTTCTGATGATCTCTAAGAAAGGAGATCAATCATTAGAAAGGATGGGAGTACTCACTTACCTTCACATCCGATCGGCAATCAACACCACTCTCACAACATCCATTGAAACGTCTTTAATCTCAGGTCTTCGGTCTTCAACTGTTGATGATGAACTTCTGAACTTCGTAGAACCTTGACAATTTCTAATTCTTCTCTTCAATTTCTTGTTGCTTGAAATTTCCTCTTAAATTCTTCTTCTTTACCATGGTGTTATTAAACAAAACTAAGAAAATAAACTACAATAAAAAAAATAAAAAATTGATTAAAACAACAAAATAAATGATGAAACTACTGAATCCATGGATGAAGGACTTTATCACTCAGTTCTTCACAACTGGTATTGTCTTGATTTCATAAACTTCACTAACTCTCATCTTCTTTGATTTTCTTTGCTCTTGTAAGATAAGTCTTCAATATTGTATAACAAATTCTGCTCTTTCAATGTATCTTCACTTGGAATAAGAATTTTACTTTCCTTGAGTTGTTGCATGTAAACCTCAGACTATTTCAATCTTTCTTCATAGAATCTGACATTGCTTTGCTCGTTGATGATGATGTGTTTCTATGGATCTGTTTGATGTTGTCGAGAGAGAGAGAGAGAGTAATGCTAACTGCAAATCAAACTACAAGAAGGAGTTTTCATCTTTAGACGTCATCCTCATGATTGACGGAATTAGCACTCAAGAGATCAAAAATGGTGCTGAAAGTGGTGCGAAGTTGGGTAGCTCACCATTCCTACCCGGAATTTACGTACGGTGACACACACTCTAAAAGGAATTTTTAGATAGTCACAAAAAAAATAAAGGTCGGTGCCTCGCTTGATGTAAAAATAGGTAGTCTCCACTAAAAGTGATCACAACTCTAATACCAAATATCTTTGTTGCACCTAATTCGCCCACCAGCATGGTTAAATCCAACTTTAACGCTATGACAACTAAGAAACCCGATTGTGTTCTCTAGTTCTTCCAATTTCAGTTATTTCGGCCAGATTCTCTATGTAAACATACCTAGAAGCATGCTAGTGACTCTAAATTCTCTACAAGTTGGAGGTTTTATGTAAATATTTACAAAGATTTTGATTATTATTATTTTTTGATTTTTTTTTTAAAGGGTGCAAAAGACTAAAAACTCTATATGCAAAATACTCCCCCAAACCTAAACTAAACATTGTCCTCAATGTTTCAAAAGATGATAAGAATTTAAACATCCACAAACCATGAGAACTATGTTGAGTAGAGAAAAGGGAAGAGATTACCAGTATGTCGGCAAAAGCAAGATTAGAGCTTCATTATTCAAGGATAGAATCCAACATTTTCAGCTGAGATCATATTGGATTAGCACAATATATACAAGATAAAAGAAGACTCAACTGACTCAAGATAAAAAAAATTACATTACCTACTGGATTATATACAGGGAGAATTCATCATACATTAACAATCGAAAGAGTTGAGGATCAACCCAAAGGACAGAATGTAAAGATTTCAGTAGCCTCTCACAATTATAATAGGACAGAAATGCAAGCGAGGCTGCCAGACAAAATGAACTACCCCCAAACCTAGATTTTCAACACATATACTTTTGGGCACAAAATCTAACAATTTCAGGGGTGCATCATGCACAAGATCTAGTTCAAAGTGATCTGTTTTAGGGACGGGCAGATATACACATTTCAATTGTGGCTCCTTAAAGGTATTATACTTGGATGCAAAATAGTCCAAGAGGACTTGGGAGGCACACAGTTCCAATCCTAGATTAGGTCCTCTTTGAAAAGTTGGTTTTACAATTTTGTTACAAACCAAATCTAGGTTGGGTGCAAGATTACCAGTTTGTGACATGGACAGGGAAGTAGGTACATCTAAGTTGTTTTCATGTATATAATCATTAGTACCATTACACACTCTCCTAAAGCCAGAAGACAGGTATATCATGTTCATTTTCATAGAACAAATCATCAAGCCCCAGTTCAAAATCATCATCATCCAAAACCTTTGTGTCATTCATGAGAAAATCAGAGGGAGCAACATACTGTGTTCTAGGCAGGGAATCAGACACATCAAATTTATTTTCATGCATAAGAACATTAGTGTCAACAGAAGATTCAACCTTACCTAAGTCAGACACAAGTTGTCTGTCATGCTTTCGTTCACAAAACAGTTGCACAAGACCCAAATCAGCATCAACATCACATGTATATGCATATGGGATACTAGAAGAAACATCATTCATGAAGGTCGGGGCAGAGAAGCCTAATGTCTCTGAACCCAAAGGTTCCACAATATTTTCAGAATAAACATGTTCTTCTAACATAACATCATCATTATCATCATCATCAAAACATAAATAGTTTATTCTATCAGTAAGCATAGTATTTTGAGTCCGTTCACTTCCCTCTAAAACAGGTAAATATTCCTCTTGTGAATCATGAGTTGGAAAAGAAGCACTATTTGCACAATTTAATTCATTAGGACCAACAAACAATTCATATTGACATTCCTCCCTTCCTTCATTTTGTAAATGAATTAAATTTATATTTAGAAATATATTAAGTTGCTCAATGGAAGGAGGGTGTTCAACAGAAAATATCCTCATTTCAGATGCATATTCAGTACATGATTGTGCATGAGGGTCACTAACAAATGGACATTCAGAAGTTCATCTATGGATTACCTTGGAGATGGTCATCTATCCATGCAAAATTTGGGCTATCTGCGTGGTCTAGGTCACAAGTTTGTGAGTAGGGGTTGGTTTCATACATTTGATAGAAAGAATTAACATGGTCTTCCCTAGACTGCTTAAGAGCAAGCACTTCAGGGAAGTGCTTGATTACATGTTGTCTGCTGTCACAAAAGGCACAAACAGAAACTTCAACTTGCCTAGGTGAATTAGATGTGAAAGATTTCTCATATTCATGCATCTCTAAAGCTGTAATTCGAGCTTCTAACTGATCCACAAGTGACGAATGTGTGAGTGGGGCACTACAAAAATGTTCATTTTCACCCTGTGGCGAATGATACATGTGCGAATAATAACTAGGATCTGTATATTCAAGCTCAGGACCACGAAAAGGTCCGTAATAATCCCTATAATTATTAACATCATGGTTTATAGGAGGCTCATAATGTGAAGCATGCTCGTAAGCAAGTTCTCTGATTGATTTCTGCGATGATTTCTCATCCCTAACGGCTGACCAAAATCCTGACATGATACTTTTTTTTTAAAGTAAGTAAAATAAAATGAAACAACTAATATCCTAAATGCTACTTATGAATCCTAAACAGAATGATGCAGTAACTACAAAGACACAAACAAAAATAAAACCAAAAAAATGATGCTTTCAGTTCTGCAATTAAGTCTACCCTTCGATATTTCTGGTATTCCACCAATGGTGCAAGTACCGTCACTACGCTAAGCTTCTGATATCAAAGATTGTTGCTTTTAAAAATAAATGTCAGCCTGTCCTAATATGGTTTCTATTTGATGTTTAGCAATTAAAATGCGGTTAACAAACAAGTGGCCAGCTCGTATTGCAACACAACTATGAAGCTATTTTCACTAATCAACTATCAAAACCATTCAGGCAATAGCAACAAAAGGCAGTATTTGGCTCAAAGTGGGTTTCCAGAAACTTACCTTTGCCAACAGGATAGAGTCGGCACAACGGACTTGCCTTCTTTTCCTTTGGTCTGCACAAAAGCTTGCAAAAGACCGCCGGTACAGAACCGGGACTAGATGTACAACAACTTTGTATCCCTCCTGCCAGCTTTGTATCCCACCTTCCAGTTCCCTTCTCTTGGTTTGCACAAAATATTGCAGACTACCTGTTAAGCTCCAGAAATGTTATCAGTACCAAGACATGAAAGCACGATACAGTAAAGAAAATGAAAAATCTAAACAAGATAATATTAACAAATTATGAACATGAAAACTCTATTAATGGAACTACATAAAAGCTAACATAACTTTGCACTCTGTATATACACTGAGTAGTACCTTTAGCTACAGGACAAAACAACAATTAATCTTAATCTAGTATATATTCAACTAAAGACAATACTATAAGTGGAAAGTGGAGAAATAAGAATGTCTAATAAATAACGGAAAAGCTATGAATAGATTATACTGGAACTAAAAAAATGTTACAGAAAGCTACCACTACCTAATACTAAAACTAAAAAAAAAATGTTACAGTAACAAACTAAAAATGAAATGTTAAGATTTTAAAATACTAAAAAGCTACTGGGCAAACAAAATATATACTACGTATGCAAATGAATGGAACAAAACAAAAACTAAACAACTATACACTATCTACAGGTTCTAATTACAAATTAGTAAAACAAAACCTATTAATCTAACTACACCGTTTGCCAACTCCCCGGCAGCGGCGCCAAAAACTTGGTAGGTCAGGAAAGGTACCTACAATTACTGCAAGTGCACAGCGTCTATTGTAATAGGGCAAATACAGGTCGATCCCACGGAGAGTTGTTATGATGCGAAATTAAACGTCTAGGTTCTACTATTACTAATTTAGAAAACGATGGGTTGTCGATACGACTAGATGATGTTTATGTAACACAAATTAGAAAACAAGAATGCAAATATAAGTACTAGGGAAGTCGAATCCACCTATTAACCTACACTAAGTCAATTTAGTCTCAATAATGTTCTTGTCCCTAATGGACACCGGTCAAGATGCTAGTCTGTCGTTTATCCAGGGTAGTCTCAAATGGATGGCTTAATATCAGCTAAGGAAACTAACTAATCCCTAGTATTAGCTGTCTTATTACAGTATAACTAATCATAGATCAATTTCATCACTTAGATGATTAAACCATTCCTACAAAGGATATTATAATCGCAACTAAGGTATCTCTCCTAAGCACTAACTGTCTGATTAAGGCAGAACTAGTCAAAAGATCAATAACAATCAGTGAATCATGAGTTGCAGCACATTCAACATAGAAGTATTCTAACTACAATGGATGCATGACATACATTGTGAAAGTAAAATGATGAAGAGCTCAGATCATATCTATCATAAACAATAAAGCACAATAAGAACAATATAAGAATATGAATCAAACTTAGCAATAGATTAAGGGCTTCATCTAAACCCTAGTTATTAAATTAGAACATGATGAAAATACTGAAAATAAATCTACTGCTTGGTGCACCGGCTAATCCGGGCATGCCTTTCTCTCTACAATCTTCTCCCTATTTATACACAATTTCACTTAATTCCTCTTTAATTTGATAATTGGAGAATACCCACTCACCCAAAACGAGTTTTCAGACGAACCCCTTCTGCAATTCAACTCTGCAACTATTTGATTTGATGTTTTACAGCTGTGAAGATAACCCTAGTCTTATTTCTCTCAACCCTAGCTTCTAGGGTTACTTCTTTGGAGAAGAAGCTACGATGGAGATAGATAGAGACTAGGAGTTTGATTGATGGCGGCTGAGAAGGTGGCTGGGATCAGAAACGGTCGGGGATGGAAGTGATGGAGGGATGGTGAAGTGATCGATTTGCAGAGGTTGTAGGGAAGAGAAACGAAATGAAGGTGTGTTTGGTTTCTTCTCATACAAGGAGAGAAGAATAGAAAGCTAGGTGATAGACGCATTTATGTGTCTATTTTCATCTCTATTGTGTGTATTTTTAGTACCCATTTTTTTACTAATTTTGGTATTTTATCCCTTTGTAGGTGTTTTTGGAGAAATAGGCTTTTGCGGCAAAATTGGCTCGAAAAGTTGTTAAAGGCTCCTGGGAGGACACTTGCTATTCGGACTCTCATTTTGGATAAGGGGTAACCCATTTCCAAGCAGCTGCTAAGCACAGACCGGCACTGGATAGGGGGAGGTCACATTTCTCAAATTTTCAAAACAAAAAAATTGGCGGGAAAATTTTGTCAGAAAACAGAATTCTTGTTTTGATTTTTGTACGATTTTTAAGGAGATTCAAGGGCTGATTTTCGTTGTGTTAACCCTGTTAAGGATAAACAAGTTTGGTATGAGCTGTAGAATCGATTAAACAGGGATAGAAATCCGTGTTGGAGCAAAACAGGGAGTATTCATATTTTGAGTTGTTTTCGGTTTACAAAAGAGTTTGTGATGATTTTACGGCAAGATATGAGTGTATGGAGTCCTTATTCAGTCCTGAGAGAGTTTAAGAGAGTTTGGAAACCAAGTTGACGCGTAAAAAAAAAGAATAAAAGCCCGTAACGTGCTGATAAGAAATAACGAGAATATTTGGATTAACTCGAGAGATTTTGGGGTTTGGTGGATATATATAGGTTGATTCGAGTCATATTGAGGGGCAACAAAGTTTAGGGGAAAGTTTAGAGCCTTAGAGAAGCCAGAAAAATCATTGGAAGAGAACAAATTTCTGTTGGTGCAGCTGTGGCCGGAGAAGACGAAGAACACGAAACAGCATTAAAAGAAAGTCGCAGAAACTGTGACCGTAGCTTTCAAACTCTATACCCTTTGTAACAATTTTTCCAACAGTTAGCTTCAGTTCGCAACAGTTCTCTGTATGAATAGGTTCTGTAACAATTATATTTGTTACAAAATCCGCTGCTTAACACTTTTCACTCTTTTAATCAACTTTTGAACACCAAATATGTATTTTGAGAACGTGGTTAATATGAGGAGCTAAACCCCTTAGCCGAGGCGACGGAGGAA